>JAUPFN010000002.1:10075235-10685854 GCA_036924255.1 Apodemia mormo
GAGCCCCTACAAAGCTCTGCTTTTTGCTAGTATAATTTTTCCGGGATAAAAATAGTCAGTTTGCTATTCCAGATCATCGACTACCTGTGTGCCGAATTTCATTCAAATCCGTTTAGTAGTTTTTGCATGATTAAGTAACAAACATTCATCCAAACATCAAAACTTTATACGCATTTATAATATTAATATAATTGATACAGAGTCTGGCGCAAGTCATTTGGAAAAACCAAAATGTACGGGCTTTGCCGTCTTTTTAATGACTGTATATAACCCGTACATATTACGAAGCACGCAAAAGTCTAGCTCTTCTACTAGCGTATAAGCTTTTAAAGTTAAACGGATTATGTCAGCCCCATGACCCCACTAGATGTCAATTATTATTTTATCTGTCGTTTCAGAACTTGTAACATCCCGCCATTTTTTAAAGTGATTTAATTGTATAACAACTAACTAACTAATTCTATCTATCTAACTTACAATGATTTTAAATATATTTTGTTTTTAAAACGTTAAAGTGTGCTATGTATTAAAAGAAAAGTAAAATGATTAATACAATTAGCTAAATATGTTGTATAAAAACGGGCCAACTGGGTGAAACAAAGTGAATGTATTTATTGCCAAATATCTATGAAACAAAAAACGGTAAGCGCTAAATTTATTATTTTATCTTTTGCCTAATTATTTACAATGCAATTATAAAGTATTTGACAAAAAATCTAAATGATTTTAATAAACAGCAGAGTAGTAGTGCAGTGCATGTTACATTAATGCAATTATCGATAAAAAAAAATTATATTACTAAAAATATTTTGGTGTTTAAATCTTATTTGTGTATTAGAAATAATAATATTGCTGTTTTAATACCAAAAAAATCTATTTTTTACTTAAAAATATCAGCACCACCTGCGTGAAATACTAATGATATTAAAAAAGTATCTTCACGCTCGTATCCCCGAAAGGGTAGGCAGAGGTACAACAAGTGCACCCACGATTAGCCGAAGATACTTGGTCCCACAATGTGATAGGTGGCAAGCCTATCGCCAACCGGGCACTTTCTAATCCCGGGCAATGTTGTTTTTATCAGTAAACTGAAAAAACACATTTCTGAATTGCCCGACCCAGGAATCGAACCCGGGACTTCTGTGGTAAACTCCGACACCGGACCACTACACCACAGAAGCGATTACTAATGATATTAATTCTGAAGATTGATATGATAAAAATCGAATTAATAAATTATTTAGACAACTTTCATTAACATGTAATGAAATTTAAAAAAATACTAGTTAGTAATATTTATAGATTTCGTCAGTAGATAGTATTTTCTGGCAAATATTCACTTGTGCAATTCTTATTGGTTTTGATTATGATTTAAAATTAATTTTTAATGTGTAGTGGTCGAGGTTACAGAGAAAAAGGACAGATTTTATAAAAATTTGCAAAAGTTGCATCAATTGAAGTTTGTATGTGCAAAGGATTTCAAAAAGGTAAGGAAATACAGTTGTAAAAATATGCTATCACTTCTATAGGATTTTTTCAACATCATCAAGATACCACCACAACACTATACAAAATGGTTAGGTTTTCGTATTAATTTAAGTACATAATACTGTTCAGATGTATTAGTATTTAGTATTGAGTAATTGCCAAAATAGCAACTTAATTTATGAAAGTTATATACATGTAAATTTTGATATCAAATCCCACATAGGTAGCAAAAATCGAAAGTTCTATATCAATCGTTATACAGACAAATTTTCTTTTCTCTCTCCTTATTCCCCGTATTGTTGAGGCTCCTTTTGAGTATAAGACTATTTGCAATTTTGCCAAGTTGTTCGTAAAAAGCAAACGGTTGGCTAACAACGTCAAAACCATCAGAAACACTAGATTTTTTTAATATCAAAATAGCAAGCAAGCAGATGGCTCTCCTGTTGGAAAGAGAAACCATCGCCTATAGATATCATAGATATTAATGATGCGTTGTTATCCGTGTGGCAAGATGGCAATGCCACGTGCGTAATTCTACCGGTTACCTTATCCTCCGAACCGGAATACGACAACGACATGCATTGACGCTATTGCGGCAGAAATAGATAAGGCAGTGATAGTAAATACCCGAGCAAGACGTTCCAGAACTCTATAAATTAGTGGTCACCATGGTAGCGATACGTAGAGTTAATCGGTTGCCTTTTGCGACTTACCTAGCAGAACGCCAGTTGGTCTATTCTTCAAAATTAGCCTGGACCAACACGGGGATAGTAGAGTTCAGCAATATCTCCCCGAGTTGGGGAGCCACCGTCTTATTACCTATTATGAAGTATGAAGATCTCGCTACACGGATAGCAATGTGACACTAACATCTTTAGTGCCTATAGGTGATGGTTGTCTCTTTCCACTAGGAAAATCACTCGCTTGTTTACTATTGGTGCAAAAAAATCATTACCATCTGCGCAAATAAACATTTAAATTGATAACGAAAATCTATGTTTTGCCAAATTTACACAGATTTTGTAATAATACACATTTATTTCTTACAGATAATTAAAAGGTGGCCAGCGTGAAACTATGCTGAGCACTACCGCCTACCGTTAAGCCTTATTGTATATGAATGAAGCTTTGATTGTAACACTCACAGCTAATCATGTAAAAAGGGAGAAGAAAGAATATTTTTCGTAGAATATAGGTGTTATAGAGTTATTATAAAAGATATAAGATAGGTGACTAACATTAATCGATTCGATGCTGTAGGTAAAATATATTCTGAATTCTCATTTTACCTTTTATCATTGTCTATTAAAACATGCATAAATTATCTTGAAAGTAGAAAGACCTGATTTCAATTAAAGAGATCGTTTGAAAAACCTTAGTACGGTTCCTAAATAACTTTGATATTTCAAATCATTGTTTTATTTTTTTAAATAACTATTTCTTCTTATTGCCATACTTTCAAGTGTATTAAGCAAAATATTGTGTGGCTATACTATTATTTATTAAAAATCTAATATATGTTATTGTTTTATTTTACTACAGCCGCCGAAATTAACATTTAAATTGGTTATCGATAGAATAAGGAATATAGATATATTCCGCAAAAACCCAAACCTTTTTACTATGTTGGCAGTATTGCTTATTCAGTAAAAGTAATTGTTATCTGTGGTATTAGTTTCATCTAGTTATGTTGGTATTGGTCGAGCATGTAATGCCATACATTGTTTTTTCTGTAGAACACCCGTTTCTTAAAACGTAGTGATTATATACTCTTTGGATACAGATGTAAAGAATCACAAGATAGCAAACAAGCCGACATTCCTCCTGATAGAAAAAGATGACCACCCCTATATACACTAAAAATGTTAATGGTATTACAAGCTTAGAGTTAGTATTGTGCAATAAAATATAACTTATATTAAAACCGTGTATTTACCACACAAAGGCACGGTATACCACAATAAATTATGTAAATACACACTGATTAACACTAATAGGACTGTCACTATATTCACACTAGAACTAACTGCCTAAACTGAATCACTAAGTCAAAACATTTTCCGTGTCACTTTTCACTGTCCGTTCGCTTTCAATCGCTTTTCTAAACTGACTTACTTCTCGCCGAACGTCCTTATTTATACACAAGGTATGGTTTGACAACATTCTAAAAATGACTCGTAAACAACTTAGATGTAAATAAGTCATGGTACACGCTATTTTCATCCTTGTGCCATATGCAAGATGGTCTATTATGGCATAGCTGTGTAGGTTACGGCATCTGTTGTTTATCGATAGCAGCTGTCTCTTTCTTTTATTTCTAGATTTTTCCAGTATGCTCACTCATCACTTTTCTAGAATATTTGCAACAGTATGTTGCTTTCCATGTGGCGAAGATGTTATCCACATAATATATTGTTTATATAGAACTTACGTCAAAAAAATCACGCGACGGGAGCTGCGGCGCACCTAGTATTGAAATAAATTGAACATACTAAAAATGTTACATTATAATTCATAGAAATCGTATAGCCCCATGAAAGTTGCTAAATCCAATTATTCAAAAAGCGGTTGTCCAGATTTTCACTGAATATCGCTTTCCTCTGATCCCCTGTTGATTGTGTCCAAATAATTGGATTCCTCACACAGCGATATAAAACAACACTACGCACTCACTTCCAAATACCACGTCTTTATTTTAAAACACCTAAAGTCGCATTTTCAATGTAATGTAATATAGAGCTACGGCTAATATAGCATCGAGATATCGTGGAGGGATTAATCGAAATCGAGTTATGCGTGTAATCACATCACCGTTTGAAATGAAAGAGTTGCGAATGACTGCTAACCCGTGAATACTTACTCATTTAATTTGTTTCTCACTACTGAACAAAGGCTTTCGGTGTTCATTTCAGTGGTTTTTATTGAATTGAATTGTGATTGAGTTTTTTAATTGTTACGGATAGTAGATTCGATTTGTAGAAACAATTTCATAAGCTTAGCGTGCCAACTATCATTATTATTGTTTGTGTTGTTACTGACAATAATTCGCGTCAGCGGTTTAGCGACGGAATTATATTTGTTCTTTGGGTCTAGCAATACCGCTTCGGTTTAAATGAATAAGGTCCTGGGTTTTAATTTGGAATCAAGAGATTCATTTAGAATAAGGTTTACGGTTTTTCTGGATCGAGAATTTGTAATAACAAGAATATTAGGATGATAGTGACCGGGGTTTATTAACCGGTTCATTTTCAAACCTATATCAGCGCAAGTACAAAAGGAGCGTTCTATGAAGGTTTGGCTCTACTTTAACCTCAAAAATACCGATTTCCTTATAAAGCAAACTTATAAAGGTTTTAAATCAACAAACCGGTTTATGAGGTTTTTTAGAAATATTTCTTTGATGTTCACCGCTCCCAAATTTTATCCTTAATTTTTTTATAAAAAATTAAAGATAAAATTTAGATAATTTAGATAAGATTAAGATTTAGATAAGGATAAGATTAAGGATAGGATCTTGATATAAATCAAGATAGATGAAATGCAAATAAGCAGATGGATCTCTTGATGGAAAGAGACAACCATCTCCTATTTACATCAAAGATATTAGTGGTGCGTTGCTATTGTATGGTGAGTTTTTAAAATAATTGAAGTTTAAAATAATTTCGACGTAGCCGATTATCTATTAAACTTTTAGTATACCCGTCTTATAGCATAGCGGAAGCAGTTAAAATGAAGACGAGTCATTGGCAGTTATTTTGAACACAGGAAAGATCTTCGATTGTGTAAGATACAAAAGCTTCTCTCCCTACGCGTCACTACCATCGTAACTACTAGATAGTAGAGTTCCGCAACGTCTCGGCCGGGTATTCGGTACCACCGTCTTAATATTTTCTGTCATAAAAACGTCAATGTCGTTCCGGTTTTGAGCGTAAGGTAACCGGTAGAATTTTGCATGTGGCATTTCTATCCCGCCACACGGAAAGCAACACAACATTAACATCTTTGGTGTCTATAGGCAATGGTTTCTCTTTTTAGAAGGGCCATTTGCTTGTTTGTTATCTTATGATTTAAATAAAAAAGCAACCGTACGGCTATGAATGCTATGTATCAAGAGACTTTTGTTCGATTGGAGCGTTATAGATGGTTATTGCCGTGTCCATATTTTATTAATTTGCTAATATTAATATTGCCTGAGGCAGTTTGCTATCTCGTGCATTGTTTCATCTGGATATAAATGATATATTACATATTAAAATTGATATACACACTACAGTACTAGTGATGAGATGTCTGATTAGTTTTAATATAATTTAAAAACTTCGAAAGTTCTTTTTTGGTAACATTACAACTACTGTTGTCGCCCTCGCATACTAGATGTCGCTACATGTACATTCACAATTTATCGACCGAAATATCGGCGGGCGTAACTGTTTTACCGACCAGTTTGTATCTACTTAGATGGCGCTGCCGAGCTTGTTTACAAGTTATGGCGGGGAAACCATAGTATAACCGAAAGTGTTGAGAGAACGAAATCAGTGAAATATGTTCAGTCGTCTTTTGATTCTGGTGCAGAGAACATTAAAAGTCTCAGTAAATTGTATGTTATTACTTTTGTGAGTAAATAAGTGTGATTACTTTTGTGAAGTTATCAAGTGAGTTGTGTTATTTTATGTTTAATTTAATGATTAATGCTAGCAGTGATTTATATCTTATCGGATCGTTTAAGAAATGTAACCTCAGGTTAAAATAAGTATATTTGTCTGAATAAAATGTGATATTGTACTAATATTTCTTATTTATATTCTATACTACTTTAGATATACATCATTATATTTTGTAATTACTTTAGAATAAATGTTATTTAAAATATAAGTTAAAATCAGTTAAAAATCATTAAATTTTATAAATCTATGTAATCTAAGAAGCTCTGAAAATGCAAAGATCAGATTTGGTCTTCGACTTATTTAAAACGAAGGTAGGAATCACTTATTTTTTGTGTTCATTTAAATATGTCCTATCTATTTTTCACTGTCTTTGAGAATATAATACACAGCGTACTAACTTGTTCAACATTAGAAATACAGTACGACACTAAACGATCTTTTTTTGAGGATCAATGCAATCTAAAACTTATTATAGTGGAGTAAGATATAAAATGCTTTGTTTGATGTTGGTACTAACGTCAAACTATACAGTACGGGCCATGTTATGTAAACAGTTTTCAGCCCCGAAAAACTCGGTTAGCCTAAGCGCGAGGGCGAATGGAGGAACGATGTTCTAAGTAAACTTGTTACGTGAACATGTACTCGCGTTGTTGTAGACGCATTTATACGCTTTATAAAACCAACTAAAACTACTCAATTTTAAATATTTTATTAATTTTACGGGCGTTAAACTAATATCAAAAATAACTATTAAGACAGATTAGATATTTAACAGTTTCTATCGCGAATAGTCTTCACGGTAGTGACTTGAATAAATCTTTACTGCCTCATAAGAGTTACCTGACAAGTTTATTCTTATCAGCAAGGGAAAAGGCTTTTTCTGTATTTTAAATTTGAGATGTTAATATATGGATTTTAAATAATCAGATGTAGACATTATTTGTCAATGCAAAAAACACAGAAATAAGCTTAAAAGAGCAGACAGTGATGTTTATGTTGGACGTTACTTTTTGATAGTACCAAATAAAAGTCTAATTGTTGAAAACGTTCACCTTATTTATTTAGTACTCAAAATCGAAGTTTTTATAAAACATCTCGAAAAATATTTCTTAAAAAAACCAACCCAAATAAAAATAGTTGAAGAACGAGACTTTTTACACGACAGACCTGTACGCAGTATTATAACAAAATTAATCTGAAGGCTATACAATATTTTTGAATACACTTAAATATAATAATAACCTGCTATTAAAACTGAAACAATAGCAATTGCGCCATACCAAATTTAATAAAACAAAGTCTAAATTAAAGCAAACGTGACATCTTCACTTGTGTTAAGATGAACCTTAGAAATTACGTACCTGAAAAGTAATATAAGTGTATATATTTAGAGAGTTAGTTGATTTTTTGTAAAAACACACGAACAAATTAATTAAGTAAGTTCTCAATTTTTGAAGAGAGAAATCCGAGATTTTAACCAATTTGCTTTTAATATTATGCACAGCAAATAGTGTTCATTGGTTCTTAAAAAAATATTTGTAATAGGAACTAAATTTTTATATAAAAGATTAGCACTTGAGTGCTACTCTTTCTACTTGTAATAAATAATATTAAGTTGTATATTTCTTTTAAATGTTAAATTTTCCCAGTTATTCCACGACACCGACTTCAATGTAGAAGCATTATTTCCTTTGTAAGGACCCGGCTCAGGTAAATTGTTTTGAATAAATTCTTCAGTAAATATTTTTTTAAAAAAAATAAAAATATGTAATATCATTCAAAAACTGGAACTGACATATTATTATTCACTAAGGGTCAATGTAGTAATATCTTTTGACCACGGAATCTTATTGTAGGGGTGGCAAATAAATTGGTAGAATTAAGTTTAAAAGTGTACACAGTGTACAGTTTTGAAATTAAGTTTAAATACATTAATTTATTGAGGTTAGACTGATAAAGATAATTAATAAATAATTTAAAATAGGGGTTCGGCAAGCCTAAAATGTACCAGGTAAAACAAAGTAGTACAAGCTAAAGCGGTTTTCGATCTTCTTCACGGGGTATTGGGCATTATTTATAAAAAGACCCGTAGAATTTTGCAAGAGTCTGGGTATATTTCTAAAGTGTGTCAAACCTACCAAGATTGGTTGACTATCGCACCATGGAAAATAACATTTTTTATTATGTCATAAGACAGCAAAAAAGCAGATGGGTCTCTTGATGGAAAGAGTCAACCATCGCCTATAGACACCAAATATGTTAATGGTGCTTTGATATCTTGTGGCGAGGTATAATATTTACCGGATACCTTTCCCTCCAAACCGGAACACGACAGTAACAAGCACTGACGCTATTGCGACAGGAATAGGCAAAGCGGTGGTACCAGACCCGGGCTAGACAATTCAGAACACTACCACCTAGTAGCCACGATGGTAGTGACTCGCATAACCAATCGGTCGCCTTTTACGACCTGCCTGGCAGAACAGCAGTTGGCCTATTCTTCAAAGGAGCTCGGGGCCAACACGGGGTGACGAAATCTTCGTTTGATATCTTTAGAAAGTTTAATCTGCATTTTTCTGTTCATTTACACAGCGAAAAGATAAATTCATTAGTAGAAATTCAGAAAGTAAAAATTGAGAAGAAAGCAAACATAATTACTTGCATAATTATGCAAGCAGTTATGTTTGCATTCTTCACAGACACTATGCTTAATATTTAATAGTAAGTTTTTGGAATATTCTTAAAAGTAATGATTATTTTTTTAATACAAGTAAAACAGTACAAGTGTATAAGTGATAAAATATTACATTAAGTAGAATAGCAACTACGAGTTTAGAAAACTCTCCATAATTGTTTTATTAAAGTTTTTACCTAAAATAAGAGTTAGATCTGAACATAAACTATGAGTATACGCAAATTAGACCATGCAGCATTAAATGCGCTTCCATTAGTAGGAAAGTATAAAGTTGGCACAAGCCTGTCAGGGCGTATTAACAAGCATCTATATCCTCACAAATACATCTTTCATTGTATGTATCTTAAAAGCTCTTATTACGTAATAAAATAAGATGAATATATAATGCAAATTGATGACATTTCCTCGCATATTTGTGATATGTAGTTCTATGCTTGCCATGGAACTCGGAAAATACGTGGAAATATGTTTAAGTTTGTATTTTCTTCAATCTATGTTTTTCCAAATATTAAACTTCATAGACTCTGTACAGGTTAACGATGAATAATAATTACCAGACCGGTATTTGCGATAGCCACACGAGAAGATTCGGCAAATGAAACTCGGCTGGCTCGACTTTTTAGACAGTATCTTCACGCCCGTATCCCCGAAGAGGTAGGTCGAGGTACAGCCAGGGCACCCATGACTAGCCGAAGATACTTAAGTCCCACAATGTGATAGGTGGCAAGACAATTGCCAACCGAGCAACTGAAAAGAAAACTTTTTTTTAATTGTCCGACCCGGGAGTCAAACCCAGGACCTCACGTGATCAACACCGACACCGTATAGACCACAGAGGCGATAATTCGCGTTTTAATACATTTTTAAATTTTTAACATATGACTGCAAACTCGTTGACCGCCGTGACCCTTGTCACACACTGCCACATTTCGTTGCCCCTCCCCCTTACGTAATTTGTGGACGGATATATAGGAAAACAAATTATTATCTACGGCATTATTTTGATTTATACTACTACTCGAGTATAACACGACCAATAAAATAAAAGGACATCGACACTTTGTTATAACATTCGATTCCTGCAATGGCAACACCACTCTTTCACTTCGAGTCGGTGTTTCATGTTATATACGACCTTAGATTCACTAAAAAAATATTATAAAATATGTTCACATAAAAGAAAAGGAATCCAAAAAAATCTTATAATTTTAACTTTGACTAATGAAAATATTTACCTAGCTGGAATATGAATTCAATTATCTACAAGTTAATTAAAAATGTAGCTAAAACTCAGCTAAAACATCTCTTATAAATGGTACTTTCTAACATTAAAATATGATTCAAAGAAGAATAAATAAAAGTTTTCGGTATCCTTGCCTAAGCTTACATCCGGACTCCAATGCCTTTGTTTGCTCTCATTTTCCGGCCGGTAGTGAAGTAAGATGTTTTCTGCTACGTAATATTTGAGTAGCAATATTGAGATTGCTTATTTTGTTTGCTAAAAATTAGAATTTCATATTGCCTCGAGCCATATATAAAATGCCTTCATTTCTATCCGATGGAGAAATCATTTATTATAGTTTCAGATATGGATACCTTTTCAAATATTTGCAGCAATTATTATATTATATAATAATTTGGCTTCCGTATGTTATGTCCACAAAATTCAGAACTAGAAGATGGATTGACTTCGTATTTGTTCCTAATATGGCTATTAAACAGAAAAGTTTTTTTCTGGCAATCGGGTGAACTAGAACAGTATCTTAAACCACAGGAACAATACCCTGCAATTTTCACAGGTTTGAATAGTGGGTTAAGGCTTTCCCCATGAGCAAGGAATGTTTTAGGGGATAAAGGATACACAGTTCACTTTTTCTTTGGCACTGTGGGCCAGTGATTCAAGTGGTTTGCATAATAGTGGCAGTGACAATCGACAGAAGTTACATTGCTTACATGGCAAGCGATCAAAACGCGCAATTTTCTGACGGAAGGCGAAATAGTCTCTAATCTATTCTAAAAAACCACGGACGTGAAAATATGTCGATGGGCATTACAGAGCTTAGTATGGAACAGTCCACAGTCCACACCCTGCACCACGTTAGTAATCATTTCTACGCAAACGTTGGAATCGTCCGATGCTAAATAATGTCTCAACGTATAGGTTTCAAAAATGTTCTGCAATTCGTCTCAATCTGCTGACTGGCATTGCCAGACTCTTCGAGAAGTGCAAGGACGCTTAATTATTAACCTAACAAACGGGAAAGCCGATAAATGTAGCCTAGCCTTATGGTGTGCGTTTATAAGTCAACAGAAAAATCAAAGATGTCCTGCTGATTGTTAATAAATCAGTCACATTTCTCTTGTTCTCAGTTATCTACTCGTGTGCAAGATGGCTATTCTAAGCGTGCGGTTCTTTGCAATTTATACCATACATGATTAAATAAGAAAAAAACCAAAAAACGTTCTTTTCGATGACTTTTTAAATTTTAAAAACATCAATATACATAAAATAGCATTGAGTTTATTTATGATGTCAAATATTGCTTTTGTAGTTACACGGTAGCCGAGCGAGTAGTCATATCACTTTAATTTTACACAACACTCAACTAATCTATTCGTTTTATGTTTAACACATTTTTAGTAGCTTAATTGTCAAATAAAAAAAAAATGTTTTTAGATTATACTTTGTTTTCTCTGGTTTGTGGTGATAATCATAATTTAAATGATCATTTCTCCCTAGCTTAGGTGTAATTGACACACAAACCAGGTAAGGATGATCCTAATATTAAATCAAAAGTATAAAATAAGTGCAATATTTTATCACTTATACACTTGTACTGTTTCACAATAAGTTTTATATTGAAAAACTGTTGATATGTATAAGTGATAAAAATTGCATTAAAATGGAGATTCACCAAGTGCCGCCGATGGAAAGTGTATAATATATAAAATATATAATACAAAAGATATATTTATATTTGACATTTAAATTAATTTATTTAAAAGTATTTGTAAAATAGATCTCATACTGATAGTGATTTTACATTTTGAAATAAGTATAATAATTTATTTAATAATTTTATTTTGTATTATTATATTGACTTGCAAGTTGTATATTATACATTATCAATGTTTTAATGAATATGACATATTATGGTTTATTTAATTTTTTTCTGGAAAACTTAAAAAAAAAACAAAGAAAAATATCGACACGCAGGGATTGAACCTGCGACTGTTTCCCTAAAGCCGGGACGCTCTTCCACTGAGCTAGTGTCGACAGGCTCGTCGTGGCGAAATTCTTCTTTGCTATATGATCGATTACGTCGGTTGTACTGATCGCTAGGTCTATATAAGTACAATCGACGATGACGACGAGAAGTATAAGCTAGATATGAAGTAAGTTATTTTAAATAAACAACATAATTTTGATATTTTAAAAGCTGTAAGATTTGGAAACTTGATTTGATTTTGATTTTTGGAACGTGCATTAGATGCAGTTTTTCAAATTCTAAGAAATTGTAAAAATTCAAAAATTGATTGGTTGAAAAATCTCTAAGATATGTCAAAAAACAGTATTTTACAAAAATTTTCATCAGCGACAACTCTCGAACAGATAAACCGATTTTTATGCAATTTGCGATATTAAACGCAGTTTTTTAAGGAATAAAGCTGATTAGATTGTATTATCAATCGGTACATTAATTTGGAAGTTATTATAAAAAAACATTGTTCATTGTTCTTTGGTCGCCGCTGTGGTTCGGTGTCGTTGGTGACCACATGAGGTCCCTGGTTTAATTCCCAGGTCGACCAATTCAAAAATATGTTTTTTCAGTTTTATGATAAAAACAACGCTACCCGGGATTGGAAAAGTGCCCGGTTGGCGATAGGCTTGCCATCTACCACATTGTAGGATTACGTATCTTCGGCTAATCGTGTGTGCACTGGTTGTAGCTCTGCCTACGTCTTCGGGGATATGGGGATATATATATACTTTTTTTGTTTTTCCGACTTTTGACATAAATCCGTATTTAAAATTGCCTACATAGGGGGGACAGTTCAAAAAACGGATGATAACAAAATTAGGGGATATAGTTTGGTGTTATAGCTGCATAACTATCACCAACATCCAAAATCGAATAATACCACTAAAGAATTTAAGAAGCTGAACGAGGATTACGATGCTTCGCGAATAGTGGAGAAGGAAGTGCCGCCATTTTTAGTAAATTTTACTGCGTTACATATTTTGCATAATTTGGTATATCTTTAGACTTAGAGCAACATTAAAATTCGATTAAGTTTTATTCGAAAGCTCTTGTAAAGATTTATAGATTGTATAATTTCAGAAAATAGTTTTCAACGCTAATAGTAAATATATATGGCACTCAAGTAAAAAATTCAGCGCAAAATTGTAATCAGCCACAAAAAATCTTTTAGAAGCCATATAAAATTCAAGGAATATATAGCTTCTAAAAGAGATTTTAAGTAGCAATCTAATGATACCCATGAACCTCCATATGAAAAAGTGAAGAAGTGTCGAGAACGCAATAAGATGAAGGCATCTGAACCGATCAACGATGGCATCTGTACACTGCTGGCCTTAACGGCCTTTACAGCTTCACCGGTCGTGGGGGCGAGCAGAGTGCTCAGCCAGAGCTTAAAGATATGGGGTCGTATGTCCTCCACCCTAAGGGTGTCTCCTGTGAGACCGATCCTCGGCTTAGGGATGGCGTAGTGTTTTGGTATGTTTCGTTGACCACAGTTATCAGTTCCTCGGGATCGGTGAGAACGTGGCGGGGCCTACGTGATTTGGGATCGGGATTAGGATCTGAGATGTAGTCTGCCGCAGTGGGTTAAGGTATGAGTTGGTGTGATTGAAATATCTAAGCTAAGCTAAGCTCGGATATTCGAGATCTTTATTAAGGGCAATGTATACCACATTTCACTATAACACACAGCGTTAGTATTTGTTCTGTACTACTTGCAACGGATGCAAATCTGTACGGGGAAGAGGGGCAAACGTTACACAGGCGTATGATAGAATAAGCCTTACGCAAATCTTGTAAAGTGTCACCTTGTGTCTAAGTGAAACGAGTGCGGGACACCTGCTGTGATCGACCTATGAGTGGAGAATGATCCCACTACACGGAATTGAAATCGGCGGTAGTTACTCTTGTATGATGAGTACGAGTCTGTCGGGCACTTCCATTCGTTAAAGCTTGTATATTAGGCCATTGTGCCAGATCCTTTCGAGCGCTTTTGTAACGTCAAAAAATAGAGGACCGGTGGGTATTTGCAGCCCCGGGGCTGCATTCAAAGAGTTTAAAATGTAGTATGTGAGATGGTGCACTAATTGAGTGCTAGAGTGAACTGCTCGGAAACCGAACTGCTCATTTATTATGAGACATTTCTCGTGAACAAATGCCTTAAGGCGAGATAGTATGATTTTTTCGTAGATTTTGCCTAACTTATTGATTAGGCTAGTGAGACGGTAACTTCTGACATTATTCCGGAGTTTTCCTATGATGGTAGCTTCTTTACACTCGTGCGAAAACGCACAACCGGCTAGAAGTGCATTGGAGATGAGGGAGGTATTTAAGTACCTTATTTATGATTTTATCAGACCCCGAGCCTTTTTATTGCATAGGTTTTTGATTATTTTACCTACTTCTTTGGTAATGGAGGGTAATAGCAGGTCACCATCTGATAGTAGCGTCGCCTTACCCTCTACTTCACTATCTACAAGATGGAAGTGGTCTAGACCATCTAGGTTTAGACTGGTTTGATGTTCCCCAACATTGTGATTGGAAAGATGAATGAAAAATGTTACATTCGCAAGATGTTACACATGACGTAGACGTATTCACGTAAAAGATGCACGGCTGTATCCATGACACGGTCACAACACCTTTTTTTAAGTTTTTTTTTCAAAATTTACCAAACCAAATTGGTTCATATTTTCAGAAAGTCTAAGTTTGGCGGAACCCAATTGAATGCCATCAAACATGTTTCAGTCGGTCAAGCCATTCAAAGTTATGAGATGTTTACATACTTACATACAGACATATCGATGTTACCGTGAAAATAATTGGTAAAGATGCCTAGGACGTCAAACCACGGCCTTCTGGAGAAAACTCGATTTCTGAAAATCGGGGCAAAACCAGTAACTTCTTTGTGTAGATACGTAGCAGAAAGTTAAAAAATACAACTGAATTGAAAAACTTTTTAGGAATTTGTTTGAAAAGGAAACCTCTTTCTACAAATTTAAGATAAATTTAATCGCCTCTGTGGTCTAGTATTCCGGTGTTGGTGTTGACCACACGACGTCCCGGGTTCGATTCTCGGGTCGGACCATTGAAAAATGAGTTTTTTTCAGTTTTTTGATAAAAACAACATTACGCGGGATTGGATAAGTGCCCCGTTAGCGATAGGCTTGCCGTCTATCATATTTTGGGACTAAGTATCTTCGGCTAAATGTGGCTGCACTGCATTGGTTGTACCTCTGCCCAGCTCTTCGGGGATTTAAGCGTGAAAATACTACTTTTTTAAGATAAATTTAAGTAATAAAAATGTTAAACAATAACTTGCTGGTAGTAAATTTATACTCCTAATGGACTAAGTTAATAGAGTTGTGTTGTCAAAGCAAACATGGCTGTATCAATTGCTTCATTAGAATGACGCAACAGCGTAGCGTGAAAAGTAATAATTGGTTTCCTTCGCATGATGGATCACTTGTCAAAGAAGTTGATGAAAGACGAGGACGTTGCGATATGAACATGTAATTACTTAACTTTCTTGAGATGGTTTTGTAACGAGAGATTCTGTAACATAAACGTAAGTTATCTTGTTCTAATTTTATGCTTACATTTTCAGAAGAATTTTCATTTTTCTAAAGTAACAACCCAGTTTTTAACGGCTATCTTTTCCATTGTGGCTTGTAATTTTCTATATTCGAAGCTGCCGCAATCATCTGGCCAGATCTTAGGTAATTATGCAGACAATACTCATGGTGAGTCAAAGACTTTACCACTTGAAGTACCTTTTTTGAGACAATTCTAATTTGGGGCTGAATCAAGCTGATTTTCCTGGGTTCAAACATTGTGATAAGCATTATAACTATAGTAAAAGATCCATTTTTGCTTCAAGTAACTATATAAATCCAAATGCTCTCATTATTGTGACCGTTGAATAATGTAATGCAGTACTTGATGCATGTTTGGTGGTGTGTTTCATTCTATTCTTGTACTCGTAGAGTCCATTGCTGCATCTATCATGGGGAGTGCTTGAATTTCATCATGTAACATCTAAGCAAAATTAAAAATATCACGCTTACTACCTCGATGACTGAAAATGCACAATTGCCCTTTTCTGTAGGCATTTTTTACCTCGTCCTTCTTCTGGAACATATTACCAGCGGGTGTATTTCTGAATGGATACGACATAGGAACCTTCAAAAAAAGAACTTTCTCATTCTTAAAAAGCCGGCAAGTTAACTGCAATTTGAAATAAATTTTTATTTGGAATCTTAGGGAAACGTGTGATATTTTTAGTTCAAAGCGGCTAACTCGCCAAAATCCAAATTTCATACGTAATAATATATTCATACATATACATACACGGTTATAACTTAGTCTAACTGTAGATTTGTGTGCTATTAGAGGCCAAAATTATTGAACAGGAACTTAAGATTTATTACATGAGCGTGTTTGGAGGAATAGGTAGGTATTTAATAAAACTCTATACGCAATAAATATTGCGATAATAATTTTTTCTGTGTTATTCTATATTCAGCTTTAATATCAGTACTCACATCTCTACAATGTAACATTCAAAATGACGTGTTTGTTAATTGCTAATGAGATGTTTGTAAGCCCACGAGGTACGCATAAGTGTACCTTCGTCATAACATCCTCTTGTCTATTAGCGATCACTGTGGAAGACAAGTTGATGGGGATTGTGTTGTAACGTCAAACATCTAACAAGACTATTTCAAATTGCCAACTTTCACATCTCGTTTATTTCGCCGTTACAAACTCTTTGTCTCATAGGAGAATATAAGCAGATCTCAAAATGTGATAATATATTATCCACTGATTTACCAAATATTTGTGTATACTTAGTTTTAACGAAAATTAAAATAGCTTGAGGAATGTATAATCTGCATTTTTTTGGTACGGGAATAGGCCAGGCGGTTGTACCAAACCCGGGAGACACAAAGAAAATCAAAGCTCTAACTCAATATCGATGGTTGCAACACGTATAGCTAATTGTTCACTTTTTACGAAGTGTCTGGTAGAATGGCAGTTGGTCTCTTTTTCAAAGGAGGTCTTGACTAACTCGAGGATAAAAACGGAAATTTGCAATCTAAATTACTTTAATTTCCTTGTAAATAAATTATTTTATGTATTTCCGCAAAATAACACATGTATCAATTATATATCTCTAATTTACATTAACCTGGACCGACAACTTCATATTCTAATTTGACACGCAGGAGCATTAGAAAACTATCAACATAATTCGGGCTGTCAATGCTGTCATTGAGATTTTTAGTGATAGAAATATCAAATAACAATTTTTCCAACGAGGTAATTGCACCATGTGTGCTTTAGAACGTTATGCCATATCTACGTCAAACAGTATGTTTTATGTCATTAGATAGCATACAAGCTGATAGCTCTCCTGATGTGAAGAGTAACCATCGCCTTTAGACAACAAAGATGTTAATGGTACGTCGCTATCCATGTGGCGGGATGCTAATGCCACATACACAAGACTATCGGCTACCTTACCCTTACGGGAATAGGTAAGGCAGTGGTACCATATATCGTTACGGAACTATAGCACTCAGTAGCAATGATTTTACACACGACACGGATACGTAAAGTCAATTAGTAGCCTTTTACGAACTGCCTGCCAGAATGGCAGACGTTCTATCCTTCAAAAAGTTTTATCCGTTTTTTCCTTTTTATTTTTGCAATTTTGTACAGTAATTTTTAATTCGTATTACCACAAATTAGACCATTATCTTGAAGAGACTTGTCTATCAATAAACGCCACACTTCCGCTTACAATCCACAGTAAGGGTGTGTACCCTCAGATAGGGTCTATAACAATACCTAATTGTTTCCTAAACAGACAGGATAGGGGGATAACTTCATTAGCGAGATGTCTGGCTGCTGTTTGATGCGTTTACACTATGGCTATTTCGTAAGGCATTTACATTTCTATCAACTATGTAATATTGTCTACATATAATTTGTATTTACTGGTGATAATAAAAGATAATAATATATTTTTAATAAAAAATATATTTAAACATTAAAATCAGCGAGTGAATAATCAATTATTCTTCATTTTTGTACCCTTTTGGATAGATTTTTTTTAAATATATGTGGCAACCCTCGGCATAACTACTTTATCCAATAAAAAAGAATTATCAAAATTGGATTCATTTGCAATATATATATATATATATATATATATATATATATATATATATATATATATATATATATATATATATATATATATATATATATATATATATATATATAAGCAACAAAATGTTAATAATAAAATTATTGGTTAAAACCTTCGAAGTTATATCAAAAGACACTTTTTTCAAAATGTTTGTCAACGATAACGCACGAGCGGAGAAACCGATTTTGATGAATTTATGCATTGGATGCAGTTTTTTAGTGAAAAAAGCTGATTCGTTTTTGTAATCAATCGGTACATTAATCTGAAAGTTATATTAAAAATATACTGTCGCGCCAAAAATTTTTTGAGTTTTTTTTTTCAAAATTTCTCAAAATTTCCTCGGCCTCGGCCTAGTTGAGTAGAATTCAATCAAATGCCATTAACCGCGTTTCGATAGGTCCAGCCGTTCATTAGTTATGAGATGTTTACATACACACACACACATATGCATACATACAGACATACTGACGTTATCGTGAAAATATTCGGAAAAGGTTCCTAGGACCTCAAAACGTGGACATCTGGTGAAAACTCGATTTTCGAAAATCGGGGCAAAATCATTAACTTCCTTATCTACGAGTACATACGTAGCGGGAAGTTAAAAATATACGCGTCAACAACAAAAATAAGGTTCGAAACCTCCTCCGTTCTCAATAGAAACTCCTCCGTTTTTTCGTCGGCTAAAAAAAGAAATAGAAGCTTATTTTGTGATTCTGAGTTATAAGAGTGCTCCATAAAACCTTATTTAAATAATTTTGCAAAAATTAAGTTTGATAATTCCTTAATATAATTTAATATATTAATACGAGAAGGAAAAACTTTGTACCCTTTTTACAATAATTACGTGAACGGAGGAATGTAATATATTTACATTGCAGAGAACTGCAGAAACCTAATATTTTTAAATAATATGCATTAAAAATATATTAAATGAATAAAAATAAATATCACACACACAATATTCTTGTTGTGTGTGTGTGTGTATGTGATATTGTACACACATGTAGGTATACTATTTTCTTTAAGGCTAATCTGTTGTCAAACTTAAAAGAGAGTTTCGACCACAAATCGATGGCTAATAACCTTAAGCCCCTATCGTGCCGATTTTGAAATAAATGCATTCAGTAGATTTCATGATATATCGTTTTTTATTAATATTTAGCGCTGCAATTCATAAGTAAGATACTAAAGGATTCACCTTTTAAAATCACTCAGTATACGAAGACAGTTTTTTTGACTACGTATGTAGATAATGTTAAGTACATTATCTACATACGTAGTCAAAAAAACTGTCTTTGTCAAAAAAGTAATGCATTTAATACATTTTAGAGTCCCGTATCTGTAGAGAAAAAACGGATCCTGTATAGGATCACTTTATTGTCCGTCTGTTCCTTTAAAAAAAATCAGTCTGGTGGTGGTAATGTAAGCATCCTGAGAAAAGCACATAAAACGTAAGTCCAGATTGTCGCAAGAGTGCGTAAATCGATATATAATTTATATCGATAATTGCATTCCAATATATAATTTGGCCATGGAATGGCCACCACATGTGATTCAACAGAATTCCATTGGCTGTGGAATCACATGTGGTAGCCACAGTTCACCACATGTGATTCCACAGTTCATCACGTGTGGTGAACTGTGGAAAACGTAAATAGGTATTTATTAACGACTAAACTACCTCAAGTGGAAACCAACGTCGTGATACTTATATAGTACTTAAAAAAATCAGTTAAGTGTTAGTTGGACCCACATAGCGGAGGGTTTATTTATGATTAGCAGACCCGGCAAACGTTGTACTGCCTTTTTAACTACTCTTATTTTTTTCAATATTTTCTCACCTTTTAAACCTTCCTTGAATTTCCACAATTAATTCAAAACAAAAATTAGCTAAATCAATTCAGCCGTTCTCGAGTTTTAGCGAGACTAACGAATAGCAATTGATTTTTATATATATACTAGCTGACCCGCCAAACGTTGTTCTGCCTTTTTAACTACTCTTATTTTTTTCTATATTTTCTCACCTTTTAAACCTTCCCTGGACTTCAACAATTAATTCAAAATCAAAATTAGCCAAATCGGTTCAGCCGTTCTCGAGTTTTAGCGAGACTAGACTAACGAACAGCAATTGATTTTTAAATATATGTATAGATAGATTGCGTGATTGAGTAACAAACATCCATCCATCCAAACATTCAAACGTTCGCATTCTTAATATTAATATAGATTAGTATAGATGTAATTGTTGTATTCAAAGACCTTTTGTAGGTCTTTGGTTGTATTATATCCTCCTCTCTCCTTGAAATGATTCACACATTCCATAATGATTAACGATTGTTTTGTAACTAACATACGAGTATATTACATTGTGGAATGTAAACAATTTAATCTTTTCTTTTATTTATTATATTTAAAAATAAAATAAATAAAAAAATAATTAAAGCTTTCTGTGAATTGTAGCATTAAAAAGTGTCTGTGATACAATTTTCTTTAAAAAAATTACTAATTAGTTATTTTGTTGACATATAATTTTGTGTTTAGTTTGTAACTATAAATTGTCCTGATGATGCTTAAGCGAAACCGGTTGGTAATAAATGATAATAGCTTTATTGTAAAACAGTACAAGTGTCTAAGTGATAAAATATTACAAAAAAAATTCCAATTTACTTATTATAAAATAATAAACATATATTTATATAAGTTTGTTTGTAGACCGAGCCTCCAGCGCCGTGGAATCGCGTATATTTATTAAAACCCCGCTAAAAGGATAACAACGCACCATTACCATTTTTGGTATCTATGAGCGATGGTTATCTCTTTCCATCAGGAGAGCCATTTGCTTGTTTTTGAGGTAACCGTAGATTATCATTGTTTTGCAATGATACAAGTACCATAAATTTTAGACTGTGGTCCCTCGTACAATTTTTTTTTTATTAACAATAAGCTGCATTTTTGTGAACAGTTTTGTTTTGACACCTGCACACACTGTTCTATCAACATCAGCAGTGTACCTTCTTTGTATTTGGAGAGATAGGAAGAGGAAAGATATGGGGAGAAGGAGATAGTAGGAGGAGGGTTATCACATCCCTCCCAATATCCCCCTAAGTGTGGTTATCATATAGGGGAAAAGATAGGGGGAAGGCAGAAGAAAGGCAGGGGAAGTTAGGAAAAGGTAGCGGAAGGTAGTGGGGAAGGAATGGAAAGATAGGGAAAGGCAAAAGAAGGTACGGGCATGTTAGGGGGAAGTGAGGGGAAGAGGGTTAAGGTAGGGGAAGGTAAGATTAAGGTAGAGGAAGGAAGTCAGAAGGTAGGGGGAATGAAGGGGCAGGAAGTGTGAAGGTAGGGGCAAGGTAGGAGCAAGTTTGGAGAAGGCAGGTGCAGGTAAGGGTTGGTTTTTTTTTTAGAGGGGGCAAACGAGCAGGTGGTGCACCTGATGGTAAGTGATCACCGCCGCCCATGGACAACTGCAATACCGGGGGTCGTGCAGCTGCGTTGCCGGCCTTTTAAAAAAGAATAAGCTCGTTTCTTGAAGGTTCCTAAGTCGTATCCGTTCGGAAACACCCCCGAGGGTAATTGATTCCACAATGGAGTAGTGCGAGGCAAAAAGTGCCGACAAAAGCGCACGGTTGTGGATTTCCAGACATCGAGGTGGTGAGGATGGAATTTTAAATTTTGACGCGATGTCCGATGATGGAATTTAGCTGCAGGAATTAGTCCGAATAACTCTTCGGAACACTCCCCATGACACGGTAAAAAATGCAGAGCGAACCAACATCTCTGCGTAACGCCAAAGAATCAAGCCGATTAGAAATAGTCTGATCGTCGACGATTCGAACCGCTCTACGTTGAATGCAATCAAGAGAAAGAAGCTGGTACTGAGGAGCTCCGGCCCAGAGGTGAGAACAGTACTCCATGTGAGGTCGAATTTGGGCTGTGTAAAGTTGAAGGCGATGGGCTGGCATGAAGTACTACTTTGCTCTACTGAGTACGCCAAGCTTTTTGGAGGCCAGTTTAGCCTTTCCTTCCAAATCACCACGGAACTGAACGTTGTTCGATATGTCGACTCCCAGAATTCCAATACTGGCTGAGGCTGTCAGGTGAGTGTTCTCGAACCGAGGTGATACGACAAAGGGTGTTCTCGAATTCATACAAGAGCTTGTTCCGACCCTCTTCGACGTGTTCCCGAGAAATACCGCTATGGCCGGAGTATGTAGCATCACCAGTACTGTCGTCCCCATAGCAATGTATGTTACTAATTCGCAACATTCAATATGCAGAAGAAACAGTGTCGGTGATAGCACGCAGCCTTGGGGAACACCAGCATTGACAGGTTTTAGGTCGGAGCATGCCCCGTCGACTACGACCTTGATGCTCCGATCAGCCAAAAAACTGGTGGTTCACTTGCATAATTTCTCGGGAAGCCCATAGGAAGGCAGCTTTGAGAGAAGCGCTTTATGCCATACCCGATCGAAGGCCTTCGCTATGTAGGAGGAAGGTAGCGGAAAAAGTAGAGGAGGTAAGGAGAATATAGGGAGAAGGTAAAGGAAAGGTGAGGGAAAGGTAGCGATAAGGTAAGGGTAGGGAAAGGTAGAGGGAAGGTAGGGGAAGTTAGAAGTAGTAAGGAGAAAGAAGGAAAAGGTAGAATTAAGGTAGGTGAAGGTAGCGGGAAGTTAGCGGGAATGTAGGGAGAAGTAGAGATAAGGTAGAAGAAGACAGGGCCCAGGTAGAGTAAAGATGGTGGAATGTATGAGTAAGGTAGTGGGCAGGTAGCCAAAATGTAGC
The DNA here is from genome assembly GCA_036924255.1 of Apodemia mormo. NCBI lineage: Eukaryota > Metazoa > Arthropoda > Insecta > Lepidoptera > Riodinidae > Apodemia > Apodemia mormo. The sequence continues at coordinate 10,098,345 of JAUPFN010000002.1, forward strand.
GGAAAGCTAGCGGAAGGTAGCTGAAAGATAGCGGAAAGGTAGTGGGAAGCTAGGAGAAGTTAGAGAGAAGTTAGGAAAAGGTAGGGGCAAGGTAGGGGCAAGTTAGAAGGAAGATTGCAAGAAGTTGCGAGACGATATGGGGAAAGTAGAGAAAGGTAGGACAAGATAGGGGAGAAAGTAGGGTGACGATAGGAAAAGTTAGAGGAAATGTGGGAAAGTAAGGGGAAGGTAGCGGGACTATAAGGATAAGATAGTGGAAAGGTATCGAAAAGGTATCATAGATCTTAAAACTATCATAAATATTATTTTTTTTGCTAATCTGTGTTTTGAAAGTTAATTTTAAATAGAAAATATTTAAATTAAAACTTTAGCAGTTTCAATGTATTATAATTATATTAAACACAATGAACAATGCTGTACAAATCTATGCCTTGCCTAATATTCCTTCAACACCAATAATAACAAAAATGTCTACCTATATTTTATAAAAGATTGTGTATTATTTATTTATTTATGAGTCACATTTCATTCGAGCGAAGCCGGGTTTTTATCTAGTATATTAAAAAGTAGAAAAATATTTAGCATAAAAATTAATTTATTTCAACTTAACGCTAAATTTTACCAAAGAGAGCTAATTAAAAATTTGGCGTGCAATTACTTATACGCAATTAGCTCGCATCTATATTATAAGAGAGGCTGTTTTAGATACCATGGTTTTGGCAAATCTCGGACATAATTATGCAGCGAACAAGCAATCGACAGATTGCTTGTTCATAATACTAACATAATATTAAGTTCATGAAAATCCTGTCATTCTATTACAATCACTAGCTGTGAAAAGATCTGTGTTCGAAATTCGACCATTACTCTTCTCTGATCATAAACTAAACAATAAAACTCTTTTGGTAACTGACTTTCATCATTATGAAAAAGATAGAGTTCTGCATTGTCTCGCCCGGGTTTGGTACCACTGCCTTACCTATTCCTGCCGCAATAGCGTCAGTGCTTGTAACTGTCATGTTCTGGTTCAGAGGGTAAGGTAGCCGGTAAAGTTATGTATGCAGCATTAAGACTTCGCAACAAGGATAGCAACGCAACAATAAAATCTTTGGTGTCTATAGGCAATTTTTGTCTCTTTACATCAGGAGAGCCATCTGCTTGTTTGCTATCTTATGATAAAAAGAAAAGAGACGACTATCGCCTATAGAATTTTAGTAGGTGGTAGAGTTCTGCATTGTCTCGCCCGGGTCTGGTTCCACTGCCTTTCCTATTCCTGCCGCAATAACGTCGGTGCTTGTCACTGTCGTGTTCCGGTTTGGAGGGTAAGGCAAACTTATACATGTGGCATTAGACCTCCCCACAAGATAGCATTGCACCATTATCACTTTTGGTATCTATAGGCGATGGTTGATTCTTTCCATCTTATAATATAAAAAAAAAAACAAAAGATGTTAATCATTCGTTGTCATCCGTGTAACGGGATGGCAATGCTACGTGCATAAGTTTATACCGGTGATCTTACCCTCAAAGCCGGAACACGACAGTCACGAACACCGATGTTATTAGAATGGAAGGAATATGTAAAGTGCTGTTATTTCACGAGAAAACCTTCTGCTTTCAGAACGTGTAACACGGAAGCCCTGTGTTATCCAAACGTATTCATGCTATTCATACTTAATATTATAAGCACGAAAGTCTACCTGCTTGTCTGTTCTTCTGTTTGGCTATCTGTTACGCTTTTATGATTAAACCGCTGAATAGATTTAATATTAATTAATCCGAGTTCAAATATAGATAATTTGTTTTCATAAAACAATCCCCTAAAAGACTGACATAGGACATGAAACCGTGTATAAAATGCTTTATAGATAACATATTTACCTACTTGCGGTAGAAGCTGGGCAGGTCAGCTAGTATATAATAATATAAATGCGAATGGATGGATGTTTGTTACTCAATCATGCAAAAACTACTGAGTGATGAAATTTGGCGCACAGCCAGATGATAACCTTTTTAGGTTACTTGTTATCCCGAAAAAATGAGCGGTTCCCGCGGGATTCACTAAAAACTGTTAATGCAGCGGGCTGCACGCTGCAGCTAGTATGAAATAAAAAGAATGTTACAAATAATCACACATTTACAAAATAATCTTATACTATATAATAAACTCATCTGAAATTAAAAAACAAAAAATATATATCAAGAGTGAGCATTCTGCTTTTTGAACGCGTATTATGGAAACCCTGTGTGTTAATGCATCTATAGTCATAACTTCCCATGTATATTCTCCGTTTATTGCAACAATGCTACGTCTATTAGATGAAATATTTAAATTAAACCTTATTGCAATAACGTACAGTCTATTACAATATAAGTTACCAGAAACATGGTGTGCTACGGCGCGGCGTAGGGTGTGAAGCGTCGCAGCGTGCATATGTTTACTGGGGCTAATATGCATGAAGGTATATTAATATTACTGTATCTATGTATGGTCAAAGCAGACATCCTTGTTATGTATGAGCGCTAATTAAATTCTATGGTGCCTTGTGTTTAAGATAATTTAAAAGGTATTTGTTAATGGATAAAAATATACATGTTTTTATAACGCGCGCTATACCTATAATGGCCCTTTGCATATCTGATGTAAAGTGGTACAGTGATCAAAGGTGTAAGCATAATAAACTAACTAAACTAACCGCCTAATAACTCTCTCTCTCTACAAAAATTTAAACACTACACGGTTTGGAGAAGATCTCTTTGGTGAATAATTCTAAATCTCACCAGTTCATACAGTGGCTGATAAAGCCTCTTTCGAGTACCTCCGTGGAAGGTTAATTTTATGTCATCCGTCTCAAATCATAATGGAACTATTTAACGATGGAGCCGAAAGGACCAGAAAATTAAGTTCATCTGTGCACTCTTCTAAATAATTCTTGTAAAAATACCAGCGGTAAGCAATGCACAAAATTAGGCATTACCTGCAATGTAATTCACCAAAAGTATCCTAACGCACCGATCGATTGAGTCTAAAGCATCTAGTTGATGGAATGAATCATCTTAAAAGGTGGCATAGAGTACCCATGCAACTACAGAACAGCACTTTATAGATAGAAAGAAGCTATTGTCTTCTTCAAGTCTGACACCCAGTTAAATTAGTTTCAGTTAACAGCAAGGACGCCAAGATTCCTTGCTGCTAAGTCAGCTTGAATTAAATCACGTATAAAATACAAATATATTATTTTTTTTGGCTGTGCCAATTAGTTTTTACATTCGTTTTAGGGCTATTTTTTGTAAAAATTAATTTTAAAACTTGTGGCTATTCAAACTTTTTTTTTTGTTATTGTAACTTCAAGTAAATATTGAGGTATAAGAGCAAGAGCTATATTATTTCTTATTTTTTTTTGAAAATTAAGTCTGTGTTGCATGTAGTATTTAAATATGTTACGTTAGTTAAATTAAAGAGAACCAAATACCTTAAATCCACTCAGACTCGTCTTGCTTTCACCGTATTTATAGCTTTCCGTGGTCTAGAGGTTAGCCTATTCGGCTCAGATCATGAAGTCTTGGCTTCGATCCCTAGGTCGGGCAAAACTGTTACAGAGGGTTTTTTGAGTTTTTTTTGATAATCCAAAATCTTAATATCTACTTAGAGTCTGGCGTGCGGTTACCATCCTCGCACCTCGAAGGAGAACGTAAAGCTGTCGGTTCAAGTCATTGAGAAAAATAGCCGTTATCCGATGGATAAAATTCGGCGATAAGGATCACCAATCATCTCGCCAACCACTAGTGAATTGGAAAGTCTACAGACGTTCGGTTCACTCTACTTACCCATAAGTGACCGGCGTGATTATATTTATAACTTTTTTCAAACAAACATACACTAGAGACTCTACCATCTGTCTATAATATGGGCAAACATTGGAGTCTCATGTCTAATGGCTGATAAACGAACTATTACTTTTTCAGGAAATTCTTGTGTCGTAAGCTTTATAGGGAAAATAAAGCAGAAAGGGTCATTTTGTGAATTATTGTATGCAAATTTATGGAAATAATTCTAGCCCTAATTTTCCAAATGAGAAGAGCGTCAGAAAATATTATAATACTTATTGTGTTGATTTTGTCAAATAAGGTTTCTTGCTTCCCCGTATTTATTCGGCCCGCTTTTGGAAATGACATTATGGCTTTATGGTAGGCAGTTTCTAAAAGGTTAACGATTGGCCGGTTTGGAGGGTAAGGTAGCCGTTTAACTTAAAAATGTTGCATTTCACCTTCACACACGAAGGGCAACATATGTTTATCATTTTTAGTGTATATAGGTGAGGCTTCTGTTGTCATACTCCCACCCACATGCAACAAAAATGCGTTGGTAAAGATATATCAAATATAATAATAAATATATTGCATTACTACACTACAATCGGGCTCGATTCCCAATAGGGATAAACATTTGTGTGATGAGCATAGACGCTTTTTTTCTTTGATATTAATCTTGAGAAATTTTTGGTAATTCGCACTAAGATATGCAATAGGATGATAACAAATGATAGCAAATGCATCTACTCCTATTTCACTTAGTGCATCGAAAAATCTCTGAAAGCCCTCAAAAATTAAATGTCCCGCGCGGGACATTTAATTTTTTGAGATTAAATTTTTGAGATAAAAATTGGGACGTCCCGCCAAAATCAGGACGCCTGGTAACGCTGGTTGTATGATAAATTTTATACTTGGCTATGCAAAGCAAATAGGTAATGATTTTTTCTCAAACATGCGCGGAAATAGTGTTATTACGTTTGAATAAATATAATATGCACGCGAAGTAACCTATTTACATAGGTACACAGAAATATGAGTAATTGCCGGCGCGTTTTTTGAATTTGGAACAAGAAACGCGTTGGCAATGTTGTATGAAAAGGCGTGCCGTGGTGTAATTTGAATTTAGAACACTTTTATCTTCCTAGAAGTTGCGTTCACGTGGCTTTATAGCCACAGATACGTTAACCTTTCAACATAGTCGGAGAAAAAATAATTTAGCGGTAAAGCACTTATTTTTTTAAAAATAACTTTTTGATGACGTTTTGTAAAAATATTTTAAGGCAAAGTCAAAAACCTTTACGTAAAGTCAATTGCTATATTTTTTGTTTGTGAGTTGTTATAATGTAATACTAGCCTTTTCCCGCGATGGAATCCGTGTAGAAAATTCAGATAAAATATACTCTATGTCTTATATAATATTAGGATAAAAATATAGAATATAGTATTATAGCTGCTCGACCTAGATTCGCACGGGTATGCTAATGAAGAAAATGAGATCAAATGTCCCTTTAGAGTATTATTATTTTAACTCAGTTTTGTTCCGAACGATTTTTTTAGAAATTTGACATGCAAACTTTACAATTACAAATAGATACAACAAAAGAAATAATTAGCCAAATAGGTTCAGCCGCTTCTATGTTATGTGTCGACAAATATTGATTTTTATATATATTTATGTGTCAAAGCTTTTCAATGCAAGTTTTAAAAGTCCATGCAACGGATCCCTTTTGAAAAAATCCAATTGCCATTTTGGCAGACAGATCGTAAATAGCAAACGATTGGGTACTATCGTGACTACTAGGTGGTAGAGTTTTGCATCATCTCGTCCGGGTTTGGTACCACTGCCTTACATATTCCTGCCACAATGTCACTTGTCACTGTCGTGTTCCGGTTTGAAGGGTAAGGTAGCCGGTTGGTAGAAATATACCATTTACATATAATTTTTTTGTCTTTAGCCGATGTTTTTCTCTTTTCATCAGGAGCGCCGCAAACTACACGAATAGGTGAGCCATCTGCTTGTTTGCTTTTTTATCGAATTTTTTTATTCGCTTTTAATAAAGTTTTTAGAGGTCGCCCAGAGGTGAAAACTTACCACATTTGCATAAACTAATAATATTTCTTGTATTTGTAAGTAAATTTAATTTCCTGCAGCTCTTCTTCATATTGGCCGCCCCATTGGTCGAGTGGCTCGCGACCCTAACTACGCAATGGATGGAGCTTGGGTTCGATTACCGACGAGGACAAGCATTTGTGTGTTGAGCATAAATTTAATTTCTTGGATTTGGATATTTTTTAAATATATATTTTAGTATTTATAAATGTATTTCTATATCGTATCGTTGACGAACACGCATAACACAAGCAAATAATTTGATTACTTTGGGGTTAGATCAGTATGTGTAATTTGTCCCGTGAATATTTATTTATTATTATTTATATAATTTTTGTCAAAATAATTAACATTTTACCCACTTTGCGATTGATTGATTTTTTGCGATAGTAGCATAACACAATTAACTAAAGCAATTTTACTAAAAACTTCAATAAGATAATGGAAATAAATTCAATTTGTCTAAGTAATGTTATATGGTAGTTTGCTCTTTTACAGAAAAATGAGTTTTAAAGCTTGCAATGTTATACTGTACAAAAAAGAAAAAACTTTATAATTCGAGTTATATCTGAAAAACAAAAAAATATATAAATGGGAGTACTAGCTTACATCCAACATTTCATGTTTTCTATCATCGCGATATTTATAAATTATCGTTTAGGATATTAGTCTAAAGGTAGTGCCCTGAAGCATATACGAGACCCTTGTCAGTGAACAGTCATTTCACGGGTATCTTACTCCTAGAGCCAATTACATTGTGATTGACCGCTATCTCAGGTTGAGCTCTCTTACCCCCCTCTTTACAGGGAGATTGGGAGGCACGTGGGGAACTCTTTTGAAGTTCATAGGTCTTTGCTAAATGGACAATGTTGTGTACCAAGTGATTGGTTGGATGCGCTGAATGATTGAGCCATCTTCACGAGAACTTATTCTATAATGAAGCAATGCTATATATGTTACGGTGAATATGTAAATATATAAAAGTAATTTCACGCCCATATCCCCGAAGGGGTAGGCAGAGGTACAACAAGTGCACCCACGATTAGCCGAAGATACTTGGTCCCGCAATGTGATAGGTGGCAAGCCTATCGCCAACCGGGCACTTTCCAATCCCGGGCAACTTTGTGTTTCTCAGAAAACTGAAAAAACACTTTTTTTATGTGCCCGACCCGGGAATCGAACCCAGAACCTCATGTAGTCAACGCCAACGCTGGATCACTAGACCACAGATGCGAAATGTGTAAATATATACCTATTTATAACGTACTCCACCATTTATTTATTACTTTTGGTTCCTAGGGAATTGCCACCAGACAGGCAGGCCGCAATAGTGTCAGTGTACCGGTTCAGGATTCAGAGGATAAAACAGTCAGTAAATTTATAGTCTTCGCTTAGTTAAACTTCATCACGTTGAATTTCTGCTCTAGTACTGTTTCACAAACGTAATTTGTTATTTTATAATCACTTTAAGTACCTAATTTATTCATTTTAAAGTCTACGGGTTTCTCTTAATAGAGCATTATCAGGACTTTTAGTTTATACATTTTTTCAAATATAATTACAATGCACGCTCAAAGAAAACACATTTATGGGTGTAACTTATCTCCCCGTGTTGGTCGCGGGCACCTTTAAAGAACAGGCCAACTGTCGTTCTGCCAGGCAGGTCGTAAAAGGCGACCGATGGGCTATACGAGTCACTACCATCGTGGCTACTAGGTGGTAGAGTTCTGCATTGTCTCGCCCGGGTCCGGTACCACTGCCTTACCTATTCCTGCTGCAATAGCGTCAGTGCAAGTCACTGTTGGAAGGCAAGATAGCCGGTAAACTTATGCATGTGGCATTAGACCTCGCTACAAGTTAGCAACACACCATTAACATCTTTGGTGTCTATAGGCGATGGTTGACTCTTTCCATTAGGAGACCCATGTGCTTGTTTGTATTTGTACTTGTATATATTGTATCTTATGATATAAAAAAATTAATTACACATAAAAGGATACTAATATTATCAACAAGAAAGTAACTCTATCTGTCTGTCTTTTTTTCATGCCTAAACCACAAAATTGATTTAGATGAAATTTTGTACAAAGATAGTTTGAGATCCGAGGAAGGATATATATAGGATACTTTTAACCTGGAAATCTCAGGGGAACGGGAACTATGTAACTAAAACCACATTTTTTCGTCTTTATTTTAAACCATGCTACCTAATAGGAGTAACTTAGGCTAATTTATATTAGAATTTTTTCTATACAAACGAAGTCGCTGGCACAGCTAGTAAGTTATATTTGTAAAACAGTAAAAGAATTTGTTGCAAGAAAATCAGTAGCCGACAAATGTATGTGTGTGGCATTGTAATCCCGTCACACGGGTAGTAAGGCACCATTAACAACTTTGGTGTTTATAGACCATCACTCTTCCCATCAGGAGAACTATCAGCTGGTTTTCTATCTTATGAAATAAAATAAAAATTAAAAAACGTATGTAAAAAAATATGCTCAAATATATCTAATGTGAATGCAATATAGCGTTCAATTGTAAAAACTCAATAATATAATGTATCAGTACGATGTTCATTGTAGAATTGTTGCTATCGTAAAGGCAATAGCGTGGAATAAAAGGAAATCAACTCCGAAAACTTATAAAATCTTTCAAAGGATAGCTTCAGCTCTTGTAACGTTCATATTGAATCGTATTGTTAAGAATCGAATTGCAATAGGTTTCTATCGCTATTGCATTTTCTTTAACTATTTTAAGGAAATACTGTTTTGCCTGAGACATTGTTTTTCAGTCTATTAGACTTTTGCATTTTATTTTTAGTAGTTATAATAATAATAATAAAGTTATAATAATAATATCGCTGGACAAATTACACAAATTGATCTAAATTAAGCAAATTATTTCCTTGTGTTATCGGTGTTAGTCAACGATACTAATACATAGACATACACATTATATAAATAATGTTACATAATACACATCCAGACCCAAAAATGCAAAAACCTATGCTCATCACAGAAATGTTTGTCTCTGTTTGGAACCGAACCAAAGACCCTTCGATTCGTAGTTAGTTTCGCTAAGCACATGAGGAAGTAATGCTGATCAAAGATACTTATCGAGAATACTGTATTCGCAAAGTACTTCGTAAGAGGTGAACAAGAGCTGTAATTTTTAAAATAGTATGCTTACTAGTAGAATACCGCTGCAATTATACCTTCAAAAAAATATTTTTTGATGATATATATTTCCTTCAACGTATGCAGGAATGAACATACCTTTTGCAATCGCATATGATCGAAGAGTATATTAATTCATGCGAAATAAACTCTTGTAAACAACATTTGTTTAAAAATAATTGGACCTTAAATACATATTCTGTAAATGTTGCAATAATTAACAACCGTATCCGAATTTCACGTATAAAAAGTGGGAAGTAAAATAATATTGACTGACGAAACTCTTAAACGGTAATGAACTTTACTATATTATATCGTGGCAACGTGCTGTGGTAACGAGCGTCATGAATGTAGACATTTTTAACGCGTACGCTTCATTACGTACCGAAGCTCGTAAAATAATATTTTTTAAGTGTGACAGCGAATATTTTTGTCATTAACGACCCTTATCCAATAGCCAAATGTAATAATAATTGTAATCGTTTACTGCATTTTATAAGTGAATTTGCTTGGTCATGATAAGCAGTTTGGTTTTACAAAGGGTCGCTCAACTACAGATGCTGGTGTAGAATTAATTATTAAGGAAAATTTATGAAGCCTGGGAAGAGTCACAGGATGAGATTGGAATGTTTTGTGATTTATCAAAGGCTTTTGACTGTGTCTATAATAGCATATTAATCAGGAAATAACACCATTATGGAATTAGAAATAAGGCTCTCGACCTTTTGATTTCTTATTTAAATGTAAGAATTCAGAAGTTAACGGAATAAGATCCTTTGGTGCTGCTGTCACAATGGCTGTCCCACAAGGGTCCTTTCTTGGTCCATTTCCAAAGTTGTACACTGGTTCAGTATTAATAATCTGCTTCTAAATAGTAATAAAACTAAGTTTATTAAATTTTCAAAGTCTAATGTAAGGCACGTAGATAGCAATGTACAACTTAACGGTAAAAAATGGATCTTGATGACTCTACCACATTTTTAGGAATTACTGTAGATAAAAAATTGCATTGGGGACCACATATCGAGAAATTGGCCAGTAAACTAAGTTCAGTAGCATTCACAGTGATAAAAATAAGACAGCTTACTGATGTTGACAATACTCGCCTTGTTTACTTTAGTTACTTTCATAGTGTTAAGTCTAAAGGAATTCTTCTCTGGGGGAATTTCGCTGTAATGAATATTATATTTGTATTATAAAAAAGGGTTATAAGGACAATTTACTATTAAGATTAGGCCCAAAAGACCTCCCTGAGAGAAAAATTCAATAAAATCAATATTTTACCTGTAATTTCTCACTATATATTCGAAACCTTGATGTACGTTCGTAAAAATATTTGCATATTTAAAAAGAATTGTGATATTCACTTCCTAAATACAAGGAACAAATACAATATTGCAGTGCGTGTGTCTCGTCTCCACAGAATAAGCAACTCTTTTATAGGGCAAAGTATATGCTTCTACAATAAGCTGCTTGGTGCAATTAGAGATTTACCAGTTAACAAATTCAAAAAATGTGTTAAAACAAAACTGTGTAAAAAAGGTTACTATAAAATATCTGAATACCTGGATGACAGAAAAGCATGGGATTAACTGCTCCTCATAACGGCAATTCTTATTATTAATGTAACATTTAGATACCAACTAATTAAACATTATATAATATCTTATTTAAAAAATGTTTTTTTTGAAAAGACAAGCCCGCTGACTTTCTTCCGCCGGATCTTCTCAGTATGTGGCTGCGTTTTCGACCCGGTAGTAGTTTAAAAAAAACGTTGACGTATCACAATAACTTGTAAGAAGTTTTATTCAATAAAGTACTTCTGATTTCTGATTTTGCTTAAGTTTTGCTGGTTCAGTTCGTAAAAGGCGAGCAATTGGCTATACATGTCTGTATCATCATGATTATTAGGTGGTAGAATTCCGCAACGTCTAGCTCAGGTATTCAGTACCACCTTGACTATTCTTGTCGCAATAGCGTTAATGCTTGCCATTATTGTGTTCCAATTTGGAGGATAAGGAAGCTGGTAAACTTATGCCAGTGGCATTAGCACCTCGGCACACGGATAACAACGCACCATTTATATCTTTGGTGTCTATCAGGAGAGCCATTTGCTTATGTGCTATCTTATATTCTATTATGAATTGTATATAAAAATTATAATTATATAATAAGTATTTGAGAAAACATATTTCAGGAAATTTAATACTATGCAATTTTGGTGCCAATATAAAAATAATACAAGTCGCGAATCAATCAATCTATCAAGAAGGAATTTAATTTAGAATATTGTTCACCCAAATAAATCATACCATCTCACATAGATTAAACATGTTAGGAAATTTAAGCTTTAACAATACAACACGCACAAAAAATAATACCTCTGAAGTAATTATAAATTTAATATGTTATATATCAGTAAGCTAATAATATTTAAATTAATTCAGCTTTGGCACTTTTTCTAATATTTTAGGACAGCAAACGAACAGAAGACTATCCTGATGGAAAGAGATAATACAGCCAACAAAAATGTTAATGATGCATTAGCATCCGACTGACAGGTTGACAAGTCACATGAATGATTTTACCGGCTACCTTACTTTCCACGTCAAAACAAGAGTCTATCTATTGCGTCAAGAATAGGTAAGTCAATGGTACCAACATTGTATGTTATAGTCCATACTGGTAGTTACTTACTATTGACGTATCGAAAACAACATCGTTGAAAACATATTAATCACGTGATAAAAATTGTAAATAAAAAGTGACCACAAATTTTAGTTCAATATATACTTTTTTTGTAAAATAAATTATCCATTTATAATTCTATATTATTAATATTATAAATGCGAAAGTTTGGATTTTTGATGTTTGTTACGCAAACACGCAAAAACTACTGAACGGGTTTGAATGAAATTTGGCACACAGGTGATAATGACTGGAAAATAACATATAGACTACTTTTTATCCCGGAAAAATTAGGTAATCCCGCGGGATTCGCCAAAAACTCTTATAATGCAGCGGGATGCACGCTGCAGCTAGTCTATACTATAATATTATAAATGCGAAAGTCTGTCTGTCAGTCTTTCTGTCTGTTGCGCTGTCACGGCTAAACCGCTGGACCGATTTTCAGGAAATTTAGCATCTGAAGGGCTGAAATAGGGGATGAAATTTTTATTAAAAGCTATTTGGACGACTTATTAATATATTCGCGGGCGAAACTGCGCGGATCAGCTAGTACTTTATATATTTAACTGTGTGAACTAGATTAATGAATTATTTTGTTAATATTTTTTACAAAAAATGTTATTCAGCTACAAAAAAATATGTCGGAGTTTTTCGAAGAAAAATATCAATACTAGACCAACATCTGGTGATGAAGTTGTAGCAACAGCTTGGTGCTTCAGAAAGTATGTAAAATCGGTGGGCCCGATTGTAAGTAGTGGGTGATAGTCATTAAATTTGGTAAACTTAGTAATGTGGATTGCGATGATGTCGACGAATGAAATGAGTCGATATGACATGCCCATAAACCAGTGAATCATTTTGTTATTTATGATTCTGACTTAAATATTCAGATTGACTTAAATCCGTTTTTAAATGCTATTTTTTGTTGAAGACTCCTTTAGAATCATTGTTTTAAGTGTTTTGTATAAAATTACAACATTTGCTTGACAAAAATCAATCAACACGCCCAAAAAAATAACGTGATTTGTTTCCTCCTTCCTAGTTTAATGATCAAATAAAGTGTTTACATGATATGTAAACACAAGTTTGTCTATAGGTGACCTTTTGAGAGCCTTGGTCATCTATTTGTGGCAAAGCAACTGCGGGCCCTGTACGCCAACGACGTCTTTACATGAAAAAAACCCGGCGCACAAAAATATGAAATAAACATGTTGAGACACTATTACTTTTCTTCCACATTCGGTAACATAGAATATCCTAGCAACGTGTCAGTATAAAAACAAGTCTCTTAAAGCCTAAAAAACTGAGAAATATTGAATTATAAAACATTAATTTTTATGCAAGCAAATACTACGCCTAACACGCCAAAGTCATCTATTCGTGACCGCTAGTGTTGTATTGTTGACGATATAGTTTTCTTGAAAACTATTCAAAACTCAAACGAGTTATTTTATTTTATATTTATTGAAATTTTAATAAAACAAAATGTAGAAAAAACATGTACATTATCATTAGCTACACGAATTAATGAAAATATTATCAAAATATTATTATATGCACATAATAAACCCGATATCTTGATTCGGGCGCATCCTTAACGTGCATCACTAATCAGTTCTCCGGGCGCCATAGTCATGGATCGTCTATCCGTCATAAGCGTATATATATATATATATATATATATATATATATATATATATATATATATATATATATATATATATATATATATATATATATATATATATATATATATATATATATATATATATATATATAATCATCTGGGAGTCTTTTCAACTAGGATGGTACTTATTAACTGGGTTTAGAGTCGTGGACTCTCAGAATATAAAGTTCTTTATAAAAATACTAAGAGAAATCTCTAAGTTGCATACATCTACACCTTGCCTAAATTAATATTTAAGTTTATTATCATTATTGTACGTTACTACACTTAAAAATGTGTTTATTTTTAATTTAAAAGATGAAGAGTGAAGAATGTGCGATTTTCTTTCTCGTTCTCAAGATCATCTAGCAGCACCAGCACAAACGTCTTATGACTGTAACGTTTCCTTAGGTTAACTTGGCCTACGCTTCCGCCGATACGTAAAATGTTGTTAATCGATGTCTTTCTAGACATCGATTATCGATACATTACGAGCGACTCTTCTTAAGAGATGTAACCGTCTCTTAAGAAAAGGAGAAAAAAAAGGTCAACTACGCCGTTGTCGTTCAGTTGTGACAATGACGACATCACTATGAAGAATAGTGTTGTGGTTTACCACTATTTTATTTTGAATGTTTGTTTTTATTTATGTATTGTTATTTATGTTGTGTGTACTAATTTCATATATACAAAGAGTGGAAGGTGGCACAATATAAAATAAAACACCACAGATTAAAAGTAGTCATTTATTGCGTATTTTTGCTTATAAAAAGAACAAAAACAAATCGTCGAGTTTTTTTTTTATATCATAAGATAGCAAACAAGCAGATGGGTCTCCTGATGGAAAGAGTCAACCATCGCCTATAGACACCAAAGATGTTAATGGTGCGTTGCTATCTTGTGGCGAGGTCTAATGCCACATGCATAAGTTTACCGGCTACCTTACCCTCCAAACCGGAATACGACAGCGACAAGCACTGACGCTATTGCGGCAAGAATAGGTAAGGCGGTAGTACCTGACCCGGGCGAGACAATGAAGAACTCTACCACCTAGTAGCCACGATGGTAGTGGCTCGATAGCCAATCGGTCGCCTTTTACGGCCTGCCTGGCAGAACAGCAGTTGGCCTATTCTTCAAAGGAGGTCGGGACCAACACGGCGACCAATTACCAATATATTGACTCTTGGCAGCACTATTTTTTTTGTAGGTATTTTTGTATATTTTATGCCTTGGCGCAGAGGGTACGGAATGCATTCATGGCCTGGCGGTCAAAAGGTTAAAAATAACTAATAATTCTTTATGAAATAAAGAAATCTTTTGTTTTCAAATGACAGTATAACAATGTAACTTACACATCTGTAAGTGTTCAAATGTACACGGCCCCTAACAACAACAGAGTAAAGGGCGACTGTAGTGGCTCACGCCTGAAAGCGACGAGGTCTTGTTTGCGAGTTTATATATAACAAGTTTACACGGTGCCTTCGTTAGTGCGTGTTTGCGAAGGTAAATTGTTACACGTTGCGTGTATGCTTACCTTCATGAGGTGTTTATTATACAGCCTAAATACAGATAGGTAAATAAGTAAAAATTAAATTAATGAATTTCCTAAATTATTTAAAATTATTTAGTTACTGAGGTATCGCTACAGTAATAACGTTAAGTATCGTAATATGAGTTCTGCTATGTGATATTGTTTTAAATCCTTGATTTTCGCAAATAAAAGTTGGTTCTATGTCTCGGCATAGACAATATTTAGTCGATATAATTGATAAGATGGTAGCGTTAACCCAGACGAGGTGTACATAATAAAATGATTTATCTCTGTGTTAATAAATATAGTATAGAATCCATTAATCTATACATACATGTGTAATAAAAGAGTAGAAAAGTGATTTCTGTACATAGAAGTTTTTTGAAAAATATTAATGTGGTCGGCTAAAATATCGATAAACGAAGCAAAAAACTAATTATTAGAAGAAATGCGTATTTTAGGATTTTTGATTTTTATCCCTTAAGTGGGTGAAAAGAACTGCTGAATTGTTAGAATTTGATTTTATAGATAACTAGCTGTGCCCGCGACTTCGTTCGCGTGGAAAAAATTCTAAAATAAAAACCCGCATGGTTCCCGTTCACGTGGGATCTCCGGGATAAGAACTATCCTATGTCCTTTCTTGGGTCTCAAATTATATTTGTACCAAATTTTATCCAAATCGGTTCAGTGGTTTGGCCGTGAAAGCGTAACAGACAGACAGATAGACAGAGTTACTTTCCCATTTATAATATTAGTATGGATTAGTTATAGTCTTTTGATTTAAGTTCTGCATTAGATACTGGTATAACTGCGAATAGTTTAGAACGAAAATAGATATGCCAGTTATTAACTGGTTAACAAAAATGGTTGTCATGAAATTTTGTATACTTAATGTCCGGTGTACAGAAAAGAGCACATGTTACCTTTTATGCTTGTTCTCGAGGGAACCGCCATATTGCGAATTCCACGCGGGTGACGTCGAGGGCAAAAGCTAGTATTATAATAGAAAATCACATGCATTATTATGCAGCGCATAAAGCCCCGCTTTCACTTTGATTAGTGTGCGTGCGAGTGTTTTATGGAAGTGTATAGTGATAAACAAGAAACACATGAGGGCAGCCGTAGATTATTGCGAGTGATTAGTAATTATCGTAGTAAAAGTTAATAAACGCTGATTACTAATCTCTCGCACTGATCAACGGATGTCTTCACGTATTTTTTGCTTAATACTATGCACCTGCATAAACACTCGTACGCGCACTAATCAAAGTGAAAACGGGGCTTTAGGGACGGTTGAATGAAAATCAAAACCATAGGTTTGGACCATGATTCTGAAATAAAAACCGTTGGAAATTGGTGTGAGATTTTTTTACCTTCATTTTGTATATTTTGCTTTATTGTAATATCCTATAGTGCTTATTCTAAAAAAAAAACGGGTCAAGTAAAAGTTGGACATGCGAGTCCAACTTTTACTTGACCCGTTATTGTTTCCTAAGGGTTCCGTATAAACTAGTATTTTTTGTGATATAGTTAACTAAAAGTTTATGGTTTCCGCAATTTTCCCTTTATCTACGCTATAAGACGTTGCTTTGTACCAAATTTCAAGATTCCGAGTTTACGGGAAGTACCCTGGAGGTTTTGATTCCCTTGCGAGGTTCGAAAGTTTGCGGAAATTTGCGGCATAGACGGTTGTATCTTTTGATTGCGTTGGCTTAGATGTATTATTTTTTCATAGCTCTAAGGAACAATAGACTTGAGTTTTTGATATAAATTTCAGCTTAATACCCCCACGCGTTCTTGAGAAAAAGGGTTTTAGCAGGCGGATTACGGACGGACAACAAAGTGTTCTAAGGGTTCAGTTTTTCCTTTCAAGGTACGGAATCCTAAAAACAGAAAATTAAAGAAATACACAAAATAAACAATGTATTATGCGATATATGCCGCGCAAAATAAACGATTGGTTCGAGAATTCCGCGGTCACTACGAATTGAAGCAATGTTTGTTCGCTTTACATTGCGTGGCGTAAAAAAGATAAACCTTAAAACGCAAATTTTGCATTTCCCACAAAAAAGGGAACTAACATCGTGACTAGAACGTAAAAATGGCATGTTTTCTTAATTTTTCTTTTTTTAGTGGACGCTGTATATTTTAGCAAATAAGCTTACAAATAATAACACGGTCATGTACAAAACATGACCGTGTTATTATTTGTAAGCTTATTTGTTTATTCACAGAGTAAATGTGGTCTATGTTCTTAGTTCAATACTAAAATCATAAATCAGTGAAACATTTCGCTGTAATTAAATCAAGTGTATTCCCTATTAATTAAAATTAATTGCCCTTAGGAACAAGCTGTCTTTGGCGCGTCAAAGGAAATTTATAATTTGATATCGATATCGGCGATTCAAAGGTTGCTATGGTTGTCTAGTTTGCATTGAACAAACTATATTTAAATCTTATAATGAAGAATACACAATTAGTTAAAATTCAGTAGACTCAATTCTAAATAAACTTCCCTTCAACAACTTTTAATAACTGTAAATTAGAAAGTTATTAAGGCCTTGACACATTTTATTATTATAAGACATTGATATAGAAAACCTAAAATGAACATTCAGCGTCTCAAAACCATCCTCTAAAAATAAGCGCACACTTTTAAATTGTTTATATATAAATACCAGAGTATATCCAATAAACACCCAAACCTGGAAATACAAACATTAATGCTCATCACACAAATGCTTGTCCCTTTTATCAAGTTGAAAACAGCTGATGATCTTGAAACGACTGAACTAATATTATTAAAATATGTCTACCACTAGAAAACCAGTTTTAAAATAAGAAAACCACATTTATATAGGTTCACCAGCTTTAGAGTTAAGGTACCATAGACAGACACACACAGCGGTTAAACTTTTAACGTCACCTTTTGCTTTGACAGTCGTAATCAAGACGACATTGTTCTTTTCTTAAGCTCATGCAAAAATTAAATGAATGTACAATATACATGTTAGGTAAGATATGATACAATATTTTGAACTTATATTATTTCGAAAAATAGTTCATAGTTTTTTCCGTGTCCTATCTGCATATAACACTGATCCCTAAGTGATATGGCGTGAATACACATACTTTGTAATATGGCTCTATAATAGTTCTGTAATAGTTCCAGCTCCGATTGAACTTTTCTGATCAAGTAAATAATGAAATGAATATTATATTAGTTTTAGCATTGTGGTTTTCCCTGTATTTTTAATAAAACATTAAAATTTACCTTGCCGTTAAACTAAAAAAAAGCTGCACATAAGAAAATTGTAAAAATAAAAAGAAAACATTTATTTACGCCTATGTTTGTTCTTTGATATAATATTCTACATTTTAAATTAAATGAAATGCCTTCCAGATAAATCAAAATAGTCAATATGAATATGCTGAATGAATATTAAGGTTTGCTTTCTCCTTAATATAAGACAAACAGTCTTAATTTTTCACATACAAAATATTTAATAAAAATATATATTAAATATTTTGTATGTGCAAGGATATAGGTTGATAACCTTATTAGGTATTACTTAACAGCTTATTATTTTGAATAAAATATAAATTACATTTTAATACGAAACATATTTGAAATGGAAATGGAGCTGGATATCATGTCACAATATTTATCGCTTGTTCTAAAGCTTTCACGATTTTGACGAAATTTAGTATTTAGTCTCTGTAATAATGCGTTTTTACATAAAAATATCATTCGAGCAAAGTTCGGCCGTCCAGCTAGTAATAATTTGAACGCAGTAAAACTGCAATGAGCGACTTTCATTCCGGTATCTCTGTAATCTTGAATATATCAATGTCTTGAATTAGATCTTTACCAAATTTTTGGAATTAAACGGAAAGTGTAAGCTTTCAAATAAATGACGACTTATCCAAATCAGGGAACAATAAAAAAATCCGACGAATTAAAAATCTCCTTTTATTTGAATTCGGTGGAAACGACTAATATTTCATCAAATTAATACTTAAATTAAAAGAAAGTGTGAATACAAAGTCAAAATTATAATTAAACTTATTATCAAAACACAATATTTACAAATAATAATAATAATTAAAAATAAAAACATAAAACTTATTTAAAAACTAGCTGCTGCGTGCAGCCCGTTGCCTTGTAAAAGTTTTTTGCGAATCCCGCGGATTCACCTATTTTTTCCGGGACAGAAAGTAGTCTATGTGTTATTCCAGGTCATCATCTACATGTGTGTCAAATTTTCTTCAAAATTCGTTCGGTAGTTTTTGCGTGATTGAGTAACAAACAACCATTCATCCAAATATCCAAGCTTTCGCATTTATTATACTCGTATTAATAAAGTTAAGGTCCAGTTTAAATTTTTGAACAAAAGAACAGATAAATATGTGTAAATACTATATTTTTTCAGCTGGATCTTTTCAGGATGTGGCCTTATAGCTATAAACTACTGTAAAATTTTTGTTGCGCCAAAATATAAAGGCGAATAATAATTATTTAGAAACGAAACCGGCTCGTATGAAATAATTTATTGTAAAACGGTACAAGTGTTTTAATATTAAATATTGAATGGAAATGGAGTTTTACCAAGTGCCGACGACAAAGAATGTAGAATATATAAAATATAAAGGTTCCTTTGAACAATTTTTTTCTCGTTTCTTACATACATTTTACCTAAGATACTGAAGCAAAATTTTATAATTCTCGTAAAAATGTGATGAACACATCTGTCCAAGTCTGAGAGTAAGAGTCGTCCAAGTCTGAGAGTAGAAGTTTCAGTTTGCAGATTTTATATATTTTTTTATACCAGATAGCAAATAAGAAGATGGCTCTCCAGATGGAAAGAGATAACCTTCGCCTTTAGACACCAAAGATGTTAATAGTACGTTGCTATCCTTGTAGTTGGGTCTTAATGCCACATGCATATGTTTATCGGGTATTTTCTTCTCCAAACGAAACACAAAAGTGACAAGCTATTGCGCTATTGCGGCAGGAATAGGCAAGGCGGTGGTACCAGACGTTCGTGACAATGCGAACTGTAGTAGTTGGCTAGTAGTCACGACATTCGCATAGACAATCGTTCGCCTCTTACGGACTGCCTGACAGATCGGCAAATAGACTACTTTTCAAAAGGAGTCAAAACATCATTTACAAGAGGACTTTATTAAGAATTTTTTTTGTAAAGTATACTATTTATAAATGATATGTTTTATACCTTTTCTACACAGTATAAAAAAAGTCGCTTCCGCTGTATGTTCGCTTATGTCTTCTAAATTATGTAACGGATTTTAATGCGGTTTTCGTCAATAGTTTACCAAGTTTTAAGAGAAAGGTTTATATGTATACATGCATATTATAATAAAGACGAGAATATTAAAGATTTGTCGAAAACATATTTTATGTGCTTATATTGTACCCGTGCGAAGCCAGGGCGGATCGCTAGTGGTTGAATATAAAAAAGTTGATAAAGTTGATAAAAATATGTTTCCGCCCGGGATCGAACCGGGGGCCTTCTGCGTGTTAGGCAGATGTGATAACCGCTACACCACGGAAACGTGTGCTCAACCGAAGAAATACAAGCAATAGGTTATGTATTATATCACTAATTTAGAAAGTAGTTTTTATAATACGATAAGATCAGCAGGTTGCATAGTATTAATGTCAAAAAAATTAAATTGTATAGAACTGCTTATACACAAAATCTTTATCGCCATCGTCTTTAAACACCAAAAATGTTAGCCACGCGCGCCTTTAGCATTGCTCTCTGTGTGGACCAAATAGGATACTTACTGTCCAAACCTTTGAGTATTAAAGTTGGTTTAATACTGGAAGGTCCAAACCGTAACATAACATTGACAAGTATTAATGTTTTTGCGACAGAAATAGATAAGGCAGTTGTATTAAATCCGAATGAGACATTGGAACTCTACTATCTAGTTGTCACGATGGTAGTGGCAAAGGAGATTGATGAGGCCCCATACAAATTTGGCTTAAAACGCGACACGTGATGATAGCTGCTGCTTACCGTATTGTAATACATGAAATGTAAATTGTATCACGGACACTTTTCATAATACAAAAATTCACGAAACTCCTTCAAATATTAATAATACTTGATTTTACAATTGTTACATTCCATTTTAAGCCACTCACATCGCAATATATCGTCAACACAAATATAATTCATTTTTGTATTACTTACCATGAATATTATTTGATTTTAATCACTTAAACGTTAAAAAATGATGAAACTTTTGTTTACCTAAAATATTTATTACTCGCTCACAAGCAAGGAACTTATATACGATATCTGGAATTACTACGAAGCAATATTGGAAAAATAAAAACGTACTTTATTTCGTTAGCAATAAAGTTGACATTTGCTTCTTACTTAACAGAGGGGAAAAACGTTCTGAGCGAGACAACGACATGAGTGGATGTTATCCCTTTCTTGCAATTGCCAGTGTAAATAAAACTTTCGGATGGTAGATTTTTTTATATATTCGATAACCGTTAATCCCTTTTATTCATACACGTTTATAGATACATTAGCATAAAATGTATTGTAATTAACATATTGAGTTCTTAAATGTGCTTATTTTAATTATTACGTAATTATTTATGCAATGTAAAAACTGTTTTCTCAAATCAGTAAAATTAGTAGTAATTTGTAAACTATGCACGGCCACACTCAGGTGGTCGTACGCTTTGGCGCGCTTTATTTAAAAATATAGCTGATACTTTAAGTTAAAGTGTGTTAAAGCATAAAGTCCTCTTTTTGCTTACTGCTTTAAGTTTTTTCTGTTGTAAAATGGTGAAAAATTGTAGCGTTAAGTGCTGTAATAGTGAAGCATATGCTGGTTGCAGAATTTCATTTTTTAAGTAAGTTTTTTATTGTGTTTACAAGTTTCTTAAGACGTAGGGTAGCAATAATAACACAAAAATTTGGACATGTCATGTCATAATACGTCCCTAAGGAATGTCATCATAATCAAATAAGAACCTACTTTACGTATTTTGTTATTTAATACTAAAATCATTGTGTTGCAGTAACTAAATACATTACCTACATACTTTTTGGTAGTAACTGTTAACTAGTAGTAGATACCTAACCTCTTGTTCATTATTTTCTTGCAGGTTCCCAAGAAATGAGATTCTTCGACAACGGTGGATTGAAGTTGTTCCATTTAAGAAAAAAAAATCATATTACCGTTTAATTTGCAGCCGTCATTTTAAATCCGAGGATTTAATAATCCATAAGATAAGATCAACACTGAAACCGGATGCTATTCCATCTATACTCCCTGTTGTAAGCTTAATCATTTAGTCTTATTAAAGATATTTTTTAATTAAACATACAAACGTAATATAGGGTCATTGCGTCGGTAACGCGACCGCCTCTAGTATGTGACCACTTGAGGGCCTAGGTTTTTTAATTAAAGATAATAGCATTTTTTCATGAGAAAATAATGAATAGTAAGCATTGAATATTCAATGAATAATTATGTAACAAGAAAATCATAAATTTAACCTATCTGCTAAACCCAAATCTAGAAAATAGTGCCCGAGTTCGGGTGATGACTTAATGGTGTGTTTATGTGTCGCATATTGCAATAAAAATACCACACCGGGTGGCGAACAAAGTTACCTTTTGTTACCTAATACTAATGTTACACTCAAACAAGAAGCGTTATTATTTCAATTATAGAACATTGTTTGTTGGAAAGTTGTAGTGACAACATTTTTTAGCCTATATTTCTTTTTAAATCCAGTGGTCGCAAACTGAAGTATATAAATATCTAATACGCTCGAAAGCGGCCATGTGGTCGCATTCGGAAACTTAAAGCTTAAAATATTTTGCTTATTATGATCTCAATTATGCTTTCATGATTGTATAATTTAGAATCTGATGTTGTAGAAGCATAAAGATGCATCTCATCAGTTTACGAGCACACGTTTTCTTGACAGAACTTTGTTTAATTCACTTACTAAAATAGGTGATCGCAAACCCACCCTGGTCGAAAATTATGATGTTAGTTTGTAACCGCCCTGTTTTAATACGAAAGAAAGTAAACTACAATAAGTAAATAAATAAAATATTGCTTTCTTTAGATGACAACAGGCCCGCAAGATAAAAAAAAACAAAACGAAAATACTGGTTTTTTAGGATTACTTAAAGGAAATTTACTCGGGTGTACTGGGGTGTATATTAGCGCACAAGATAAAAAAACACAAAATGAAAAATACCAATTTTTTAGGATTACTTTAAGGAAAATTTACTCCTTGTATTATGGAAAATTTACTCGGGTGTATAATAGAGAGGAAAATGACGTTGTCAAAATATTGCTTGACTATTATGTAGTTGTCAACCACAACAAAATTAGTACAGTAATATTCAGAAAATACGGTCACTTTTATTTCTTCGAATCCCACGAATCCCTTGACAGCGAGTGATAGCTCCGTTATCATCCGCGCGATGACTAATAGCTAATGAGTCTAGTCACGAGTTCAGCAAATCACTGTTTGTAAATAATGAACTTCAATAGTGCCTATAAAGGATAATTTGAATTAAAATGATATCTATGCGTGGGCGTCCGTATGAGTATAAACATGTTATAGGATAATTAGCTCAATATTTAAGTACCTAATTGTTTTACATATTTGGTATTAAAATCGACTACTGAACACTCTCCTTTAGTATGGACGAATTTTATCAGCCAATTTCAATATAATTTACAGATGTGAAACGAAAAAACGACTTGTTATTAGTCTAGATGATTAGTGTTTAAAATGAATATTTGTTTTTTATATTATAAGATAGCAAAAAGTTGACGGCTCTTCTGATGGAAAGAGAAACCATCGCGTTTAGACATCAAAGATATAAATGGTGCGTTGCCATCCGTGTGGCGGGTTTGCAATGCCTCATGCACAAGTCTGCCAGCTACCTTACCCTCCAAACAGGAGCACGACAATGACAACTAGGTGGTAGATTTCTGCATTATCTCGCCCGGGTCTGGTACCACCGCCTTATTTATTCCTGCCGCAATAGCGTAACTGCTTGTCAAAAAGTTTACTTAACTCTTGACAAGAAATAATTTCACTACCATCGTGACTACTAGGTGGTTCCACAACATCTCGCACTGGTATTTGGCACCACCGCCTTACCTATTTGCGCCGCAATAGAGTCAATGCTTGTAATCGTCGTGATCCGGTTTGGATTGTAAGGTAGCCGGTAAACTTATGCATGTGGCCTTAGACCTCGTCAATACATAGCAACGCACCATTAACATCTTTGGTGTTTATAGGCAATGGTTGTCTCTTTCCATCAGGAGACCCATCTGCTTGTTTGATATCTTATGACATAAAATTGACATTATTGCTGCAGGAATAGCTTCTGCGATGGTAGCAAATACCCGAGCGAGACGTTGCAGAACTCTACCACCAAGTAGTCACGATGGTAGTGACACTTATAGCCAATAAGTCACCTTTTACGACCTGCCTGGCAGAACGGCAGTTGGCCTATTCTTCAAAGGAGCAGGAGACCAACATGGAGAAAAATGGACCATTTTAGGAAATGGGCATTTTGAAAATGTTGTATATTTTGGGAATTGGACATTTTGACCTTGAATCTTGGAACCGGAACCGAAGTGTTTTATCCAGGACCCTGTCAGTAGACTGGCATTAAGACTTTGCAATATCTCTCAACGTATCCTCTAGGTTTTATTGATTCTTCAGTATCACTGGACTGCTTCACTCGACCAAATTTAAAGCAATGTAATGTAATTGTCATCTGTCCGTAATTAATGCATACATTTTCTAGAAGAGTATTTTGATCTTTTATCTGTATGTATAATGCTCAATTCAATGAAAAATCACACATGCAAAGACTTTTTTACCACACTTTTTACCCGCGAAACAGCTCAGT
This sequence comes from Apodemia mormo, assembly GCA_036924255.1. Lineage (NCBI taxonomy): Eukaryota > Metazoa > Arthropoda > Insecta > Lepidoptera > Riodinidae > Apodemia > Apodemia mormo. The sequence goes on from JAUPFN010000002.1 coordinate 10,123,276, forward strand.
ATGAAAACAAATCTAGCTATTTATTTCAGTTACATATCAAGTAAAATTATTCCAACTTTTATTATTTTTAATAATCCTATTTTACGCTCTTACACATTAAGATGGGCCGCAGCTAGTCAGGGTGCTTCGCAAAAATTCGCCCAGATCATTTGATACATTTTATATAAACTCTCGTACACTATGCCAGGGTAAAGTTCGGCAGATTTGCAGAGCGGAATTGAGCGCACACAATTTTCTTCGTGTTTTAAGTACGCATTTACAAAATCAGAAATTATGGGTGAAGAACGATTAAAGGACACAAAGAACTAGCCTTAACGTGCAGTTCGGCAGTTAACTGTACATAAAAGTAGTCAATGTATTGCGGCCCGGCACGTTACTAATATGCTAGCATTTATAGTTGCAATCCGGCCCCATTCACCTCACTAAAGTCTGTCGTAATAATACGATATCATTAGACAAATCACACGAATTGATCTAACCCTAAAGTTAGCAAATTATGGGTGTTAGTCAAAACAACATATTATGAATGTGCATTTTCCTTCGTCAATAAGAGCGATAACAGACATTGTTAACCTACACGACTTTCAAAAGTTGATAGCCGTGGGTGCTATCCAGGATTTATCGTAGCTGTCCATATCAGTTCTATTCCGCTTTTTTAGAATGAAATTGTCCTGTTGCACAAATATGTATGGACACCCTAGTAGAAAGAGACACACTCCACTCATGTCGTGGTACTCTTCGGAACGATTTTGAAGTACATGTGGACCTTCCAGGTAGAATATAACTTCCTTGCTCACAAGTCACAGCGTAAATAGATGACACTTGTTTTTTTTTTATTTCTTTCGGATGATGCTAAGAGTACTTATGTATACGGCCTTCTATGTTGTAGATTTCGATTATAATAATAAATATTTTTATTTTTGTTGCATTTTACATAATAGTTTGTTTAAAATATTGCGTCTTATCTATCCAACATTTTTATAATTTATTTGGTTGATCATAAATAAAAGAAAGTGTTAACTTTATGGCAGAAAAGAAAAATCTTTGCTTGAAGTACAAATAAGAAAAAGCGTACAAGTTTGATTAGTTTCATGGCTTTCCGACTAAAATCCTTTTAAAATTAATTTGCTATTAAAAAGTGTTCGTTGAATTCTAATATTGACTTTTTGTGAATAAAATTAATTTAATAATTTCGGTTGACGCTATATTCTTGTAGTCCATTTAGGTCGATCTCATCACTCTCCTTTGGTCAATCATTCGCCTTTTGCAAGCTGCAAAGCAAAATGGTAGAATTTCCGTTCTTTAAGGGGGCCCCCTTGACCTACATGGAGAAAAAAGAAACTAAACTTGGAATAAACCATGAGTATATCAAATTTCATCTGAATTGATCCAGCAGTTTTAGCCTAATTGTGTGTCACATTCAAATGTTCACACATACAATTTTAAGATACGTAAATATGTTACAACATGATGGTAGTGGCACGTTTGACTAATAGTTTGCTTTTTACATGCTGCCTGGCAGAATAGCAGATGCTTTATTCCTTAAAAGGGGCTCGGACCCACGCGGGGATTTTTTTCATATCATAAGATAGCAAACAAGCAGATGTGTCTCCTGATGGAAAGAGTCAATCATCGCCTATAGACACCAACGACGTTAATGGGGCGTTGCTACCTTGTGGCGAGGTCTAATGCCACATGCATAAGTTTACCGGCTACATTACCCTCCAAACCGGAACATGACAGCGACAAGCACTGACGTTATTGCGTCAGGAATAGGTAAGGCGGCGGTACCTGACCCGGGCGAGGCAATGCAGAATTCTACCACCTAGTAGCCACGGTGGTAGTGACTCGCGCAGACAATCGGTCGTCTTTTACGACCTGCCTGGCAGAATGGCAGTTGGTCTATTCTACAAAGGAGCCCGGAACCAACATGGGGAAACTAAACTTTGGATAGACCATCTGCATATCAAATTTTCATCTCAATTCATCCGGTAGTTTTTGCGTAATACTGTATCACATTCAAATGTTCACATATGTATAACGTTTTCACATATTATATAATTGTGGTACAGCACTATGATAGTGGCGCATTGATTAATCGTTCGCCTTTTGGATACTGCCTAGCAGAACAGTAGATGTTGTATTTATCAAAGGTGATTCGAACAAACAAGGAGAAAAAAAAACTTAGAATATATTATCTGTATATTAAATTTTCATCTAAATTTATCCAGTAGTTTTTGCGTATTTCTGTATTACATTAAAATTTGCACAAATATTTTTTTACATATGTAATTGTGGTACAATATGATGGTAGTGCCATGTTGGATCAGTTGTTCGCCTTTTGCAAATGATCTGGCAGAATGCTAGATTGTCTATTCTTCAAAGGGGATTAGAAACAACACGGAGTAAAAGAAACTCGGAAAAAAGGGGATATATCAAATTTTCGTTTTTATTCACCGAGTAGTTTTTGCGTAATTCTATATCGCATTCAAATGTGAAAACACACTTTTCATATATGTAATTTTTGTAGCAATTCCGGATACAGAAATCGTGGAAAAATGCAAAGATTACTATTAATTAACAATTCCCGGAAGATGTAAAAACGAACAACAACCATGATTAATGGCCGTCGTATGCAATAGTTTATTAAACAAAACTGTTGATATCTTAAAAGGTTAAGTATAAAGTGTTTCAGCGAGTGATTAATGTTTAATGTTCATGAAATGCGTTTATCGGCTTACTTAACAATAATTTATGATTTAATTTAATTATATTAATATAAACTATGCTAATGGTCTCATGATATACAACTATAAAATAAAGTGTGAGAATGTATAACCTAGTTTCATTTATTATAAGATATATGTAATGATTTATTTAAAAATTTACTTTGCTATTATCCATTCTATTTATGACATACTTTACTTATTTCTCAATGTTTAATGAATGTTGTTAAATTTATTTCATTCAGTTACAAACACCAATATCATTATCTTTTAAAAATCGCATAGTTATAAGCTGGGCGTGTATTCGTTTAAGATTTGTATTATGACATTGCATTTTTTTTAAATATTATTTATTCACGGGACAAATTACACTTATTGATCTAACCCCAAAGTAAGCAAATTATTTGCTTGTGTTATGGGTGTTAGTCAACGATACTAATACATAGAAATACATATATAAATACTTTTATATACAAAATAAACACCCAAACCCGGAAATACAAACATTTATGCTCATCACACAAATGCTTGTCCCCGTCGGGGATCGAACCCGAGACCCGATTGCGTAGTCATGGTCGCTAACCACTCGACCAACGGGGCGGTAAATTTATTATCATACTTTGAATTATATCTTGGTATACTCACAAAAAGCAATACATAAATCGGCATAGATAAATGGCACTATCTTTAAAAAGAAAAACAAACGGCTTTCATCTAAATCTAAGTCAAAATGTAACTATAAGATTTATTTTTTATTTTTTACATAACTATTGTATACTTAAAAAATATAAATGCAATTCAAAACAATTAAAAATGAATTTGCATGCTAACGTATAGCGAAATAGGCGAATAAATAAACTAGATATAAGATCTTTGTAACCCTATCCCTTGCAAATGAATTAAATTATTATTATAAATTATTATTATTTGCAATCCTGCCTTAGCTTATCAATCGACTTTCCAAAAGGAGGTTATCAATTCGGCTGTATGTTTTTATACGTTTGTTACCCCAGAAGTCGGTTATTTATGAACGTATTTTGGATATTGTTTTTTTGTTTGAGAGGATAAGCTCCTCGTGCAGTTTTATTTCAATTTCAATCAAAAAAAATCAGAAATGGAAAATCGGTTGCTTTCGTTTCACTGCGTTAAAAGTTATTTGTAAATTAGAGCTTTTTTGCTCCCTAAGAAAGAACCTTTGCACGAAAGGAAAAGGATATATATATATATTATATATATATATATATATATATATATATATATATATATATATATATATATATATATATATATATATATATAAATTTACATTACACACAATTGATAATTACCGTCCTGATAACCACTGAGTTGCGAGCTCAGGGTGCCCTGGGGGAAAAGCTAAGCTGTCTTGGGACCCGCATCGAATTTAATCAGAAGTGTATAGGACGAGTAGAAAAATACATCCAGTTTCCATCCCTTTATAGCAGGAGACAGCGTAAGGATAAAGCAAAAAAAAAACTGCTAAGAAATGAGACGTTTACAATCAGGTTAAGTCAGCTATTGCACCACGGTAATTTAGGTATTTCAGGTTCTACAAAAATAGCCTGCATAATTCTGCTTCCAGTAGTATGTATGACAAAATCGCTTGAAGGCACGGAAATTCTCACGTGTTGCTGCAAGGTCGGAATAGTAGATTACCCCGGATATACATCGTATACTATCAAGCATTTGGTTACGTTCGTTTTACTAGAGATTACACTCCCAAGGAATATGATGTGTAGTTTATTCATATTTAGAGTTTATGGTGGAGCATTCGCAAAAAGGAGAAGGAACTAATTTGAACGAGAATAATTTTGCTTTAAAGTTACCATGACTAGTAAGGAATTGTGCAACACATGATCTTGTAGCGGCTCAAACAATCACAAACGCTACAAGAAAAAATAATAAAAAATGGACAAAAATCAATAACAAATGGAAAAAATGAAATTCAAAATAAAATCCTGAATCGCGATATCACAATTATTTATCTTGTACACGCTATATACAAATTTCAACGCTTCTAAAATGGACTTCGGTCTCCAGGTAGTACACCATGCCTGGCTGGGAAGATCTTCCTTTTCCCCTTACTTGTCCTTGTGCGACGTCATCAACCTCTACAGTAATGTCATACTGACAAGAAGCTGGGCCGCTGGTTCCATTACTTCGACCCTTCGGCGGTACGGACCAGTGGCGCCACAGTGCTGTCAGTGGTGAAGATCACGTCGGGGTCAACACTGTAGCGGCGATGGTGCCGTCGGTACCACTAAGCGCTCATAGTGGCAGGACGGCACGGCCGCTAGCAATTGACTCTTGTAAGTAGTTTTCAGAAGGTTTCACCAGTTGCAGACGATGCAGAGAGGCTGGCGGCTCGGCGAAGGTTCAACGGCAGATGGCACGGGTGTACTTTGAAGTTAAATAAAACGCACACTTCATATTTTCTACTGTAAATAAGAACCCTGCGTTTTATTTACCTCAAAGTACACCCGTGCCAGCTGCCGTTGAACCTTCGCCGAGCCTCCAGCCTCTCTGCATCGTCTGAAACTGGTGAGACCTTCTGAAAACTACTTACAGGAGTCAATTGCTAGCGGCCGTACCGTCCTGCCGCTATGAGCGCTTAGTGGTACCGACGGCACCATCGCCGCTACACTATCTTGTAGCGAGTTCTAATGCCACATGTATAAGTTTACCGACTACTTACCTTCCAAACCGGAACACGACAGTGACAAGCACTGACGCTATTGCGGCAGGAATAGGTAAGGTGGTGGTACCGGACCCGGGAGAAACAATGCAGTACTTTGCCACTTAGCAGGTACAATGATAGTGCCTCGCATAGCCAGTCTGTTGCCTTTTGCCAGACCAACACAGGGTAATGGGGTTAGTGGTACGTTTAGCCAATCATTCGCCACTTACGAATTGCTTGGGAAAATGGCAAATGGTCTATTTTGAATTCAATGGAGGTTCAGATCAATACGGAGTCATGTTTTATGTGTTTAGTGAAATAAAAGCGAATTATTTATTATATTTACCTTATAGTTCCAGAAGTAAGTCGTTAAAGCTCATTAATTTATAGCGACAGTTTCGTAACATAATTTAAGTGAAACAATTTTCACAAATGCCCGTGCAAGGCTTACCCTGACATATCTGTACGGCAATTGGAAGCTGGGAGACGAGGGTGGCCAATTACCCTTATTTATCACCGTGAGATATTTATGAACATGTCTTAAGTCTCATTAATTTTAACTTAAATTAAAACTAAAGAAAATAACATTTAATTATGCTCTCTACTTGTAGTTTTTAATAAAATCACACTCGTAATGGTTTTAATATTTTAATTGATTAATACCTACTGATTTTTTTTTTGTTTGATGGTTTCATTCATAGACCACATAAATTATACTAATAAGGTGTTGGGCGTAAAATGTGTAGCCACTCATATGAACAAATTCATGTAAATGTCAAATACTTGTGTATATGTCGCTGTGAAATTGTCAATACCATTAGATTATAATCTACCTAAGTGATATTATAATTTAACTGCTAACCTAACCTAACCAAATTATAAAATCCCTAGGTAGTCTATAATCTAACGGCTATTGATAATGTAGCATTGACATATATATTATATCGTAAAAAATTAGAAATATGTCATATTGTGCTATTTTATGGTATCAAATAAAAACCTAAGACTTAAGGAACACCTCTAAATATTTCAGTGTGTTTTAATATAAATATCTAATACAGAGTAAATAAATGAAATAAAGCATACATTCAGTTATTATAATTTAAACTACCCCGCCGCTTTGCAATGCGTAAATTCAATGATGTAAAATAAATAGTATAACATTGATTGTTCTGCCTGAAACTGATCGCAACGCAACTTTTCACCAGTTTTGAATCTCTAAGCCAGACAGAAAAATAAATAAGGAAATGCAAAATTTAACCACTATTTTTTTAAATTTTAACTTACCATCGTACTGGAATAGGTGAATTTATTTTTAAATATTTATCTATATCATAAGAAAGCAAACAAGCAGATAATTCTCCTGATGGAAAGAGAAACCATTGCCTATAGAAATATATACCAAAGTTATTAATGGTGCATTGATATCCATGTGGCGAGATGGTAATGCCACATGCATAAGTCTATCGGCTATCTTACCCTCAAACCGGAACACGACAACGACAAGTATTGATGCTATTGTGGCAGGAATAGGTAAGGCGGTGGTACCAATTAACCAGGCAAGTGATTGCGGAACTCTACCCCCTAGTAGTCACGATGGTAGTGACACGTATAGCCAATCGGTCGCCTTTTACAATCTGCCTGGCAGAACGGCAGTTAGCCAATTATTCAAAGGAGCCCGGACCAACACAGGGATTTTAAGATTTGTTATATACAAATAAATTATTCAACTAATAAACCATTAACCATTAATCATCCTCTACAATCACCAAATATAGCAATGGTGTGCTGTATATATGTATGCATATGGCTGAAATGTAATACGCCATGTATAAAATTACCTTACTCTCTTATCTGAAATAAGACTGTAAAAAAATGGTCACACAAAATCTATAAGAATTTAAATTAAAATATTAGTAAGAATAGTAATAAAGTATGGGTATATAAGATTACAGTTTAGATTCCTAGAATGCAATTGTTACATATAAATAATCAAAGCACACTATACAGCACGTCATAAAATTTTACAGCCTCAGGGCAGTCGTAAACATTTTCAATCCCTGTAAGTTGTCTTGTAGCGACGTGCGACCTATTACAGAGCATTGAAAAGCGAACGCTGTGTGGAGTTGCATTACCATTTTTATAGCAGCGTTTGAGAATTATGTAGATTACTCTTCGTTGACTAAACCTGATTTAAAGTATGGTAAGCTTGAGAAAAAACAAACAAACTTTTTTATGGTTCTTAAAATAGAGCAACAACATCTTGGAAATAATAATGATGAATAATAACAGCTAATAATATGTCGCGCGCGAAAGAAGTTAAATTCGATGAATAAGAAGAAATAATATCTTGTTTATTTTTATTATTCACGCCACAATTAACATTTTCTCGTCTCAGAAACAAATATTGCTATGAGAAGACATCTACAATATTCTGATTTTTGTGTACCTATTACAAAGGCGTGAACGTTTATTTGACATCAACTGATAAAGAAAAAATGTGTTAACGGTTGACCCTACGGGCTATCCCTGTCGAAAGTCGAAATTCGACCGTAGACTAAACAATAAAGTCTCGTTTAAGTTTGACGATATACTTTAGAAAATAATATACGTGTGTGTATATTTTCATGTATATCACATAAATTTAGTATGTTTAATATTTTATTATTATTAATTTAATATATTTCTAATGCATATTATTTAAAATATTAAGTTTCCGCAGTCCTCCACAATGTAAACTTTGACTAGATAAGTTTCATACTTCAACGTTTACTTAATTGTTTCAGAAAAGGGTACGAAGTTTTTGCTTCACGTATTATTATATACGCATTGATTAAAATGTTATTATTTTGTACAACAATAAAACACACCTACTACTGCTAAAAATATGAAATTGCGTTTGGCTGTATGTGCATTTTCGTGTTGGCGTGCTTGTTGGTCGAGATTGTCTACGGCCTATGAAACCAATGGGGCTCTAGTTCGATTCCTGATACGCAAAAACATCTGTGTAATGAGCGTTTATGTTTGTATTCCTAATATGATAAAATGTAAGTAATTTTCAGTAGTTATACAAGTATTTCGAAGTACGACAAACGCTACCAGTGTATAAAATTCATATGATCTGTAATTGCCAACAGAAAATCCAATATGCAAGTAATTACGTAAAGATAAGCTAGTATTATTATAATAGGGTACGATGGAACGGGCGTACATATATGGTGTAAAAGTTCATTAAATAAAAACGATTAAAAAAAAATAACACACTACGAGGACTTCATTGCTGCCTGAACCAAGTATATATGAAGGAGAACAGCATACACTTTGTGTTACCCCATGTTGGCCCGGATTCCCGTTGATGAAAAAACGAAATATCGTTCTATCAGGCAGGTTATAAGAGGCGACTGACTGGCTATGCGTGTCACTACCAACGTGATTACTATTTGGTGGTAGAGTACCGCAACGTGTCGCCCGGGTATATTGTACCACCACTTTACCTTCACACACTAGCGTAAATGCTTGCATTGTCGTGTTCTGGTTCAGAGAGTAAGGTAGCCGGTAGACTTATGAATGTGGCATTGCCATCCCGGCACATGCATAGCAACATGCATGTTTGCTATCTTATGATATAAAAAAATTACACAATATCATGTAGTAGATTTTTTAATACCATAGAATAAAATAGGCGGCTTGTTCTGGTAACGGTAAGGACAAATACCACATATTACCACTATAGGTGTGTCTACATGCTTAAGTTTATTGATTACTTTATCCTTTATTTAGTTTATTGATTTTGTTAAGAATAGCAAAGCATTTAATTTTTATGTATTTTTTTATCTTCAAATGGTGAACAATTTTACGTATGTTTTATATAATTTTACAACGAAAAAAGGAAAAGTTAATTTTTAACCTGTCAAATCCCAGTTGGTTATATATGACCGCTTCGTATTTTTTAAGTTTCTACCGGCGCTCAATGGTTAAATAAATTTATAGTTAAATATGTAAAGTATTAAATACTTTGTTTGAAAAATTTATTCTGAATCCTAGTAGATAGAAAATATGTCTATCAATACGTAGTCGTTTACAGAATGATAATATATTATGCTTTAATTATAGTGAAATCATATTATTTGATATACAACGCGGTATCAGCGTTGGCACAGGTCAATCAGTGACGAATGCCATCGCTAAATACTGCGCGTGCGAGGATGGGACTATAAAAATTGTAAAGTTACAGATCGCCAGACCGATCAATTATTGTTTTTCTGTTGCTTAGAAAACAATAAATTCTATATTTGTTCTTATATTCAATCCCGCGTGGGCTAAAATGGGAAGAAGTAACGAAAGAGATAACTATTGACACCAAAGACGCTAAATGCCTTATTTTTCAACTACTTTCTTTACAAACCAGAAAATGATAGTGACTAGCTAAAAAAAGTGAAGCCTTTTTGATGGCCTTAGTTTGGTCTATCGGACGAGTCATCAGCATGTTTTCTGTCTTATGATTAAAAAATCTAGAAGATTCTAACAATATACTCTTGGTTTGAGCTCACGTCACGTATATCATTATCTAAGTCACTTTCAAGTGTAAGACTTGTGTTTGAAAGGCTAATTCATCCTCATTTAAAAATCCTCGTTACAAAATGACGAGGGATTTCTCATTATCTATGCGTCGTAAAAAGTACTTCTCATTCGCTTCCAATTATCCTTTGCGCCGCACTCTAATGGCGTTCTGAAAGCGAGTGTAGTACTAATCTATGCAAACCCAGTTTAAGATTGACTTGTTTGTGGCGCGCTTCGCTCATGTGAACGCAGATTAGGGTATATGCTGAAATACAGTCATATTAAAGTCATTTTTAACGTACTAGGGATCGCTTGTGGCCGACATTCGACCAAACTAAACAATAAAATATCTTTTAAGTTTGACAAATGATTTTAGCCGCAAAAAAAATGTTAGACATGTGTGCATATTATCACGTATGTCCCATGAATGTAGTGTGTGTAATGTTTATTTTTATTATTTTAATGCACTTTTAATGCATTTTATTAAAAAGTATTTTAAAAAGTATTAGGTTTCTGCGGTTTTCCGCAATGTAAGCTTTAACTGTGCCAATTTTTTTATTCCACCATCCTTGTGTAAACGCAAGTGTCTTAAAAAGACGTCCTAAGTTTTCCCTTCACGTGTATACGACCGCCTCGTTGGTCGAGTGGTTAGCGACCTGACGGGTACAAGCATTTGTGTGATGAGCAGAAATGTTTGTATTTCCAGGTTTGGGTGTTTATTATGTATGTAAAAGTACTTTTATATGTATTTCTATATATTACTATCGTTGACTAACACCCATAACTCAAGAAAAAATTTTCCTTACTTTGGAGTTGGATCAATATGTGTAATTTCCCGTGAACATTTATTTAATGTACAGCCTGTTATGTAAGTCGACCTAAACCTTGAAGGGGGTAATAAAAAAAGGTATCTGATTTTCGTTCCAAAAAAACATACCCTTAAATTTTAACCCTCATTATTCGTTCACACAAGTAACGCACATATCAATAGATAGATAAATAGGTAGTTACGTAAATACTGCCTATTTACGTAACTACCTATTTATCTATCTATCGATATTGCGTTACGCAAACGTGTTGTTGCGTATGAATTAGTAGTTTATTGGATAATTAGGTTAAAATTTAAGGGTATTTTTGAAGTGAAAACTTCTTTAGGCGCGTTGAGCGTTTTGGTAGAGGGTAAAATCCTCGGTTCGCGTCACCGACATGCTAATGATAATAGTATATCTATAGCTATGTTTTGCATATAGTTTTAATTACTCTCAACTTAATAGTTCCGTTTCACTTCTATCGGCAGTCCCACGACTGCTACTGTTTTTTTTTATTTATTTGGAATGAGAATCAGATACCTTAATACCCCCTTTAAGGTTTAGATCGACTTACCTAATAGGCCGTATAGATACTATGACTAAGATGCTATTATCTTTCACTGACCGATTTCTTCTAACAATCCTCACCTTATTTTATCAGAAATCTATTTAACACGGTTAGGATTGTAAGAGAGTGTATTAATAAAAAGTATCAGCTTGCCGGTTCTCTTACCCCTTACGATATAGATAGAGTGAACCGAACGTCTTATATATTTTCCGGTTCACTACGATTTACCGGTTTATCGATTGGCGAGATATGATCACCATCACAACATTTTACCTGCCTGATAATGTTTATCGCCTATTAAAGTGTTGACTGAGACCGACAGGTGTCGGTCCTCCATCTAATCCAATACCCCGAATGCGTATGTAAAACTTACAAACGCGCCAAATTCTCTAAAAAAACTCAATACTTTTGCCGGACTCAGAATCAAATTCCGGACCTCATGACCTGGACAGACTTCGCTTAGGCAGTCAGATATATTAATAACTAGCTTTTACCCGCGATTTCTTTCGTGTAACCAAAAATATTACTTTATTTTGCTCGGTTGGGTAAAAAGTAGCCTTTAAACCTACCTCGTAATAACACGACAAGAATTCCTTAAGCCCCCCGTTTAAATAATACGTATTTGTGTCAAAGCATATAGGATTGGTGGGTCCGTAATTTTCTGCAAAAATCCGCAAATATGATATCATACAGTGAAACAAAGTTTTGCCTTTTTTAAATAAGCCAACATAATTAAATTTCAATAACCGAATTTAATTCCCTTACTTTTCTTAGATTCAGTACCTTAATCTTTATTCCATGCTCTCTTAGAATAAAATAACATCTTTCCTGTTCTACAGTATGGTTAAAATCAGTTAGAAATCCTACCATAGAACATACCCTTCTTAATCTGTTTAGGAGTTCATTCGATCATCATGAAGTTCCACTACCGCAATAACTATATTACTCAATTATTCCGTTCCATTTCCCGTTGACGTTGCGGGACTCTACCTAGCTGTCACGATAGTTTGAAAAGTATCTAAGCTAAAATCGTTCGCTTTTTACGAACAGCTTTTCAAAATGTTTTTCAAAATTCGTCTAAGAAATCCCGAACCAACACGGTGGGCAACGTATCGTCAGCATTTTCAACCAAAGAAAAGATGGAGGAGTTTTTTAACTTCCGACTGCGTATGTAGATAAGGAAGTTACTGATTTTACCCCGATTTTCGAAAATCGAGTTTTCACCAAATATCTACGATTTGAGGTCCTAGGAAAGTTTTCCGACTATTTTCAGGATGAAGTCAGTATGTCTGTATGTTTGTATGTATGTGTGTGTATGTGTGTATCTAAACATCTCATAACTTTTGAACGGCTGGACCGATCGAAACGCGGTTGTTGGCATTCAATTGGAAATTTGAACCAATTCGTTCCAGGAGATTTTGAGAAATTTTGAAAAAACACCAAAAAAATGTTAGCGAAACAGTATTTTTTTTTATATCTTCCAGATTTATGTACCGATTGAGTACAAAAACTAATCAGCTCTGTTCCTCAAAAAACGACGTCTAATATATAAATTGCATCAAAATCGGTTTATCCGTTTAGAAGTAATCGTTGATGAAAACTTTTGGAAAAAGTGTTTTTTCGACATAGCTCCGAAATTTTTCAACCAACCATATTTTCGCTTTAAATGAATAATAGTCTCTAAAAGTATCCAGTATCCACTTGTGTTTACAGTCCAGAGATAGTGCAGAGAAAACTATAATCGTAAAGTGTGGCGCATATTTCCGGTTTCTTCGCTCTGTTTATATTTAATACTAGATATACCCGCTTAACCACTACAACATTTATTATTAAGTAATACTGTTCGCTTCATGAATTTATATAGCATTAGAATAGATTAGAGTTTTACCAAGTGTCGACGATACTCATTGTTCAAAGTACAAAAACTGCTCGCTTCGCTGGGAGTAAATTCACTAATGATTTAAAATTATTGTAGCTGTCATTTGCGCAATCACCTACTTTTTATAATATACAAATCGTAATGAAATAAGATATGTTACACCGTTAATGTTTTGTGGACATACAGACAGACTGAAATCTTCATAATTGTAAAATTGATGTCGGTGAGTTATAAAACGAATGCATTTCTTGAAATTTTATAAAAAATTTAATGTACAGATACACACTACAGACTTACGTAGGTACAAATCAGCATATATAAGGCACCTTTCTCATCTTTTCTATTCTAAACCATCTCTCTATGTAAATACATATGTAAGATCAATTGCCGAAAATTATAGGGTGTTTAATCGTGTTTGTGATTACTATGTTATGTGTGTTACTTATTGTTCTCCATTGCAATAATAATACCATACTATTGTTACTTAAAATGAATAACATACAATACAACTATCTAGTTGCATAGTGTTTACAGTCCAGAGACAGTGCCGAGAAAACTATAATCGTAAAGTTCGGTGCCTATTCCGGTTTTCCCTCTCAGTTTATTTTTAATACTAAATAACACTCACTCAAACACTGCAACTTATAACTACCTATTTTTGCACTAGGTGTATTTATTGTTTAATAAGATCGATCAAGCAGTTCATGAATTATAGCAAGACGTACAGAAAGACATACAGAAAGACAAAAATCTTCGGAATGGTAGAACTTGGAAACTCAGTAAGCCAAGAAATTAACATTTTCCTAAAATTTAAAATGAACATACTTATAAAAAAAAATGCACGGACAGAAATTACAGATTCGTACAGCATTATAGATGATCATGATCAGATTGATCAAGTACTGTCCGAAGGTGGTGTCAAGAGTCTTCGCAAACAAGGTGTTTGTAAGAAGAGAGTAATGAATGTGGAGAAAGCAAGACTAATCTGCAAGTATCATGACATATAGCACTGGGTTTCCGTTCCTACCCCGTAAGGGATCTGGCGTGAAATTATATATTATGTAGTATAGATGTAATACTCTTTGCACATAATTTTCCATTGAAAAACTTTTACTTTCTATGCAAATACATGTGTTGGACCAATTGTAAACAATGGAATAATTTCACGAACATGAACTAAAAAAAATCTTTACGCTTGTATCTCCGAAGTGATAGGCAGATATATGTACAATCAGTGCACCCACGATTAGCCGAAGCTACTTAGTCCCAGAATATAATCCCGGGAAACGTTGTTTTTATCAAAAAACACATTTTTGATTTGCCTGACCAGGGTATCGAATACGGGACCTCATGTAGTCAACACCGACACTGGACCATTAGACCACAGAGGCGATAAATGGATTACACTAATTTAAATATCTATATTTGAAAGTTGCTCTAATAAATACGTCTATATTACTTTTCTTCGTTGCAATAAAAATTACCATACTATTGTCACTTGAAATGAATAATAAACAATAAAAGCATCCAGTACCCACTAGTGTCACAGCACAGAGAGAGAGTGCAGAGGAAGCAATAATCGTAAAGTGCGGCGCATATTTCCGGTTTCTGCGCTCTGGATCACTTTGAATCGCAGTTTTATACAACGTTTTGTAAGGATTTGAATTGCATCCAAGTGCTTTTGTAAATAATAAATAGTCGTGTAATGAGACGTAGCTGTGCTTATTGTTCGTATGAAACTTTTTTTAAGTCACAGTCTAATATTTAGATTTTGCTCTTTTTACCCAGGCTAAGAATTTATAATTAATATTAATATAAGTCTTTAATTAAATATATCGTTACATTTCCTGGAACGAACTAACAAGAAAATACAATAACTAGTTTTAAGTTTTTGTACAGCACTCGAAGTTCGATAGTAATTATAGATTTTATGGTTCCGTATTACCGAAGATATTAACTGAAATTACTTGTATGGGGACTTCTTTTGGGATTTAACTTTTAACCCCTTATTATTTGTTGTGATATCGGCCAATGTAACATGCACTCTCTGAAAATTTCAGGTGTCTACCTACATATTTCTTGTCTTATGATTGCGATAGAAACACATATAGTGGAGGCATATTAATAGGGTTTCGTTTTTTTTTTATATCATAAGATAGCAAACAAGCAAATGGGTCTCCTGATGGAAAGAGTCAACCATCGCCTATAGACACCAAAGATATTGATGGTGCGTTGCTTTCTTGTGACGAGGTCTAATGCTACATGCATAAGTTTACCGGCTTCCTTACCCTCCAAACCGGAACATGACAGTGACTAGCACTGACGCTATTGCGGCAGGAATAGGTAAAGCGGTGGTACTAGACTCACGCGAGACAATGCAGAACTCTACCACCTAGTAGCCACGATGGTAGTAACTCGCATAGCTAATCGGTCGCCTTTTACGACCTGCCTGGCAGAACGGCAGTTGGCCTATTCTTCAAAAGAGTCCGGAAACAAAACGGGGAAAAATCATTTGTCATTATTTGGACACGGAATCCTGAAAAGCAAAATCAGTATATATTTTGCAATAATTTTTGTAATTAATATATTTCACCTCAAAATATTATTATTTATTGCCAGCCTGCCTGCCTGCCTGCCTTTCTGCACGCCTGCTTATATGACTAACTGCCTGCCTGCCCGCCTAAGTACCTGCCTGACTGACACTCATCGGTCATCGATGTACTCATCGGTGGCAAGTCCGGCCATGGTTTGGTCGCCACTGCAAAACGACTTCACGTCGTAAGCAGGAGTGCTACCGAGCATGGGCTGTTGCGGCGGCATCTCATGATGTAACACCAGTGCAGTTAGAAAGGAGTATAATTTTGCCTCTAGGTCTTTCAAAAGAGCCATCGCTAAAGCAAGGAGCACATTGGCAGAATTGGTGAGAGACTAGTTCGCTTTCCTTCGGGAACTCGTGCGTTCTGGTCTCTCGCCAAGGCTGTCCAAGGGAATTTCTGTCTGCCCTTCTTTCCACCTCTGCGCAGAGCTGATGGTCCTCTGGTCCATGCTGCCAAGGAGAAAGCCGATCTTTTGGGCTCACTCTTTGCTGCCAACTCGATTCTGGACAACCAAAGAAACACGCCGCCTACCATCACGCAGTGTGACAGTTCCATTCCCGAAGTTAATTCCTCCAAACAGCAGTGCGTAAAGCACTTATTTCCTTGGATGTCCATAAGTCTATTTGGCCTAATGGAATCTCACCAATCGTGCTCAAGATGTGTGCTCCCGAGTTAACATCGATTTTAATGCGTCTTTTCCGGCTCTCATACACAACTGGCGTTGTCCCAAAATCTTGGAAGACAGCTTTAGTGCACCCAATCGCAAAGAAAGGCAAGAGCATCAAGGTCGTTGATGCTCTTCATCAAGGTCGTTGATGGTCGTGATGGGGCATACTCTAAACTTAAACCCGTCAATGCTGGTGTTCTTTAGGACTATGTGCTATCACCTACACTGTTTCTTCTGCATATTAATGACATGACGGATGACAGTATGGGTGATGATTTGTACTCCGGACGCAGCGGGGTTTCTCAACAACACGTCAAAGAGTGCCGGAACAAACTTGTATCGGAAATCGAAGAAGAACTTTTCTCAGGGGTCGACTAAACTTAGTCGACTTTAACCCCAAGAAGACTGTTGCCCCTGCATAATTTATGGTGATTTCCTTACTGTCCAAGTAGCTGTCAACAAGCAATTGCAAGTAGCCAGGACACTTCCTGTCTTTAAGCTGGGTCTTTATGCTAGGCCACCACGCGTTGTCAAAGGCCCCTTCAATGTCTAGGGAAATTGTCACAACTAGTTATTGTTTCTTACTCCATCTCTGACGATTTCGATGGCATCATATAAGGCATCTTCTGTGGATATCTGGGGCATGAAACCGTATTGTCTCGGATTGAGTTCCCCAGAAGATCCGAGGTGCCACATTAATCTTGCGGTAAAGGCTTTCTCCAGGACCTTGCCAAGGACAGGGATTAGTCCGATTGGCCGATACGACTTTGCCGCCCTGTAGTCATCCTTGAGTGGTTTTCTAACAACGCATATGGTAGCTCTCTTCCATGTAACAGGAAAATGTCCCAGTCACAAACATTTATTATATAGTGCTAGCATGAGGGGGAGACATGCGTTGATCACCCGCCGGCACATATCCCCTGTGAATCCATCCCATCCAGGAGCCTTAGTCGGATGAATAGACTCCACAGCATTCAGTATCTCATGTGGTGTTAATGGTATATATTTACTTAGTTCGTGGTCCCTGCTTGCCTCTTGCCTCATTTTTGCAATGTACTTTTCCATTTCCTTCCTAGTGCCATGTTGTTCTTCCGTGACCGTTTCAGTACTGTCCTCAGGAAAAAAGGTGTCCGCTAAGAGATTCGCTGATTGATCAGCATTTAGTTCCCTATCATTTTGGTCGTTTAACAACATATGTATATCTTGTCTATTATTCATCATTATTTTATAAATCCGATCCCACGTTGTACCCTTTTCCTGGTCAGTACAATAGTCCTTCCAGTGCTTCGTTTTAGTGGTCATTAATGTCTTTTTATATTTCAGTTTTGCTGCGTTATATCTTTCAGCTATTATGATCCTTCTTGTTGGATTTGCTTTCCTTAGCTTGCATCTCAATCTGATGACTTCTTTTTTAAGTCTCGTCAGGTCGTTATTCCACCAAACTGTCCTACCTATTGTGGCTTTCTTAGCAACTTTTGGAATATTGTTTATGCAAGTTAGGGTGACCAGCTCTGTGACTTCTTCCACTAACTTTTTTACTTGTTCGATGTGTTCACAAGTGAGGTCACATGCCTTAAACTTGTCTTCTATTTCAGCTATGAAGTCATGCTAATTGGCTTTGTTGGTGTTGTATATTCTTGTGGATTACCTGGAGACAAGTGTTGGAGTCTGGGGTTCCCACGTGATCGTGAATGTTATCGCCTAGTGATCTGAAAGTGAAATGAGGCTGGGGCATACCCTCCAGTCCGAAACATGGTGACTGGTATGGGACGCACAGAGTGTTAAATCTACAATGCTTTCAAATAACTGATTGTTTCTTAGAACTTGGAAGGTAGGCTTATTTCATTTATTTAAGATCATCAGGTCATTTTGCGCCGCAAACTCCACCACCTGGACTCCCCTTTCGTCCTCTTTTCTGTCAACCCACCAATAGCTTCCAGCGTTGAAGTCACCAGCTAAAATTAGGCGATCACTTTTCATTGCATCAATGGCTCTCTGAATTTGTGCAAGCTGATCCTTGATGCACTCGGTGCCTACCAGATATACCGACACAAAAGCCATGGATCTTTCACCATAGAAAAGCTTGAAGCATACCAGATTGTTGTTGCTAATCTCAGGATAAGTTCGTACAGTATAGTTATTGGCCAGTATCACTGCTGCCGACTTGACCGGTTTGGTGGGGTCTTTTCGGTACTGGATTACTCTTTGAGAAGTAAGATTCACGCAGCCTTGATTCCCCACATAGGGTTCCTGGAGCAGCACGACTGGTATTTTTTCTCGCTTAGCAGCTGAAATGGCTTCATTAGTAGCAGCATTACCTCGACCCATGT
This sequence comes from Apodemia mormo, assembly GCA_036924255.1. Taxonomy (NCBI): domain Eukaryota; kingdom Metazoa; phylum Arthropoda; class Insecta; order Lepidoptera; family Riodinidae; genus Apodemia; species Apodemia mormo. The sequence continues at coordinate 10,142,110 of JAUPFN010000002.1, forward strand.
TACATTGCAATACCTTACATATGTTTTCTTTGTCTTCAGCAGCACAGTTTATTTTAGTTCTACAGGTTGTTGAGTTACCTTGGGCTCTCTTTGGCACAACTTTAGCAGTAGCTTACCACAGATCTAGCCATGGTCATGTTTCTGCCAGATTTGACAGTTACTACTATAAGCCGGATGGTTATCCCCGCAATTGACACATTGAGGCTGTGTATTTCTCTGGCATGTTCTCGTGTCATGCTGTTTTGCGCAGTACCCACAGACTATTTCCTCTTTGCAGGTTTTTGCATCATGCCCAAAACCCAGACAGTTAATAATAATAATAATAATAATAATAATTTCTTTATTTGCAATAAATAGGGTACATAATTAGATCTTATTTAACAATATGTTCTTTATTCCTATTTTGCCCTTTTTGTGGCGTGCAAATGTTACAATGTGTTACCCTCACTAAAATCGAAGAAATACTAGGTATATGATGTTGGATAGCCACTAGAGTAATACCAAGTCCAATCAAAACATTTGCTACTAGTCTGGAGAAATTTTAAATACGATAACATTTTTATTTAATTTTATTATTGTTTTTTTTTATAGTTCTATCAAGCCATTACCACCTCCAACCAATTTTTCCTCTCGAATTTACAGAGTAATAATAAATTAAAAAAAACACATGTCATTTATATATCAAATTGAAATTAAACAGTTATTAATATCTACAATTATAAAATTGATGCAAGAGTACATAACTAATATAATTATATTTAATTTTTTTTATTGTTTATTGAGAATTTAATATAAATAATAGATGCATATACCAAAATGTCATAAAATGAATGTCATGTGAATAATACTAAAATATCATAATAAATAATTTTAAATGTCATATAACAAGAATCATATAATTAATATTTTTTAATGAATACAAAATTAAAAACCATTTGCAATTAACACTATAATTATTATATAGGTCATATGTTTGATAATAAGTTAAAATTTTTTTAAATTAAAGAAATTAAAGAATTAAAGAAATTAAAGTTGTAACACTGTCTGATGGGTGAGTGACCTATGGCTGGTACAATTTGGTATCCTATACGCAATCTTTGTTCTTTTAAAGCGTTCCATAGTTGTGGCTCTGCTTCTATTATAACGTTACCAACATGTTGGTTGCGACCTTTGGTTCTACGTAGAACTCTGAGATGGGTTTTATCGATTCCTTGGATGAGCTTGGAATTTTGCTTAGTAATGGCCTCTATTATTTTTGTATCTGTAATGTCGTTTGTGATGCCGATGAGCTTAAGTAAGGGTAACTTTGGCTTGGGTTCTATTACAGTAAATTTATTATTTATAGTTTTTATAGCCTGTGACATGGTTTTCCTATCGTCGTCATTGTCCAGCGATATCACACTTTATTGTTACGAGACTTCCTAACTCCATTTATTGAAAGTCCCATATCGACTACATCTATTTTACTTTTAATTTCTTTTATAATTTCATCGCCTGTGGTTCCAGGTTCAATCGACTCAATCACTACTGTTCTTCTGGGTGTGTTGACCATATTGGCATAAGTTTTCGTAGCCGAGTAAGGGTCCCTATCTTTGGTTGCAACTATTTTACTTTGTCTATCTGTTGGTCTCTCGTGCTTACCGCATGACATGTTATGTCTCAACTTTGTTTTAAAATTTTCTAGGGCAAACTTAATTGGGGAGTCAAGGTCCTTTGCTATCTCCATACCTCTTATCTCTCCTCTTAACTCTTCAATTGCCGTTCTTGTTGGTCCTCCCGCCTCTGCTATTAATTCTCCAGATGTTTTAATCTCTCCTTAGCTGGTCCACATTATCTTTTAACGGACCTATCTGTTCATTTATTGTTGCAGTTGCTTCAGTTAGTATTTCAATTTTTTGACCCATTTCATAAATAGTTGTTTCCTGGTGTTCTACTTTTGACTCGTCTTCTGATTTATTAGTTCTTCCTTTTTGTATTTCTTCGACAATTTCTTCTAATTTAGTCATGACTCTTTCGGCTATCTGCGGTTTATCATCGGGTAGTGTGGACATTGCTGTATGTTACCGCAGAGCTTGTATTATCTCTTCAGTCAGGTGTTGCTGAGTACTAATATTTACTTTAAGTGTATTAACTGCACCTTTAATCTCTTTTAATTCGGCCTTAACTTCTCCGAGTGAGTGAGAGTCCGTGACTGTGTTAGGAATGGTAGAGGTCTGTTTTAGCTCTTTGATCTCCCGCAACATGTCCTCCATTTTTGTTCTCATCTCCTCTAAGGTTAGAAGGACATCGTGCGATATCATACTTCTAACCGTCTCAGTACATTTGTCCAAATATCCCACCTGTGCAACCACCTTTTCATACTCTTTGTGAGCCGATTCCAGATTTCGAGCATGTCTGGCTTCCTGTATATCAAGGTCCTTATATCTTAGGGCCTTGACTCTTTCGGCTTCCACGATTGCCCGCGCTCTGGAATCTGCTAATCTGAGTACAAGTAAATGCAACAGAGAGAAACATTCGACCACCTTTTCTTTTACTTCTCTTTTGAGGTTTCCAGCTGATCGACTCTCGATTGCTTCCTTTGCCTCCAGCATCGCGTTTGTGGCTTGAGCTGGGGCGTCATTCATACCCCCTCCTAAGCTGAATCTAAGGGAGCTTTCATGTTCTGTGGTTGGTGCTGGTGGAACAATACCGGACCTGTGGAGAGAACTTTGCCCCGGTGATTCGGTCAGAGCGCCTTGATCATTGCGGAAGCAGACACGGCTGACGAACTAGCCCAAAAAATTAATACCGCCCTGAGAAGGGTAAACGGTTGGGGTGTGGCAAATAAAATGAGATTTCCGCCTCACAAAACACAGGCCTTACTTATTACTAAAAAACTTAAATACGATGTACCTAGAATCACCATGTCAAACGTACCTCTCCAATTTCAGCCACACATAAAGATTCTGGGACTCTATATTGACGAAGAACTTACTTTCAAACGACATCTGGAACATATATCTGCGAAAGTAAGCAAATTATACAAGATCCTTTCCCGTACGACACGAGCTACGTGGGGGCTAAATCCAGAAATAGTCCGGCTCATATATACTACTGTCATAGAGCCTACGGTTCTCTATGCTGCTAGTGTATGGGCGCCCACTGTCGAAAGAAAGTATGCCATACAAAGGCTAAATGGACTATCTAGGAGATTTGCGATTGCCATCACCAAGGGACACCGCACAATCTCCACGCCGGCTGGATTGTGTCTGGCACGCATACTTCCATTACTTGAGGGTGAAGGAGGCAGCATCGTTCTACCTCCACAAAAGAGTGAAGCCTTCATCCAAATTCCCGGGATATGACGTGGAGAGGAGAGTCCCCTACTTCCAGCTACCGCACCCAAGTGAAAGAGTGGCCATTGCGTATGAAATATCATCAGGTGGAGATATCACAGACTGCATTACCAACAGCCGCCCTATGATTTACACTGACGGGAGTAAGATCGCTGGGTCGGTTGGTGGTGCGGTGACGTGGTGGGAAAATGACAGGGAAAAGTATAAATCCATCTTTAAACTTGCTCACCACTGTTCAGTCTTTCAAACGGAGCTCAGTGCAGTCTTGAGAGCTCTACAGATGATCATAAAACGCAAACCAATTAGCGCAATCTTAAGCGATTCTAGATCCTCCTTGGAGAGCATCCGATCCGATGGCACTAATACACATCCCATAGTTGTAGAGATCCATACCCTGCTGAGAGAGCTAGAAAAACTAAATATAGCTATAGAAGTGAAATGGGTCAAAGCACACTGTGGCATACAGGGAAACGATAGAGCAGACTTTCTCGCAAAACAGGCTACCGAAAATAAAAAGACGGCTCCGGCATACGACCAGATTCCCCTTTCCTTACTGAAATATGAAATTAGAAAAGATACCATCATAAAATGACAGGAAAGATATGAGACGTATAGAGAGGGAACGACAACAAAAGCATACTTTCCGAAAGTTCACGTAGCCTATAAAACACTACAAACCTCATTTCACAGATCCTTACAGGGCATGGGGCATTTCGCTCATATCTACATTTACAATTTAAGCTGGCTGATTCTCCAGTTTGTTCATGTGACGACATGACCCATCAGACTGTCTTTCATGCAATTGACGAATGTCCAATATTTGAACGCAAAAGACAGACCTACCAACAGCAAATAGACATAGCAATAAATAAAGAAAATTACAATATCATCATAAATGACAAACATTGTAGACAAATATTCTTAAAATTTGCACTCGAAATAATAAAAGCTCTATGTAAACAAAATGGATATTCTCGAATATGATCACAGTTGCCAACCGAAATATACAGCACCAAGTTAGATCTATAGAGTGTAAGTTGGGAGTACATCTTGTGTCAGGATGATATAGTAAACTATGATTATGTCATCCAGATATGGGAAACCAAACAACATCTAGATAAATAATGTAAATATGTCAAATGTCAAAACTGATTTATGTAACAAAAGATGTGTTGTAATAAACATAACTTGTAATAATTAATGAAATAATAATATTTAATTAATACTATTGTGACTAATAATGTATATATTCTGTAATACATATAATAATATAATTTGAATAAAATAATGAAATATGATGTAATTAGTATAAACTTAATAACTTAGTATTGTCTTTGAAAGAATTTGAAAATTTAGCAAACTCTTCTCAAGGGCGAATTATATAAAACAAAAAAAAAAAACAAAAAAACAATGAATAAAAGAAACAAAAAAGATTAAAAGTTTCCCATATGAAAGCAATAATTGTTATTTTAACTTTTTAACTTTATACCATATGTAGATGATAAGCTACTAAAATTAGTTAAAAACTAACACAAACTCGCCGAAGCACTATTGAATACAATAATTATTGAAGAATATAATAAAGAATGATTAAAGCGTTGCACAATAAATAGCAACGAGAGAGTAAAGTTATTTCATAAAAAAACCCCACGAAGACACAAGTTTGCGCGTTTTCCACTAAGAAGTCTCCCTTTGTCGTAACTCCTCGCTTCGAAAATACTTCCCTAACAGCCACAGCTAGACTTGAGTTGGAGTTGACATATCGATCAATGTTTAGTTCCGTGGTCACTTGGAAGGCAAGGCCAAATTAGCTTCAAAAAAGCTGGGTGTTCTCAGCAGGGCCAGGCAGTACTTCACGCCGGCCCATCTTACAACTTTATAAGGCGCAAATCCGACCTCATATGGAGTACTGCTCTCACTTGTGGGCGGGGGCTCCTCAGTACCAGCTTCTTCCTTTTGACCGCATTCAACGTAGAGCGACTCGAATCGTCAATAACAGGACTATCATGGGGAGGGTTCCGAGGAACTGTTTGGATTAATTTCTGCCGCAGAATTTCACCATCGGACATCGCGACAATATTCACAATTTCATCCTCACCATCTCGATGTCTGGAAATCCACAACTGTGCAATTCTCGAGGCACTTTTTACCCCGAACTATTCCTCTGTAGAACCAATTCCCGGCAGAAGTTTTTCCAAGCGGATACGACTTAGGGACCTTCAAGAAAAGAGCCTACTCTTTCTTAAAAGGCCGACAACGCAACCACAAATTTTCTGATAGTGTGGTTGTCCATGGGCGGCGGTGATCACTTACCATCAGGTGAGCCTCCTGTCCGTTTGCCCCCTCTTCTATAAAAAACACACACAGAGACATACTAACGTCATGGTGAAAGTGGTCGCAAAAAGGTTCCTAGGACTTTAAAATGTGGAGATCTGGTAAAAACTCGATTTTCGAAAATCGGAGTGAATTCAGTAATTTACTTTAGCGAGAAGTTAAAAAAATAACATTGCTTCGGCAAATTTTCGGTTTTTTCAAATTTCTCAAAATCTACTGTGTCGAATATTTTCTAGATTTGATAGTAATTAACCCATTAATGGCCAAAATCAAATGAAAAGCATTTGTGTATATTTCTTTTTTCAATTGTCAAAATAAAATAAACAAAAACAAAGTTTTAGTTTTTTATACATATTTTAAGGGGTGTACTTAAATGAGTACAGTACCCAAATATGAGTAAAAATTTTCAAAATGAGATTTTTCAGCACAAAGTGTCTTCAAACGCTTTTTGCGTTCCCATGGGACTCTAGGTTAGCAAATAACGCATTACAACCAATTTTTTCAACTTCTTTATAGACCTGATGTATCAAGGGGTAACCTTTCAACAGTTAAAAATGTAGATCGGGCTTATTTTATACGATTCTTTATATATATATATATATATATATATATATATATATATATATATATATATATATATATATATATAACTCCAGGCATTCGAAGCCATTATTACTACCATATACGTGAACAAGAGCCACCACCTCTTTTCGCAATGAACTGCAGTTATCTAAAGCAATAGTATAGACTGGTCTAGTTCATCTTCGCCACTAATGTATTTATTTGAAACAAAAGTGAATTCCCTACGGCAGAATTTTCTTTTTTCACAGTACGCCATCGTTTCACAGTGTCTATTCATTCAAAGTGATATGGTTACTTACCTCAGAGCTGGTTTTATTATTTTTTTTCATCTGAACAACATCATTTCAATATTTTTGTCACATCTGTAATGTGATTGAGGTTCGTCTTTTTTTTCATCTATATAGAAGAAATTAACGAATATTTTTTGGGTGTATTTCCACATTTATCTCTTCTACGCCGGGGTTTGTAGTTTCTGCTCAATTTCTTGTGGCTGGTGAACTCAGTCTATGGCTAATAAACATTACATACATATGACAAACGTGTCATCGCTATAATTCTAATCAGACGACAGGCATCCTCGTTGTATTTGAAGGCATCGCCATCGAGATCGACATCGAATGAGAATGTCCCTGAGGGTAGATACCCTGGGTATCTACCCTCAGGGACAGGGAGGGTGTCTTTTTGAAAATACCATCTCAATATTTCCAAGTAGATCTCGTGGTAGTGAATTTCTCCATGTTTTCATCAGTGACCACGTTCGTATCAGCTGGTATTATCGGTATTTTGGTCGTATTGGTATCGGTGATTATATACTCATGGTCATCTGCAATATCTTAACGGTGGGAGGGATGCGCTGTGCCGCGCTCCCGGCTGCATGGGTACCACCATCTTGCTTGTTCCTACCGTGAAACAGGTTCGCTGTGTTTCGGAGAGAAGGGCAAGATAGGCAGTGTAATTACTAGCACCGAGACTTAACATCTTATGTCTCAGAATAGGCAACACATTCTGGACTAGTTCCAGGTAAACTAGTTTATGTTCATTGGCGACGTCGACCACTATCAGGTGGCACGTCTGCCAGTTTGCCTATCTCTTTCTTCAAGTCCTCTGACGGTATTAGTAACGTTGAAATGCTTGAGACTCATGGTTGCTAACAAAAACGTAACAATATATTTTATAAACTATATTTTATACGAATAGCCAGTGTACTCAACTGAGTACAGCAGTGAAAATCATAATATAAAACTGGTGATTTATATTATTTATTGCAACCCTCTAACTCAAAATGACACAAATAAAAAAAAGTCAATTTTTTTAATTGAAATAACTTTGAATATATATATATATATATATATATTCAAAGTTATATAAGAATATATATATATATATATATATATATATATATATATATATATATATATATATATATATATATATATATATATATATATATATATATATATATATATATATATATATATATATATATATATATATATAATATTACGAATTTGAATATCTTTTAAAAACGTGACTGTACTAATTTGAGTACAGCGACAGCGAATGGGTCGAATGTCGCTAACCGTGTTTCGATTAGATCAAGCCGTTTAAAAGTTATGGTTTTTATGGACCTATAGACACATACCAATATACATACAGACATACTAATGTTATCGTAAAAATATTTAGTAAAGCTTACTAAGAAACAAATATAAAAAACTGTTGCATATTTAATGTAACTATAATACCTGGTTGATAAAAATAGCCTAATGTTCAAGGTAACAAGTTTTGTGTTATTTTGCTGCTTCTGAATATTGTATATAAGTTTTTTCGTAATTTTAAAACATTATGCGTTTAAATAATTACATAAAAACGAAATAATTATATGGTTTAATATGCTTCTATTATCTAGAATATTATTTACGCTACTGACTTTTCAACCGACTTACCAAAAGGGAGGGAGGTTCTCAATTCGGATGTTTATACGTTTATTTATGTATAGGCATAACTCCGTCATACATAGACGAATTTGCATTTTCTTAAATTAACATCTTTCCGATTAAGTCCCATATAAATTTGGTGAAGTTGTGATTCAGGGTTACAAAAATACGAGGTTGGTCAGACAAACTAGGCAAATAGAATATCCTCATATAGCCACACTGAACTAGAAGAAAGAAATTGAGATCAATCTGTAAAAATAGGATAACTGGAAATATAAAAGAAGTTAGAACCTTATCATTGAACCAACGAAAAAAACGAGTTCTCAATTCGACGCGTATATTTTTTTATGTTCGACCACGCATAACTCTTTTCAGAGTAGTCTCATTTTGATAATTAATATTTATTAGAGTGGGTATACCTCGAGGGTGGTCCCATTTAAAATTCCAACTGCAAGTGTCCATGACAAGGGATGATTGATTGTTCACTCACTGATGTTAATGTATGACCACGCAAAACTTTTTACAGAGTGATCCGATTTTGATAGTGCTTCTTTAATTGGATACTGCAAAGGTTATATAGGATACCGCGAAAATAGAGGATGATTGATTATTCACTCGATGATTTTAGCGAATGACCATGCATAACTTTCGTCGGTTTAATTTTTCGTTAAAAAGATATTATAAAATTTATTTATAAATTTTTCGTATGTACATTTCACTGATTGGTTAATATTTTTGGTTTCTCTTTACTGAATTCAATTTTATTGAATACATCATACGGAATTACATAATTTTTTAGATCGTTTCACAATAATAGCCTGGTTAACAAGTGCTTTTTACGTCAAAACTTTTTCTAATTCTTAAAAATTATGATTTAGGTGTCATTCGATTCGGAATGGCATGTAGAAACTTTTTGAGAAAATAAAAGGGCAGCTCGCAAAAACTGCAAAAGTTATAAACAATTAAGTGGAAAAAAAACGGTTAGTATCTGGATTTGTCGTGAGATATGTATCAGTAAAACGTATCATTTGGATCATCAGATTTCTAATTCTGAAAGCCGTCTTTGACAGTTGACATATAGATATAAATGATCGCAATTGTTGTTACGAAAAAAATCGATTTTTTATTATCATATTACATGACAATTATAATTAATTAAATTCTAAGTTATTTGAAATAAGTTTATTGATTTCCCTTTATGCTTTTAAAGCTCAGGACTGACAGTTATTTCAGTAATTATTTACGTTATTAGTTATTATTAGTGTAAAAATATGTAGTGTAATAATAAGTACATATTTAGTTTCATGCATATAAAATAAAATGTTTGCCAACTAAATGAATAACAATGACGACACACGATACAAATTAAATCGAAAGCTTGAAAAATTAACCATGTCACTTTTTCTTACGAAATTTTCACAACAGTTGTCCCTCTCTCTCGCGTATGAGTCGCGACAGTTGAGCAGTATATCGCCTGCCGCGTTTAAAGATCCAATGTTCCAAATGATCCAAATGATACGAATGTTCTGACTATGCCTGATTTGAATCACTGAGTTGAAAAGTAGTAAGATCTATTTATTATACCTGTGCAGTGTGCACAATTAATATACTCCAAAATATGTGTTACGCATAGTGGTGTAAGACATGCAACACATAACTTTTTGATGGATTACATGGGAAAATGCATTTTTTGGGTTAATCTTCCGTCCTATTTCCGATGTGCCAAATAATATCATAAAAATAGTGTATCAATTTTCATTTAAATTGATTTATTATTTTTTATGTATTTGCGTAAGCATCATACAAATAAATAAAAAACGCACAAACTTGCATATTTAATATTAAACAGATTCTTCTACTAATATATATTAGTAGAAGAATCTGTTTGAATTATCCTAAGCGTTCACTAGTACCACAATAGAATAATAGTTACAATTATTCTAATGTGCTAGTACTGTGAAATCTTATAGCATTATTTTATCAATACGAGTGTTAATGATTTTTACTACATATGTAAATTCATATCAATTTTTACAACTCATAGATTCATACACGTACGAGTTACCCGTACTAGGTATATAATTTTAGAGGTTCGCCATGTTTCTAAATAGTTGTTTCACACATTAAATTATAAATTAATCTAACTTTGCAAATTATAGCTTACTACAAGCACATAAAGTATTGTTTTGCTTAATACAGTTTTACATGGTTTTATAAGCTGTGAGAAAATGACATTTGTTAGTTAAGACTGCATAAACGTCCCTACGGAAATTGCAAGGCTTTTGCTTTGGGGAGGGAAAATTGATGTGTACTTTTTAAGATGTACCTTCTTTAGGAGGCTTTAATAATATTAAGTTTATAAACTAAGATATTTAGCAATACAAATGTTTTTATTTATATAGTATCCACGTGATACATTTTGCAGCTGATTTTTTGTAATAAGAGGACAATGCACTCGTACATGAAAAACCAAATTTCGGCCTGGCGTAAGAATTTCTTGAGGCGTCATCTGAATCCAAAAAAGAAGAGTTTCCATACAAACTTAAATAAAAATGGCTCAAATCTATATAATATTAAATATTTACGGGACAAATTACACTTAACGATCTAACCCCAAAGTAAGCAAATTATTTGCTGTTGAGTTATGGGTGTTACTCAACAATACTAATACATAGAAATATATATATATATATATATATATATATATATATATATATATATATATATATATATATATATATATATATATATATATATATATATATATAATTGGAATCTCGGAATCGGCTCCAACGATTTTCATGAAAGTCACAAATTAAGGGTTTTTCGGGTCAAGGAATCGATTTATCAAGGTTCCAGGTCCAAGAAAAGCTCGGTTCCCAAGATATGGGTATGTGAAAAACCAAGCAAAGCTCAGTCAACCAGACCAGCTCAGCCAACCAAAAAGATTAATTTCAGAATTGTAATCTAGATCGCCTCTGTGGTCTAGTGGTCCGGTATCGGTATTAACCACATCAGATCCCGGGTTCAATTCCCAGGTCGGGCAATTCAAAAATATGTTTTTTTTTTAGTTTTCTGACAAAAACAATTGGATTGGAAAGAGTGCTCGGTTGGCGATAGGCTTGCCATCTATCACATTTTGGGACATTAAGTATCTTCGGTTAATCGTGGGGGCACTTATTATACCTCTGCCTACCTCTTCGGGGTTACGGGCGAGTAGATACTTTTTTAAATCTCGAACATAACCTTGAAAAAACCTTAATAACAATTACCCAGAACTCTCAAAAAGAGAAGAATTTTCAAAATCGGTTCATAAATGACTGAGTTTTGAGGTAACATATAAAAACATACAGTCGAATTGATAACCTTCTCCTTTTGGGAGGTCGGTTGTAAGTAGTCTGCACCTGCATCACATTGATGTTCTTAAACTCTTGTAATGTTTAAGAAAATCATGTATTGTTAGTAAAAAATATACGAAAAAATAACAAACATGTGTTGTTTTTTCGTATTACTAGGTATATAAAATAAAAACCAAAGCACACAAAATTGTAGAAGCGATTAGTCTTAGAACAATATGTCTATGCTATTAGTATTGTTATCGTACATTTGCAAAATTAACCACTAGTACCTAACACACTCACATGATTGAGTATGGAGCTGTGTATACCAAAACTAGTCAGAAATACTTCACGGTAGAATACATCGATAAATGGAGCTAAGTATCGACTCTGCAAATTGCTCTCCAACGCACTTCACAGCCCTTGAAACGAGGAGCCGTATCATACCGACCGTATTAGCTTCAAAATTGTTCACTCAATAACAATTTGGGTCGGTCTAGGACTGCGTGTAGATTTCTGGACTGTGCCATTGCGGCCATCCTTACAGTATTACCGTAATCGTTATTTTCGCTTTGTTTTTATTGTTGATAATGTATTTGAATCTTTTAGAACATACTTAATGTAATAAAAAAATAAAGTTTTGTTATAGCATAAATAAAAACTTACACGTGTAATTATTTTGCTGTTTTTTTTAAATATTTATTTGCAAAAAAGAACATTTTACAAATTATTAAAAATAATCCAAAGGCAAAAATAATAATCCAAACACAAATATTTAGATTTATAAAAATTTCTAACTATATCCAAAGTTTTATGTTTATCATTCAAACTTCAAATGTCATATTAATTAAAGCAACTCGAAATCAGAAATACAAGTGAGTTAATCAATCATCTAAGATCAAAAAATCATTATCATTATCATTATTATATAATAAAACTAAGTTGATAAAATGTGCGTGCCGATAAAACTTAAAAAGGAGTTCCGGCACGATAAAGGGACTTATATAGTGTGATAGCCCTTTATCCCCCCTCGAACAAGAAAGTTCCCGTTTTAACCTAAAGGGCATGTTTTTAAAAATATAAGGGCTTTTCTAACCCTTCAACTTGGAAATTAAGTGTAGTGGCGCCATCTGTTGTCGAGTAATTGAACTTCATTTAGAACAACAATTATCTGGGTTGCATTTCGAAAGGCGCTGCGAGCAATTGCATTATGTGTAGTAATGGCGCGAAATTTAAAATTCCAATTTCAATAAAGTCTTAAATTACATTTGTTATATTTCAACCACCACGTAATCTCATATCAACTCCCGCGCGAAGACGGGCATCATAGCTAGTATATAATAAAACTAAGTTGATAAAATGTGCGTGCCGATAAAACTTAAAAAGGACTCCCGGCACGATAAAGGGACTTATATAGTGTAATAGCCCCTTATCCCCCCTCGAACAAGAAAGTTCCCGTTTTAACTTAAAGGGCGTATTTTTAAAGATATAAGGACTTTTCCAACCCTTCAACTTAGAAATTAAGTGTAGTGGCGCCATCTGTTGTCGAGTATTTGAACTTCATTTAGAACAACAATTATTTGGGTTGCATTTCGAAAGGCGCTGCGAGCAATTGCAGCATGTGTAGTAATGGCGCGAAATTTAAAAATTCCAATTTCAATAGTCTTAAATTACATTTGTTATATTTCAACTACCACGTAATCTTATATCAACTCCCGAGCAAAGCCGGGCATCATAGCTAGTATATAATAAAACTAAGTTGATAAAATGTGCGTGCCGATAAAACTTAAAAAGGAGTCTCGGCACGATAAAGGGACTTATATAGTGTGATAGCCCTTTCTCCCCCCTCGAACAAGAAAGTTCCCGTTTTAACCTAAAGGGCGTGTTTTTAAAGATATAAGGGCTTTTCCAACCCTTCAACTTGGAAATTAAGTGTAGTGGCGCCATCTGTTGTCGAATATTTGAACTTCATTCAGAACAACCATTATTTGCAATTGCAATTGCAGCATGTGTAGTAATGGCGTGAAATTTAAAATTACAATTTCAATAAAGTCTTAAATTTTGTTATATTTCAACTACCACGTAATCTCATATGAACTCCCGAGCGAAGCCGGTTATATTTTTCTTTTATTTATGATTTGAGTATAAAAATCTATAAACCGGTTGACCCTGCAGGTCATCCTTGAAACCTTCTGCTATTGAAGCACAACTTTCCGTAGGTTCAGAGTGGGGTCAATTAAATTTGTTCCAGTTTACCCCCACGAAGACACAAGTTTGCGCGTTTACCGCTAAAAAATCAAAGCCAGCATTGAAATACTTGGAGTCGACATATCGAGCGACGTTCAATTCCGCGGTCACTTGGAAAGTAAAGCTAAATTAGCCTCTAAAAAGTTGGGAGTTCTCAGCAGGGTCAGGCAGTATTTAACACCGGCCCATGGGGAGTTCCTCAGTACCAGCTCCTTCCTTTTGATGGCATTCAACGTATAGCGGCTCGAATCGTCGATAATGAGACTATTTGAAATCAGCTTGATTCTTTGGCGTTACGTTGAAATGTGGCATTACTCTACGTCTTTTATCGGTTCCGAGGAACCGTTTGGATTAATTCCTGCCGCCGAATTTCACCATTGTACATCGCAACAAAATTCGAAGTTTCATCCTCACCAACTCAATATCTGGAAATCCACAACCGTGCGAATCTTTAGGTACTTTTTACCCCGCACTACTCCTATGTGGAACCAGCTATCGGCTGAATTTTTTCCAAACGGATACGATTTAGGGACCTTCAGAAAAAGAGCTAACTCATTCTTAAAAGGACGGCAGCGCAACTACAAGACCCCTGGTTGCGTATGAACACGTATTATATAGAGATTCTAAAAATATGTCAGACGGTTAATTCAAATTGGGCTGATGACTAAAAAATGTATTGGAAGGATTTTTAGCATGCAAATAATTGCATATTAAGTTCCTGAAATATTAGGTTGAAAAAAAGGCATTTCGTTTTTTCTTAATAAGTTCGAAACTATTAACAATGATTATATTTTTTTTAATTCTTAATGCAAAAGTTTGATGTTTCAGAGTTCTATTTCCATCATTTGTATTTTTTTTAAATGTGTTTCCGGGCGACCGCTATGGCATTCGCTCGTCACCTATAAAGTGAGAACCTACCGGAAATATTTCTTCTAGTGTATTAAACAAAAATAAAAAATATATTAATTAAAAAAGACTGTCTTGTGGTCTAGGAGTTAGCCCATTCTGTTAAGATCATGAGTCGATTCACCAGGTTTGATCACCGGATCGGGCGGTGTAATTGGGGTTATTTCGAGGTTTGTCCCGAAAATGCAAAATCTCGATATCAACTCGGAGTCTGGCGGGTGGGTGTGTTAACACTCCCGCACCTCGGATAAGCAATTAAAGCCGTCGATTCCGGTTATCGCTAGAAATAGTCTATAATCGTTATCAAGTCGGTAAAATGCGGCTATGAGAACCACCACTCATCTCGCTAACCGACAAACCGGTGAACCATGGAGAACCGGAAGTCTATAGATGTTGGGTTTACTCTGCCTACCCCACAGTTTTCTATGTTTTTTTATAATAGAAAAAATATGGTGTATTTTGAATACCAGAAAAAAATATCTGCTATTGAAAAAACCGAAAAGTTAATTTTTAACAAATAGGTGATTGTTAATTATTAACAATATTTTATAAGACCTTCGCTATCATCGAAGACACCAAATATGTTAAAATAATTGTCTATTTTTTTATTTTATATTTTTGTTGTTGTATACTGTGCTTAATACTATCTATACATATAATAATATCGTAGGAAAGCCAAAACTGTACATTGAATATTTTTTAAAAAGAATACTTGTGGCGTGATCTACAATCGATATCGAAGCCAAAAATATAGTTTTTAGAATTTTTGTCTATTTGTCTGTTTGTCTGTATGTATGTCCGGGGTAAACCCCAAGAGCACTGCATGGATTTACTTCAAATTTTGAATGAATATTACTAACAGGTCGGGTCAACATATAGACTACATATTATCACGCTATCACCTACGGGGGAGGAGCTGTGCGGAGTAAACGAAGTCCGCGCGGACGAAGTCGCGGGCAACAGCTAGTATCAAATATGTTAAAACGAGTGTTTTTTCTTGACACACGTGTATTCATAAAAAAAGTATCTTCACGCCCGTATCCCGAAAGAGGTAGGCAGAGGTACAATCAGTGCACTCACGGTTAGCCAAAGATAGTTCCACTATGTGATAGAAGGCAAGCCTATCGCCAACCAGGCACTTTTTCCAATACCGAGCGTTGTTTTTTATCAAAAATTTAAAAAAACACATTTTTTTAATTACCCGACCCGAGAATCGAACCCGGGAGCTCATGTAGTCAACGTCGACACCAGGCCACTAGACCACAGAGCAAGGATTCAAATATCGGTATTATGTGGTAACGTTATTTTCAAGCATAGCGTTATCCAAAAATTATACAAAATTTGTTACTGTTTAATAACGTTATTCGTTAAGTTCTGTTATGCACTACGAATTAGCGTTATGTTATATGGTATTGTGACATTATCTTCTAGTGCTAGTTGGCGAACTAATCACGAAACAGCATGAAACACGGCAAGGTCGTATACCTACATATCGATATTATTACGTTATTTAGCGTTAAGAATTTCGTTCTGTTATTTGAGTAGCGATACAAATAGTGTTTGAAAATATTTTATTACTGAGGTATCGCTACAGTAGTAACGTTAAATATCGTAAAATAAGCAATGTTATCTGATAATGTTTTAAATCCTTGTCACAGAGGCGATAAGTAGTGTATTCGTATTATTCTAAAAGTGCAACATAAATAAAATAGAGACATTTTTACTTCTGAAAGATGTTTGAGGCGTGCAATATATTATTTTCTGTGGTATGCTCACGAGTAAATGCCGTAGCAGCCACGCGGAGACTTATTTTCAATATAAAATTGAAATTATAAATCATAGAAAGAGAAGTTTTTGATACTATTTTGATATCGTGTTTGCTATCCTATGACATAAAATAATTTTAAATTTTTTAGCTTATCAAAATTTTGTCAGTGGTGCAAATTTCTTTTGTTTTGGTACTTTTTCTGGATCAATTGATAAAATATAATATACTAGGGGTATATTACAAAGATATTTTATATAAATTAATTCTGCATGCAATGTTAGTTGTTAATTAAGATGTGTCAGTGTAACAAATAAAGCAACTCGTTTTATCGCAATAATAAGATTAGTTTGGATTTTATGGCTGGACTAGTTGAATCGCACAACTTTGCCGAGTATACTTTACTCAATATTACATTCAATATTATAATCTTTTATTTCCTCTTTCAGCCATTTGCAATGTTTTTTTTTTTTTGTAAAAATGTAGTTTATGTTCGACTCTGGGACTAAAAACCAACTACCTCGTTGCCCACCAAAATTATTTTAGCGGTTTATTTATAAAAGCGTAACAGACTTTAATTTACACTTCCATCCTCACCATCTCGATGTCTGGAAATCCACAACCGAGCGTTTTCCTCGGCACTTTCTGCATCGCATAACTTCTTTGTTGAATCAATTATGGGCGGGGAGTTTCCGAATGGATACTACTTGGGTACCTTCAAAACAGGAGATTACTGATTTTTGCAAGGCTGGCAATGCAATTGTAAGACCTCTGCTATTGCAGTTGTTATTGGTATTGATGCCATGATCACTATGATCATTTACCATCAGGTGCACCCTCTGCTCGTTTTTTTTTTTTTTTATAGAAGATGCGGCACTTTTCTGTAAAAAATATAAAAAAACAGGCAGACTCGCATTTATAATATTAGTGTTGATTAAGTACTACACTATTACTACATTAAGTACAAGTTAGATACATCAAATAAATTGTAGATTTGTATTTTTAACTTCTATCTACGTGTGTAGATAAGGAAGTTACTAATTTTACACTTTTAAGTACAAAATTGAATTGATTTGAGCACAAAAAAGAAAAAACTGCGTCCAATACACAAATTGCATCAAAATTGGTTTATCTGTTCGGGAGTTATCGTTGACGAAAAATTTTGAAAAGGCGGTTTTTTCAACATAACTTCGAAATTTTGCAACTATTCATTTTTTGATCTTCTACAGTATTTTAGTATTTCAAAAACTACGTTGTATACCGTTTCAAAAATTAAAATCGAAACAAATTTTTAAAAGTTAAATCTTTTTAAACATTAAAATTATGTTTTTTACAGCAAAGGGCTATGGGAAGAAACGTCAGCACCTTCTAACAGATTTGAAACAATTTTCATATTATGAAGTTGCTAGTAAGATAGATAAAATTTCTTATTATGACGATATCATTAAAACGTGGTTTAATAAATATAATAAGTGGGTTTCAGAAATATAATTTTTTTTTGTTTGATTTCTTAATATTTTTATATACATATTTACATGGAGTGAAATAAAAAAAAATAGCGACCGCAATGTCTTCATATAAAAATAACTTTTTCAGGAGTAATAATAATGAATGTTTTTTTCTGTTATATAAAATAACAATAATTATCCTAATAGTGACACATGCGAAGATGCAAGAAACCCTCATTTCTAATACTTTACCACATTGTAATAGACAATGTTATATAATCTATTGTTATTATTCATCATTATATTCATACAAAGTGCCAAAACAAGCTTGTGTCTGAAGTCCAGAATCGACTTACCGATATATCTGAATGGGGTCGTCAAAACCTGGTCACTTTTAACCCCAAGAATACTTTTTGCCTCGCACTACTCTGTTGTGGAATCAATTAACAGCAGCGGTATTTCCGAACGGATACGACATAGGGACCTTCAAGAAAAGAGCTTTCTTATTCTTAAAAGACCGGCAACGCAACTGCAAGACCTTTGGTATTGCGAATGTTCATGGGCGGCGGTGGTCACTTACCATCAGGTGCACCTCTTGCTCGTTTGCCCCCTCTTCTATAAAAAAATGTATACACACATACATACATACATACACACACACACACATACATACATACATACATACATACATACATACATACATACATACATACATACATACATACATACATACATACATACATACAAACAAACATACATACATACATACATACAAACGTATATACAAACATACATACATACATATCATCTCACCAGATCCCTAACGCGGTAGACAGAGAGTAACGAGTGCCAAACATCAAGGTTCAATCAGACCTGCCTTTCTTCATCCACATTCATTACTATTGTCATACCTCCGATATATAAAAACGCCGATTACACATTTTATGTTAATGTGTATATCAGCGTTACTATGTAAATAACTTGGATTAGTAAAAAAACATAAGATTAGAACTTTGTTCATTCATCACCTCACTCTCTCATAGTGGCGAAGACACCTTACAGCCCTTAAATAGTCAAATGAGCCTGCTTGATTAAGTTTGAGAAAATCACCAGAACTCTACCACTAATCCTTCATGTAATGTTCTATATACTACCTCAGGTTGCATGATACGGGGAAGAATATATTACATCATATATTAGGGTTAGCGTTATAGGAACTTAACAGGTATGTGAACCCACACCCTCAGAGGTGATGATTCCGTATCGTTGACTGTGGTAGACTGCATGAATATAGTCGGAATAATACTCACTTAGCACGGTGCACGGTACAGACACTATCCGAGAAATCAGTTAAATGTCAAGCTTGGTCTTCCCGTTTATCTGCAGCCTTAGGCTAGGGTAGATAATTTATGAAACAAAAGAAAGTCATAGTAGGATGAAACCTCTCACGACTTGCCTGGCAGAACGGCAGTTAGTCTGTTCTTCTAAGGAGCCTGGACCAATGCGGAGAAAGTTTTGTACTTTTAGTACCATTTATATTTTTCGCAATAAACGGTTGCAACGGACTTATGTCCTAAATATGTCTGTAAACATGTCATATTATAATTGAAAATACCAATTACACTGAAAAAATAATACATGTCTGTATTTATTTATTTATTAAATGTTAGGGAAACAAACAGATTATATAACACTTGCAACTAGAAAATATAACTAAAAAAAATTCCACAAAATGTTTCCGTAAATATATAACACATGTACAATATGTAACTGGATAAAAAAATAAGATGTAAAGACACGCCTTTTGAATAGAAATAATGACAATATTTAAATTCAAAACAAACGCAGTCAAAAAAATAGATAAAAAAGTTTAGTCCCTTTTTTATGAGTTTGTCTATCTTAACATCGTAATCTATTTCAAACAAAGCGAATGTGAACAGAATATTACTCGTATTTTCGGCGTATAAATCAATATGAAACACCACATTAGTTCATACATGCACGGGTAAACATATTTACGCCAGTGAAAACACATTAATAACAAATTAAATAGCAAACAACGGTATTCCATATAAATTAGGACCCACATGAAGCATTAGCGAGTAAAATAGCATGAGCTTAATACGTGATTTACTTCACCAATCACACAATCATGAAACAAAGAAATTTACACACACACACATACATACATATATACATATAGTAATCGTAATAGTGTTTGTTTTTCTTTCTTTTTTATTAAATTTATAACTAAAGCACGATTGTACCTATTTGACACTGCCAACTGAAAAATTATATTTAACTCTTCCATATAGCTTTCTTTACTCAGTGGCAAAGATGTTATTCTGTGTATGTAACTGTTAAAAGCGGCTATTTTGTGTTCCCAAGGATGGCAAGATGACGCGGAAATAGTCGTATCTGTATAAGTTGGCTTACGGAAAATTCCAAAGTGGTGTTTATTGTTTACTCTTGTGATGGTCAAGATTCACTTAAGTTCACGTAAAAAATTAAGTAAATTTTCCTTTTCTAATTCTAATTTGAATTTTAATTTTGGATGCTTTTTATTTAAATAATTAAAAAAATGTTTAGTTGTCTTTACGTACCAGTCCAACACATAATATCATCAACATACCGGAAATAATATATGTTGATGACCTATAATATTTAATTTTTCAAAATTGTTCATAAACAATTCTGTCATCAACGGACTTAAGGGAGAAACCATGGCTAAGCCCTCTTTCTGAATGATTATTTCTTAAAATAATTTTACCTCATACTTATTCTGGTCATTACTACCACCTCATTTATTTCCCCTAAAATTAGATGTTGTTTTTCAAGCATGTTTGACATTATATTTAGACATTCGTATGAAGGAACATTTGTAAATAAGATTTCTACATCTAAAGTACAAGTTACAAGTATCGTATATGCTTGTACGATGGATTCAACGCACACTTTTTGTCAACTTACTGCTTCTAAAATATTTATAAATAACTCTGCTTTTCCGATACGATTTCGGGGTCATTTTGTGTCTTGTCACAACCTGACGCCTGAAGTAACTTATTGAATTACATATTTGTCTATTAAAAAGATATAATATAAATAATTTACCCAAATAGAACCTATACATTTGATTACAAGGTTTTCTATCAAGTGCACGGTCCAAGCGGTCACGGATATTTTCAAGAAACTTTGGTAAAGTGTCGTGGTCGTGTGTTGGTCTGCATGAATTTCAATACCATCAACAAAAACAATTACTCCAAGAAATGAAATTATCACCATGTTCATCACTTCATATTGTTGTATCTCAAATATATTATAGCAAATTTTAAAATATTTAGTACAATATTTTGTGTAATTTAATTCAATTAACAGAATGTTGTCCTCATAAATTACAAAACTTGTATTGAGTTGCAGGTTATTAAATCGTCTTGTCGTTCGGGATAATTTTGTTTTGATATATTTATAAATATCACTGGAAAAAATACACGAATTAATCTAATCCCAAAGTAAGCAAATTATTTGCTTGTAATGTGGGTGTCAGTCAACGATACTAATACACAGAGGTACATATATAAATACTCAAATAGGCTTAATAAACACCCAAACTCAGAAATACAAACATTTATGCTCATCACATAAATGTTTGTCCCCGTCGGTAATCGAACCCGACTCTCTTTGATGCATAGTACAACTCAAACAAAGAGGCGGTAAAATAAATAAATATTTATGCAATAGTTTCTAGCATTTTCAAAGTATCTATCCTATTTTCAAATAAACACTAGTTACATTAGTCCATTTAGGTTGCCGCAATAATATAATATATTAGGCTAGCCCTTTTACTGCAACTTCTTAATTGTACTATTTCCATTTCTTTATTTTCTCGATGACAGATCGACGTTCATGTTATTTGGTTTTGTTTTGTGTTGTTTTGTGTTGTTTGCGCGTTTACAAAGATTTATAGAAACGTGTAGCAAATTATAAATTGTTCGATGGTGTCATAATTTTAAAGCAAAGTACTTTCGTTTACAACAACCACGGAATTAAAATATCTTCAGTGTCCACGTATTCATTTTATTACATACTAGCTATTGCCAGCGACTTCGTCCGTGCGGACTTCGTTTACTCCGCACAGTACCTCCCCCGTAGGTGATAGCGTGATAATATGTAGCATATATCTTGACTCAACCTGTTAGTAATATTCATGCAAAATTTGAAGTAAATCCGTGCAGTACTTTTTGAGTTTATCCCGGACATACATACAGACAAACAGACAAACAGACAAACAGACAGACAGACAGACAGACAGACAGACACACGGACGGACGGACGGACGGACACTTTGCACACACTATTGCACACTTTACATACACATGTGGGCATGTACACACGCACGCATGCACGTATGAATGCACGCACCCACGCACGCACGCACGCACGCACGCACGCACGCACACACACACAAACGTACGCACGCACGCACGCACGCACGCACGCTTACACACACACACACACATACATACATACATATATACTTACATACAATTTCAAAACATAAGCTCTCTCCTAGTGCAGTCGAGTAAGACAGTTATTGAAATTAAATAAAAATTGTGAACGCACCAATCCATATTGAATTTCGAACATTAGATACCTAAAAACGAAATGTATATACTCGATAAAGTTTTCAATTGACATTAATAGCCGAGATAACCTTTTTAAATGATAAAATGCTTTTTACATAAATAATTCGTTTTAATATATTAATGTTAAAGTAAAGATTAAGTCTTACAACTAAATTTTAGGAAAATTGACTACATTCTCTTTAAATATGTTCATTACAACTACGGAGCCTTTTGCTGTTTACCGTATGATACGCTTTTAATCTGTTTTCTATCATATGTGTTAAATTGTACTTTTTACATAACACAAACCGAATAGCTGATGCTAAATAAATCAGGTATCATTAATCTTTATTTGTAATTCATGAAGTTTTGTTTAAGTACAAACTTACTTAAAATTAATAGCTTTGGATTTTGATCTTTTAGAGGCAACAACGACATAACAATTTATAATTACTGTGTTTTTATGACCAATCAAAATATAAGACTGATGCCAGTGGATTATTCTTGACAAAATACCTGTTTTTAAATGTTGTAAAGATATAGTTGTGGAGAGAATTAGTATTTTTTATTATGTTCTAAAATACATACAATCATGATTACATGTTTTTTGTAATAGAAGGGAGCTCAAGAAACTAAATGGAGGTTTACTAGAACATCATGGGGACCTTTTAAATTTTGTAGATTAGTATTATTTAGTATTAGAGATAAATCCATCGATCTTTTGATTACGCGTTTAAATGAAATAACTCAGAGTCGATATCAATAGAATAACGTCAATTAACGGTGCCACTATCACCGTGAATGATTCACAAGGATCCGTGCTTGGTCCGTTTTTGTTTTTGATATATATAAATGACTTGCCCCTTTAGGTTGGCGATAGGCATTGAATCGTACTGTTTGCAAATGACACTTCATTTTTGTTCAAAGTGAAAAGATAAGTTAGTAAGAATGACGAAATAAACTATGCGACTCCAAAAGTTGTACAATCAATCTCCTCTTAAAAGGAAATAAAACCTAGTCTATTAGATTTTCAATACCTAATGATAAAGCATATAGATACTACTGTACAACTTAACGAGGATAAATTGGATCTTGTGGATTCTACTGTCTATTTAGAGATTACGTTAGATAAAAATTACAATAAGGATTACATTTCGACAAATTACTGAGTTTAGCATAATTCGCAGCTAAGAAATGAGATTAGTGCGTTTTACTAAGTGGTAGAGTTCTGCATTGTCTCGCCCGGGTCTGGTACCACCACCTTACTTATTCTTGCTGCAATAACGTCAGTGCTTATCACTGTCGTGTTCCAGTTTGGAGGGTAAGGCAGCCGGTTACTTATGCATGTAACTTATGCATGTTGCATTAAACCTCGCCACAAGATAGCAACGCACCATTAACATCTTTGGTGTCTATAGGCGATGGTTGACTCTTACCATCAGGAGACCCATCTGCTTGTTTGCTATCCTATGATATAAAAAAGGGCGTAAGTTATGTATTTTAGTTACTTCCATAGCATTATGTTATAGGAGATTCTTCTCTGCTAAAATTCCGCTAATATAAATAAATTTTTTGTCTTACAAAAAGAGACTGCAGGCGCTATTCGCAATCTCAGTTCAAGAGTTTCCCTAAAAGAAAAATTCAAAGAAATATATATATTTTAACCGTACTATTGGAGTTTATATCTGAAAACTTGATGAATATTCGTAAAACTATTTCGTCATTTAAGAAGTTTGTGATATGCATAATTTAAACACAAGGAACAAAAACAATCTTGCTTTGCATGTATCACGTCTCCATAGAATAAGTGACTCTTTTATTGGGTAGTCGCTTTTCGCTTTTAATTAAAATTACAATAAACTAAATGCTATTAAAGTTCTACCAATACACAAATTTAAAAAATGTACAAAATCAAAACTCTGTAAAAAACATTACTATAAAATATTTGAATATTTGGAAGATAATAAAGCATGGGATTATTCGCTCCTCATACCAATCTCATAGTAATTATAATATATATTCCATAAACTATTATACTTAAATAAAAGAAAACGTATATGCACAAAAAAGACAAGCCCGCTGAGTTTCTTCTGCCGGTCTTCTCAGTGTTTAACCGCGTTTTCGATTCGGTAATCAAAAAATGTTGATTAGTCAAAAGTGCCTGTAAAGGATAATTTGATTAAAAAAACTTTGATTTTAACTTCGGTGACAGTAAATAAAAACACTGACATCGAAAAACAGCAGCGCAGCATATTAAAGTATGGATTCATTGCGAATTCAAAGGTGGAAGGAGCATGGCAAGTCTGTTTGGACTGTATTAGATGTCTCTCAATTCTTTCTGCCTACCCCATAAGGAATCTGGCGTGAAGATACGTATGTGTGTAAAGGGTATAGAAAAATTTACAAAAACACAAAAGCTAACGATTTGAGTGTATCGTGAGGGGGTTGAAGGGTCACAAATTTGCAAGAAAACGTTGTCTTCGCATTTTTGCGGGTGGTTGAATTTTCTTTTATTTTGAAGGAAATGATGTAAGAATAACGAAAAACATAAGCTGCTAATTTCCATAAGTCGAAGTTATTAGATTTATTTTACTGAAGGGCTGCCCTTGATACCCGGCTCCATATAAAAAGCTTATATTTAGTGGAGAATCTCCACAGTATGCGAGGTATAAAGGCAGTGGTTGGCTGTTTCCATCAGGAGAAATATCAGCTTGTTTGCTATCTTATGATAGAAAAAAATACCGTGGGCAAAGCTGCAAGAAGCAGCTAGTCATTAAATTAGGTAAATTTATTTACACAGGGGTTGCTAGAATGTTAATTCTAATAACGTTCTAGAAACCCTTGTACTTTATGAAATTTTATTCTGTGCGGTTTTATGTTTTTAGTTAAACCTATAAATTAATGTTTTATGAAATTTAAAAAAGTATCATCACCCCCGTCTCCCTTCCAGGGTAGGTAGAGTAAGCTGAACGTCTATGAATTTTCCAGTTTATCACGATTCACCGGTTTGTCGGTTGGCGAGATGAGTGGTGATCCGCATCGCCGTATTTTACCGACCTGATAACGATTATGACTATTTCTAGGAATAACCAGGATCGACCACTTCACGTGCTCATTCGAGGCTCGGGAGTGGTAGCACACCACCCGCTAGACACCAAGTTGCTAATAACATTTTAAGTTTTCAAGAAAAACCTCTAAAAAGCCTACTGAGGCTTGCCCTAACCGGGGATCGAACTGGGTATCTCATGATCTAAACGAAATAAGCTATGATCTAGACCACAAGGCAGTTTATGAAATTAAAAAAATATATTTATATTAGTAAAAAGTCTTTACTTAGGTATAGCTGTCAGTACATGCGTGCTTCAGTATATGTAACTACGAATCCCTACACCCCGCGCGTTTAATTTATTCAAATCTATTAAAATCGCATAAATAACATATATTTTAAGAGCAACGAACCGTAAACACAAGAAAAAGTAATCATTTATATTTAAAAGTACAGTTTATTATATACCATTATGTTTGAGACGATAAGCAGAGCAGCAGTAAATCCAGCACTTGCGCATTATCCAAAAGGAAGTATATAATATACATATAATAAGAATATATTTTTTTGGTAAGGAAATGTTTATTTTTTTAAATTATTATGAGTCTGAATAAGACCCTCACGTATGTACTTAAATTTGGACTGACTCTACTAAATAGCGGGGGAGCCCAAGAGGGAATTTTGGATTTTACTCGATGTTTGCAGGTTAACATATGGAGGATACCTAGCAAAATATTAAGGTTCACCACCAAAAATGAGCCTTTTTTATAAAACTAATGCCCGGTTAATGGTAAACGGTAATTTCTGGGGCAATTTGTAAAAGTAACCAATAACTTCGGCTTGTGGAAATTAGCTAATTATTTTCGTTATTCTTACATTATTTCCGACAAATATATTTTTTCTATCATCTCATTTACAAAATTCAATAGATACCACGACGCTCGAGTAAATCTCTATTTAACATCGTAAGCTGTTAAACAAAGATAATTAATATTTTTACAACATAATTAACATCTTAGATCAAATGTGTAAAACTTAATATACAAAATGAGGTTATTTTTTTATCGTCAGGTGTACAAAATGTACTTAAACTTGCTAGATACGTCTAAATTGATTGAACCACTTGTTTACATGTAAGTGTGATCCGTTCTTTTAACATAAGACCACCTGCCTGCCTCATGTGTATCACTTGCAGAGAAATACACGTAAAGAGCTGATGATCTTGTAATCGGAATCCTTCTTCTTCTTCGTCGTCTTAGGTCAAAGTCACCTTTGTAGTAACAGACAACCAATTTCATGTCGAAAGGATAGGACCAGTTGCTTAATTTCTTGCATCAAGTAGAAGAGAGCGTATAAACTTAAAACGACTAAACGGATTTTGAAATGAATTATGAAAATGAAATGAATATAAAATAAAATCTCTGTTTGATATATATTTATATATTAATATTATTAATAATAGATATTCTATGCAAAGGAAGTTAATACTAGATCCCGGTAATGATACTTTGCTTATATAACCTATCATAGATACATAAATTATTGTAATAACTTAATAAATAAACTTAAACTTAAGTACGAAAGTGAAAAATTAGAAAACTCTACACACAATAGCAAACAACTGTGGAAATCAATTAACGAAATAACACAATATAAAGCTCCTTAGACTACAAATAAAAATCTCTTAAATTACACTAACTCACCACTAGAATCAGTCAATAATTAGTTAATTTTTGGCAGAAGATTACTGTTATTTCAAACAATATACAGCGCAGTGATCCTTCTTTATTCATGCTTCAACCTAATGTATCGTCTTTTGTGTTGTTGGATACTGGTCATATGGAAGTTGAACAAACCATTATAAATCTGAAATCTAACAGTGCTGCTGGCTGTAATAATATTCCCACTATATTTTTAAAAATCGTGAAACCTATTCTCATTACTGCAATAGTCCACTTGGTTAATATAAATTTTAATTGAGGTATATTTGCCAACTCGCTTAAGCAATCTTTAATTACACCCGTAAACAAGGGCGGAAATGGAAACTATGTCAATAATTATCGGCTAATACTGCCTTCTTTATCTAAAATTCTGGAAAAGCTGTTAAATAAAAGACTATTGTCATATCTTGAGAAAACCATATTCTGTCTGATAAACAGTATGGTTTTAGAAGGAACTTGTCGACCGAAGATACTATTTTAGCTTTAAACTCAAAAATAGCTAAAACTATGGATAAAGGTAGGAGATGTTTAGCGGCCTTCCTGGATTTAAAAAAGCCTTTGACACTGTCTCAGTGCCAACTAATCAAGAAACTTGAAAATATCAGTGTCAGGAACACTCCACTCGTTCTTTTGAAAAGTTATATGTGAAATCGTACATAACTCGTAAAGATAGGAGATTATATCAGTCAGGTTGAAGACGTTTCCTATGGAGTTCCGCAAGGAAGTGTTCTTGGCCCTACGCTCTTTCTAATTTACATTAACGACCCTTGTAATATGAAAATCAGTACTGTCAACATTTTTCATACGCCGATAATACTGCCGTTGTTTTCTGTGGAGATTCATGGAAGGAAGTTTTTGAGCAATCGGAAAAGGGATTGGCAAAGATTTTTTCGTGATTGGTTACTAATCTCCATACATTAAATACAACTAAAACAAATTACATCTGCTGCTCATTTAGAGTTAATCAACAATAGAATTAGAAAATTAATTTATATATTTAAAATTTTGAGACATATCACAAATAACGAGTTAAGGAGAAGAATTCATATAGCTTTAGTCAAATCGGTTTTAACGAACTGTATTACCGTATGAAGTGCTGCATCAAAGACAAAACTATTGGAATTAGAAAGAGCACAAAGAGCTGTACTAAAAGTAATACTCTTTACACCATATAGATATCCAACGACAGAACTTTATAAATACAGTAATGTTATGTCAGTTAAAAAACTATATATGTTAAATGTTATCCAAAATTACTACAAAAAAGAAGATCTGATATTGTTGCCTTTACTCTGAAACTAAAACTTATTTTGCCTCTAAGCAGTATTACAAAAAATCTGATGTTCTTTACAATAAATTAAATAGGCTTTTAAATATATATTCTGTGACAAAATATGAATGCAAAACAAAATTAATAAAAATGTTAAATACTTTAAGCTATGATCAGATTGAAGCTTTAATCTAAAATATAAGCGTACATACACACACACACACACACATACACAAACACACACACACTCGCTAAAACATAATATACTACCTATAATATAACTAATGCTATATAATGCCTATAATATAATCATGCTTTGTCAACTTAATATAAAATGCAGTATCACATATTACATATAACATATTATCTATATTCTTGATTAATAGTTAATTTTGAATTAAATCTGGAATTAGAAATGTTTGCAATGATAGTGTTTGTTATCATAACATTGTCTAACGTTATAACGTTATTATTTTAGTGTTAATAGTAATTTTATTGATGTTTATGTATTTAGAATAAATCATTTATATTATATAGTTCCTTGTTATATATACGCTAACATCTATTACTTTTAAATTAACAATATTGTATGGAAGAGTGAGGCCTCCTAATACAGGTATTTTTTTTTACTTAAAAGGAGGTCCTACACCACTATAATTAATATGCAATACATAATAATGTTTTTAACATTTCATGTAAAATGTGCTGGTATATAACTATTGTATCATTGGAGTAATAAATCAATTCAATATTTATGTAATGTAATACGAACGAATGTATGTAATAAAATCATGAAAATACAATGTAATGAAATATATTTGTTTGCAATAGGTATATTTATTTGATGTTATATATCTGAAATCTCTATCATATATATATATATATATATATATATATATATATATATATATATATATATATATATATATATATTAGGCTGATTCAAAAAAATCGACTATTTTTTTTTTCAATACTGAAACTCAAAAACCTTCGGAAAGGTGTAAAAAAACGCCTGTAAAAATTTGAGCTCTTAATATTAATATTTAAGGGTCGCGCACTGCGAATTTCTATTTCCTATCTAAATAACATAGGCAAAATTTTTTACAAACTTTAGAGTGTATCACTTCCGAGTGGCTTGCTGGACGGCTAAGATTATAGCTGATTCTTGTAGAGAATTTGACGCTCTACAAAAAAGGTCTCTTGTAAATTTTCGATTATTCGACTCTTTTAAAAGATATTCAAAGTCAAAGATAAACCTAGAAAAAATTAAAGGTTTTTTTCTACATTTTGGTTGTTGGTTGGTGGAGTTTCAGTATCGAAAAAAAAAAAATAGTCGATTTTTTTGAATCAGCCTAATATATATATATATATATATATATATATATATATATATATATATATATATATATATATATATATATATATATATATCATATCTGAAAATCTTTTATAAAATACTAGTTTAAAAAAATGCGTTCAAATCGGTTCACTCACACACACACACATACACAGACACAGCTCATTTTTGCGTCTGGGGTTAAAAATGTGCTTAACGGATTGCGAGTTCACCTATTTAGATACAGCTCAAACCATAGAATGGAGTGAGTTCCAGCTCTCTCCCTTAGGCTTACAGTGTAGACATTCCCTAAGTAAAGTCTGAAAATGAATTTACACAGGGCTCAAATGAAAATTACGCAGAAAGAAGATTATCGTAAATTAAACTAAATAGTCGATATTTAGAGTAGGTATTACAAATAAACTCACTTGTACTTCCAGTTAAAATAAACATGCAATACAATAGCTAATAATATAGTTTTCTCCTTTTTTGGGGAAAAAATATCGTTTTGGTAACACAGACGTTTGTGTCAAATTGAAATATTTTGTCTAATACCAACCTACAATGAATATTTAAACAAAGTATATTGTAACTGCATTAAATCTGTTAAAAATATTGTAAATGTGCAAAACATACCTGATGATGCTGTAACAAGCAAAACTGGTTGAGTGTGAACAATAACAAACACATACGTGAACTGGAAATACAAGTGAGTTTATATGTTATACCTACTTTAAAATGCAGTTTCACCAAGTGCTGACGATGGAAAGTATCCAATTTGTCAGTATTTAGCTTAATTAACAGCTAGCTTAACTAACAGCTAGCTGCTTTTTGCGTCATTGTTGTCATGCGAAAAATTGCTAATTATTTTATATGTGTTTTGAAATATAACGAGCTTTTCTTGCAAGTTTGCAAAATAATAGATTTACATAAATTATAAATACGAATAGGCAAAACTAAGCAAATTATTTCCTTACAATTACAAAGATCGTTTAATAACGAATTTCTTTGAAAAAACCAACTTACTAAATTATTTAATGGAACGAAATTAGTCAGGTATTGTAAAAATATACACCCAATAGTACTTGTATTTGTTTTAAAATAGTCTAGATACCTACAAATTGTATAAATATGTCAAGAAAATTCTGTCAATTCCATTAAATTTCACAAAAAAATATTACAATAATTATTTTAAAATTTGCCATATTATATTTCAGATACGGCAAAATGAAAGTCATGAAGATAATTTTGGTTTTTGCCATAGCCGTTTTTGCTGATGCTATTGAAATTCATCCAGAAGAGACACACGATCACGAGACGCTATCAGGAGATCTTGAAAATATTCGTGACCGCTTGGACTGTGCACTTGATAGAAAACCTTGTAATCAAATGTATACATCTTATTTGGGTAAGGTTTAAAGATTTTTCATAAGAAATTTACATTTCACTTAAAAATATGATGGAGTACATTATTTGACTATATTAAGAGATTTTGTATTAAGTCTACATAATAGTCTAACCTATAGGAGCATATTCATTATTTTATAGCGCCAAATTGCTTAAGGCATGATGATGAGACACAAATTGGCTTTGTAAAAAAGCAAAGAGTTATCTAGAAATGTTTTAGTAGCAGCAACTTAACAGGTAATTGATATTGAATCGACATCAACTTAGTTCATAAATCTCTTTATCACCTTGGAGACTGATGGATAAGCTTCTGGCAACAGTAGCTGCAGCCTGATGCAACATTTTTATATAATTTACATGTAATACTTTTAAATAAATGTTTTTAAGTATTTAACACTCGGATTATTACGTTTATCACTAGCATATAATATACACACATAGCTTTACCCCAAATCCAATCCAATATATTATATAATATATATTATATAATAAACATCCAAACTTAGAAGTAAAAACATCTATGCTCATTACACAAATGTTTGTCATAGTCGGGAATCGAACCCAAGACCCATCAATTCATAGTTAGGTTCGCTAACCACTCGATCAATGGTGCAGTCAATCGTCAAAATTACCCAATCACGCCCCAGACAGCATGCATATCGAGTCGATAGATATAGAGAATGTACGTTATGTACGAAATACGAAATATACGTAATTCTCGTAATACGAAGTAGAGACAACACTCAAAAATAAGATATCAAATCTTGAATGCTACAATGCTTGGATGCTTCAATCGAAAGAGCAATTGACAAAACAATATTTAAGAACATTAATAAAGTCTTAGAGGCACATAATGTTCCTTAACCCGCTGAGGATAAATATCAAAGATGCTCAAAAATATGAATAGAATAAAATAAATCCAACTAAAAGTAAATACCAAAAGTAAAGCAATAGCAATAAAGGGGTGGTCCCATATATAGTCCCTTAGATAGAGACTCTCATCCACAATATGCATACGGTCATTAATACCATACTAACAAATATTAAACGGTGAGATACTTACAGTAGGAAACGCTGACGATCTCATTGTATTAATCAATAGAAGTAATGAAAATATTCTGTATCAAATAATGAGGAAACGCTTAAAACTATTAGAAAAATTGGTGTACAGAATACGAATTGAGTGTGAGCCAGCAGAAAATAAAGTAACATTACCTACAAATAAACGAAAGTTTAGTGAACACCTGGCCCTGACGCTGGTTAATATTTTTTTTTATTATCGATAGGGAAGCGCTTGACCACGATCTCGTCTGATAGTAAGCTAAGATGCGGCTTAAGATGGAACGCGCTTTCCTAGAATATACCTGTTCGCTCTTCTCTTGAAAATCCCCAAATTGTACTCGTCGGGGAACACACTGTGCATTTCTCTCGGCACTTTTCTCGCACTACTCTGTTGTGGAATCAATTACCTTTTAAGAACGAGTAAGGTCGTATCCGTTTGGAAACTTTTTTTGGATTTGGGGTAAAGCTATGTGTGTATATCATATGCTAGTGATAAACGTAATAATCCGAGTGTTAAATACTTAAAAACATTTATTTAAAAGTATTACATGTAAATTATATAAAAATGTTGCATCAGGCTGCAGCTACTGTTGCCAGAAGCTTATCCATATATTTTCCTTCTGGATCAAACTTCTTCACAAATTTATCGTAGTCTTCAGGGTAAACATTTTTGACAGTTGTCATAAACGAATGTAGTAATTTCTTCGCTTCTGGTTTACAGAATGCACATGCTGTTTCCACTGTTTTTGGGAATTGTTCTAAAAATATAAAAAAATATATTATAACTTTTGTGTAATATAAAAATATTGTCGGGCCCTAACCATTTCTTTTGCTTTCGATTATTACGTCTCTATTTTTGCTATATTTTTTAAAATTGTAATAATAATGATCATCAGTCTCCAAGGTGACAAAGAGATTTATGAACTAAGTTGATGTCGATTCAATATCAATTACCTGTTAAGTTGCTGCTACTAAAACATTTCTAGATAACTCTTTGCTTTTTTCCAAAGCCAATTTGTGTCTTATTATCATGCCTTAAGCAATTTGGCGCTATAAAATAATGAATATGCTCCTATAGGTTAGACTATTATGTAGACTTAATACAAAATCTCTTAATATAGTCAAATAATGTACTCCATCATATTTTTAAGTGAAATGTAAATTTCTTATGAAAAATCTTTAAACCTTACCCAAATAAGATGTATACATTTGATTACAAGGTTTTCTATCAAGTGCACAGTCCAAGCGGTCACGAATATTTTCAAGATCTCCTGATAGCGTCTCGTGATCGTGTGTCTCTTCTGGATGAATTTCAATAGCATCAGCAAAAACGGCTATGGCAAAAACCAAAATTATCTTCATGACTTTCATTTTGCCGTATCTGAAATATAATATGGCAAATTTTAAAATAATTATTGTAATATTTTTTTGTGAAATTTAATGGAATTGACAGAATTTTCTTGACATATTTATACAATTTGTAGGTATCTAGACTATTTTAAAACAAATACAAGTACTATTGGGTGTATATTTTTACAATACCTGACTAATTTCGTTCCATTAAATAATTTGGTAAGTTGGTTTTTTCAAAGAAATTCGTTATTAAACGATCTTTGTAATTGTGAATTATTGTGAAACATTGAATATGATGTGCAGTTTGTTCATATTTACAGTTTATGGTGGAACATTCGCAAAATGGAGAAGGAACTAATTTGAACGAGAATAATTTAGCTTTAAAATTACCATGACTAGTAAGGAACTGTGCAACACAATGATCTATTTCTATCCACGTTTTACTTAATCGTTCCCGGACGCAGGGGAAAAAGTTATATAAATGCCATCCTTTAGGTGAGCAGCACTAACGCGAATGCCATTCATTTATTAATTCATTAGTAACATCCATCACGGGATTAAAGAGGCGACATATTTTTGTTTGAGCTTGCGGATTGATAAATTCTGGGCTACTAAAGTTCTTAGAATTATAGTATATTACTTGTATTATTTTTATGTTGTAACTTATAATGTTGTCATATATTTTGGTGCACAATAAAGAGTTATTGTATTGTATTGTATATTGAGGTCCGACGCTGAATTTCTAAATCTAATGAAATAATGAATAATGAATGAAAATAAATTAAATGAATTAAAATCTACCACGCCAAAGCAACATGTTAACTCGTTAGCATTTAACTCTTTAGTCTTATAATAGATGGCGTTAGTAGTAATAAAATTCTAATACAAAGTGTATCTTCTATTTTTTTAATGTTTACAAAATGGTATTTTAATAGTAGATCATCTCTAGATATGAATTTAAACTACCATGTCAAAGCACAAATCTGAAAATGCGATACTTTTTCCGTAAAAGATACAACAAAAGTGCATAGAAAGTGCCTTAGTGTAAGGCTCGCTTCGCTCACCCTAATAATCATTATGATAGAGTTTATCTGTAGTATATCGTTTGCTTAGATTGACTAGTGACGCATAATTAAAACTGCTACTTAGATCGGAATGAAATTCGGCGTACAGGTAGCTATTATAATCTTAACCACTAAGAAAGATGTTTCGAAGTTTCTACTCCAAGATTAAAGCCGAATATAATTCGAGCAAAGCAACAAGCAAATATAATTAAAGCTACTGCGCTTAAAAATGTTAAAAATAAATTTATTTTACCAGTTAACTTACACGTTGCAAACAAGTACTAACATCTAAAGGGATGGTACGAGCATTTATATACTATGATTACGTTTATAACGGTTTCGGTTCGTTGCAGATGTTCATTAATAGCAAATAAAATTTTTTAGATCTATAAGAGTTTGTAATTGTGTATGAGAGTGAATAATTCTGAATAAAATATATTGTTTTATTCATGGATTAAGACCAGGCCATAAAATATATACCATTACTGATACATTTAATTTAAATGGTCTATGTAGTATATTAAAAGTAAATTGCTTGTAATATTAAAACTGCAAATAAAGTTACAAAGGATTTTTTCAATAGTTGTGCATGTCGTAGCTTCGTATTGATTTTCATGTGATATATAAGTATGTGTGTGACCGCATCGTTGGTCGAGTGGTTAGCGACCCTGACTGCACAATCGACGGGGCTCGGATTCGATCCGTTGTATTTCCGGGTTTGGGTATTTATTAAATATGTAGGAAGTGGGTCAGATATGATAAATAAAATGCGGATGTGGTAATATAACAGCTCTTTATATTTTGTTCAAATTGTCTCAAAAATAACATAAAATCACTATTAAAGCTTTCCATCACTATTGACTAGTTCTCGTTTAACAATTCCAAGTAACTTAAATATTCCTTATTACAAATAAGTCATAATTTAAGCAATAGAAAGTCAATTATAAATTGTACTGCGACTAATTTATAGTTGACAATAATAATTAATTTGTTTGCACAAATTAATTATCCAAGAGTCGAGGATAAGCTACTAGCAAGATACAACAAGTGTACCGAGCCACGCCAGAGCCTAGACTGCCTTAT
Organism: Apodemia mormo; assembly: GCA_036924255.1. Taxonomy (NCBI): domain Eukaryota; kingdom Metazoa; phylum Arthropoda; class Insecta; order Lepidoptera; family Riodinidae; genus Apodemia; species Apodemia mormo. The sequence goes on from JAUPFN010000002.1 coordinate 10,177,966, forward strand.
CGGCGGGCGCTCAGAGCCTTTTATACAGGTAGCAAAACAAGTTGAGTAGTAGGGATATCGAATGATGCGCTTGCCGGCCCAGGCGGTGCATTTGTTGTTTACACTTTACAATATTCTTGCATTTGACGACGCGGACGCCGTCACGGCCATACTGACATGCACACGTCCTCGTGTGCGCATCTTTATACATCTGAGGACAAGGAACGCCTCGTTCATCCTGACATATCTTTTAGAAAACTAAACATAATCTTATTTTTTTTACAACTCTATAATTAGCGTGATCTTTTAGCGAAATGTTACAATAGTGTGCTGGTCCGGTAACCCGTTCAGCAACTACAACTATTAAGCCTTTCTCGTCAGTTTTGCAACCGGAGACTGGTACTAGGCTAGGAATCCCTCATCAATTAAAAAAACCGGAGACTGGATTGTACTAAGCTCCCTCTCATCAGTTAAAAACCGGAAACTGGAGTGTATTAAGCTCCCTCTCATCAGTTAAAAACCGGAGACTGGAGTGCACTAAGCTCCCTCTCATCAGTTAAAACCGGAGACTGGAGTGTACTAAGCTCCCTCTCATCAGTTTAAAACCGGAGACTGGAGTGTGCTAGGCCGGAAATCCCTTTATCTACAGTGCTAGACCGGAAACCCCTTTAGCTGACAGTGCTAGACCGGAAATCCCTTTAGCTGACAGTGCTAGACCAGAAATCCCTGTAGCTAATGCTAGACCGGGTTGCAATCCCTGTAGCCAAAAGGCTAGACCGGAATGAACCCCTTTAGCTGAGTCATACTCCCTTCAATGACTCTAATCTTCCTCATTTTTTTTGTCAATCCTAAATGTTTTGTTACATTACTTTTACTTTTTTTTTATTTTTTTATTTTACATTGATTTCTTTTCATAGTTTTATAAGACTCCCATTTCCTTTAATTATTATTTTTTTGCTTTTTTGTTTACTTACATTTTAAGTGATATTTTTTTTATCATCATTTTACTACATCTTTTTTCGTTTAATTTATATCGTATTTTTTTGCTGATGATGCAGCCTTATGAACAGTGGCATTAGTTATTACAAGATTAGAGAATCTCCTTCGCAGGTAGTTCGAAGATATTAAAAACTCTGACTGTTTAACTATTTACAATATACACTGCATTTCTATCAATATTGTTTGGACCAGTTTTATGAACAAGATCATTATCATGAGTATACGCCGTCACGTCATCCTTGTTATAATTTTCATATACCTTAAGAAACCCTATAGGAATATGGGGAACTTCGCAGAGGCTATCATGAGCTCCTTTATATGTCCTATTAGATCCATTGATATGTCTTAATTCGTACCTATTGTTTTCTAAAATTGCTGTAACTTTTAAGGAGCCCTTATATTTTGAATCAAGTTTCGTTTAGTGTCGTTCTTCATTCCTAACAAAGACAAAGTCACCTACACTAAAAGGTTTAACCTTTCATTACCTCTACTCAACCATAAAATGTCCGATTGGGCTGATTTTTTGATTCTATTGGATACACTGGATCTTCAAAGCTTGTAGATACTTTTGCGAGTTTTTGTTAGTTGCCGAATGTCAAACCTAATGCTGCTGAGCGCGTGTTAAATATAACCTAACCGCTTTTGCTATGATTTGTCAGAGAATTATACTGCGCTATCATTATTAAACCCTACAAGATTCGCACCACATATTCGGACCGACTGTTAGCTCTATATGTGCCTGTCGCAAGAAGATGTCTGATCTGTATTTTTTTCTTTTTTTTTTAATATTAGTTTTAGTTTAGTTGGTAATAAACTTTAAGATTGCTTATTAACGATCTTCAAAGGGTCAACTAATTCGATTTTAGCTCAACGAATTTAAGCCCGACGATTTTAATTCAATTGGTTGTCAATTGTTTTTAAAAATATCTACCAAGCGCTCTCTATCTTTACCTACAAGGTCAGTGTTTACCATACTCTCGCTAGCAGATTTTGAAACTGAGCAGGATTGTGTTTAAGTATTGCTAAGCATTAACCTGTTGTCGCTTAGTTCCTATTCTATATTGGTCCAAAATTTTGCGGCCTAACGAAACATTAAGACTTATCAGGTCAAACGTGAAACTACCTCCAAATTTAAATTTTGAATTGAGGTTAAGCATTTGATTTGTTCAGTGGAAACTACATCAAAACAAGCGACTATTTAGAGATTCTTGTTCATAAAACCGTTCTCTTACAAAGGAATCACAACAGATTTGTTTGATATGGCTACATTCTAAACCAGACTCAAATATAAAAGATAATTAAATTCTACTTAGTGTAATACACCATGTGACGCTCTGGAACAGATGTTGACTGGTTTTCTGTTTTCGGAACTCGAAGTGGCAACTTCTTTCTTCTTGTAGCGCATCAGACGAATGGAAGCTATGTGGCTGGGCCGGGGTCACAGCATACATAGCAGACCACTGGTGGTCGGCCACTGGACACGCCACCAGAGATAGTGGTAGATGGCCTGCTTTCGCTGCAAGCAAAAATTATTTGAGATAAGTTTCTGTTTATCACGGCAATAGTTGTTACGATGTTCGATTCTACCACAAAAATTGTAACTTCCTCGAAATACAGTGGTACTCTTAAATCGGTTCATATCTAAGTCTAAAAGGAAGAGATCTTCAAGTCATAATATAGCTTGCCAAGACAGCAGCTTGTGAAGTAGGTGACGGCATGACTCTTAAGTGAGTGAGTAGTTACAATGATCAGATCAACCCCGTCTAATTTTTTCTTTTCTATATTTATTTTACTTAAGGTACACCAGCTAGTAAGTTACACGACAAAAATCCTACGAGTCAGATGAAGGGTCTTTGGAACGACAGAAGCATCTCATTAAAAACAAAGCAGAGGCTGGTTTGTACGCTGGTACGTTCTCCATATTTACGTACGGCGCAGAGTCATAGACACTAAGAGCTGCAGACAGACGTCGTATTGATGCGTTTGAAATGTGGTGCTGGAGGAAAATGTTACGTATCCCTTGGACAGCACACTGGACCAACGCCTTCATACTAAAACAACTTGGAGTAAAGACCAGACTGTCTGCTACGTGCCTTCAAAGAATTCTATAATACTTCGGCCACATCTCTAGAAAGCAAGGAGACAATCTCGAAAAGCTAATCGTGACCGGAAAAGTAGAAGACAAAAGACCACGTGGTCGTACGCCTATGCGATGGTCAGACCAGGTTTGCGCCAATCTCATGCCTAAAAAGTTTTATGATTCTCTGCACGCCGCTGAAGATAGAGTCCAATGGCGTAATATTGTGCTATCAAGAACGATCTAATAAGGGAGGTTACGACCCTCAGTAATGAAGAATACGAAGCAGGGAGGAGGATACCAGTTAGTCATAATCGTCTGCTTCATCAGAATCAAAGTGTATAAATTTAATGGGAGTTACAGAACGTCAATTAATATTTTCTACTATTTTTCAAAGAATAGTTTCCACACCACAAGCGAAAAGAGACATTTACTGTTCTACATAATTAACCGAAATAGTTTGATGCTGAAGTGGGAGTGAATCCGATCCCACTTCTGATGTAGGAAGTGGGTCAGATATGATAAATAAAATGCAGATGTGGTAATATAACAGCTCTTTATATTTTGTTCAAATTGTCTCAAAAATAACATAAAATCACTATTAAAGCTTTCCATCACTATTGACTAGTTCTCGTTTAACAATTCCAAGTAACTTAATTATTCCTTATTACAAATAAGTCATAATTTAAGCAATAGAAAGTCCATTATAAATTGTACTGCGACTAATTTATAGTTGACAATAATAATTAATTTGTTTGCACAAATTAATTATCCAAGAGTCGAGGATAAGCTACTAGCAAGATACAACAAGTGTACCGAGCCACGCCAGAGCCTAGACTGCCTTATCGGCGGGCGCTCAGAGCCTTTTATACAGGTAGCAAAACAAGTTGAGTAGTAGGGATATCGAATGATGCGCTTGCCGGCCCAGGCGGTGCATTTGTTGTTTACACTTTACAATATTCTTGCATTTGACGACGCGGACGCCGTCAAATATATTTTAGTATTTATAAATGTATTTCTATATATATATATATATATATATATATATATATATATATATATATATATATATACACATATATATATATATATATATATATATATATATATATATATATATATATATATATATATATATAATATATATATATATATATATATATATATATATATATATATATATATATATATATATATATATAAAATATATATATATATATATATATATATAGCCCTTCAGGCTAAAGTTTAATAAAATAATAAATGTTTGCGGTAGGATAGGTTAGGTGAGAGGGCTGTCCCCCCCATGGTTCCAAGCCTTGTCGTGGCGGGGGGGCTCTAGTACCTGGGGTGCAATCCAGCACCTTGGGGAAGCCAATTGGACCAAAACGCTCCTCCCTGTCCCTCTGTTCGCAGACGGACAGTGGATGTGGAGTAAGCGCGGGCAACGCTGGCACTAACCCTGCCGGCCTGCCCGTGACATCGTAAATCCAGGGGAGGTGTCGTTGTCACGTCTAGCGGCCAATGATCCTGGATCCGAGGGCCTTGCCTTAATTGGCCGGGCCGCGAGGAAGATAACCTCTATAAAAAATTCCCCGAACCTCAAGCGGAGACGCACCGTGAGGAGGTATGCAGACCGGCACAAAGTCGGGATGTATGGCTGACGGGTTTATCAGTCGCTAGTGTGGACCCGCCCGGGTACCGGCCGACCCCCGGGGCGCGATAACGTAGGCGCCTTTTTAGGCAGTTTTTAGTAAGTTTCTACTCGTGGGAACAAAAATGGAAGACAAAAAACAAAAACCTTATGACGTAACGAAGGAGGGCCGCGAAGGCCAAGACGTGAAGGAGGTGGGCCGAGAAGGCCACATTGAAGAGAAGGAGGGCCAAAAAGGCCAAAAAACAACATCGGGCAATTTAGGCCTCAAGGAGGATCAGATTGCTGTGCCAGTGCCAGTTGTCCGCTTAACGCGGCTTAGGACGGCCAGCATCTCAACGCTATCGGATGTATCTAGGGCACCGTCGCCAATGGATACAGGGGCTGTTGGCCGTAAACGCCCCAGAAGTAAGGAAGCCGCTGTACGGTTGGATTCCGAGCAGTACAGCAGCGAGTCGGATGCTCGAACGGAGACTGGGCGAGGCGCAGCGAAGCGGGCTTTGTATAAAAAAGAAGTCGCGGGCTTGGTTAAGAAATTGAAAACGCGGGCACCGGCGGTGATGCCCGCTGACATTTCAAAAATGGACACTGAGGCTCTCGGCAAACGAGTGGAGGAAGGCCTTGAGGTCGTCCTAAAAATTGCAACCAAGTCCGGCAACCTGACGTTCACGGGGCACGTTCGTGCGGGCCCTGAAAGACGCCGCAGCTGCAATAGGAGAGACGGTGTCAGCTCTGAAAAGCCGGACGATATCAGACGAGACTACCTCGCTTCGGGCCGACAACGAAAGACTGAAGATAGAACTTGCAGCTCTCCGCGAAGACTTCGCAGCGATTCGAGCGCAATTGGCACAGCCTTCTACTCAAACAGCGGAGGCTAAGGCAACGGCAGAAGGCGAATTTCGAAAATCCCTAATGTTGGAACTTGGGGGGATGTTCGACGCCAAATTGGCTGCGATTGAAGACCGTCTTCTCCCGGAAAAGAGCTACCGGCTGCCACTTGCGAGCGCAACACGTACCGACGCAGTTGCTTCCATCGCAGTTACCACGGCGGAGGGTAAGCCCAAGGGAAAAGGTAAGGGCAAGGGCAAAGTTACTAAAGCCAAAGCCACACCACCGACTCCCCAAACATTGCCCACTCCCCCGTCGCGGCCTGCAGCCGAGCCCCTGGTGGAAGCAGGATGGACCCAAGTGGTCAAAAGAGGGAAACGGAAGGTCGATCAACCTGCTGCCCAAAGGAAGAAGTCCCCCGCGCCTAAGGCGACAACGGCTCAAGATCCTGCGCCAAAATCTAAAAAGCCAAAAGCTAAGAGGGAGAGTCGGAAGCTGCGTCCTCCCAGGTCTGCAGCGGTGGTAATCACGCTCCAGCCCAATGCAGTAGAAAACGGGGCTACCTACGCGGCCATCCTAACGCGTGCGAAAGAGCAAATTTCTATCGCCAAGCTGGGGATACCGGCATTGAAAGTAAGGAAGGCTGCGACGGGCGCTCGCATACTTGAGGTTCCCGGCACGGCGAGCGGTGACAAGGCTGATGCTCTCGCTCAAAAGCTTAAAGAAACGCTTCCGGCTGATTGCGTTCGGGTGGTCAGGCCTGTGAGGTGTGCGGATCTGCGCATCACAGGCCTTGACGACTCAGCTACGGTGGCTGAAGTGGTGGCTGCCGTAGCTCGTGTCGGTGAGTGCAGTGCAGATACGATTAAAGCCGGAGAGATCCGCTGCACTCCTTCGGGTCAGGGGACACTCTTCGTACGCTGCCCAGTGGCCGCAGCACGCAAGGTAGCAACATCAAAATTATTGGTTGGCTGGGTCTCAGCGCAGGTGCGGGTGTTGTCTTCAAGACCCATGCGCTGTTACCGCTGCCTCGAGGTGGGGCACACTAAGGTGCAATGCACCTCGGTAATTGACCGTAGTGGCGAATGCTTCCGCTGCGGTCAAAACGGCCACAAGTCCGCCGAATGCTCTGCCAGTCCTCGCTGCTCAATTTGCGCGGCAGCAGGCAGACCGGCGAATCATAGCTCAGGGGCCAAGTCCTGCAAAAGCACGACGGCCGCTAAGAAAAAACGAAGGGCGGCCGTCAATCAGGACCACGCCAAGCCTGCTGTATCTACAGTAGTTGTACCCACCCCGTCATCGTCTGGGGTGGAGCTGGAGGAAGCAATGGAAACGAAATAATGGCCCTAGCGGGCCGCAACCATTGCTTCCTCCAGGCGAATCTTAACCACTGCGCCGGGGCACAGGATCTCCTCCTGCAGTCCCTGGCAGAGTGGAACATCGTGTTGGCTGTCGCTGCCGAGCCGTACTTTGTCCCCCTACGAAGTAATTGGGCTGGGGACACGTGCGGCTCGGTGGCGATTATAACATCGGTTGCAGCCCCGACCTCTGCGGTAGTTTGTCGTGGTCCGGGCTTCATCGCTGTTGAGTGGGAGGGAATCGTCGTGGTGGGGGTTTACTTCTCACCCAACCGTTGCCTCGCCGACTTTGAGTCATTCCTGGGCGAGGTTGAGGTCCAAGTCAGACGGGCCAATCTTCGCCCTGTGATCGTGATGGGGGACTTCAATGCCAAATCCTCGGCATGGGGGTCCCCCGTCACCGACTCGCGGGGCAACGTGTTGGAAGAGTGGGCAGTGTCGGTCGGCCTCTGTATCCTAAATAGGGGGTCGACCTTCACTTGCGTGAGACAGCGGGGCGGTTCTATAGTGGACATCTCGTTCGCTAGCCCCGCTGTAGCACGCCGTGTCCGGGATTGGAGAGTCCTCGATGGGGTGGAGACGCTTTCGGATCACCGATACATCCGATTCGATGTCTCCGCCTCGTCGATGACACCGGGCACAAGTCCCACGAGAGGTAACTCCCCACCATTCCCCAGGTGGACGTTGGGGCGTCTCGATAGAGACGCTCTGCTGGAGGCCTCCGTCGTCCAAGCCTGGCAACCACTACCCGCTGGGCCTGTGAGGGTTGATGAGGAGGCGGAATGGTTCCGGCAGGCATTGACGCAGGTGTGCGACGCCTCAATGCCCCGGACCAAGCCGCCCCCCTCTCGTCACCAGGTGTACTGGTGGTCTGGCCAAATTGCCACGCTGCGCATGGAATGCGTGGTGGCCAGACGTGACTACACCAGGTGCCAAAGAAGACGGTACCGCGACGAGACGACGGAGCGCGAGCTGTACGAGGTCTTCAGGGAGAAGAAGAAGACCCTACAGCTCGCCATCAGCAGGGCCAAGACCCAGGCACGCGAAGAGCTGCTCGGGGCTTTGGATAACGATCCGTGGGGGCGCCCCTACAAGTCTGTCAGGGGCAAACTACGCCCCTGGGCGCCTCCGCTGACCCAAAGCCTTGACCACTGATTCGTGAGGGACGTCGTGTCCGCCCTCTTTCCACATCGGGCGGAACACGTCCCCCCCGCTATGGCGCCGCAACGACGTGGCGCCGTAGATGAGGAGGAGAGCGGGGTGCCGGAACTCGCTGAAGAGGAGTTCGACGCGGCCGTGGACAAGCTCCGGGCGAAGAACACAGCGCCCGGGCCGGATGGAGTACACGGTCGCGTCGTGGTTTTGGCCCTCAACGTCCTAGGGGACCGGCTCCGGAGGCTCTACAGTGCCTGCCTGGAGTCGAGACGGTTCCCTGGAGTGTGGAAAAGCGGTAGGTTGGTCCTTTTGAAGAAGGAAGGGCGTCCCGCAGAGTCTCCCTCCGCCTATCGCCCCATCGTACTGCTCGACGAGGTGTGTAAGCTGTTCGAGAGAATAATAGCTGCACGCCTCGTCGAGCATATGACTGACGTAGGTCCCGATCTGGCCAACGCCCAGTTTGGGTTTCGGGCCGGCCTTTCGACGATCGACGCGATCAATCGCGTCAAGGCCGACTCGGAGGAGGTTGTCGCCCGCAGCGGCGTGTTGATGGCGGTATCGCTCGATATAGCGAACGCCTTCAACACGATGCCGTGGAGCTGCGTAAGGGAGGCGCTTAAATACCACAGGGTGCCTCCTTACCTCCGTCGCCTGATCGGGGACTACCTGAGCCAGAGGTACGTTCAGTACCAGGGGCGGGAAGGCGGACTGGAGACATGGGAGATGGTGTGCGGTGTTCCACTGGGGTCGGTGCTAGGCCCTCTCCTGTGGAACATCGGATACGATTGGGTGCTGCGGGGCGCTCTCCCCGCGGGCGTCGGGGTGACGTGCTACGCGGACGACACCCTGGTTACGGCCCGCGGGGTCAACTACCGCGAGTCCGCCCGCCTCGCTACGGCGGGCGTGGCATCGGTCGTCGCGCGCATCCGCGCTCTGGGCCTCGAGGTGGCGCTTGAAAAGTCCGAGGCCTTGTGTTTTCACAGGCCGAGGGCTGCGCCCCCTCCGGGGGCCCACATCGTGGCTTGCGGCGTCCAAATCGAGGTCAAGTCCGACATGAGGTATCTCGGACTCGTCCTCGACAGCCGCTGGGACTTCCGCGAACATTTCCGTCGCCTGGTCCCCCGTCTTTTGGCTGCGGCCGCCGCTCTTGCGCGGCTGCTGCCAAATCTCGGGGGCCCTGACGTGGCCTGCCGCCGCCTCTACCTTGGGGTGGTGCACTCGATGGCCCTGTATGGGGCCCCAGTCTGGGCCCCGGCGCTGCGAAGCGTCACCATCGCCCTTTTGCGACAACCGCAAAGGGTGATGGCGATCAGGGCCATCCGAGGATATCGCACCATCTCGACAGAGGCGGCGTGCGTGTTGGCGGGATCGCCGCCATGGGATCTAGAGGCCGCGGCACTGGCAAGGCTCTACGAGCGGCGCCAGGAGCTGCGGTCCGGCGGCGATCCGCCAACGGTGACGGAAAGGTGGAAGTCCCACGCTCGACGGTTAACCGTCCGGAGGTAGACGGAGCGGCTGCCCGAACCTACGGCCGGTCGCCGAACTGTTGAGGCTGTCCGGCCGGTTCTCCAAACCTGGCTGGACAGGCGGCACGGGCGGCTCACGTTCCGGCTGACACAGGTGCTTTCCGGGCATGGATGATTCGGAAAGTACCTGTGCCAAATCGCCCGACGTGAGCCGACGACCGATTGCCACCACTGTGCGGGCAGCGAGGACACGGCGCAGCACACCCTCGAGGGTTGCCCCTCTTGGGCAGTGCAGCGGCGTGTCCTACGTGATGCCATCGGGGCTGATCTCTCGCTTCCGACCATCGTGAAAGCCATGGTCGAGAGCGAGGAATCGTGGACGGCCGTCCTCTCCTTCTGCGAGGACGTGATGTCGCAGAAGGAGACGGCGGAGAGGGAGAGGGAGGCTGCGGCCAACCCCGACCCGATCCGCCGGAGACGCACGGGGGTGCGACGTCGGGCCTACCAGGCCCTGCTTCGTCCCCCGTGATCGAGGCCGGGGCCCTGCCTCAAAAGGCCTCGAGGAGGTGCGCGCGGTGTCGTAAAGCCGCGCGCTTCTTAGCCGTCTGCTGGGGCCACGACGGCCCCAGTCCCGAAGGATGCCGGCAAGGCCGGCAGGTGCTGGCGGGTTGGTGGACGCGTGCGCGAGCGTTCCCACCTCCTCGCCACCACGGCACAGTGGGGCGGACGCAGGGGTTTTAGTGGGTAGTGGTCGGTTCTGTCCGGCGAGTCCCACACTCGGGCCAGTCCACACGGCCCGGCAGTGCGTAAGAGCATTTCCCCTGCGAGAACAAAAAAAAAAAAAAAAAAGGTGAGAGGGCTGTGGTCTGTCTTTTAGGGGGGTTTTGGGAGACCAAAGTTTGTGACATGGTGTGGTGGTAATGGTCAGAACCACACATGGGGCAAACTATCTTTTAGAAAAAGACAGTCCCACCAAAATGTACCTTCCCCTCGTAGGTAGGGCAATCGGGATAGAAATAGGTAGGCCATATGAAGGGAGACAAATGCCCCTCCAGTTTCAGCTGCTCCTACCTTGGGGGGTAGCTGATGTAATACCTTTATGGTGTTACATATAAACTGGCAGCTTTGTCTGCTTTCAAATGTAGATCTATTTTGTTTAGAAAAAGAAATGTATTAGAATAAGAGTGTTCTTTTTGATTCGGTGGGGAATGGTCAGATCCCCGAGAAATAAACGGAGATACATTATGAGAGTTTATTATTAAAGAATCCTGAAAAATCCTGCCGATCTTCGGATCCTCGAGCAGCCAAGCGAGTCAAAGGAAAATCCCCTAGGAAAAGGCGGTACGATTGGTGCAGTAACACGTCCGGCTGATAGATCGCCGGGCGGGTGTTACAAGTTGGCAGAGGCGCCGTGCAGTTGCTGCGTGAAGTCCCTACGTGAAGTCGCTACGCGCAGTCGCTACGTGAAGTCGCTACGTGCAATCGCAACGTGAAGTCACTACGTTCAGTCGCTACGTGCAATCGCTACGCTGGACGAAAAAACCAGGAGAGCTAAGTATTGTGGTCAGAGGGTAAGAGTCAAGATGGAGGCCATCAAGCGTTTCAATGGAACGCAGAATTTGGCGTTCGCAGAGTTTATTAAAGACTTTAAAACGGTCGCAGCAATAAATAAATGGGATATAGAGAGCTTACCATTACTTCTGGGATTGTATCTTGACGGCCCTGCGTTAGCGTTTTATAAAATGATATATACCGACACGGCCAATTTCAATGAATTATGTATAAAAATTGAAAACGAATTCCCTATCTCGATAAATTATATGGAGCGATTTTATGTATCCAAACAGGGCCGTGATGAGGAACTACTAACATATTTTTACAGACTCAGCGACAGTGCAGCCAAAGCTGAGATATCAGACGAAATTTTCATAAAACAATTCATCAAAACGATGTTACCCTCGCTAAAAGAAAAACTAGGAATGAGAGTGTATTTGTCGCGAGAAGAATTACGAAACACAATCATTCAATACAACGAGGTCTTTGGGGGTCAAATAAGAGCGAGTAACATTCCTTTACAACCACCAATGGGGGTGCAACAGAAGGTAAAATTCAGGGAGGAACCAGACATCCTGCCCGGTACGCCCATACGCTCGCAGGCAGAACGTCCACAGCCGTCGGAAGTTTTTCACACGCCCCGGTATAATCTAAGGCCGAGACGTTATGAAAGAACGGCCTCAAACACACGTAATGATTTCAGACGCAGTCCGATGACACCACAACACCCAAAACGTACAGGGACGCCGCCAATTAATGAAACGCGGGAAATGAGAGCTGTGTCCCAAACAGATGAAGATCTCCCGACAGAAAGCAAAGGTTTGTCCAATCCATTTATACAGGTCATGATTAAGGGTCATTCGTGTTCAGCGTTAATCGATACGGGAGCGGATATATCGTGCATGTCGGATGATCTCGCGGAACATCTAAAAGTAACAGTCAAAGATGATGCACCCAATAGGCATTTTGTAAAATCGCTAGGAGGATCGTTACTAAATGTGATAGGAAAAACGTGTGTAAATTTAATGATAAATAACAGTATTTTTGCGAATAAAATGTTAATAATAGAGAATATTAAAACTAAACTTATATTAGGTCGAGATTTTCTAAAAAAATATGATGCTGTAATAGACTTTTTAAAGAATTTTATATGTCTTAAACAGCGTTGCTATGTAGATTTCATTAATCCTTCGTCGCTACGAAATAATGATGATCCATCCATTGTAGACGGCTACCATAGAAACGTTGTAAAGAGTAATGTCACTAATGTAGATAAATCATGTAGTTTGTTAAAATCGGATTACATATATTACGTGAATTATATAGAGAAAAATGAGGATGAGTTATATCCGCACGTAAATTCCAGAAATGAATGCGAAATGGATGAGATTAATGTTAACCCGGACTTATGTAAAAATCAAAAGAATATGTTACGAAATCTATTTAGTAAGTATAGGAAATGTTTCGCATTTAGGCCCACAGAATTAGGTAGGTGTAATCTAACAGAAATAGAAATAAAAACGGTAGATCAGGTAGCAGTACACCACCCGCCATATCGTGTCTCACCTAAACAACTAGAAATAATCAATACACAAGTTAGAGAAATGTTAGACAACGGTGTTATTTGCGAATCTAAAAGCTCTTATGCTTCCCCAGTAGTGTTGGTTTTTTTTTTTTATATCATAAGATAGCAAACAAGCAGATGGGTCTCCTGATGGAAAGAGTCAACCATCGCCTATAGACACCAAAGATGTTAATGGTGCGTTGCTATCTTGTGGCGAGGTCTAATGCCACGTGCATAAGTTTACCGGCTACCTTACCCTCCAAACCGGAACACGACAGCGACAAGCACTGACGCTATTGCGGCAGGAATAGTTAAGGCGGTGGTACCAGATCCGGGCGAGACAATGCAGAACTCTACCATCTAGTAGCCACGATGGCAGTGACTCGATAGCCAATCGGTCGCCTTTTACGACCTGCCTGGCAGAACGGCAGTTGGCCTATTCTACAAAGGAGGCCGGGACCAACACGGCGAAAAATTGGTGCGGAAGAATGATAACACATGGAGATTCTGTGTGGACTACCGTAAGTTGAATAAAAAGGTGGTAACAGATAGCTCTCCATTGCCTATTATTGAAGACATTTTAATATATCTTTCAGGTGCCCGCTATTTCGCTGATTTAGATTTAAATTCTGGCTATTGGCAACTTGTGATTTCGGAAAGTGATAGGCACAAAACGGCATTTATCACACCGTCAGGATTGTATGAGTTTAACGTGTTACCTTTTGGTTTAAAAACAAGTCAAGCAGTATTTCAGCGTACAATGGATAAGGTGTTAGGGGATATCAAATACAAGAATGCCATCTGTTATGTTGATAATATATTAATATGGGGGAAAACTTTCACAGAATTTAAGGAAGCATTAGAAAAGGTGTTAATGCGCCTTAAGGAAGCGAACCTTACGCTTAAACCAAATAAATGTAGTTTTGGGTATGGAAAGATAAGTGTGTTAGGGCATGAGATATCGGGGGATGGTATTCGACCAGATAGCAGGAAATTAAAGGCGATAAAAGAAATGCCTGCACCGACAAATGCAAAACAGGTAAAATCGGTACTTGGAGTATTCTCCTATTACCGTAAGTTTATTAATAATTTTGCCAAATTTGCTCTACCCTTAACAAAATTATTAAAGAAGGGATCGAAGTTTTGTTGGTCCTCGGAACACCAAAACGCGTTTTCCATTATCATAGATCGAATGTGTAGCCCGCCTATTTTAAGTCATTATTCTAGTGATAAGGATGTTTTAACTAGGTTGTATATAGATGCTAGTGGAGAAGCTCTGGGATGTTGTCTAATGCAAGGAAAAATAAAGATGCATCCGATATCGTATGCATCGAGGAAATTGAGTGAGGCAGAAAAGAAGTATTCCACTACTGAGAAAGAATGTTTAGGTCTAGTATGGGCGTTAAATTATTTTAGACATTTTTTATGGGGATTGAAGTTCCAAGTCGTAACCGATCACAAGGCGTTATGTTGGCTTAGAGATAGGAAGGATATGAATGGAAGGTTGGCGAGATGGTCGCTGAGCATACAAGCATATGATTTCGATATTGTGCATTGTGCAGGCAGAGAGAATGTAGTTGCCGACTTTTTAAGTAGAAACCCGTTGAATGTGGAGAGTACAGTCGAGAACGCTCAGAAAGAACAAGAGGATGGTTTGGAAGTGTATAAATTAGAGGTAGTTAAGGTCCAAGAAGAGCAAGGGATGGATGAGTCATGTAGGCGTTGGTTATCTCGAATAAGGATGAGCGATACCGGAATATATAAGGGGTATAAATTGAATGAGGGAATATTGTGTAAGAGAGTAAAGCGAGGGAATATTATGAAAGATCTTGTAGTTATACCAAAGGGTTTGTTATATGAGATCTTACAGGAACTGCATGACGACCCATGGTCAGGGGGTCACTTGGGTTTAGCAAAAACGTTATGTAAATTCAGAGATAATTATTATTGCGAGAATGCTGAGAAGGAGATCGAGAAGTATGTAAAAACGTGTAGGTTGTGTCAAGAGAAAAAAAAGGTCAAACAAGTAGCTGAACTACAGCCTATAACTGTGACCCATATGATGCAAAAGGTAGGAGTCGATATGTTAGGGCCTTTTAGAAAATCTTTGAACGGAAATAAATATATTATAGTATGTGTTGAATATGTGTCGAAATATGCGAGATGTAAACCGGTACAAATGGTTACGGCAGAGAAAGTGAGTGAATTTCTGATTGAAGAGGTATTTTGTAGGTACGGAGGTGTTAAGGAGGTAATTTCTGATAGGGGAGCAGTATTCACTTCACACCTAGTGAAAGAAACTGTGAATCGATTTGGGGCAAAGTCGCGATTTAGTACGGCGTTTAGGCCAGAAACGAATGGGTTAGTAGAGCGGTTCAATAAAACGCTGGTTCAAATGTTATCGATGTATGTTGCCAGGGACCAACGAGACTGGTGTAGATTTGTGCCATTAGTATGTCATGCATATAACACTAGCAAACAATCAACCACTAAAGTTTCACCATATATGATGATGTACGCTAGGGAACCGATGTTTCAAAGCGACATGGGGGTAAATAGGGATAGTCAAAACCGATAAATAAATTATGCCAAGAGACATAATTTACAAGGTGCGTTAGTTCGGAAGGCAGTACAAAACATTAGGAGGGCACAAGTTATTAAGTAAGAGATATTTTGACAAAAGGGCTAAAGTAAAGGACTTTTCACCGGGACAATTAGTATTAGTATATACACCAAGACGGGTGGACAATAGGAGTTTGAAATTATGTAGGTTATATAAAGGGCCGTTCAGAATAGTGGAAAGAATATCTAATGTAAATTATGTAATTACGAAGTTAAGCAATAGGAGATATAGAGATATTGTACATATAAATACTAAATAGGTTGAAAGCATTTCATGTACGTATGTAAAAAAAAAATATATAGTGTACTTATAGTCATTCATTGTAATAAATAATTGTTACATGTTAGACCATTACTTTTGTTTGGGCTTGTATATGATAATACTAATATTTGTATTTGTTTCATGTAATATGACGGGGCTCAACCAATTCTGTGATGATGGACCGAAGCTAAAAAGAAAAAAGATGACCAAAAGAATATTAAATGAAGAAATGTTATGTTTTCAATAGAAATGTATTCCTCTCAAGTTCTTCTGTTCAATAATAAAGTCTTATGGGGTATAATGTATACTAGGGACAGAGCCGCCTTAGTATGAGGTCGAAAGAGTCAGTATAGGTTAAGGGTTGAAAGTATTATGAAGGGGAGTTCAACTTTGTAGTACGACATAGTCGACACAAAGGATATCTGTATAGGATATACATGAACTCGGATGGTTATGGGAGACATTGCAATGATGGTTTAGTATGGTTCAGAGTAAGGAATATTTATGATCGTGATTGGGGCGAGCTCGATGTTGAGAGGAAGTAATACTTCAATCTTTTTTCTTTTGGTCCACCAGAGAAAAGAAGTTTGAATTGTTATGCCTTTCCATCTCTTATTATCTCTCATACAGCTAGAGCCCTTCAGGCTAAGGTTTAATAAAATAATAAATGTTTGCGGTAGGATAGGTTAGGTGAAAGGGCTGTGGTCTGTCTTTTAGGGGGGTTTTGGGAGACCAAAGTTTGTGACATGGTGTGGTGGTAATGGTCAGAACCACACATGGGGCAAACTATCTTTCAGAAAAAGACAGTCCCACCAAAATGTACCTTCCCCTCGTAGGTAGGGCAATCGGGATAGAAATAGGTAGGCCATATGAAGGGAGACAAATCAAATGCCCCTCCAGTTTCAGCTGCTCCTACCTTGGGGGGTAGCTGATGTAATACCTTTATGGTGTTACATATAAACTGGCAGCTTTGTCTGCTTTCAAATGTAGATCTATTTTGTTTAGAAAAAGAAATGTATTAGAATAAGAGTGTTCTTTTTGATTCGGTGGGGAATGGTCAGATCCCCGAGAAATAAACGGAGATACATTATGAGAGTTTATTATTAAAGAATCCTGAAAAATCCTGCCGATCTTCGGATCCTCGAGCAGCCAAGCGAGTCAAAGGAAAATCCCCTAGGAAAAGGCGGTACGATTGGTGCAGTAACACGTCCGGCTGATAGATCGCCGGGCGGGTGTTACAATACTGTAACATAATATCTTATATATATATATATATATATATATATATATATATATATATATATATATATATATATATATATATATATATATATATATATATATATATATATATATATATATATATATATATATATATATATATATATATAGAAATACATATATAAATACTAAAATATATTTAATAAATACCCAAACCCGGAAATACAACGGATCGAATCCGAGCCCCGTCGATTGTGCAGTCAGGGTCGCTAACCACTCGACCAACGGTGCGGTCACACACATACCTATATATCACATGAAAATCAATACGAAGCTACGACATGCACAACTATTGAAAAAATCCTTTGTAACTTTATTTTCAGTTTTAATATTACAAGCAATTTACTTTTAATATACTACATAGACCATTTAAATTAAATGTATCAGTAATGGTATATATTTTATGGCCCGGTCTTAATCCATGAATAAAACAATATATTTTATTCAGAATTATTCACTCTCATACACAATTACAAACTCTTATAGATCTGAAAAATTTTATTTGCTATTAATGAACATCTGCAACGAACCGAAACCGTTAGAAACGTAATCATAGTATATAAATGCTCGTACCATCCCTTTAGATGTGAGTACTTGTTTGGAACGTGTAAGTTAACTGGTAAGATAAATTTATTTTTAACATTTTTAAGCGCAGTAGCTTTAATTACATTTGCTTGTTGCTTTGCTCGAATTATATTCGGCTTTAATCTTGGAGTAGAAACTTCGAAACTTCTTTCTTAGTGGTTAAGATTATAATAGCTACCTGTACGCCGAATTTCATTCCGATCTAAGTAGCAGTTTTAATTATGCGTCACTAGTCAATCTAAGCAAACGATATACTACAGATAAACTCTATCATAATGATTATTAGGGTGAGCGAAGCGAGCCTTACACTAGGGCACTTTCTATGCACTTTTGTTGTATCTGTTACGGAAAAAGTATCGCATTTTCAGGTTTGTGCTTTGACGTGGTAGTTTAAATTCATATCCAGACATGATCTACTATTAAAATACCATTTTGTAAACATTAAAAAAAATAGAAGATACACGTTGTATTAGAATTTTATTACTACTAACGCCATCAATTATAAGACTAAAGAGTTAAATGCTAACGAGTTAAGATGCTGCTTTGGCGTGGTAGATTTTAATTAATTTAATTTATTTTCATTCATTATTCATTATTTCATTAGATTTAGAAATTCAGCGTCGGACCTCAATATACAATACAATACAATACAATAACTCTTTATTGTGCACCAAAATATATGACAACATTATAAGTTACAACATAAAAATAATACAAGTAATATACTATAATTCTAAGAACTTTAGTAGCCCAGAATTTAGCAATCCGCAAGCTCAAATAAAAATATGTCGCATCTTTAATCCCGTGATGGATGTTACTAATGAATTAATAAATGAATGGCAGTCGCGTTGGTGCTACTCACCTAAAGGATGGCATTTATATAACTTTTTCCCCTGCGTCCGGGAACGATTAAGTAAAACGTGGATAGAAATAGATCATTGTGTTGCACAGTTCCTTACTAGTCATGGTAATTTTAAAGCTAAATTATTCTCGTTCAAATTAGTTCCTTCTCCATTTTGCGAATGTTCCACCATAAACTGTAAATATGAACAAACTGCACATCATATTCTTTGGGAGTGTAATCTCAGGCAAAATGAACGTAGCCAAATTCTTGATAGTATACGATGTATATCCGGGGTAATCTACTATTCCGACCTTGTAGCAACACGTGGGAATTTCCGTGCCTTCAAGCGAATTTGTCATACATACTACTGGAAGCAGAATTAAGTAGGCCATTTTCGTAGGTCCTCCAATAACTAAATTACCGTGGTGCAATAGCAATTAGGCTTAACCTGATTGTAAACGTCTCATTTCTTAGCAGTTTTTTTGCTTTATCTTTACGCTGTCTACTGCTATAAAGGGAGGGAAACTGGATGTGTTTTCATACTCCTCCTATATTCTTCTGATTAAATTCGATGCGGGTTACAAGACAGCTTGGCTTTTCCCCCAGGGCACCCTGAGCTCGCAATTTAGAGGTTACCAGGAAGGTTGTCGCTGTTGATTCTGGTTTTCAGAAGTTACAGTGGTGGGAACGAGAGGTGGGCCCATTGCAAAAAAAAGTCCAGTATTAATCCTAAAATTTTGAAGATTAATTAAATAAAACATTTTTTGATTTCAAAAATCGATGTAAAACTAGGACTTCCCGATTTTAGAATAAAAAATATTTATCTTAGCGAAATGTTAAAAATTTGTTTTTCTTTATTAGATCAACTTTCATTTTTAATACCCATGTTTCCTTGAAAACTCTTTTACAAGAAAGTATATATAATAATTGATGATGATGAAGTTTATATAATAATTGATTTCTATCAATATTAGACTTTAAGAGCCAAGTGGTGGCGCGAGATGGATCTTGAATTGCTACATATTATAGGTAGACTGTACTATATTATAGGTAGACCAGAAAATATGGTGTAAAATTTTAGTAGATAACCTTTATATTTGTTCTGTGTAGACAACATTGATAATAATAAAAATCGTGTTTTTAATAAATCAAGAAAATTTTAAAGATTTTTTGTAAGTACTAAAAAAAATTAGTCCTAGAAACATGTTTTTATTATTTTGGTTTTATTTTCCGGCGCCCTCCTAGATCAAAGCCTGACGACGCCTTTGATGCGAATATAATGTTTGGGTAAGAATACGCTGGATTTTTTTAGGTTAGATAATTATAAATAAAGTCCATACATTAAGAGATGTAATTCTTATGAAATACTTATGTAATATTCTTATATTACAAGGTAGTATAGCTTTGCGAGCCCTTACAAAGCTCTACTTTTTGCTAGTTATTAACAATTAGACAATTAGTACTGTTTTGTAATTCATATTTTCCTGCCTCACCAGGGCTAGAACTAAAATTTTCAATCAATATTTTGTGTTTGAAAATGATAATAATTCAAGCTTTTAGTAGTGTAAAATATTGAATGTAATTAAAGTTCAACAATTACTTTTACAAATAAAAGTAGGAAGTAACTAAAATAAGATGTTTCCATTGCTATTAAAGTCTAAACTATAAATAATGAAAAAATAAAAACTAAAATAAGAATTGTTTTAAAGTAAAATTAAATTATTTAAAGTAAAAATAACTAATTTTCTATGGATATAACAATCTAACATTATCATGTCGCTAATTATAATGTCAAAATAAAAACTTAATACTAAAAATACCAAAGTACGTATAATTTAAAAAATCCAAAAATTAAGATGTCAAGAAAGAAAGAAAGAAGAAAGAAAGAAAATATTTATTTGCAAGAAAATGGGTGTTACAAGTTTTTAAAAAATAAGTTACCAACATATTCTACCATAAGATATTTAAAAAATATCATTAATTTTCGTTATTAATTATCATTATTACATTTAAAACATTGTATCAATATTTTACAATTACTACCGAAATGGAACGCGGCCACACACTAAAAAGATCCGGCGGAAGAAACTCAGTGCGCTGGTCTTTTTTTCTCTATTTTATCTACTTATTAATGTACAAGAATGATTTTATATTACAAAAGTTATTTTTATAATTACAAGTTTCATTTTTTTTGTACTTAAATTTTTTATAATTCACGTAATTTTCACCATTTATAAAATTTTACTACATTGAATTTTTTTAAGACCAATTCAACAAACTTATATTTCTATCCATCAACATTTAATTTTATCGGCTAATAATACTTTAATATCATAATAAGTTTTATCTAACAGCAAATCAAACAACTTTCTACGAAATTTATTTATAGGCAGTGATTTAAGACTATCAAGAATATGATTGATTGTATATAATAATAGACGGACAATACACATTTTTTGTAAAAGTATTTAGTTTTTGGTTAGGCCCATATATTTTCTTACTATTCCTAAAATATGAATTACCAGTGACTTCAGCATTTATTTTAAATAAATTTGGTGCTTTTTTACAAATACGCATACCTATAAAATATACAAACATAATAAGGAAAGTACCATAAGAGACTTGAAAAGTGGTTTACAGGAATGTACCTGATTAACACACATATTGCTCGAATACATTTCTTTTGAACTCTATTATGTTGATTAAATGACAGTCATACATCAGTTAATAAATGTGTTTATTAAACTGTAATTTACTGGGATTTTCCTTAACCTTATATCTAATACTTTTAAACGAGCAATTCTTGTATATACAATAATTGGAATCTCGGAATCGGCTCCAACGATTTTCATAAAAGTCACAAATAAGGGGTTTTTCGGGTCAAGGAATCGATTTATCAAGGTTCCAGGTATGTGAAAAACCGAGCAAAGCTCGGTCAACCAGGTACAGAAAAAAAAATTATATATTCTATAGGAATCGATTTATCAAGGTTCAAGGTCCAAGAAAAAATCGATTCCAAAAATATGTGAAAAACCAAGCAAAGCTCGGTCAACCAGATATTACTAATAATTCACGCACACGGCCGCGTGAAAGAATGTGATGAGGTAACATATCTGAGCACGAACCTGTTCTATCGTGCCCGTTACAGACTCCAAAAACTCGTACCAATTCAGCAGAATTTCCCCAAATAGGAATTCCATATTGTTAATTAGAAGAGACATATCCATCGTATGCTAATAGCCTCCCTATTAGCATACGATGGATATGTCTCTTCTAACGTTTTTACGTTTTTACTTTTACGTTTCCTTCTTCTCTTAGTCTTCTTAAGACATAGACAAATCTATAAATTTTATTACATAGAGATTCATTGTTTGCTTTCCAATTACAATATTTGTCAATAACTATTCCTAAAAAAATTGTATAATCTACAATATCTATATTTATTTTATTCGAAAAATATATTTGTGTTTTTAGTAATATTACTGTGGTAGTTCTGAAATTCAACTAATTTTGTCTGAGCTACATTAACTTTTAAATTATTATTAATTAACCAGTCTGAGTTGCTAACAAGGTAGTTTGATGTATATATATTTTTTACGGTTTCCGCATATTTTAGACATTTCCACGCATTGTTTCTTATTCTCTAAATGACTCTTTATCCAATCTAAAGACTTCCCTCTAATACCAAATTTTTCAAGTTTTGAAAATAAAATACTGTGTAAAACAATTTGGTTCTCTCTGCGTCTTCTATCGTATGTATCACGAGGAGTGTTCCGGCGAGTTGTTTGGATTAATTCCTGCCACCGAATTCCACCATCGGACATCGCGTCAAAATTTGAAGTTCCATCCTCACCATCTCGATATCTGGAAATCCACAACTGTGCGATTCTCCCGACACTTTTTACCTTGCACTACTCTGTTGTGGAACCAATTACCGGCAGGGGTATTTCCGAACGGATACGACATAGGGACCTTCAAGAAAAGAGCTTACTCATTCTTTAAGGCCGGCAACGCAACTGCAAGACATCTGGTATTGCGGATGTCCATAGGCGGCGGTGATCACTTACCATCAGGTGCACCTCCTGCTCGGGAGTGGGCAAACCTTTTCTATTTTAATTTATCGTCCCCATTTTGGAATATATAACTTTTAGTTTTTATTTTGACATTTTGAAAAGAGACGTAACATATTATGAATAATTCTATCAATAAACATTTAATTTTATTTTAAAACAGTTATTATTTCAGCTTTTATTTTGTAACTAGCTTTCGCCCGCGGCTTTGCCCGCGTGTGTTAGTAATAAGTAGCCTATGTCCTTCCCCAGACTTTAGACTATCCGTAAAAAATATAATCACAAACGGTTTTGCAGATTAACTGTAAAACATACGTTTACAAAGATAAACAAATAGACAATATTAGATGTCACTATAATTTTTATTATGCAAGGTAAGAATTAGTATGCATACGTAGGTCACACTATAAGTTTTGCGTAACTTAAAAAACAACATGTTATAACCAAAATATTATGTTTATTGCTTTTCATAATAATCTCCTTCTCATTTTAAACATTTTTTCATGCGATAGAACCATTTTTTAAAACAGGAGGACCACAGATCTGAAGGCATGTTTTCTACGTGCTGATTGAACGCCATCACTGCTTCTTCGGAATTTTTGAAGTGCTTGCAGTACAGCAGCAGCAAAATATAAAAATCTGTTATCATGAATAGCCTGCTATTCCCGAAATTCCACTATTTTTAACTTCCCGCTATGTCGTACGTAGTGTACGTAGATAGGAAGTTACTGAATTTGCCCCGATTTTCGTAAATCGAGTTTTCACCGGATCTCCACGTTTTGAGGTCCTAGGAATCTTTTCAAACTATTTTCGCGATGACGTCAGTATGTCTTTATGTATGTATGTGTGTGTGTGTGTATGTGTGTATGTAAACATCTCATAACTTTTGAACGGCTGGACCTATCGAAACCCGGTTGATGGCATTCGATTGGATTCCGCTCGACTTAGACTTCCTGAAAATTTAAACCAAATCGGTCAAGCAGGTTTTGAGAAATCAAAAAAGTTTTGGGGGAAATAGTATTTTTTTAAAATAACTTCTTCAAATCCTCGTCATCATGAGCACTAATCAAACTTAGTATTTAAAGCAACCAGACTTAGTCTAAGCAAGATTGTCTTGTTAAAACTCTGCATCAGACAGTTCCAGTCCATACATCCAGGCTACATCACGAGCTCAGTTGGATGGTACCATAGTATTTGCATTTCCTTCACAAGTCTGTCAAGTTTTTGTACTAACGGATACATACACAGATACACACCTGAAACTTATAACACCCCTCGTTTTGCGTCGGGGGTTAAAAATAAAATACAATTTAACCTATTATCATTTACAAGTTTTGTTATATTTCAGATACGACAATATGAAGATAATTTTGTGTTTTGCAATGGTTTTCCTTGTTAATGCTTTTGAACTACATCCAGATGAGACACACGACCATGAAACGATAGCATCAGATCTTGACAATATACGAGAACGTTTAGACTGTGTACTCGATAGAAAACCTTGTAATGCAATACTAAGGTCATATTTGGGTTAGTTCTTTTGTGACAATTTCTAACAATCATTAAACTCATGTTCCATTCCCATCATTTATTATTATGGCATTTGTTTGCTTAACAAAAAATCAAAATGGCTACTAAAAGTCTTAATATCTGCTGAAATATAGGAAGTCGTAAGTGTACTAATACCACAATATGCTACAGAACTCAAAAAGCTTTTTATCCTAATACACTATTGAACAAAGATGGCCGTTATTATCATCATTTTGACTAATATAACTCTCAGTGATCAACAATCTCGTCAGCTGCTAAACTTTTGAACGTAAAAACAATTTATAATTATTTTTAAATTTTTAGATCAATCTGTCAAATTACTGGAAACATCATGTGCAACCTGTGATATGGCTGCAAAAAAATTTATCTACGCATTTATGGAAACTGTTAAAAAGAATTATCCTGAAGACTATGATGCAGCTGTGAAAAAGTTTGACCCAGAAGGGAAATATTTGGATAAACTTATTGCAGCAGTATCTGAAGCTTAATTAACATCTTCTGTGTAATTAAAATGTAATAAATTAAAATAAATAAAGTTTTGTATTTTATTTCGATTTATTTCAACGATTTTGCACACACACACACACACACAGAGAGAAATAGAATCAAGTGTTAGGTACATATCTCAAACAAAGTAGACTTTAATTGCATTGTTTACAACTAATTAAATAAATATTTCATGTATGATGTTTTTTTTATATAATCTCGTAATATATCTTTAATATATCTCTATATTTCTTTCTCATATATCATCTTTTTGCCAATGTTGGTCTGGTCTCCTTTGAAGAAAAGAACAACTGCGGTTCTGCTAGGCAGGTCGTATAAGGCGATCGATTGGCTATACATAATTGGCTATTTCACTACCATCGTGACTACTAGGAGATAGGGGTCTACAACTTCTCGCCGGGTTTTAGTACTAACGCATTAACTATTCCTGCCACAACAGCGTCTCCATACTTGTCTTTGTCATGTTCTAGTTTAGAGGGTAAAGTACTAGTCTACTGGGAACTACGCAAGTGACATTGCCGTCCTGTCACACGGATAGCACCATAAACATCTGTGGTGTCTATGGGCGATGGTTTCTCTTTACATCAGGAGAGCTACTTGCTAGTTTGCTGTTGATAATACAAAAAAATCTGTAAACTAGTTGACCCTGCAGGCCATTCTTGCAATTTTCCGCTAAATTGAGGTATTTTAAGCTCAAAGGAACAAAAACTATACCTAAGCCTAGTTTTTTTTTCAGAGTACAATTCTCATTGAAAAGCTGTACGGAAAAAATGATCAAAGATCTTTTGAATGGCTTTAAATGCGTTTTGATACAATCTATGCTAAAATGTCGAAGTAATATCAAAAACATTTTTTTTTTCAAAAATGTCCGTTATGTATTGCAGTATTTGACGCGTTTTTTTTTTAGAGAGAAATGCTCATTAAATTTTTAAGTTAGTCGGTATATTAGCCTGAAAATTATTTTCAAAATATTAAGTAAGTTTGCTGCAAAAAATTGGTTGGTTAAAACATATCGAAGTTATGTCAAAAACACTTCTTTCAAAATTTTTCGTCAGTGATAACTCCCAAACGGAAATTCCGATTTTTATGCAATTAATGTACTGGATGCCGCTTTTTGAGGAATAGAGCTGATTAGATTTTGTACTTAATTGTACATTAATTTGGAAGTTGTAATTATAAAATACTGTTTTAACATTTTTTTTTGTGGTTTCGTAAAAATTTTTTTCAAAATCTCTTGAACCGGATCGGTTTAAATTTTCAGGAAATCTAAGTTGAACGGAATCCAATGGAATGCTGTCAACCGCGTTTCGATTGATCAAGACGTTCAAAAGTTATGGGATGTTTACACACTCCCACAAACACACACACACACACACACACGCACGCACGCATGCACACACATACACACATAAGTGCACACATATAAACACTGACGTACTGACGTCATGGTGAGAAATAGTTGTAAAGATTCCCAGGACCTCAAAACGTGGAGGTCTTATGAAAACTCTATTTTCGAAAATCGGGGAAAAATCCATAACTTCCTTATCTAAATACGTAGCAGGAAGTTAAAAATATATATATATATGAATAATACTGTTGAAATATACTCCATTCAAATTATACCCCAAAATCAATTTTTAGAAACCATGATTTTTTTATAAGATAGCAAATAAGCAGATGGTTCTCCTGATGGAAAGAGTCAACTATAGCCTATAAACACCAAAGATGTTAATGGTGCGTTGCTATCTTGTGGCGTGGTCTAATGCCACAAGCATAAATTTACCGGCTACCTCACTCTAATGCCACATGCATATGTTTACCGCTACCTTACCCTCCAAACCGGAACATGTCAGTGAATAGCACCGACGCTATTGTGGCAGGAATAGATAAGGTACCAGACCCGGGCGAGCTAATACAGAACTCTACTACCTAGTGAAATATTTCTATTTATTAAATCTGTAAACCGATTGTTCCTGCAGGACCTTTCAGAAACTTCCTGCTAAATTGCACAATAAATATAGATTTTTTCAGTTCAAATACTTAGTTTGTTAATAATGTCAGTATGTTGATTTTTGAAAATAGTTTAAATGTTTGAGATCTCAACTGTTACTTTAGCTACATAATCGATAGGTTGCAAAAATATGTCGAAGTAATGCCAAATTTCAAAAATTTAAAAATAGTTGTCTATGATTATTCCCAAATAAATTGACCGATCTTGATCCAATTCATAATATTAGACGTAGTTGTTTAAATATGAAAGTTAATTAGATTTCGAATTTAATCGGTATATTAGCAACAAAATTTCACCATAGCTTTTCCTAGGAAAAGTTAAGAGTGAAGCTAGCATGACCGGTTTTTTTGCAAAATAGATTTTCAGCTTTTCTTGACTTCCGGTTTTATTTTGTTGCTGATTCTTTGTACATAGACAAGCTGCAGAAAGAACAGCAACAAATTTTCACCATAGTTTTTCAAGGAAAAGTCAAGAGTGAAGCTGGCATGGCCGGTTTTTTTGCAAACTGCTCTCCGACTTCTTTTGACATCCGGTTTTTATTTTGTTG
Organism: Apodemia mormo; assembly: GCA_036924255.1. Taxonomy (NCBI): domain Eukaryota; kingdom Metazoa; phylum Arthropoda; class Insecta; order Lepidoptera; family Riodinidae; genus Apodemia; species Apodemia mormo. The sequence continues at coordinate 10,204,880 of JAUPFN010000002.1, forward strand.
CTGACTCTCTGTACTCAGACAATATGTATTTGAAGCAGAAACCAATTTTTATTCAGATTTTTCAAGTATAACGTAAGAGTTAAGCTGGCGTGAATAATATTTAATATGAAATAACTAAAACAATCAATTTTTATTTTTAAAAATGTTGTATCCTTAGCTTCGATTAGCACAAATTAGCAACAAATTTACCCCTACTCGCTGGATCGATTATTCCATATCCTTGATACCCACGCTATCTTAATGCAAAGTTTGCATTATTGCTGATATTTGGCAAACGGTTCTAGCAAAAAAATTTTTTTAACAACTTATTAGCAACAAAAAACAACAATTTCGGTGTTTTTTTCCGATTTTGCTGATTTTACACCGCCATTTTTTGGACCTTTGCATTTGGTTTATTTTTTAAGATATTATGTGTCTAATCGGAGTTTTTACGTAAACAGTTATTGATGCCAAATAAAACTCATTTATCTATATCTATAACTCGTTATAAATTATTAAAGTGCAAACGTGTTTGAAATAAATAATTCAGCTTCGGATTTGTAATCTAGGCAATGAGGATATAGCAATGTTGTAATTACTATGTTTTTGCGACTGATCTAAATTTAAGATACCAGTGGAATATTTTCAACGCAATATTTTTCTTAAATATTGTGGGTATATCTTGTTATTAACATATTATATCGTAGCTGTATCTTAAAATATATTACGTAATAATATCTAGTATTTAGAGTCGACCGAATGTCCAAAGACACTATAGTAGGGGAGTCTAAGAGGGGATTTTGGTATTTACTCGAGCGCGTCAGATTAACATGGGAGGGGTTACCTCGCATACTGTTATGCTAGGTTTACACATTCGCACGAATAGCGAGGTGAATGGCGAGGCGAATAGCGAGCTCACTCTTTATACATTCGTGTTGCTATTCGCCTCGTACCTCGCCTCGCGACTCGCAAACTCAAGTCCTGTTTACACATTCGTACGAACAGCGAGGCGAGTGGCGAAGCGAATAGCAACACGAATGTGTAAACAGTGAGCTCGCTATTCGCCTCGTGCCTCACCTCGCGACTCGCGCGCTCGCGTCGGGAGCAGTTTTTTCGGACACGAATTAAAGGGCAATAATTTGAACAATGTTCTTGAACGCACAGTTCTTGAATTTTCGGATTTTAACAGGTGCGGTAGAGATGTGCCGCCGGGAAACCCCCGCCCATGGGCGGAGTTGTGTTTCGTGTTCGGACACCCGCGCCACAGTAATATTATCTATACAGTATTCCAAATTCACACAAACGGAAGAAGCGCGAGCTATCCCTTCGCGCCTCGATCTCGGCATTGCGCATATATCTATACAGTATTGAAACTCGGCCGTATTTTTGAAATAAATGCCTACAGCCGCGCGGTACGTAAACATGCAATAGGGCTGCCCGCCTCCGTTATTTTTATTACATATGCCTACTTCGTGTTTCCATTTAGTATTGTGATTTTATACTTTTTTATATAAACAAATAAAATACTTTGTGAATTGAATACGAAGTGTTCAGCTAGAGGTGGCCGTTTTTAATAAAACGTTGTTTCCAACGATGTGAGTCATTGTTGGTGGCATCCGATGCCGAAATGAACAGATGGGAGAAACACCATTCAACGCGATGACAGATATCGAGTAATGCCGACCGTATCCGACAACGGCCGATGTCAATAATAACACGGCGATGCCCGATACTTGAGAATGAAATATAAATCCAACTGTGTATCAGACGATAGATGCAAGCAACCATACCCCCTGGGACTGGCAGTTGTGATTTTTTTTATGTCATAAGACAGCAAACAAGCAGATGGGTCTCCTGGTGGAAAGAGTCAACCATCGCCTATAGACACCAAAGGTGTTAATGGTGCGTTGCTATCTTGTGGCAAGGTCTAATGCCACATGCATAAGTTTACCGGTACCTTACCCTCCAAACCGAAACACGACAATGACAAGCACTGACGTTATTGTGTCAGGAATAGGTAAGGCGGTGGTACCAGATCCGGGCGAGACAATGTAGAACTCTACCACCTAGTAGCCACGATGTTAGTGACTTGCATAGCCAATCGATCGCCTTTTACGACATGTCTGGCAGAACGGCAGTTGATCTATTCTTCAAAGGAGCCCGGAACCAACTCGGGGAAAAATAACACAGGGAAACCAACGCGGAGATAAATGGTAATCCAAATCGGTAATTACCAAATTTATCGGTCATAGCTAGATATTTTTTTCGAAAATCGGATCTTTTACGATCGAGCCTTACATGATTTTCCAAGGCAAAAAAGAACGCATTTGTTTTACCACACGTCTTAAGCCTTAGGTTATGTTACAGGGGTGACCGTAAAACTCGGTGTAGAGAACCGCTGGCCATTGGAGAAAGTCGATCAACGGTAATATAAATATTATGTAGTGTTAAGCAAACGTGTCCAGAAAGTTACACGGTTGTGGATATCCAGACATTGAAGTGAACAATAGGAAAAAGCCACCGACCACACAGCCCATAGACACCTAATAATAGGCGAATGACTTGTGTCAATACATCTGACTTATAGTTCCGATGTAAATGTCCACGCGCCAATGAGTAGTGATTGGGTAATCAGTGTCAACCAATCAGATGCTCTGTACATTACTATCTTTCACTGTGGCCTTGAGTTAGTCAATTACGGCGCTACAACCCCACCACTTCGTCTTACCTCAGCTAGTTGCCAGAATGCATTCAATACGGAAAATTAAACATTAGCCGTCTATAGGCTGTGTGGTCGGTGGAAAAAGCATTCAGCGACAGGATTATTTATTCTTAATAATTCCTCGGGACACATTCAATGATAGATACTATATAACAAATATGCAAAGAGCATCTGTATCTCTATGCAATGTTCAAGTATGAAGCCAATTAGAAATAGGATGTTTGTCACCAATTAGAAGTGCTTTAAAAAGAGTGCTATCATGTGAAATAAGCTACTACTGAGAACCATAAGCTCAAAGATGTGGCGGAATTCGTGCCGTCATTCTTCAACGTTTGCAGACGATAGGCTGCTAGGAATTTCTGTTTCACTTTGTTGATCACACCGAGCTCTTAAGAAGCTACTTAAGCTTTTTTGTCCAAATTACCACCGAACTGAACGTTGTTCGAAAAAACATCTCCATGAATTTTAATACTTGCTGAGGCGGTCAGATAAGTATCCCAAAAAAAACCTGGAGACTTTAGGCTCATTATAATATTAATTGCCTTTAATATTACTCTAAGTTAGCGAAAAAGACGCGTCAACAGGACACGGGTTCGATTCCCGACAGAGACAAACATTCGTATTAAAGCATATATTATGTTTGTATTACTGGGTTTGAGTGCTTATTAAATATGTTTGAGTAATTATATACGTATTTCTATGTATCAGTATCGTTGACTGACACCCATATTTTAAGTCACTTGTGTTGGTCCGGGTTCCTACCCCGTATTCGTTCGGGCTCCTTTGAAGAATAGACCAACTGTCGTTCTTCCCAGCAGGTCGTAAAGGGCGACCGAACTGAACCGAAAGGCGAACGTCTTGACCTGGGTATATGATACCACCGCCATACAAATTCCTGCCGCAATATCGTCAGTGCTTGTCATTGTTGTGTTCTGGTTTGGAAGGGAAGGTAGCCGGTAGACTTATGCATGTAGCACTGCCATCCCACCACACGGATAGCAACGCACCATTAACTTCTTTGGTGTCTGAAGGCGATGGTTTATACATATATTTAATATTTAATATTATTAACATAATCTATCTATACATATAATAAAATCGTAGGAAAATCAAAACTGTACATTGAATATTTTTTTAAAAGAATACTTGGGGCGTGATCTACAATCGATATCAAAGCCAAAAATGTAGTTTTTAGAATTTTTGTCTATTTGCCTGTTTGTCTGTATGTATGTCCGAGGTAAACTCAAAGAGTACTGCATGGATTTACTTCAAATTTTGCCTGAATATTACTAATAGGTCGGGTCAACGAATAAGCTACATGTTATCAGGCTATGACCTACGGGAGAGGAGCTGTGCGGAGTAAACGAAGTCCTCGCGGACAAATTCGTGCACCACAGCTAGTAGTATTTATATATTAATATATGAAGTGGAACTTCGTACATTTCTTTTATAAAATTGTGCGGACTTAGTCTAATAGCACTGTTAAAGTTTATATGGAGAAGAAGTACAGAAATATATTAATAACATTTGTCTAATATATTTTTGTGCCTTAAAATTTATACAGGTACAGTCGAATTTCAACTATGAGTTAAACGCTAGGATAAGCATAATACATCAAGTGTTAAGTATCTATATATATTTATTTAAATTTGTACATATAATTTACTTGTAAATTTTATAACTATTATTGCATTAGGCTGCAGCTATTACTGTCAAAAGCTTATCCATATATTTGCCTTCTGGGTCAAACTTCTTTGCAATATCTTTGTAGTCTTCAGGATAAAAATTTTTGACAGTTGTAAAAAACGAATGTACTAATTTCTTCGCCTCTGGTTTGCAAAATTCACATGCTGTTTCCAATGTTTTTGGAAATTGTTCTGAAAGTGTTAGAAATGTTATAATTTCTATTTGTCATTAAATACTCTTCTTCATACTCCTTTTCAAGCGACTATAGAAAAGGAGCAGATTATCAATTCGACTTTAAGTTTTTTTTATATTTGTTACCTCAGAACTTGGTTATTTACGAACTGAGTTTAAAAGTTTTAATTTTGTTTAGAAGAACATATTTTACGTGTGCTCCCATTTTAATTTGGTGAAGATTTAATGTGGGGTTCCGCAGATACAGAAAATGGGATGTCGGTTGCTGTAGTTTTAATGCTTTTAAGAAATATGCTGTCTTAAAATTTGATTTGTCAGTTTGCTACTTGACGAGGTAGTAATCAATTTGCCATATTAGGCAATATTGCTATAAAAATGACTGTCGCTCTCCAACAGCAAAACGGGATGAACAGCTTTAATGACAATTTATATATACGACGCGATGCGGTTACGGCGCGAAGATAGAGTGATATCACCTTTGAGTATTAAACCAACTAATACTCTAAGGATATCATTATTACTTCCTGCTTTTAAATGCATGACCTTGTCACCCGGTTCTTTGCGGCATAAAATATCAGTTTTGCGTCGACGCACCATTCCGTATAGTTTTTTTTATTATGAACTCTCCGTTGAACAGTGTTGATTTAACCGATTTCGTGCCATCTTGTTTTTACTAAGATAAATAAATATTTTTCCACTCCGATACTAATATGAATCTATTCTGTGCCATCGCGTCAGGCGTTGGCCTTATGCAATTGAACGCTTCTGATGAAATACAGTTAAGACTATTCAATAGACATTATACACAATAACTAACCCCAATAAGACTTGTATATGTGGTTACAAGGTTTTCTGTCAAGTCCACAGTCCACACGGTCGCGGACATTTTCAAGGTCTGCTGGTAACGTTTCGTGGTCGTGTGTCTCTTCTGGATGAATCTCAATAGCATCAGCAAAAACAATTATTGTAAAAAACAAAATTATCTTCACGTCCTTCATATTGTTGTATCTGAAATTTAATATTATATTTAAAATGTTAGCAGTTACTTTATATGGTATTATTTCTTTATTACAAATTTAGGTATCGATTTCTTCATTCAAGATAAATATTGATGTATATAATGTAAACACAAGGAATAAAAACAATCTTGCCCTGCATGTATCAGGTCTCTTCAGAATAAGTAACTCTTTTATGGGGCAATCTATACGCTTTTACAATAAACTTCTAAGTGCTATTAAAGACCTACCAATACACAAATTTAAAAAAGTATAAAATCAAAACTTTGTAAAAAAAGGTTATTATAAATTATTATCTGAAAATTCGGATGATAATAAGGCATGGGATTAATTGCTCCTCATAGCAGTCTCATAGAAATTATAATATATTATTCATAAATTGTTGTAAATACATTATTTTAAAAAAAATGTATATGCACAAAAAATACAAGCCCGCTGAGTTTCTTCTGCCGAATTTTCTCAGTGTGTAGCCGCGTTTCCGATCCAGTGGTAACTCCAAGAATGTTGACTCGTCAAAAGTGTCTGTAAAGGATAGTTTGATTTATTCAATGTTTTGACTTTAACTTTGATTGAACTTAACAAAAATGATATAGCCTATACAAATATGTGTGTCTTTATTATAATAGTTGATTTGTGCCATACGTAAATAGAGTATTCAGTGAGTTGATTAGACTTTTGATAAATCGAAAAATCTTAGATGGCAATTCAACAGGGAAGCGCTTGACAACGATCTTACCTTTTTTTATATAGAAGAGGGGGCAAACGAGAAAGAGGTGGCACCAGATGGTAAGTGATCACCACCGTCCATGGACATCTGCAATACCAGAGGTCTTGCAGTTGCGTTGCCGACCTTTTAAGAATGAGTAAGCTCTTTTCTTGAAGGTCCCTATGTCGTATCCGTTCGGAAATACCCCTGACGGTAATTAATTCCAAAACAGAGTAGTGCGAGGCAAAAAGTTGCCTAATATTAAGCTAAGATGTGGCCTGAGATCTGTTTTTATAGATTCAATCGTAGCGCCTCTAAGGACGCGCGTTCCATCTCAGGCCATATCTTAAGGTATGTAAGAGGTAAGTAAAGTAGAACTGGCTTAGGTTAAAATTCGAAAGAATAACTAATTGTATTTTTAATTAAGAATTTGTAGTGATAGCACTCAGTCTAGCTGCTTTTAAGTAGCTTTAACCTAGTTCACTTTTCTCTTGAAGATACCCATATTGTACTTGTCGGGGAAAACAGACTCAGGAAGCATATTCCAGTTCCTTGCGGTTCGAATAAATTATGTCGAGTCGAACCACTATGTCCGGGTACATGTAACGTTCACCATATAGGGATGCCTAGAATCTGTGCGCCTCGACGATCGATAAAAAAATGGGAATGGCGGGATTAATTCCGTAGTATACTCTCCAAAATGTATGCGATAAAAACCGATAAACAAGCCACACTACGGCGGTGAGCGAGGCTCTGGAGTTTTTTGCCTACTAGATCATCGTAAATTATGAGCCTCTTGGTACGTCGCTCTATCGCCTCAAGCGTCTCCGGCAGGTATTTGGCGGATCAATCCCAGAGGTGAGAACAATATTCCATGCACGAACGAGAATTGAGCAACTGTCCCGGGCCGAAATACTGTCTCACCTTTGTCAGAATACTAAGGTTTTTTGAGGCAACTTGGGCTTTTGTATTCGATGTACGAACCTGGTTCGTTTCTTTACCGATCGTCCTATCCATAGTTGAGAGTAAGGATATCGAGTTGGTAAGATATTGGCACGGACACACCCTGGAAAGACGGAGACAGGTGACAGGACTCCGTTTAGCGGAGAATAGACACGCCTGGGTTTTAGTCGCATTAAACTTGACCAGATTGGTATTGCCCCAATCGGAGACTGCCTGTAAGAACAGGTTCGTACGATCGACCATCGCGTCCCTGAGAGACAGGAGCTGTGCCGTACTGGCCCGCGTACTGAATGCATAACTTCCCACAACAGTCTGCGTACCCATAGATACCGGGCTTCAGCAGATCGTTAATGTGTAGTAAGAATAGAGTTGCGGAGAGAACTGATCCCTGAGGGACTCCGGCATTTATAGCCATTTGTTCGGATAAGCAGCCGTCGACGACTACTCTAATAGACCGACCACTCAGAAAAACTGAGATTCAGGCACAGAGACAAGTAGGGAGATCGTACGGTGAAAGCTTGCCAATAAGATTATCATGGCGGATCCTGTCAAAGGCCTTCGAGATATCAACGAGACAGCTAATGCTTCACCATGATTCGCGTTGGCCGCGCTCCAGATTTAGGTAACATACACTAGAAGATCCCCAGTGGACCGATTTCATGAAACCCGTATTGGCGGTCACTGAGTAGATCGTTCACTACGGCACACCTAGTGTGCCATTAGCCTGCTGTTCAGTACACGCTCCATAGTCTTGCATAGTGTGGACGTGACTAAAATTGGTCTACAGTTGGAGGGGTCAGCACGACTGCCTTTTTTGGGCACAGGCTGCACGTTGGCAAACTTCCATGATTTCGGTAATTTTCCAGTCGTGATCGAAAGACGAAAGAGGCGTGTCAAAACAGGAGCATTTTCTCCTCATAATGTATGATAAACATTAAAAAAATATCTTTTTGCTATTTGGAGGTACCTTTTCTGTCTTTAGAAAGCTAACAAGCAGTTGACTCTCCTGTTAAAAAGGGACAACTACCGCCTATAAATACCAAGAGTTGTAATGGTTCGTTGCTATGCTCCCCGGTTCGATCCCGGGCTCCTTTGAAGAATAAGTCAACTGCCCTTCTGTCAAGCAGGTCGTAAAAGGTGACTGATTGTCGATGTGAGTCACTGCCATCGTGACTACCTGGTCGTACAGTTCTGCATTATCTCGCCCGGTTCTGATGCCACCGCCTCACCTATTCCTGCCGCTATAGCGTCAGTGTTTGTCACTGTCGAGTTCCGGTTTGGAGGGTAAGGTAGCCGGTAAACATATGCATGTGGCATTAGACCTAGTCACAAGATAGCAACGCACCATTAACACCTTTGGTGTCTGTCTATAGGCGATGGTCGACTCTTTCCATCAGTAGACCTATCTGCTTGTTTGCTATATCTATACATATAATAAAATCGTAGGAAAGTCAAAACTGTACATTGAATATTTTTTTAAAAGAATACTTGGAGCGTGATTTACAATCGATATCGAAGCCAAAAATATAGTTTTTAGAATTTTTGTCTGTTTGTCTGTTTGTTTGTATGTATGTCCGGGGTAAACTCAAAAAGTACGGCATGGATTTACTTCAAATTTTGCATGAATATTACTAATAGGTCGGGTCAACATATAGGCTACATATTATCACGCTACCACGTACGGGGGTGGAGCTGTGCGGAGTAAACGAAGTCCGCGCGGACGAAGTTGCGAGCAACAGCTAGTTATGACATAAAAAACATATAGCGGTATAGCAATGCCACCTGCATAACTTTGCCGTATTACCATCCAAACTAAAGCACGACAGAGACAAGCATTTACGCTGTTGCGGTTGTATATATATATATATATATATATATATATATATATATATATATATATATATATATATATATATATATATATATATATATATATATATTTTGTTGAAGTCCAGGGAAGGTTCACAACAACGTTTGCCGGGTTAGCTAGTTGAATATATTTTGAGCCTTGTTTAGTTAGTTTAACATAAATCAACTCATATCGACTAGAACGATTTCAATTTTGTTTGTGAATCGTTGAAAAATGTTTGAAATTTTGTATTTAGTTCGTTACAAAAATCCAAATTTTGTGTGTCTTCCAATTTTTATGCTGTATCATATAATTCAAAAAAAAAAATATTTCCTTACCAATAAACGATGTCTTCCCTTACGTAATGTAAATGCTATAATTACTACTGACTCAAATACCACAATATATACATATTCAGGAAGAAAAAACTGTGATGTATATTTACGGTTCGTGATTTCGATAACAGATTTTATTCACTTTACTTAGCTTTATGAAATAGTACCTCAAGTGGATGTGGAAGCACACGGAGTGTAGGGTTCCGTAGTTGCATGAACACATTTGACAACATGACACCAAGAAAACTTTTTTTATATTATAGAAAGCATACAAGCAGACGGCTCTCCTGGTGGGAAGCGATAACCATCGCTTAAAGACAATAAGAAACGTTGCTATCCGTGTAGCGAAATGTTAATGCCACCTGCATAAGTTTACCGACTACTTTACCCTTCAAACCGGAACACAAATAACAAACATTTACGCTATTGCGGCAGAAATACGTAGGGCGGTGTTACCAATTATCCGGGCAAAACGTTGCAAACCTTAGAACCCATTTGTCGCGATGATCGATACCTGGCAGAACGGTAGATGATGTATTCTTCAAAAAGTGCCTAGATCGACCAATTTACCTTATTTAAAATACAGAAGTATCTTCACGCATGTATCCCCAAAGGTGTAGGCAGAGGTACAAGTGCACCGAAAGCCGAAGATACTTGGTCCCACAAATGTGATAGGTGGCGCGCCTATCGCCAACCGGGCACTTTCCGATTCCGGGCAACTTTGTGTTTATTAGAAAATTAAAAAAACTTTTTTTTTACGTGCACTACACGGGAATCGAACCCGGGACCTCACGTGTTCAACGCCAACGCTGGACCACTAGACCACAGAGGCGATAAAATATAATTTTAAATTTTCTTACATTGCTGGCAATTTTATTGATAAAATAGTAAAATCATTCAATAAAGTTTGATTTCATAAAAATAATACCCATTAATAATAGTTACGATATGATTTTTTAATTATTTATTTATTACAATATTTTTATGACATCAGATCAATAATCCATTATTTAACATTAGTAAATATATTATTTTTATGAAATATCATACTCCTATTTTCTTCTTGCTTGGCCTAGCTAAATATAGAAAACAATAACTAAAAAACCAAAGTGTTATGTAAGGTTTATCTACGTACACCCTTTGAGTATCGTATACCAAACAAATTCGGGGATACTATGGTAATATTTTTTAAATTTGCTGCGTTTTTTCGTTACCTACTTGCATTGGCCAGACTTAACACGTTTTTTGTTGTTTTTCAAAACCTTACAAATATCATATTATATGGAACTTGTCAGGCGCAGTGAGGAAATATTATTTGACCAAACAATTAACAGTAAGATAAACAGATAAGATAAACCTTTACGTTTTTTTATCATTAGGCAACAAATATGCACATGGCTCACCTGATGAAAAGAGAAACCATCATCTATAGCCACCAAAGACGTTAGTAGTGCGTTGCTATTCGTGTGGCGGGATGGCAATGCCACAAGCATAATCCTATCGGCTACCTTACCCTCTACCCAGGAACAGGACAGTGACAAGCGTTGATGCTATTGCGGCAGGAATAGGTAAGGCGGTGGTACCATATGCACGAGTGAGACGTTGCTTGCGTGACGTGAAGTAGCGAATCGGTCGAATCCTACGATTTGCCTTGCCGAACGGCAGTGCGTCTATTCTTCAAAGAGAGACTGGACCATAGTGGGACCATGAACAACGCTTTACCGCTACATCCTCTTTTGTTAAAACAATTACATTTTACTAGCAGTGTACTATGATGAGATAAAATGTGTATCTAACGTAGGTACTCGTATTTATGTCTCAAAAATAAAATAACATACTATGACAGGCCGCGTTTCCAATCCGATAGTACCTAGTGTAAAAAAATGTTGAAATATATAGTAAAAAGTTTTGTTGAATAAAGTTTTTTTGATGTCTGCGTTTGGTTTGTTTTCTAAGATATGTATTTAATTGTTGAACATGAGAACGTGTAGTTCACCTATGGTATAGGGTGAACAACACGTTATGTTACGTCGGTTAAGTGACAGTCACACATCGGTTAGTAAATGTGTTTATTAAACTGTGATTTACTGGGATTTTCCTTAACCTTATATACTAATAATTTACGCGTATGGCCGCGTGATTAAATGTGGTATGATAACACGGCCGAGCATGAACGTGTTCTATCGTGTAATCAGCTTTCTTGTACCCCGTTTTCCGGGATGACATACTGTGAATGTTATCATAAATCTTGCGCCTGAACTCTCTTGGCAGGAATGGTCTAGGTTTACCGGTTGGTATGTTGCAATAAATAAAGCTGTGGGAATCCGGTGAAATCCGGTATTTTCGTCATAACCACAGATCGACTATTTAGCAGCTTCTTCAGATCTGTGTCGGACTCGTCTCGTAGCGAGCTTCTCGTAATCTAGTAGTGTCGGCAAGGTTATTTCCTCAACTACTCGAGACAGGGTGTCTGCAACAATTTTCCTGTATTCCTTAACGTGCCTTATGTTTGTGCTGAATTGGGAAATATAATCTAGCTATCTTATTTTTCTTGGCGTATAGTCTAATGAAAGTTTTTTAGTAAATGAATACATGAGAGGTTGATGATCGGTAAAAATAGTAAATTTTCTTCCTTCCAATAGTCTTGTAAAATGTTTTATCGCCATATAAATTTCTAATAATTCACTGTCGTACGTAATTTATTCCCTTCTTCGATGTAGCTGTGTCCAGTAAAGCTCAACCCTGGTTCAGAGCCGATAGTAGACGCCCTGATGCGCTAAAGCATGAGGAATATCTTGACTGGACAGATGCTCAACACCGCAAGGCCAAAGACGTATCGCAGAAGAAAAAAGCCTTAAACCGGGCCGCCAAGTATTGCAAAAAGGCTTTACTGAAAGTTCGATGTGACTACATCAGCCGTATTGGGAACAAACTAGCTTCATACCTTGAGGAGTAGTAAAAAAGGCAGGCATAGTAGATTAAATCGAATTTCTGCCGCCTCTCACTTCCTCCACTGTTGAAACCGGATGGGACGCTGGCTCATACTGCCGTAGAGAAAGCAAATCTATTCGATACTGTATTTGCAGAAAACTCGCGTCTTGATCCCTCCAACATGAAACCACTCAGTCTACCTGGATACGAGGTAAATATGCCGGAAATTCGCATCTGTCAGACTGAGGTTCTTAAAACGCTGCGAAATCTGGACGTGAATAAAGCCAGTGGCTCTGATGCGATTCCAGCCATAATACTCAAGACCTATGCACCTGAACTAGCTCCTATATTGACAAGCCTTTTTTGCTTTTCGATGATGACTGGAAAAGAACCGAAATAATTGAAGCTTGCCAACGTGCAGCCTGTGCCCAAAAAAGGCAGTCGTGCCGACCCCTCCAACTGTAGACCAAATTCAGTCACGTCCATACTTTGAAAGACTATAGAGTGTGTACTGAACAACGGGCAAATGGTACGCCTAGAAGCGAACGATCTACTCAGTGACTGCCAATACGGGTTTCGCCGAAACCGGTCCACTGGGGATCTTCTAGCGTATGCTACCTACATCTTAAGCTCGGCCATCGAGCTTAAGATGTAGGTGGCCACTAACTGTCTCCCTTGATACTTCGAAGGCTTTTGACAGGGTCTGGCATGATAGTCTTATTGTCAAGCTTCCATCGTATGGTCTGTCTACTGGTCTTTGCGATTGGATCTCAGATTTTTTGAGTGGCCGTTTGATTAGAGTAGTCGTCGACGGCTGCTCATCCGGCTAAATGATCATAAATACTGGAGTCCCTCAGGGATCAGTTCTCTCCGCAACTCTATTTCTGCTACACATTAACAACCTGCATAAGTCTGGTATCTATGGGTACGCAGACGATAACACTGTTGTGGAGAATTACGCATCCAGCGCACGGGCCCGTACGGCACGGATCTGGTCTCTAAGGGAGGCGATGGTCGATCGTTTGAACCTGTCCTTACAGGCAGTCTCCGATTGGGGCTGTAGTGTTTTATGTATTCCCTTTGTATTTTGGTTATGTTTTACTTTCTATTTCATGATATATTCATGTTTTTATTTATAAACATTTTCCATTACATTACATTACATAATTTTGACATGACACAATGTATGTCAACATTATTTTCTTAAATTTGAAATTGTGTCTTCTAAATGAGTTCCTAATCAGTGTACCCCTATTATAAAAAATATAATTCGAATATCTTTAAGTTTCGACATTGTTCCATCTTTGGGCCTATAAATACCCAAGTCGGCCATCATCGAGTCAGTAATTGCCGGGAACTTGTAAATAAAAGTATCAGGAAGAAGTCTTGAAGAAGTCTTGAAGAAAAGTCTTGAAGTTGCAGTCTCCGGAGCCTTCTCTGCTGGTCCAGAGCCGGGACAGTTCGGGCCAAGGCCATCAAGACGTCCTCTACGCGCGTACCTGGGCGCGCACCCCTCGACGTGCGTGCCACCTGAGCGTGTGCCTGAGCGTGCGTCCTTCTACGCACGCTGTGTCTACTGAACGCACGCCCTTCTATGTGCGAGCCAGTTGAGCTCGCGCCCCTCGATGTGCGTGCCAGTTGAGCGCGCGTCCTTCTATGCGCATGCCTGAGCGTGCGCCCTTCTACGTGCTTCCTGTACTGTATTACGGCCTGTACTACGTGCCCGTATCAGTACTACGTGTCAAGTTCCTCATATTCCTTCACGTGCATCTACACCAGCGCGACTCCGACTTCTACACTTGACCCGGGCGGTCCAATAAATATTCAGTGCCGGACTTTGTTTCCTGACAATATATAATATTTAGATCTGCATTTTATTTAACCTTTCCCTTTGTGCCACCAGGTTTCTCGAACTTCAGGAATCTGGTGACAGCTTATCTTGTGACTTGGAATCTCTCCTACTCTCCATAGAGGCTGACGGTCTAACGTTACAGGGCGATGCCAATCTGGTCAAGTTTAATGCTACTAAGACCCAGGCGCGTCTATTCTCCGTTAAACGTAGTCCATTCCACCAATTTTCGTCTTTTCAGGGTGTGTCCGTGCCGATAACTGACCACCTCGATATCCTTGGTATCAACTAAACGCCTACTCTAAACTTTGGTTCGGACATCCAATCTAAAGCACAAGTTGCCTCAAAAAAGCTTGTTATTCTGGCGAAGATGAGACAGTATTTCAGCCCGGGACAAGTGCTCAACCTTTATCAAGCTCAAGTCCGTTCGTGCATGGAATACTGCTCTCACTTCTGGGATGCATCCGCCAAATACCAGCTGGGGACACTTGAGGCTATAGAGAGTCAGGCTTGTGGTAAAACTTGTTCTGACAGGCAGGTCGTAAAAGGCGACCGATTGTCTATTCGAGTCACTATCATCGTGGCTGGTGGTGGTGGTGGTGGTGGTGGTGGTGGCATCGTGGTGGTAGAGTTCGTCATTGTCTTGAGGTAGCCGGTAAACTTATGCATGTGACATTAGACTTCGCCACAAGATAGCAACGCACCATTAATATTTTTGGTGTCTATATTCGATGGTTGACTTTGACTTGAATTTTAATATAAATGCTATTCCTAATAAAGCCAAGTCCTATTATTATAAATTCTTCATTAAAAATATAATTTGTTGTTTCTGCGAATTTCACATAACTTAAACCAGTTCTACTTTTGTTAAATCGAAAACTCTTAGTTGGCAATTAGCATTTTCCTTCATAATTTAGGTATGCTAAACAATAAGACAATATCTTTTTGCTATTTGAAGGTACATTTTTTATGTCGTTAGAAAGCAAACGAGCAGTTGGCACTCAAATTAGAGAGGAACACCCACCGCCTATAAACACTAAAGATTGTAATGGATTGTTGCTATCCATGTAGCGGTCTAGCATTGACACCTGCATAAATTTTCTGGCAGTGTTACTCTCTATACCATTAATAAACAAACATATCAAGGGCTGTTTCAAGTTTAGTTAATTTAAAGTTAGATTTTTTATGTTTTAAATAAAAACAATCATATTATTTATGTGGTGTAGTGATAGCCATTACACTGATAGTTTCAGCGGCATTTTGTATTATAAGCTTTTTATTAAAAACAAGATTTCACTATTTCAACATATTTTGAGCCTTGTTTAGCTAGTTTTACATAAATCAAATGATATCGACTAGAACGATTTCAATTTTGTTTGTGAATCATTGAAAAACGTTTTGAATTTTGTAAATTTCCAATTTCTGTGTTACAATTATTTATACCGTATCATATGTTTCAAAAATAAAATATTTTCTTACCAATAAACAATGTCTTCTCTTCCGTAATGTAAATACCTATTGTACTTACTAATGCTTATCGACTCAAATACCACAATTTAAACTTATTTCTGAAGCAAAAACTACGATGTACTTATATTTATATTTACGGTTCGTAACTTTGATTAAGGATTTTATTCATTAAATTAATTTTATGAAATTTGTACCTCTGGATATTGAAGCACATGGGTTACAGGGTTCCGTAGTTGTATGAACGTATGTGACAACATGACAACAAGACAACTTTTTATAATATAAGATAGCATACAAGCAGACGGCTCCCTTGGTGGGAAGTGATAATCATAGCTTAAAGATACTAAAGAGCGTTGCTATCCGTGTAGCGAGATGTTAGTGCCACCTGCATAAATTTACCGGCTACTTTACCCTTCAAACCGGAATAAAAATGACAAACATTTACGCTATTGCGACAGGAATACGTAGGACGATGTTATCAAATATCCGAGCGAGACGTTGAACCTAATATATAACCCTAGAACTCATTAATCACGATGATCGATACCTAGCAGAATGGAAGTTGGTGTATTCTTCAAAGGGTGCCTGGACTAACCGATTTGGTGCTGGACGGTTTCTAGTATCTGATGATGAAGGTAGTAAGGAAGGTAGGAAGGAAGGTAGTCATGGGAATTAGTAAACTTATAAAGGCTTTAAATTTATTTAAATTAAATTGAGGTATTTTAAGCTCAAAAAAAAGAAACTATGCCTAAGTATAGAGTAGAGTTGAGTTCGACGAGTTCAAAAATCTAGTTTTTTTAAAAATAATAGGTACCTACTTAGTAATTCAGTGTCCGAAAAGATGTACATTTTTTCAAAATGATGACCAACTTTGATCTTTCGGATAACATTCAACGCAATTTTGAGCTCTAATTTAATAAATAAATAAATATCACTGGACAAATTACAAAAATTGATCTAACCCCAAAGTAAGTAAATTATATATATGCTTGTAGTATGGGTGTCAGTCAACGATACTAATACATAGAATTACATACATAAATATTCTAATATATTTAATAAACACCCAAACCCAGAAACACAAACGTCTGTGCTCATCACACAAATGCCTGTCCCTGCCGGGAATCGAACCCGGACCCCATTGATTGCGTAGTCAGTGTCGCTAACCACTCGACCAACGGGGCGGTTAAATGGTTTTATTATATTTTTATTTATTCAAAAAAATTCGTAATTGACTAATCCCGAAAGAATCAACCAATTTTAATCCGATTTATGGTGTTAAACGCAGTCTTTTAAGCAGAAAAGCTAATCAGATTTTAAAATAAATCGGTATATTTTGTTTTGTTTGAAAGTTATTTTAAAAATACGAATAAGTTTCCTTTAAACAAGGTAATTTTAATATTTAAAAAGCTATTACTTTTGAAAATTTGAATCGATTTTAATTTTTGAAACGGAATTTGACGTAGTTCTTTTAATACTAAAATAACGTAGAAGATCAAAAATTTTGTCAAAAAAACACTTCTTGAAAAAATTTTCTTCTTTTTAAAAACTGCGTCCAATGCACAAATTGCATCAAAATCGATGCCATTTGTGCATTGGACGCAGCTTTTCGAGGAAAAGCGCTTATTAGATTTTGTACTCAATCGGTACATAAATCTGAAAGTTATATTAAAAAAATATAATTTTGGAACTTAAAGAATTTGAGTTCAAAAATCTTAATTTTGTTACAAACTGCAACATTTTCATCTGTTTTGCGCTATTCTACCTTGAGGCTTTTCTTTGCCTTGAATGTTCAACTAGATCTAAAAATGAACCACTTAGATGTACCAACAGCTTTTCTAAATGGTAATATTGATAAATGTGTATTTAAGAAAATACCAGAAAATTCAAATTTCAAAAATTGTGTTAATAAAGTTTTGAGGTTAAAAAAGGTCATATATGGATTAAAACAATCAGCAAGGTCTTGGTACATAAAAGTGAAATCCAGTTTGTTAAAGTTAAGTTTCACGAAGTCCCAATATGAACCCTGTCTGTTCATGAAATGTCATGATAATGTAAAAGTTTATGTAGCAATTTTCGTCGGCGATTTTTTTGTTTTCTATAACTGTAAAAATACTTACAAAACTTTAAAAGATGTGTTAGAGTCAGATTTCAGGATTAAAGATATGGGACAAATAAAAAATTGCCTTGGCAAGAATGTAAATGTTAAGAAGAATTGTGTAACTTTGGACCAAGAGCAATTAATTGATAACTAGCGACCTGCCCGCTGTTTCACCCGCGTAGCTTTCGTTCCCGTGGGAATATCGGAAAGGTTTATATACTAAAACCTTCCTCAAGAATCAATCTATCTACTAAAAAAACGGCATCAAAATCCGTTGCGTAGTTTTAAAGATTTAAGCATACACAGGGACAGACAGAGAAAGCGACTTTGTATTATACTGTGTAATGATACTTTGAAAAAATTTAATATGATTAATTGTAAAACTTCAGATTCTCTAATGGAAGTGAACTTAATATTAGAAAAGGCTGATAATTACCATTGTGGTAAAACATATCCTTATCAACAATTAATTGGATCCCTGATGTATCTTTCAGTTCTCACAAGACTTGATATTTCTTATTTATATACACCTACCTATTATACACCTGTTTTAATGAAACACATTGGAGACATTTAAAAAGATTATTGAGATATTTACAAAAAACTAAATATTTAGGTTTAATTTTTAAGAAAAATTATATTGATTTACATGGTTTTGTTGATCTGATTGAGCATCTTGTAACATTGTTCTGTCAATACAAGCAATATTAGGTCTCATACAGGCTATTGTTTTAAATTTACAGGTTTTATAATAAGTTATGAATCTCGTAAGCAAAGAACAGTAGTCCTGTCTAGTACTGAGGATGAGTACATGGCACTCTCAGAGGCATGTAAAGAAGCCATTTATTTGAAAAATTTAATGTGTATGATAAAAACAAACCATTGAGCTTATACAGTGATAATCAAAGTTCTTTGAAATTGTCTGCTAATCCGTTGTTTCACTAACGCATTAGACGTACGTCATCATTTTGCTAGAGAGTGTGTTGTAAATAAAGAAATTCAAATTGATTATTTACAAACTTCTGCTATGCCAGCAGATATATTTACTAAAGGGCTTTGTGCAAATAAACATTATAAATTTGTGGATATGATGAGAATAGGAAAAGTAAATTAAAATAACTGTTTTCTCAAATTTTTGGTTTGCTAAAATACTTAATCATTTTATAACCTATGAAATTAATTGTGTATTTGTTGGAATATTTTGTTAAGAGAGGGTGTTAAATAACAGTTTAGTAACTAAATATACCATTAACGCCATCTATTATATATGATGTTAAAACTGTGTAACCTTCTCTTGAGTAAAATTAAAACTAGTCAGTCCGTTGAAGCATATCATTGAGTTACATTAGAATGTACCGGGAAACGATCAGTATTAAACAAAATAATAGGTCGGTGTTAAGTTATTATTAGGTAAAATTATTAGTAATCAAACCTCTTTGGCTGTGCTGAATGTAACTGGCTGGTTTTAATACCATTAAATGAGACATTCTAAAGATGCAATAAATAAAAAAACAAAACTAGTTCCCACCTTTTTTCAATGGTTTTTCAACGAAACAAAATGAACGTATGTGACGAAGAAATTCTTCGTTACATACAGTTTTATTACAAAAAATGTAAAAATCCGACAAACGCCGCGAATAAAATTTTTGGGGTTTATAGACCTAAAGCGATATCAATAAGAGTAGCACAAATGTGGTTCAAGCGTTTCAAGCCTGTAAATTTTAGTGTGAAAGATGAGGTTCGCTCTGGGTGCCCTGTCACAGATAAAATCAGTACATCGACATATTAGAGCAAGATCGACATATTAGTAGCTACGACATTGCTGAAGAACTGGATGTTGATTATAAAACAGTTTTACGTCATTTACAAAAGTCTGGGTACGAGAAAAAACTTGACATTTGGGTACCACATAATCTCACTGAGAGAAACCTAATGCAACTTGTTTCCATTTGCGATTCTTTGTTGAAACGTAACAATTCCCAACCATTTCTTAAACAGTTGATTACGGGTGATAAAAAATGGATGACTTACGATAAGAAAGTGCAAAAAAGATCATGGTCGAAACATGGACAAGCCCGTGCCGTGCCATGGACAAGTCAGGCCGGGCTTTGCCACAGACCGTGGCAAAGCCCGACCTGACTTAGAACAAAGTGATGCTATTTGTTGAATGGTAGGATTGGAAAAGAATCGTCCACGTGAGCTTTTGCCACCGAGTAAAACTATCGATTCTGACTTCTACTCTCAGCAACTGATTAGATTAAAAAAAGCTATTGAGAAAAACCGGCTGGAGCTGGTAAATAGGCAGGGCGTGGAGTTCCATTATGAAAACGCCAGACCGCACTCATCTATAGCCGCGCAGCAAAAATTGGGAGAGCTTGGCTGGGACGTGTTGATGCATCCTCCGTATAGGTTTTCTCTGTTTCGGTCATTGTAGAACTCTTTAGGAAGCATAAAACCAACCTCAAAAGTACACTGTGAACACTCCCTGTCAGATTTTTTAAATCAAAAATCTCAAAATTTCTACAGGAATGGGATCATGGTACTACCCACAAGATGGCAAGAAGTCATCGATCAAAACGGCACGTACATATTATAAATAATTAAAAAAATATACCTAAAAAAATATTTTCCTTTGTATGAACGATACGAAAATACTTTTGCTCCGACCTTATATTAGCATCCAAATTCATTTTATCGTCTTCAAAGTATGCATCTGCAAAATGATACACTAACGCTAACGAATTATCCAATTATAAAAACATTTTACACGATTTTTCCGCGAATTCTTCTTTATGTCTTCTACCGAAAGAGCCTTCGTAGTGATTTGAGCTTAGGAAAAGAACAGATTAGTAAGAGAAAAAAAGAAGCCGACTGTAGTCATTTCTAGTGAAAGTAATTAGCTGCTCGATGGTATTTGTTGAGTTTTTGGTCAAAAATTCGTTCACAACAAGAACTTCTTCCACAAATTTGGCCTTTTTGAATTTGCTCTCTTAAACGCCGTATGATGCTCGAATAATTTCCTTTATTTACTGTTTAACCTTCCGGCAAGAATTTCGAGTGCACAACGTCGTGATAGTCAAAGAAATCGGTCAACATGACGCAATCATGCTTTTGGTAGATATTGACTAAGTTTTTCCCACGGATTAAATGGATACGCCTTTCTAGACAATTTCTTAGTTTGTCAGTATAGCTTGCATTTACACACGGAAATACGGAGTTGTACTACTTACCAATGAAATAAAATCACTTCTAGGGTAAATTTTAAAGCTTGTCATCTCATTCGGTACGATAAAACCGTACAACATGATTTATTTCTATTTTTTACGATATATGTACAAATGTTTGACATTTTTGACAGTGATAGGAGGGTTTCTTATATGTGCAGCGAAATGTTTCCTTCCCAATGGCGTGCCTATTAGTATTTATGTGGTCTGTGGTTTTTTTCTGTTTCGGTTCAGTTGAAAGGCGCCACTCCGGACCGTGTTGATTATTTTGCTATTTTTAAAACATAAAAACATACATACACTTACGAAATCTAGTAAATTTGCTGGACATTTAATAACTAGATTATCGTATTCAAATATTAGCCAATTCCAATATCGTAAAAGTCAAACTGATAATCTACGTTCCAGAGGTCATTTTTTTTATAAGAGTAATTTGATTTTGGAAAAGATAATATATGTTTTACACTTTTTGTCGTCGGCACTTGATGAAACTCCATTAAAAATTATGTACATGACGGCGTCCGCGTCGTCAAATGCAAGAATATTGTAAAGTGTAAACAACAAATGCACCGCCTGGGCCGGCAAGCGCATCGTTCGATATCCCTACTACTCAACTTGTTTTGCTACCTGTATAAAAGGCTCTGAGCGCCCGCCGATAAGGCAGTCTAGGCTCTGGCGTGGCTCGGTACACTTGTTGTATCTTGCTAGTAGCTTATCCTCGACTCTTGGATAATTAATTTGTGCAAACAAATTAATTATTATTGTCAACTATAAATTAGTCGCAGTACAATTTATAATTGACTATCTATTGCTTAAATTATGACTTATTTGTAATAAGGAATAATTAAGTTACTTGGAATTGTTAAAAGAGAACTAGTCATTAGTGATGGAAAGCTTTAATAGTGATTTTATGTTATTTTCGATAAAAGTTGAACAAAATATAAAGAGCTGTTATATTACCACATCCGCATTTTATTTATCATATCTGACCCACTTCCTACATCAGAAGTGGGATCGGATTCACTCCCCACTTCAGCATCAAACTATTTCGGTTAATTATGTAGAACAGTAAATGTCTCTTTTCGCTTGTGGTATGGAAACTAGTCTTTGAAAAATAGAAGAAAATATTAATTCACGTTCTGTAAATGCATCTCCCATTAAGTTGATATACTTTGATTCTGATGAAGCAGACTCCGATATGAGTAACTGGTGTCCTCCTCCTTGCTTCGTGTTCTTCATAACTGAGGCTCGTAACCTCCTCATTAGATCGTTTTTGGTAGCACAATATTACGCCATGCATTGGACTCTATCTTCAGCGGCGTGCAGAGCATCATGAAACTTTTTAGACATGAGATTAGTGTAAACCTGGTCGGACCATCGCATAGGAGTACGACCACGTGATCTTTTATCTTCTACTTTTCCGGTCACGATTAGTTTTTCGAGATTGTCTTCTTGCTTTCCACAGATGTGGCCGAAGGATTATAGAACTCATTGAAGGCACGTAGCAGACAGTCTGGTCTTTACTCCAAGTTGTTTTAGTATGAAGGCGTTGGTCCTGTGTGCTGTCCAAGGAATACGTTACATTTTCCTCCAGCACCACATTTCAAACGCATCAATGCGACGTCTGCCTGCAGCTCTTAGTGTCCATGACTCTGCGCCGTACATAAATACGGAGAACACCAGCGTACGAACCAGCCTCTGCTTTGTTTTTAATGAGATGCTTCTGTCGTTCCAAAGACTCTTCATCTGACTCATAGCATTTTAGTGGTGTACCTTACTAGCTGGTGTACCTTAAGTAAAATAATTATAGTAAAGAAAAAATTAGATGGGGTTGATCTGATCATTGTACCTACTCACTCACTTAAGAGTCATGCCGAAGTAGGTGACTTCACAAGCTGATGTCTTGACAAGCTATATTTGTATAACTTGAAGATCTCTTCCTTTTAGACGTAGATATGAACCGATTTAAGAGCACCACTGCATTTCGAGGAAGTTGCAATTTTGTGATAGAATCGAATATCGTAACAACGAATGCCGTGATAAACAGAAACTTATCTCAAATTATTTTTGCTTGCAGTGAAAGCAGGTCATCTACAACTATCTCTGGTGGCGTGTCCAGTGGCCGACCACCAGTGGTCTGCTATGTATGTTGTGACCCCGTCCCAGGCGCATAGTTTCCATTTGTCCGAAGCGCTACAAGAAGAAAGAAGTTGCCACATCGAGTTCCGAAAACAGAAAACTAGTCAACATCTGTTCCAGAGCGTCACATGGTGTATTACACTAAGTGAAATTTAATTATTTTTTATATTTGACTCTGGTTCAGAAGGCCATATCTAACAAATATCTTGTGATTCCTTTGTAAGAGAAAGGTTTTATGAACAAGAATCTAAGTAGTCGCTTGTCCTAATCTAGTTTCCACTCGACAGATCAAATGTTTAACCACAGGGCAAAATTTAAATTTGGAGGTTATATTTCACGTTTGAGCTGATGAGTCTTAATAAAAATTTTTTGTTAGGTCGCAAAATTTTGGAGCAAGATAGAATAGGAACTAAGCAACAACAGGTTAGTGCTTAGCAATACTTAAACACTTAATCCTGCTCAATTTCAAAATCTGTTAGTAAGGGTGTGGTAAACACTGACCTTGTAGGTAAAGATAGAGATCGCTTGGTAGATATTTAAAAAAAAACTTGACAACCAATTGAATTAATTTCGGCGAGCTTAAATTGATTTATTTGACCCTTTGACCGCTAATAACGATCTTAAAGTTTATTACCAACTGAACTCAAATTAATGCTAAAAAAAAAAACAATACAAATTTACATCTTCTTGCGACAGGCACATATAGAGCTAACACTCGGTGCGAAAATGTGATGCGAATCTTGTAGGGTTGAATAATGATAGCGGAGTATAACTCTGACAAACCATGGGAAGAGCGGTTAGGTAATATTCAACACGCGCTCAACATTAGGTATAGTGTATGTGGATTTACCCCGATTGATTTGACATTCGGTATTCAAGGCAACTAACTAAAACTCGCAAAAGTATCTACGTAAGCTTTGAAGATCCAGTGTATCCAACAGAATCACAAAATCAGCCCAATCGGACATTTTACGGTTGAGTAGAGATAAAAGAGATGTTAAAACCTTCTATTATAGGTGACTTTGTCTTTGTTAGGAATGAAGAACGACACTAAACGAAACTTGATTCAAAATATAAGGGCTCCTTAAAAGTTACCGCAATTTTAGAAAACAATAAGTACGAATTAAGACATATCAATAGATCTAATAGGACAAATAAGTGCGCCCATGATAGCCTCTGCGAAGTTTCCCATATTCTTGTAGGGTTTCTTGAGGTACCTATATGAAAATTATAACAAGGATGACGTGACGGCGTATACTCATGATAATGATCTTGTTCATAAAACTGGTCCAAACAATATTGATAGAAATGCAGTGTATATTGTAAATAGTTATAACAGTCAGTTTTTAATATCTTCGAACTACCTGCGAAGGAGATTCTCTAATCTTGTAATAACTAATGCCACTGTTCATGAGGCTGCATCATTCGCAAAAAAAATACGATATAAATTAAAGGAAAAATCATGTAGTAAAGTGATGATAAAAAAATATATCACTAAAAATGTAAGTAAAAAAAATAATAATAATTAAAGGAAATGGGAGTCTTATAAAACTATGAAAAGAAATCAATGTAAAATAAAAAAAATATAGTAAAAGTAATGTAACAAAAAATGTATGATTGACAAGAGATGTAAGATTGACAAAAAATGTAGGAAGATTAGTCATTGAAGGGAGTATGACTCAGCTAAAGGGGTTCATTCCGGTCTAGCCTTTTGGCTACAGGAATTGCAACCCCAGTCTAGCATTAGCTACAGGGATTTCCGGTCTAGCACTGTTGGCTAAAGGGATTTCCGGTCTAGCACTCTCAGCTAAAGGGATTTCCGGTCTAGCACTGTTAGCTAAAGGGATTTCCGCTAAAGGGATTTCCGGTCTAGCACTTTAGCTAAAGGGATTTCCGGCCTAGCACACTCCAGTCTCCGGTTTTAAACTGATGAGAGGGAGCTTAGTACACTCCAGTCTCCGGTTTTAACTGATGAGAGGGAGCTTAGTGCACTCCAGTCTCCGGTTTTTAACTGATGAGAGGGAGCTTAATACACTCCAGTCTCCGGTTTTTAACTGATGAGAGGGAGCTTAGTACAATCCAGTCTCTGGTTTTTTTTAATTGATGAGGGATTTCTAGCTTAGTAGGATCCATTTTCCGGTTTCAAAACTGACGAGAAAGGTTTAATAGTTGTAGTTGCTGAAGGGGTTACCAGACCAGCACACTATTGTAACATTTCGCTAAAAGATTACGCTAATTATAGAATTGTAAAAAAAAATAAAATAAGATTATGTTTAGTTTTCTAAAAGATATGTCAGGATGAACGAGGCATTCCTTGTCCTCGGATGTATAAAGATGCGCACACGAGGACGTGTGCATGTCAGTATGGCCGTGACGGCGTCCGCGTCGTCAAATGCAAGAATATTGTAAAGTGTAAACAACAAATGCACCGCCTGGGCCGGCAAGCGCATCGTTCGATATCCCTACTACTCAACTTGTTTTGCTACCTGTATAAAAGGCTCTGAGCGCCCGCCGATAAGGCAGTCTAGGCTCTGGCGTGGCTCGGTACACTTGTTGTATCTTGCTAGTAGCTTATCCTCGATCTTGGATAATTAATTTGTGCAAACAAATTAATTATTATTGTCAACTATAAATTAGTCGCAGTACAATTTATAATTGAATATCTATTGCTTAAATTATGACTTATTTGTAATAAGGAATAATTAAGTTACTTGGAATTGTTAAAAGAGAACTAGTCATTAGTGATGGAAAGCTTTAATAGTGATTTTATGTTATTTTCGATAAAAGTTGAACAAAATATAAGGAGCTGTTATATTACCACATCCGCATTTTATTTATCATATCTGACCCACTTCCTACATACACTTAAATACGCTTGTACTGTTTCATAAAACACTTAATCAATATAATTAATCTGGAAACCTGTTGGCGATTTAAGTAAATAGATTAAAATGTGTTTTGTGAAACAATACAAGTGTATTCAACTGTACGTTTCAAATCATCATCAAATCAGTAGGTAACTTCCTAATGCTACTAAAGTAGCGGCAAATTCAAACACATACTTAAATATTTTTTTTTTATTATTTATTTAAATTTAATATACGATTCAACGTCAACATTTAATCAACTGTCAGCTGCTATGATCTTTAAAAAATTGTCAGTATATTTTTTTTCTGGATCAAACTTCTTCATGAACAAAACATAGTCTTCGGGAAAATTTTTTTGTATAGATGTTATATAAGCGTTTAGTATTTTTTTAGTTTCAGATGAACATTTAGCACACATCGTTTTCAATGTTTCTGGAAATATTGCTGAAAATATAATAAAAAGATTATTGTGAGTTAGGAGAGTTATGGGTATAAATATTACTTTAGCGTGCATGTGGATTGAGTGAGCACCTCTTAAATTAAATTATAAATATGACAGATATTTAGTAACAGCTCTCAAACAATTGTAACATTAATATCCCAATTTATAAAAAAAAATATAAAATATATGTCACTTTATGTGTGCTCACTCAATCCTCAAAGACGACTACCCGAATCTATGATTGTAGTGTTTATACACATAAAGATTTGTATTATATTTTTTGTATAAGTTGTGTTAAGTTAAATTTTTTAATTACAGAGTATTTAAAATTTTACACATAATGTTATATGGTCACTCAATCCACACACTTTCAAAATTCCGATTTTCTATGAAAGAGATGTAGACTAAATGTTCTTTTTGTAAAAAGCTATGTAAAAATTTGTAAAGTAACAAAAAGGTCACTGATTTTTGAATAATTAATTTTTATGGGTGTTTCTTATTGTCCTCACATTTTTAGTAAATATCTCTAATTCCGTAAGTGTTACAAAATCTTTTTTTATTTCAACTTTTTGTGAAATTTGTTACTAAATGACTGTTATTTTTTTATTTTGAGGATTTTAGGTAAATAATATTAGTGTTTCAATGTTTGTTTTAAAACATATGTAATAAGGTATCATACAATTCGACAAAAATGTTGGACATACTAATTTTTTTAACTATTTTATCTATTAAAATAAAAAAAAATAACCAGAAAGGATATTTTACTTAGAGAAATCATTTTTTTATCACAATAATCTAAATAAGTAGTAGATTTTTTTTCTAGTCACAGGATTACCTCCTTAGTAATTCGTAATCCGTAAGTTGTGCATTGGATTTAATCACTAGCTTAACAAAAAGAAACGTGAGTTTAATTATTAGCTTAACAGAAAGATATAGCTCCTCGTGCTCTAGGGGTCGACTGCCTCGTGGTCTAGGGCTAGCATATTCCGCTCAGATCATGAGGTCCCGGGTTCGAACCCCGGGTCGCGCAAATGTGTTATTCAGACTAGGAACTATTTGATCGACCATTATTAAAATTGATATTTTGTATATGTATTTTTTACGGATAAGGTTGTGTTTTGCTATGCCCATTGACGCTACTCACAGCCAATTGTCATGAAAATTAGTGTGCGGATGTACGTTTTCATGAAAAAAGTGATTATGCGATTCCCATTGTCGGATATTGCCACCAGGTGGCGCTGCAATGTACCTACTTCCGTATCGTTCAACCGATTTTCATGAAAATTAGAATGCAGATTTATGTTTTTATGGAAAAAACGATTATGCTATTCCTATTGTGGTGTTGCGATGTGATGCGATGCTACGATGACTACAAATAAAATCTATTCAAAAAGTAAATAAACTAACTTTACATCTATCATCATATATATATATATATATATATATATATATATATATATATATATATATATATATATATATATATATATATATATATATATAATATGGCCGAAAATCGACCATAGGCGATCGCTAAACAATAAAACCTCTTTTAAATTTGTCAACAGGCTTAAGCCATAAAGAAAATATTATATATACATATGTGTATCTTATCGTGTATGTCACATGAATTTAGTATAATTTATATTATTATCAATTTATTGTATTTCTAATGCATTATATTTAAAAATATTAGGTTTCTGCAGACCTCCGCAATGTAAACTTTCAATGTACCAAATACTCCACAGTTCGCGTAATTGTGTTAAAAAGGGATCCAAAGTTTTTCTCTCACGTATTAATATACAGATTAGTTTTCTAAATTATGCTTAAGTAAGTAGACAAAAGATTTTAAGTTTAGAAAACTTATACGATGTCTTTAAGAAGATCATGGTTGGATGGTATATTAAAGCAAAAAATAACCTTACCCACATAAGCAGCATTAATCTCATCACAAGGTGTTCTGTCTAATGCACAATCGACACGTCTACGCAAATTTTCCATATCTTTTGGTACAGTTTCATGTGTGTGTGTTTCGTCCGGATGGAATTCAAAAGCAGTAGAAAATTTTAGCAGTAAAGCAAGTAAAATCCACTTCATTTTCAGAAATCTGAAATAAAAACATTTTAACTCGTTATCGGTCGGTAAAATTTACCGTTGGTTTAACTTTGTCAAGATTTTTCTTTATATGGACTTTCAGCGAAGTTATGGCTCTTGGTGAAGAGTTTTCTAGCTGGTCAGTATATTACTTCAGTGTCGTAGATGCGTACTCTGACAAAAGAAACGGCAATGCTGGTGTTCTCCAAGGCTGTGTAAAATTACCTGCAATGTTTTTGCTGTATATCAGTATTATGTAGATGTCGGTATTAATGGTGGTGTAAGTACGTATGTGTATGTACTCCGACCGAGCGGTTCTTCTCGAGAAACTTCGTAAAGTTTTGGAAATAAGTTACGTCTGAAGTTGAAAAGCAAGGTATCAAATCTCGGAATGGCTTAAATTTAGATCAACCTAACTTTGAGAGGACATACAAGCAAACATAATTGCACATTTACCGGTAAATATATACACAATACACATCCTTGCATGCTAAGTAAACTCTTTTGACAACCTTAGCTTCTACTGGTTTCTGTAAACGTTTCTAGGAACAATTAGTTACGTAATCATTTGAAAAGAAAGGCTAAACAAGCTTCCAGAAGGCTCGGTGTGAGTAGCAGGACGAAACAGGTTTTTATATTGGCCGCCAACCTGGAACCTGCCTTAACGAGCACTATTATCGTCTTTAGGCAGTAGCTCTCCAGAACCATATTTTTTTAATATAGGATAACAAGCAAACTTTCCTGATGGAAAGAGACGACCATCACCTTTAAACATCAAAGACGATAATAGGACACGGCAATGAACCTGATTGATCGCCCATACTTGATAAGTATTATTAACACTAGCTATGCCAGCAATTTGGTTTGCGTGGAAAAAATCTATTAAAAATAAATGGCTATGCAATACTAAATGGATTAATAAGATCATCAATTATCAAAAAACATGAACAAAAAAGCTTTTAAGACATATGACTATATGTTGGAGATCTTGTTTAGATCGCCCATACTTGATAAGTATTATTAACACTAGCTATGCCAGCAACTTGGTTCGCGTGGAAAAAATCTATTAAAAATAAATGGCTATGCAATACTAAACGGATTAATAAGATCATCAATTATCGAAAAACATGAACAAAAAAGCTTTTAAGACATATGACTATATGTTGGAGATCTTGTTTAGATCGCTAAGCCGTTACTTTAATGGCTTAGCGATCAGTGGTTAGCGAAAGTGAGAGATAATCTAATATCATACACACTAAATTAATCGCATCTGTGGTGTAGTGTTCTGATATAAGTGCTGACCACATGAGGCCCCGGGCTCGATTCCCATGTCGAACAATTAAAAAAAATGTTTTTTTCAATTATCTGATAAAAACAACGTTGCCCGGGATTGGATAATTGCACGGTTACGCACACGGATACGCTTGCCACCTATAACATTGTGGGACTAATATCTTCGGCTAATCATGGGTACACCTGGTTGTACCTCTGCCTACCTTTTCGGGGATACGGGCGTGAAGATACTTACTAAATTAATATTTTTACTAGT
The DNA here is from genome assembly GCA_036924255.1 of Apodemia mormo. Classification (NCBI taxonomy): domain Eukaryota; kingdom Metazoa; phylum Arthropoda; class Insecta; order Lepidoptera; family Riodinidae; genus Apodemia; species Apodemia mormo. The sequence continues at coordinate 10,234,994 of JAUPFN010000002.1, forward strand.
AATAGCCCTATAGTCAAGTTCTACCATAGTTTTAACAATAAAATTTCTTTTAAGTGTGACAACAGACTATAGCTGTAAAGAAAATAGTATATGAGTATGTATCACATATGTCACATGAATATAATGTGTGTAATATTTGTTTTTATTAATTTAATGTATTTCTAGTGCATAATATTTAAAAATATTAGATTTCGGCAGTCTGCCGCGATGTAAACTTTAACTGTGCCAAATTTCATACTCTACTGTTCGCGTATTTGTATTTAAACGGGGAACAAATTTTTACCTGCACGTATTAATATAATTAGATATAGATGCTGCAGGATATACTTACTTTTATATTATTACTTTACTGTCTTTATCGTTGCTATAACTTGTTTGACTTCACTTGTATATACTACAAAATTTTAAAGCTAAAGTCGTTTTTAAAGGCCAATGATGTCACAGTCGGTTGGCTATTTAAATAAAATATTTTAAGGGATCTCTATAGAAATAATGCAACTTAATTTTACTTAAAACAAAATAATAATATTATATTTTTAAAAAGTATCATTACATCGATTACTTTGCAGGCACAAATTCGTCGGTTGGCGAGATAGGTGGTGGTCCTAATCGTCACATTTTACCGAATCGATAACTATTAACACTTTATATTTAAGACAGCTTTACGTGCTTATATGAGAGACACGTTTGATGTTAACACGCCACCACCAGACTTAGAGCTTATATTATAAGGACTTTCATTTTTGAAGAAAAATCTCGAAAATACACCATAATTATACTTTTATTCGACCCAGGGATTTAACTCGATATCTTACGATCTGAGCCACTATTTGGCTAAGTCTACACTTATCCTAGTGAACCAAATAGTTCTTCATTTGGTTTGTCAGATGACGACATCGATGGTGTTTGTTCTATTGATCGATAGCTTTTTAAATTATTTATTTGTCTCTCGTCACAATGGGTTTTGTTACAAATTTGGTTGGCTATATACCTATTTGTACACCCGTTTGTGAGAGATTGGTGCCTGAGGTAGGTTCTAGAAGATCCTGTAAAACAGGTTGCCAGGCTCTCACTTCGCGGTTTCAATTAACATGTAGGTACATATAATAGTAACAGTAAAAGCAAAATTTCATTAGGTTTTTTTTTTTTTTTTTTTTTTTATATATCATAAGATAGCAAACAAGCAGATGGGTCTCCTGATGGAAAGAGTCAACCATCGCCTATAGACACCAAAGGTGTTAATGGTGCGTTGCTATCTTGTGGCGAGGTCTAATGCCACGTGCATAAGTTTACCGGCTACCTTACCCTCCGAACCGGAACACGACAGCGACAAGCACTGACGCTATTGCGGCAGGAATAGGTAAGGCGGTGGTACCAGACCCGGGCGAGACAATGCAGAACTCTACCACCTAGTAGCCACGATGGCAGTGACTCGATAGCCAATCGGTCGCCTTTTACGACCTGCCTGGCAGAACGGCAGTTGGCCTATTCTACAAAGAAGGCCGGGACCAACACGGCGAAACATAAAAATAATCTTAACATTAAAATAAATTAAAATTAGGTATAATTTTAACAGAAAGAGTAATAAACAAATAATATTAATAGCTGTACGTGCTTATCCGAGGCAAAGGTGTGTTAAAACATTACCGAACTGCTGAGTTAATGATTTTCGAATCGTAACTCTCATTGACCATAATTCACATTTTTACCTGATGTGATGTCGAACGTGTGGGCTCACAGTTGTAACGCCCGAGTTACCGTAGCCGCGCTACGCCTAGCCAATCTAAACCTTGCAAGTAAAGCCGATCCAAGTCAAGCGACTCGCTCGCATTACTTGTACCGCTGACAGCTGTTGTGGACGTCACTTCCGACTAGTATTTTTATATGAAGTGTAGTGATGAGGAAAAGTTAAAAAAGATGACGAATCCTAGTTTTAGCTACAGTAGCAGTGAGTTGATTAGGACAAAACTCCATCCGTCTGTTAATTGGCATAGAATTATAAGTCTTAATTTGTTACAGAGCTTTTATGTCCTCCTGTTCCACATTCTAATCTAAGTCAGCTAAGCACTTTTTTGTATCATGAGATAGCAAACAACCATCGCCTATAGACACCGAAGATGTTAATGGTGCGTTGCTATCTTGTGGCGAGGTGAGGTGTGGCCACATGTGTGGTGTGAATGTATCACCGTGAATTTTCTTTACGCTCCCCATTTTTATGAACGAGCTGCAAACGTCGGAACGGGTTGTCACTTGCGAAGTTTTTATACCTAGTTGATGTAGTATGAGAGAGCGCGACGTGACCATGTCTGTCTTGCGAGCCGAGTGACAGCCCTTTGCCACACACCGATCGGTCAAATATACCTAATCTGCGGAGTGACACCACCCTGGTTGAAAGTGGACTGTAATGTGTAGCGGTTTATTCGTTCCAATTGGTAAAAGGTATAAGATTTATTAATTTAAACAACAACTGACGGGATATCGAATTATATAAAATACAAAATACAAAACTGGTTACACTTTATTGTATATTACGACACTTCACTTCTCAATTTCATAATTTTGCAACCAATCGAATTTGCAGCTGGAGTAAAAAAAGTATTAGTAAACCAAAACAAGCTATACTAAGTATACTAAAAATACTTAGGGGGGTTTTTTAGGGAAAAAAACTGTACTCTGTAGGGGTTGGCAGCACTGAGAAATATGAATTTTAAATAACCTTACTTTTCTTTTTTTTACAAACCATTTTACAAATTAATTATAAATGAAAGCAGCACTAGGTATTTTCATCAATCGGTACATAAGCCTAAAGGTTGTTTTGAAAGTCTGAAGTTTGTTGGTTGAAAACAACTCTAATTTTTAAAAAAGCTGAACTATCAATACTTGATTCGATTTCGGTCTTTTAATCGGCATTTGACGTAATTTTTGAGTAAGTACTAAAAAATTTTATTTTTTGAATTTTTAAACGTAAGAAAGTTATGAGTCTCCCTTCTCGTCGAAACTGACATATAGATCGCAAATAACGCTGGCGCCATGTTATTATATCATTTCGATCATTAAGTGTGCTCTTGCATGATCGTGCAACAAATTTAAAATTAAGATGCTTCAAAATTTATCTGAAGGTGTCTTTGAAAACCTTGGGCATTTCTGGATCATCGTACATCACTTGTAAAATCTAAAATAGTAAATTGTGTCATAGTTTAGAATCATTACTTACATGAAAAAGATAAAATAGGTAGGTAGATAGTAGGTATAAAATAACGCTGTCTGACTGATCGACTAACCTTTGCAAAGGTTGGAGGTTCATTTCGGTAAAAGAACTGATGAACAATTTTTCGTATTGCGGAGAATGTAAATTCATAAATTTTATCTTTGAAATTTCGCTTTGGTCCAGTTTTTTAGGAGGAGTTGGCGGCGCACCTTTATTTACTTTCTTCAGAAATTTAAAACTTGATTTCTTGAAAAATATCGAAGCTATGTCGAAAAACTAACTTTCTCATAAATGTTCGCTAACGACAATTCCAGAACAAAGTTACCGATTTTGATTCGATTTGTGGCATTTGACGTAGTTAATTAGATTTTGTAATAAATCGGAGCATTGCACTGATCTAAATAATACTTAAAACATTGTTTTGAGTCACTTTTTTGAGGTCCTTTACAAATTTTTAGGACGCCTAAGTTTAGTGAAACCAAATTAATTGACAACCGCGTTTCGATCTGTCAAGATGTTCAAACGTTATAAAAGGTTTACATATGCATTCACCCACATGCATACGACATTCTGACGTTATCGTGAAAATGGTCAGATAACCTACCTGGGACTTCAAAACATAGATATAGTGATGAAAAGTAAGAAAACCTATATACCCAAAGTTTTTAGTTCCTAAATAGTGTCTCGCAAAAAAAAACTAATGAAGTCCATATAAATTGAATAAAAATTAAACTGAGTCTAATACAGGATTAGACTCAGTTTAATTTTTATTCAATTATTACTGCCAAACTAACTGAACAGATTTCTAACACACATTTGATATTGCTACTAGGCAATAATAATAATTTGCTAATAAGTTGCCTTCCAAAATACTGAGTGTAGTTCTGAAGAACTTCGAAAGTTTTCAAAAGAAAATGTTTCTGATTATGAATTATAAGGCCTTTTTTAACTTAGAATCTGCTGAAAAGAGTTCTAAATCACACTTTTCATCACAAATAGCCATTTTTAATAAGTTGCTTATTAATTGCTTAATGGAAGACAGTAAAGTTGTCTAGCGCTCAAAAATATTAATGTTAGCAACTAATGAGCCCACAATGAGCCAGCCCTAAATTGATAGCTTAACAATACGATTGGATTCAGTTCAAAGTGCTAAGTGTGAGTTTTTCTTTTCGCATTCGATCGTGAGCGCGTTTGGAGTTTACTAGGAATTTGTATGTGATTTGTACAGCGCCACCTAGTGGTAAACTGGTTCCTCACGTTTACCACTAGGTGGCGCTGTACAAATCACATACAAATTCCTAGTAAACTCGAAACGCGCTCACGAACGAATGCGAAAAGAAAAACTCACACTTAGCACTCTGAGGGCCTACCATGAACCCTTATAATACTTGTCAAGTTCCAGGCAGTTCAACTATGAGTATTAACCTGTCAGGTTTTACGATCGTACCATGAACTAATTTTTGTTGACCTGCAATGCCGTTTTTTCGCCGTGTTGGTCCCGGCCTCCTTTGAAGAATAGGCCAACTGCCGTTCTACCAGGCAGGTCGTAAAAGGCGACCGATTGGCTATCGAGTCACTAACATCGTGGCTACTAGGTGGTAGAGTTCTGCATTGTCTCGCCCGGGTCTGGTACCACCGCCTTACCTATTCCTGCCGCAATAACGTCAATGCTTGTCGCTGTCGTGTTCCGGTTTGGAGGGTAAGGTAGCCGGTAAACTTATGCATGTGGCATTAGACCTCGCCACAAGATAGCAACGCACCATTAACATCTTTGGTGTCTATAGGCGATGGTTGGCTCTTTCCATCAGGAGACCCATCTGCTTGTTTGCTATCTTATGATATAAAAAAAAAATGCATCGTCTTCTGGCCGTTTACATTATCTTTGGCAGGACATATCAAATTAACGTTGAGAAACACATAACTTGGCGATTTTTAAATTTTAGTATAAAGTTAATATTATAAATGCATTTTAATTAGAAATCTTGAATTTAAGAATACAAATTGGCAAAAGAGATCGAGTTTTAAGTTATTTAAAGTCTACGTAAAATATATGGAACATAAAGTAAACCAAGTAACATTTGTTAAGCGGCATCCATTAAAGAACGCAACTCTGGGATTATTACACTTGACCTTGAATTGCTTAATAAAGATATTTATTTATGTTATGAGCGCGGTTTTTTAATTTCTTGAGTACCTACGTCTTGATTTTTTGAGATTAGAGTTTTGGAATAGTTTGTGACTATTTTAAAGCTTAAGATTACACATTGTTTTAATGAACGTGATTGATGTCCCTTATAGATATTGCAACGGGATTCAATAAAAGTGCACACTCAAAACGTTAATTTTCATCACACATCTAAAATATATATCGACTTTGTGGTCTAGTGGTCCGGTGTCGGAGTTGATCACATGAGGTCCCGGGTCGGACCATTAAAAAAATGTGTTTTTCCAGTTTTCTAACAAAAACAATGTTGTCCGGGATTGAAAAAAGTGCCCGTGGGCGATAGGCTTCGGCTAATCGTGGGTGCATTTGTTGTACCTCTGCCTACCTCTTCGGGGATACGGGCGTGAAGATACTTTTTTTTATCTAGAATTAAAAATAAATAAAAAATGCTTTAAAAGCAAGTAAGTAAAGACGAAAACCAAAACGGATTCCGGAAAAATAGATCTACGACTTTAACTGTTTACAAATTCATTCAAGAAGCCTTAAGTATAATAAATAAAAAACAATACGCTGTTGGTATGCTCTTAGACATGACCAAAGCATACGATAAAGTACAATATAAAATATTATTAAATAAATTAGAAGGTATAGGAATCCGCGTTAAGGCTCACGAATGGTTTATCTCTTATTTAAAAAATAGAGAACACCAAGTGGAACTTGAACATCGCAACTGCAACACTAGGGAAATAGAAAGAATCCGATCTAGCACAAAAATAATTAATGCTTCAATCCCACAAGGCAGCGTCATCGGATGTCTGCTATTTCTTATCTACATCAATGACCTCCCGAAAAGCATAAATACACCATGCTTCCTATTTGCGGACGATGTTTCTGTTCTCACATCATGCCAGGCCCACACTGACCCAAAGGAAAATCTCGTCAAAATATTTGACAAAATTGTTAATTGGATGACAGATCATAACTTGGAAATAAATTGGTCAAAAACCAAAATAATGTCCTTTCACCCTCACCAAAAATCCCCATTAGCAATAAATCTAACATACCAGGGATCTAAAATAGAACATGTTACAGAATTTACGCTTCTAGGTTTATCGATAGACACAAATATAAACTGGAAATCACATATAAATATAATCAAATCAAAATTATCAAAATTTATGTATGCTTTACGAGAAATTAAAAAAACCACTGATTTCCAAACTGCCCTTCTTACTTATTACGCTTATGCATATACGTGGCTCAGTTACGGAATTATACTATGGGGTAACAGCACAAATGAGACAACACTTTTCACTCTTCAAAAAAAACTAATTAGAGTTTTAACAAATAAAGACCACAACGTTAGTTGTAAGCCTTATTTCCGACAACACAAAATACTGACGCTACCATGTATTTACATTTTAGAAATGTGTAAATGTTGCCCGGGATTGAAAAAAGTGCCCGTGGGCGATAGGCTTCGGCTAATCGTGGGTGCATTTGTTGTACCTCTGCCTACCTCTTCGGGGATACGGGCGTGAAGATACTTTTTTTATATAGAATTAAAAATAAATAAAAAATGCTTTAAACGCAAGTAAATAAAGACGAAAACCAAAACGGATTCCGGAAAAATAGATCTACGACTTTAACTGTTTACTGTGTTTAGAAATGTGTAAGTTTGTACGAAACCACCAGGATTGGTACACAAAAAGAGAAGACAAACAGTCAGACAAAAAATTACGACATAAAAATACACTAAATTTGCCAACTTCCCGTTTAAAACTCTACACTTCGAGTACTTATGTAATGTCAATAAAAATTTATAATAAATTACCCGAACTAATAAAAAATGAATCGTTTAATCAATTTGTTATAAAATTAAAAAATCTATTAATAAATAAATGCTATTATGACATAAATGAATATTTTAGTGATAAATTTATATAAAATTATAAATGTGAATAATAAATCTAATTCAATTCTAATTAAACATTTCTTATAAATAATTACATTTATTACAAGTAATGATAATTAAATGAGATATATAAGTATATTACTCTTTTCTACCTTGCCATTGCTATACCCGACAGGGTCCACGATGATCTAAGCTTTATTTTAATGTAACATCTTGTAAACATTGTGGAATGCAAATAAATAAATTAATAAATAAATATTGTATTCACAAAACTTTAAATAGATGTAATGAATTAGGTACTATATTTTATACCAATATCAATATTTTTGTAAAACACAGTTAATGTCAAAAATTATGCAATATAAATTCCAAATAGGACTAGGCTAGGAGGCTAGGAATAGCAATTATAATAAAAAATACTTATGTTTACGGTACATTTAAGACAAATCAATCCAATAAAAGTTACTTGTTTACAGCTGCAAGTGACCGGCAATATTATGACACTTCAGCAGTTCAAATATCGATTTCGGTTTGTCAAAAACACTTCATGGTACGCTTAATGCAGGGCAGAAGCTTTGAATAGTAATACGATCGCTCACCGGCATAGGTCACGTGGTTGCTGACTGGCCTGTTATATATAACGCTTTCATGGTACGAAATAGCAGGGCAGTTTAATTATCGGCTAAAATTGACCTGCTATAAGAGTTCATGGTAGGGCCGCAGTACAGAAGGGGACTAATTTGTAATAAGCCAGCGTTGTCTTGTATTTTTGGGTTCCTATGAAAGCAAGAAAATATTAATATTAGCAACTAATTAGCCCATCAATGACCCTAAATTGAAAGCTTAACAATAATACGATTGGACTTTAAAAAAGCTAGCTTTAAAAAATGGTAATGTACGTGACGGGCTACGCGCAATATAGGGTCCTGAAGTTGCCTAAGAAGAAGACTTTTACTGTTTCATAGTATGAACATTAATAACCTACCTATTTAACGTCAATAACGGATATATTTTGTCTAGGATATATCCGCAGTACAGGTTGATTGCCCGTTAAAACTTTAAGTACGTTTAGCTAGGCGAATTAAAAACAAAGCTATGTCCGAAAGCATTGATTATTATTACATAATTCTACAGACATTATCAAACGAAATGGCGACTATTTGAACATAGCGTGATCTAATTATTGTGAAGCGCTATCTATGAACAGCATAACGAACTATTCTGTATGCAATTTAAAATAATTTGTAAGACAACATTTTATAAGTTGTTTAACTATTACTCGTAAACTTGTAAAACCTACGTAAGTTTTGACCGTGATAGTTTTCCTTTTAAATTCATTATATTTACCACTATCGTGATGTTTTTTTCCACTCTCAAAATCCATTTAGCTGGCAGATAGGGGACACCTGGCTCTAACAAGAATTAGCACTTCAAAAATTTATGTTTCACAAACGAGTTCAGTAATCGAAAAATTATTTTCTCAAACTTGCAATATTTCTTATAAATCTATCCAACGATATCCCACACTACGACGAGGTACGCGAAAAAAAATTAATATCTCCACTTTAAATATAAAGAAGATATCCTAAAAAGTATTTTTCAATATTTTATGTTACCACTTTGTTGCCGTTAGTAATCCGGATATTCATCCCAAATTACAGTATTTCTAGTATTTCACAAATTTCTAGTATTAAGCATCTTTCAGCTATCGTGCGGACGGACGGACATAGCGAAACTATAATAGTTCCTAGTTTACTTCAGAACCCTGAAAAGTTAGATTTGTCTTGTATTTTTGGGTTCATATGGAAGCACATTTTTTAACTAAAAAGCCTATGAAGAGCACTAAGTTGTTAGCAATAAATAATGCGATTGGGATCAGTTGCCAAGGCTAGGAACATCATTACGAATAATGTCATTCCAGTCTTTATACAAACACGCTAAATGCGAATACTTTTGACACAAACTTCGGACAGTACCCAATCAGTCTGATCATGGTATATCAGTCTTGATTTTTCACGGTATCTACATTCTTCCACATTCGCATCTGTATATCTGTTTTGTCAAACTTTTATCTACCATTCTTTCTACATGTTCGAATAATTTAGATGAAATTTATAATGCAGAGGGCTGTACGGTGCAGTATCCAATAAACAAATGCTATTTCAAGACGAAAATGATGTTGTTGAGCTCTCGTAGTCCTTTGCAAGGGTTTCTACACATTGTTAATGCGCAAGTTGAAATACAGAACCTAAAATACAGTAAAAGCCATAAAATTGTTGACAAGGCACATGATAGACTCATTAAGGACAATTTGCAAACATTTTTCTAATTTTTCGTCCTATCCCGAATTCAAAATTGTTTTTGTGATTTTTCGTCCGACCTTGATATTCTGTTAGAAAATTATACAATAATTTAATTCCAATTTTACGTATTATATCCTTCAGTATTACATTTTTTATTTACTAGTTTTGCCATAAGATATGAAAGAATATATTATTTTGGATTAATATTTTATGAACAAAAAATTATCAAGCACTATTCATAAAATATTCAGACATATGTAGGTATTTTACGATCGTACTAAGCTAATCAAAATTAATAATGCCTCTGATGATTAGCCGGGTTCTTTGATACTTACCGTATAAACCAAAGAGTATAAAAATAGTAAATTAAACAGTCAAAAAACATAGTATTTACAGATTGTGGAATAATGAACAATTAACAAGAATAAGAAACAAGTTTTATATAAAACTAGCGGCCCGTGCTTCGCTACGTATCGCCATTTATTTAATTCCTTTGTAACAAAAAATATGAAAAACGAAGAACCGCTCTTCCGATTTTGTGCAAACTTCACATAAACCATCTACTAAATAGTCCAAACAAAGCCTAAACATTTGGTTTTGATAGGTGGGCCCGTTGTTGAGTTATAAAATTACGACGAAAAGTGGCATTGATTTTTATATATATAGATGTAAATCATTATGAATTATAAATACGGATGTACGAGTACAATGTTTGATAATTAGGCTGTTAGTTGTTTTGTCTCGGCTATGTAAAGGTTTTATTTAAAAGCAGGTGCAAAAACCCAACCATTTGCAAATCGAAACATAGTCAAAGGTGTTAAAAACGAGGTTATAATTAGTATAAGTATATTTATTACACACAAAACAAAACACAGTAAAACTGCATAATTTAAAGCAAACGAAAAATATACTTGAAGAAAACAAAAACAATTACAATAAAACAAGTAAGCACTAAAAGAAAATTACGCGTTACTATGCGTTCTAACAGTCAGTGCAAAGAAAAAAAAATACCTAATATACAGTAAATAACAGAAACCCCGTCCAACCCGCTAATAAAATGATAGAATCGTTAATAAAATATTGTGGTATTTTAAAATACCCGTATATTTTAACCTTCAATTTCGCTAAAATTTTAGCGAATACATTCCGTCGAGTTAGCTGGCGTGGCCGCCTTGATGTCGTAGTTCATTGACATGTATTATACACGTCAATGTCGTAGTTGCATCGATGATGTCTGTCAATATTTTTTTCCGTATTTAGTGTGACCATAGTAATATTCGAAATATCATTTTAAATTAATTATTTTGATCGAAGAAAATTTATCTATTTATATCCAAAAAAATAATAGTAGATATAAATATGATTGGATTTGCTGCTACTAAACAATTATTTTGATGACCGGACAGGATCGGCCATTATTTTACACGCTGTATAATATCTCAATACATTATAACTTAAAACTATTTTATTATATACTAAATTTTATTTAAGATTTTCAGCATTTTTAAATATATATATATATATATATATATATATATATATATATATATATATATATATATATATATATATATATATATATATATATATATATATATATATATATATATATATATATATATATATATATTTTTTTTTTAAAATGCTTGAGTTTTGGGAATGATATATATGCAAACCATATGAATAACAAGGCGATAAACAAATATTAGATAATGATGTCCGTGTGTTCTAATTAACTGAAGAGAAATAGCTGTAGGTACATATAAAATTAATCTCTTAAAAATTTTTAAATCTTTACGCAAAACTTTATTTCAAATCAATAATAAAACTAGTAATTATATTCAAACACTCAAAGTTTTAAAATTCATTTTCAATTGTCGGAGTAGAAAACATTAGAAGCAAACACAATTAACTTTTTAATTAACCTAAATACGTTTTTCATTGAAGATTCAATACAATTTAATCGAATGTACCATTATTCGGAACGGCATTAAAAAAGGACACAAATGAGTTCAGCCATTTAATTAGCCATTAGACCGGAGTTACGGTAAACCGGGATTTTGTGTTTGGAAATTAAGGTTTTACGTAATTAAACCTGTATTACAATTTTAATCAATGTCGCCGCATAAATCTAGCTAGCTGTATCTAGGCTTAGATCTTGCATTAGATCTTTTTATAAGCGTTTATTTAACTTGCCGTGCTAGTTAGTTAGTGTGGGTCAAATCTTGGAAGCAAAATTTGACCCATTTTCCAGTGTGCGATTGAGCTGAAGTTGGGGAACACCTTAATTCTAATCACTTTTTTATATCATAAGAAAGCGAACATATGATGGGTCTCCTGATGGAAAGGGTCAACCATCGCCTATAGACGTAAAAGATGTTATGGTGCGTTGCTATCTTGTGGCGAGGTCTAATGCCACATGCAAAAGTTTACCGACTACATTACCCTCCAAACAGGAATACGACAGTGACAAGCACTGACGTTATTGCGGCCGGAATAGGTAAGGCGGTGGTACCAGACCCGGGCGAGACAATGCAGAACTCCACCACCTAGTAGCCACGATGGCAGTGACTCGCATAGCCAATCGGTCGCCTTTTACGGCCTGTTTGACAGAACGGCAGTTGGCCTATTCTTCAAAGAAGCCCGGGACTCATAATATAATTATACCGTTGGTTTACACGTAAAACTCATTAAGCTTTGTGTGATGTGTACAATGTTATGAGTTTAAATTCTATCTTGACACGGAAAAGTCACCAAGTACCTAAATACATTTTCTAATGAGATAAGAAGTCGAAAAACACATTTACAACGTTTTTTAGATAATTTTAGTATATATATATATATATATATATATATATATATATATATATATATATATATATATATATATATATATATATATATATATATATATATATATATATCGTTTTTTTACCAGATCTCCACGTTTTGAGGTCCTATGAACCTTTTTCGACAATTTTCACGATGACGATAATATGTATGTATGTGTGTATATGTGTTGTAAACATCTCATAACTTTTGAACGGCTATACCGATCAAAATAAAGTTGCTGGCATTCAATTGAATTTCGTTCAACTTAGATTTCCTGAAAATGTGAACAAATGTAGTAAGCTATTTTCCTTAAAAAGCTACGTCCATGCATAAATTGCATCAAAATCGTTTTATCTGTTTGGGAGTTATGATCGAGAAAAAATTGTGGAAAAAGTGTTTTTTCGACTTCACATTGAGACTTTTTAATCAATAATTTTTCGACCTTCTACAATAGTTTAATACTTAAAAAACTACGTCAAATGCAGTTTCAAGAAACCGAAATAGAACGAAGTTTTTACAAGTTACAGCTTTTCAAATATTAATATTTTGTTGTTTATGGCAAACTTACTTAATATTTTTAGAATAAATAATCCCACTATGTATGTAGACATCTCATAACTTTTGATCGGCTTGACCGATCGAAACGCGATTGATGACATTCGATTGGATTCTGCTCAACTTAGACTTCTAGAATTTGAATCAATTCGGTTCAGATTTTAATAAATTTTGATAAAACCTCAAAAAAAATGGGGAAACAGTAGTTTTTTTTAATATAACTGCCAAATTTATGTACCGATTGAGCACAAAATCTAATCAGCTCTATTCCTCAAAAAACTACGTCCAATGCAGAAATTGCTTCAAAATCGGTTTATCCGTTCGGGGCTATCGTTGACGAAAAATTTTGAAAAACTATTTTTTCGACTTAACTTTTTCAACCAATTTTTTCAACGAAAATTTTAGTACCTACTTAAAAAAACTACGTAGAATGCCGTTTCAGAAGTTAAAATCGAATTAAATTTTCAAAAGTTGCAGCTTATAAAATATTAAAATTATATTTTTTTACAGCAAACCTACTCAACAACAACAACATATCTTCACGCCAGATCCCTTACGGGGTAGGCAGAGAGAACCGAGTGCCATACATCACGATCCTTGCAGGCTTGTCTCGCTTCTTCCACATTCATCACTCTCTTCATACACACACGCCGGTTGCGAAGACTCTTGACACCACCTTCGGACAGTACTCGATCAATCTGATCGTGGTATGTCAGTCTTGGTCTTCCCCGGTACCTACATCCTTCCACATTCGCGTTGTATATCTGTTTTGTTAACCTTTCATCTACCATTCTTTCTACATGTCCGAACCAACGGAGCATGCCCTTTCTCATCTTTACACCGACACAGCAAACCTACTCCATATTTTTAAAATGACTTTCAAGCTAATGTATCGATTTATTTGAAAATCTAGTCAGCTTTTGCTGTAATCGGATTTGCAACAAATTTGTAGTCAACTGCAAAGAACACAGGTCATTTTTTTTGTACATTCCTTGCGTGTCTTTTGGAGTGACGAATATTAGATAAACTAGAATAATTTTCTACGATTTTTAAATCAATTAAATAAAATATATCGCTAGACTATAATTTGATTGAATTCTACCATCATATTTAAGTGTTACCATTTTATAAAACTTTAATTACATTTTCATTAAAACAGTAATAAGTTTATATATCATAATTTCCATTATAAGTATCAAATAAAAATTCTTCCTGTTTTTGTTTTAAAGAATAGTTAATAAAAGTAAAGTAAGTATCTTCACGCCCATATCCCCGAAGGGGTAGGCAAAGGTACAACAAGTGCACCCACGATTAGTCGAAGAGACTTGGTCCCACAAATGTGATAGGTGGCCTTTTTTTTGTACCCGACCCGGGAATCGAACCCGGGACCTCATGTGGTCAACGCCAACGCTGGACCGCTAGACCACAGAGGCGATAAGAATAGTTAACGCTAATTTAGTTTTTGTTCTTTTAAGTATCTATATTAAGTGTTTTTGCAAAATCTTAGCTCAGAATTCTGTCAATCTAACTTAGATTTCTGAGATTAGCAGTTGTACTGAAGGCACCCATTGACAAGATATTTATCTAACCACAGACTAATAAGGAGAGAGCTGATTGTTTGCGTTAACATTACATAAATTCCAACTTTATTTGGCTACTATTCCCCAAGTTAAAAAAATATTTATTAAATGCGGATAAGTTAAGGAGTTGATATAGAATCTTAAGAAATATATTAAATTTTAAGGTAATTACTAAAAAAAGGGATATATGAAGTCTTGCCCGTGTTCTTTGTTGCAAATCCGATTACAGTCGGTCGGTGATTCGTTTTGGATTTATCAATGATGCAATTATTTGAAAAAAATTTTTTTTGACATTTCACTTTTCTCAACATTTTTCGTCAAACATCTATATATCAAAGCATCCAAACTTTCGCATATATAATATTAATATAGTCGCGGGTAATAGCGACTTGATTCGCGTAACTCTAAAACTTTGCTTGCTTTCGAGTTTCGTGTAAAACGTAACGTGTGTCACACCAGATTAATGTAGGTTTCTAAATATGAAATAACTTTGATTTGAATTTTGTAGTTTTTAAGTTTAATTTAAAAACAACCTAATCTTTCCTTTTTATAATATCAGTGTAGATATGTCATCATAGGTTTCTATCCACAGTCCACAAATTTCTATTACTTTAACAGAGATAGGTGATCTTGCGAGATTTTTTCATCTCATAAGATACCAAACAATTTTATAGCTCTCTTGATGAAAAGAAACAAACATCACCTGTAATAATAGGCCAAAAGATGTGAATGATGCGTACTATCTATGGTGTTAATACCTGTCGCGGGTTCTTTGGCATTAAAAAAAAACTACACTTAGGTAAAATCTTTATGTACCTATATATTTATTACTCAATTTGACTAGATTTTAAAAAAAATATTATATCAATATAACGAAAAAAAAAAACAGGAACGATTGGGGACTGACGGCGCATGAGCTGGCGGGTTTTCGACTTAATTTCAGTGACTGGCGGTTGACTCGGCGATGAAGATAGATGGCCGGTCTAGTCGGCTAAATATTCGGGAACCACACAACCTTCCTGAAGCTTCACAGTCACGTGGAGTAGTAGGAAATGCCGCCACCAATTCCTAACTTAACAAAGCTAACATGCCGCAGTTCGCCCGTATGTCAAGCAGAGAACAAGAACGACGAGCCGCGTGTGGGCTTATGTAAAACTGCCTTGCGCGGGGGAACAAAGGCATAGATCGCGTCGGTAGATTTGGTCACCCGTGCCCTATCGTGGCTTTTTATATTTGTGACGTCTTCGACGTTACATGCCATATGGATAACTTTAACGGCTGTTTTACTCTCCAAAACGGGAACACGACAGTGACAAGCATTGACGCAATGGCGTCGCAATACTAATACGACTGCTAATGCAGAGGTGTGTCAGATTTGCCGAAGTGCTTAAACAATCGATCTTGTTAGTGGCTTTGATTGAGTTTTACAAGTTGTCTGATAGGACGGCAGATACTTTATTCGCCAGAAATAACCAAGACTAATACGGTGACTAAAAGCCAAGAGATATAAAAGAATAGGTTTAAAGCAAGTCCTAAGTCTTCTAGATTGTAATTTATCGTTTGTCCACTGCTTGCTTTAATGGAGACAAACTTTGTAATAGCACTTAATAGTCTACCCACAACATTAAGAATCGTCCACATAAACTTGAAAATCCTTTTTACGAAGTCTTTGCAAAGAACAATAAACGCAGTATCAAATTAATATTCTTACCGCCCTTTTAGAAGTGAAAGTTCTATAAAATAATTGTGATTTGAAACTCGATGAAAAGAAAACCAGCCAAGTACGAGTCAGGCTCGCGTACGAAAGGTTCTATACCATTATCTATAAAACGCACATTTGTTGTATAGGAGCGCCCCTTAAATATTTATTTTATATTAATTTATTATTAATTTTTAAATTGAATATATAAATAAATATTCTGTGAATATTTCAAGTGTCTACCAGTTGTTAAAAAATTAAAAAAAAATCAAAGCCACAACA
Organism: Apodemia mormo; assembly: GCA_036924255.1. NCBI lineage: Eukaryota > Metazoa > Arthropoda > Insecta > Lepidoptera > Riodinidae > Apodemia > Apodemia mormo. Next base: position 10,251,529 of record JAUPFN010000002.1, read on the forward strand.
CACACACACACACACACACACACACACACATACACACACACACACACAAAACAAGCCCCGTATAAATATTTATTTTATTTTGTTTTTAGTATTTATTGTTATAACGGTAAAAGGAATACTGATAAATGTGTGAAAATTTGAATTGTCTGGCTATTGCGGTTAATGAAATACAGCTGGTGACAGAAAAATAATTACATAGACGAACAGCGGAATCTTAGTAATAGGGTTCCGTTTTTACCCTTTGTATACAGAACCCTAAGAACAAAAAGAAACAAATATATAATTTTATAGCATTAAACTGATGAAAGAATGAGATATAATATATTACATAGTCCTTTATATTTAAAATATCATCTTTTTAATGATTCCAAAACCAGCTCGATACAAACTGTACTTACAACTAAAGATATTTTACTCCAACTGTTTGCTTCTAAAATACGAAAAATTTTTCCTTCGCTCTTCCAATTTATCTCTCTCTATCTCTATCTATCTCTCATCTTTTTCTACTTCAATCAATATTTTTTTTATAAATACAAATTTACAGAAAAATTGTCGATTAGTCGCTATCTGAATTCTTCAAAAATAAACTTTTGCGTCTATTTCATGTTGTTACATTTATCACAAAAACGAAGATTTATTTGCAATTATTTTATGCATTACAGTGGAACAAAAATAAATTTAAAAAGTTTTGGCCAGGTATGTTAGGTATTTGTAGCTATAAAATAAAGTTTTTTTAAGCTAACATTTTTAGACTTAATATTTTGAGACGGTACTCTGATTTGGAAATTATTTTAGAAACCTTAAAATATAATAATTAAAGTCAATAGCAAGTTATGAATTTTAAATTACTTTTTTGTGCCACGTGGTTTAAAATGTTACAATTGAAATGGTAAGAAGTGCACAATATTTACAACATCAAAAAAGAACGCACTAGAAAATAAAATTATAAATGTCTAACCTATCTTATTTATGGTCTTATAAATGTCCATTTATGGTCATACAAATTATCCATAAATTTACTTTACTTGAATCAACCTTATTAATTTTTTAACGACATGCATGTATACATACATATGACATGTATGTATGTAATATTGTTGAAATTGGGTAATATTTAAGTATGACATCTATTTTGTGACATCTACGTATTCATAAAATATTTTAGAGTAAATATTGATAGCACATGCTTTATTTTACGTTAGAATACTTTTCGAGTGCTAGTAGGTTGTGTCCAGAGGCGGCTCGTGACATTTTTTAATGGGAGTTCATAAAAAAATAAAGGAGAAACTAAAGCTTACTAGGTATTTATTTTATTTGTACAGAAAATCTATTCGCCGGTCTTTTTGGCGAGCAAAAACATCTATTACTTTCTTGTAAAAATTAGATATAAAATTATAATTTATTGCTTTCTTCCTATCCACACAACCAAGATCTTTTGAAATATTGTTGACCGCCCGTTGGTTGAGTGGTTAGCGACTCTGACTACGCAATCGACGGGGCTTTAGTTCCAGACGCATTTTGAGACTCTTTTCACAATGTTTAATAAAATATATACTTTATTGTTCCATTTTCAACACGAATGTCACCCACTTTTTATTATTTAATATTTATTTAAAAGAAAAACTTATAAGTAACTGACGAAGCCAACACGTGTTTTGTTTACATAAGATCGGCAAAAGCGCATAAGTAACCCCGTGGACGAACCCGCGCAGTGACAAGACAATATCGTGCGTGAGCGGCGCTCCAGTTTAAGCTAATTTTTCATACGAAATCTTTTGTTTCACGCGTCGCCCCGTGACGATGTTTCTCTTTCGTACTTATCGAATACAGTGCTAGGAAACGTACTAAACTTTGTTTCATAGGAGCGCAAACGTTAGCGCTCCACAGTCCATTCGATACACTTGACGCCAAAACCCAAATGTATGCGAAGATATCTAATAGTTTCCACGTTTTTAGTAAATTTAAGAGCGACTCTCTTGTATAGTTATAGTAGAAAGAAATTATTTTATTTTTAAATATTGTATTATTATATAATTTTAATTATATAGAAGTATAGATAATGTAATTTTCGTGGGAGTGCACTGCACCAGCGCTCTTTAGGACGAGCCGCCTCTGGTTGTGTCAATGTTTTTAGGGTTCCGAAGTAAATTATTGACCCTTATAGTTTTGTTATATCCATCCGCCCGTCTGTTCGTCCGCAGTCTAGCTTGGTGATCCTTGGTACTAAAAAGCTATAATTTGACATAAATATACATATTAGTTACGGCAATAAGGTGGTAAAATAAACTCTTGAATTATTTTTTTAAAATAGCTTCTTAGCACATAAAATAGGGATGTTAATTTTTTCTCTCATATACCCTATTGTGTGGGGTATCGCGTTGGATAGGTTTGTGAAAATTATTATCGATTTAGGGACTCTTTTGTGAAATAATAAGCTTTAAAGAGCTAATTTTTGTTAGAGTCAAGTGTTCCTCCTGTTTGCCAGCTAAACGATTGGTTTTGGAAGTAGGAAAAATAATAAAGATAAAAAGGAAACTATCACGGCTCGGAAGGCTTTACAAGTTTTTGAGTAATAGTCGACCAATTTATAAAATGTACTTGGAGAAGTTTATATAAGTGGTGAACCCGTGGTGTGGATGTATCCGTCATTGACGTTAAATAGGTTAATTGTAATAGTATGAAACAATAAGAGCTTCTTCTTAGTTCGCATTATAGTGATGGGTAACTTCGGAACCCTATATTGCGCGTAGTCTGACACGCACTTAACCAATTTATTTTGATTTAGCCTCTACTTTGTTGAAATCCACAACTCAACATAAATTTTTACCTTTCCACGGAATCACATATTACGTGATCTGTTTAATGCCACTGATATAAGAAAAGTAGTGTAAGAAATAGAACAAACTCACAAAAGGTCGAGAAAATAAACACGACCTGGCACATTTATCCTTCCACGTACACCATACTTTACACTATATCAATCGAAGAACACCTACACACTACTATTTCTGTTAGCCCAAAGGTTGACTGGGAGAGAATGCATCTAGCATTAAGTCCGCCTTTTGTACAATAATTTTATATACGTAAGTGTACAATAAAGTTTAAATAAATAAATAAAATTAAATAATGTTAAATATCTTATACATACTAAGTACATAGTATATTGCAAAGATTTTAGTAGCAGGAAGATTCATATGGTCCTAGGTATTTTTACAACAATAAGACTTCATGGAATTCCAATGTGACTAAGCCTTTGTTCCCAGAGATAATTAAATATTCACGCGTCCATTCTAGATACGGAACGGCTTCCCTGCAACTTACTATTGTCATGTACTTTAGTGCTAACAACTGCCTTACTTCTAAGGTTATATTTTAATGACAGACTTTTTACTAGGTGGTAGAGTTCTGCATTGTCTCGCCCGGGTCTGGTACCACCGCCTTACTTATTCCTGCCGCAATAGCGTCAGCGCTTGTCGCTGTCGTGTTCCGGTTTGGAGGGTAAGGTGGCCGGTAAACTTATGCATGTGGCATTAGACCTCGCCACAAGATAGCAACGCACCATTAACATCTTTGGTGTCTATAGGCGATGGTTGACTCTTTCCATCAGGAGACCCATCTGCTTGTTTGCTATCTTATAATATAAAAAAAAATATAAAAAAAAGACTTTAAAATAAGTTAACGTAGATAATAATAATAAATATTTCCACGTATTTATTTTGATGCGATGAGTATTATCCTATTTTCTATTTCAATCCTACTGTTTACATGCAAAAATTTTGTTACGAAATCAAACAAAACGGCTCAACGGAATCTAATTATAAACTTACCATATATTTTATAGGCTATTAATGTTCCTGTAAGATTTACAAATACCTAAAATTACGAATATAAACACATGTCAAATATGTTTTTTTTTTAATTCCCGCTAAGTTAGTAGTAAAAAAGCTAGTAATAGTTTAAGGACCAAACATATATAAATTTCAGACTTACTGAAACATTTTTGAAATTTCGAACTTACTGAAATATTTTCGAAATCTATTTTGAAAAGTTTCTGCTATGATAACTGTATGCCATTTTTTAAATAAAATAATAATATTAAAAGGAAATATAAACGACAGGCTTACTGATATTTTTTACGTTTATTAATTTCTGTACCTGCTATCCTGACGCATCACTTAACCTACTGCAATCGGGCTTAGCTAGGCCCCATCTCATGAGCAGGTAACATAAGGAGTAATTGGACAAAATTCTGAGTTTATTGAAATATGTCATGCTTACTGCTCACTTATGATTATGTTAACTGCAGACTAAAACGGATGAGCAAGCAACGCCGCACCAGATGAGTGCTCTGCTCTTAACAAGTCAAGATTAAGCATTTCTCTGGTCTTAACCTGCATCTATTTATACATAAAATTTCATAATACAATTATAGAAGCAGGCATATATAAGGTCATTCAATAATAGGTAATATTTTAACCCAGCATTCGGTAGGTACGTCTAATCAAATATCCAGCTAAAACAGATGTCATTCAAGAGTGTAAAACTTTTTGAGTTGTATGAATAAAATTTCGTATACGAATAAAATTTCATACAAGTCTATATATATATATATATATATATATATATATATATATATATATATATATATATATATATATATATATATATATATATATATATATATATATATATATATATATATATATATATATATATATATATATACGTCGACTACGCTCAAAATTTTTGTCACGGGATTATTTCCTATTGAAAATTACTATCTAAATCAGTGTCGCTTAATTAATATAATTAATAAAATACTAAGCATTAATATTTTTGTATTAATATAATTAGTCACGGTAAAAATATGTTCGTCACCTTAAGAAGAAGTTTAAGATCTAGATAATAATCATTTACACAAGATAAATTAAGGAAATAGTGTTGATGCAAGAAAGTCTGAACCATGTTATCGAACAGTTAAGCATAATTTTCTATGTGACAAATTTTCAAAAGATCATATTTGCTCGCAGCTTGTTAAATGAATCAATTTCAAAACTGATGAACCTATTCTTACCGCTACTGTACCTAGGTACTCACAACAATCTATATTAATGTTATAAATGCAAAAGTTGGGATGAATGGATGTTTGTTACTCAATCACGCAAAAACTACTGAATTAATTTATATAAAATTTGGTATACAGGTAGATGATGACTTGGAATAATACATAGGCTACTTTTTATCGGAAAAATTATGATCTGTGGGATTCGCCAAAAACTTTTATAATGCTGCGGCTGCACGATGCCGATAGTAGTAATTGATTAAAAAGTGAATGATAGTAGTAATTAATTAACCTGTTAAACGAGCGTCATGAGGCGTAGACTTTTGGATTTTCCAAAGTTTTTCAAATATATGGGTAGTGAATAGACATACTTTGAAGTTTGGTAGCGATTAGATTAACGAAAATATGTTTACCGCTCTGTTAACGATTATTGGTTATTTATTTATTTATTTCTAGCGATAATCGGGACAGACAGATATACTTATTCGAGGCAAGGGAGAGGCCCACCGCTCGCCAGACTCCGCGTTGTTGCTCAGATATTGGATTTTCGAGAAAAACCTTCAATAACACTTTTGCTTGACTCGGATCCGGGATCATGATCTGAGCTGAATATGTTCACTCCTCTAGACATCAAATTGCTATCAAATGATGTAAAAAAATATACAAAGATAATTATTGTATATCACTACATAGTACAAAACAAAGTCGCTTTCTCTGTCTGTCCCTATGTCCTTATGTCCCTATGTATGCTTAAATCTTTAAAACTACGCAACGGATTTTGATACGGTTTTTTTTTAATAAATAGATAGAATAGTGAAACCGCGGGCAGGCCGCTAGTTACTTGATATTGAAATTCAATACTTAACTTTAATATGATTCTTTTACATAGAAGAGTGCCCCTCTTCTGTATAAAAAAATCGCATTAAAGTTACGGACTGGAGCCTCCTGTCCGTTTGCTCCTTACAATCACCTGACGGTAAGTGAGTACCTTCTTTGTCTGGCTCTTGTAATTGCGTTGCCGGCCTTTTGAAAATGAGCAGGCTCTTTTCTTGAAGATCCCTAAGTTGTATCCATTCGATAAAAAATTCTGCCGATAGCTGGTTCCACATAGAAGTAGTATGGGGCAAAAGGTGCATCGAGAATAGCACGGTTGTGAATTTCCAGACATCGATGATAAGGATGAAATTTTAAATATTGTCGCGATATCCGATGATGAAATTCGGCAGCAGGAATTAATCCAAACAATTCCTTGGAACATTCCCAAACGATATTAGTTCAAAAGCATGTAATCTATGTCTAGTATTACACTACCATTCATATTTTATTAAATTTTTAATACAACGTACGTGTTTCGTTTCCAAAAGCACTTAAAGCCGTATCCGCTGTCAATCCGCAGTGTAATTTCACCTGCACAAAGGCCTCATTGTAGAGAGGTGCGAAGAGATTTGCTTGCCAAATTGGAAGACCCAACTCTGTAATCGGCTTATGAGAGGATTTTCCTAGATAAACCAAAGTCAACTCTACAATAATGTGCATTAGAGTTTACAATAATATGTTTTTAATTTAACAAATATTTTTTATTACTTTATAGTACTACAATCATATTTTTTTAAATCTAATCTACTAACGACCAAATTGGGCATAAAATTATATTGGTGGTTATTGTTTGTTTCCTTTTCTAATATTTTTGAAAATTATATTCAGTTTATTACCCTAAAATCTTATTTCCCAAAAATTACAAAAAACAAAAAAATGTCGACTAAACAGTGATAAACATTGCGTTTAGGATATAATTGTGCGACAAGTATAGAAATATATTTAATAAACATATGTGATTATATATGGGGCACACTAAAAGTTTTGCACTTCTAGCTAATCAGAACTATTTGAATTTCGAATGTTATATTTTTAAAACGTTGCAACCTACTTAGTTATAAAAAAAAACAATTGGCGGGAAATGATTTGTCAATTGTTTTTTTTATCACACATCAAAGTTCTACGTAAGCAACGAAAATGGAATTAAGTCGAAAAGATTTTAGAGCGATGATTTTTTATGATTTTAAAAGTTCTCTTTCTACGCAAGACTGTGCCGCTCGTCTTCAAAATGCTTTTTGAAGAGAAGCACCTTGTTTGAGCACCGTGAGGCGATGGTTTGCTGAATTTGAGAGAGGCCGAGTTTCTTTACATGACGAATTTCGTGAAGGGCGGCCTTCAAGTGCCGTCAACGAAAATAATTTGGTTACTGTTAAGCCGTTAATTGAAGAAAACCCCCGGATTACCTATGAGACAATTTGAGGACTATTGGGGATTGGTATGAGCCAATTTAGAAAATTTTACACGAAGAATTGAAAGTTCGGAAACTTTGTTATCCATGGATCCCTCACGAACTGACAGCGGAGCAGAAGCGGGCTCGCGAGGAATGATGCACACAGATGCTATTGAAGTACGACTACGGACATTCTAATGCTGTTTATGACATTGTCACAGGAGACGAAACGTGGATTTATTGTTTTGAACCCAAAAGAAAACAGCAATCTTGTGAATGGGTGTTTGAAAATGAGAACAGGCCAACAAAAGTGAGACAGGCGAGAAAGGTGGGTAAAAAAATGATCGCGTTTTTTTTCTCAGCTACGGGTTCCATCTGTACAATTCCACTTGACGACCAAAAGAGTATTAATGCCGAGTGGTATTCTACCGTTTGTTTACCCAGGGTGTTAGAAAAAGTTCGCGAAAGACGACCGAAAAGCCGCATTCTCCTACACCATGATAACGCTTCTTCACACACGGCCAACAAAACAAAGTCATTTTTAGTTTCTGATAAAGTACATCTCGTCACTCATCCTAGCCTCGACCTAGCACCCTGTGATTTCTGTATTTTCCCCAAAATCAAATGTTTGATAAGAGTTTTTAATTTTACCAACTCCGAAGAGGCAGTGATAGCGTTAAATCAGCACGTAGAAAACATGCCTTCAGATCTGTGGTCCTCCTGTTTTAAAAAATGGTTTGATCGCATGAAAAAATATTTAAAATGTAAAGGGGATTATTTTGAAACGCAATAAACATAATATTTTGGTTATAACATGTTGTTTTTTTAAGTTACGCTAAACTTATATTGTGACCTACGTAATACAAATGTCTCTTTCTGTCGGAATCGGACCCAAGCATCATCACGATTGGAATCGTTAGAGGAACATTATATACTCACATCTGTGGGGTTGGGTCTAAATGGATACACTTTTCTTGTCAAATTATGGTTCTTTTTAGGGTCCCGTACCGAAAAGGTAAAACGGAACCCTATTAATAAGCCTCCGCTGTCTGTCTGTCCGTCTGTCTGTTACCAGGCTATGTCTCATAAACCGTTATAACTAGAAAGCTGAAATTTTCACAAGTTATGTATTTCCATTGCCGCTATAACAACAAATACTAAATATAAAAATAAATAAAAATATCAAGGGGGTCCTCATACAATATAGTGTTTTATCTTATTTTTTTGCTATGATGGTACGGAATCCTTTGTGCGTGAATCCGACTCCCACTTGGCCGGTTTTTTATTTTTATGATGCACATATCTATCGTAATGCCGTCCATGTGAGAATGTCAAATCTATACTCGACAATCCTTTTTACTTTAAACACAACACGTTCTGTTTATCCAGCTGATATCGAAAACATAAATGATAATAAAAATATATTCCTACAGCTCGGTCTCGGTCCTACAGCTTGTACTATAAAACAAAACAAGATACAAAAATTAATACCACGTGCCAAGAAATTCACCGATATACAATAACCACACATTTTACTGGGTGGTAGAATTCTGCTAAGACTTGCCTGGGTCTGCTAACACCGCCTTATATATTCCTGCCGCAATAGCGTCAATGCTTGTCACTGTAGCGTTTTGATTTGGAGAGTAAGGTAGCCGGTAAACACACGCATGTGGCATAAGGATAGCAACGCACTATTAACATCTTCGGTGTCTATAAGCGATGGTTGTTTCTTTACACCAGGTGAGCCATTTATATGACGACGAAAAAACGGAATAGGTTCTCAATTCGACGTGTATATTTCTTTAAAGTTTAACCACGCATAACTTTTTACAGAGTAGTTCGCTTTTAATAATTCTTTTTTATTGGAATATATACACACAGAGAGTGGTCCCATTTATTTATTTTTTAAAATTCTAGCCATTAAGATCCGTAAACAAGGGTGATGATTGTTCACGTACTGATTTTAATATACAGAATGTCCCAAAAAGTAGTGTCAAGCGAAATTCCAGAGACAGGGCACCCCTTGGGGTAACCGAATCATCCCAATGTATATTCCGCGATTTTGCACAGTTTTCGAGTTATTGATTTTTTTTATATGTTTTTTAAAATTTTCCACCTGAACAGTTGTAAAAATTTCTGAAAAAAGTAGATGACTTTTTAGAATTTTTGTTTTAATATTAAAAATGTATTAAGTATATAATATAAAAAGATATTAAATTATACAGATTCGTTTAAGATTTTAACATTCTGATGCAAAGGAGAATGATGAGGCTCCATACAAATCTGGCCTAAAACGCAACACATGATGATAACTGCTTACCGTATTTTAATGCATTCATAATTTCATCTGAAATGTAAATTGTATTACGGGCACTTTTTATAATACTAAAATTCACGAAACTCCTTCAAAGCTTAATATTACTTGAATTTTCAATTGTTACATTCCATTTTAAGCCACTCACATTGCAATATGTCGTCACCATAAATATAATCAATTTTTGTATCACTCATCATAAAGCTTATTTGATTTAAACCACTTAAAAGTTAAAAAACGAAAAAAGCTTTTATTTACAATAACATATTTGTTACTCATTCACAGTGTAAATAGATGACAATTGTTTTTTTTTTTGTTTCTTTAGGATGATACTAAGAGTACTTATTATACAGCCTTTTATGTTATAACTTTCGACTATAGCAATAAATATTTTCATTTTCGTTGCATTTTATACAACATTTTGTTTAAAATGTTGCATCTTACCCCTCGTTTACACCAAAAAACATGTTTTATACTTGTTTTATACACAACTTGTAGAATACTTGTCAAAACATAATTATTTGTTTTATACATGTATTGCAACTGTCTCAAACATATTTTCGTTCACACTGTGTAGCCAACAAGTCTTTATACAAGTATAAAACACACTCGCGTTTACACTTGTGTCTAAGACATGTTTTTGATTTGTCGGATACATTGACAGCGTTCTCATCTACGAAGACCTGTCGTGTTTTATACAAGTATTGTTAATTTTATTGAAATTTCTGTATACAACTAGTTGCAAACATGTTTTATACTTTATCCATACTTGATGAATAATGTTTTATACTTTTACTAAACATACCGCTCCTTTCATCCTTTAGTACCTATCTAATTGCATTTTTTCCTAAATTTGTATCATTTCGTAATATTATATTAATTATTTTGTAATCTTTTTATTATTGTAATATGTTTATTATTTTGAATTTCATTTTTTGAATGCGAAGAAAACTAAAGTTCTAGTATTTGAAAGAGAAGCAACCAGAACGGATGTAAGAATTTTGGTCGATGATGTAGTACTGGAACAAGTGGAGATGACTGTGTATATCTTGGATGTGCTTTTAGGAGGGATGGAAGGTACATCGGTGATGTTGAAAGAAGAGTGTGTGCAGGGAACAGAGCGAATGGAGCGTTAGGGAGATTACTTAAAAGCACAGTTTTAAGTTAGGGTGCCGTCTAGCCCTGCTTAATTATATGCTTATCCCAACTCTATTATTGTGTGAGAGTTGGGTATATCAGAAAGGGCATGAAAGTTGAATCAACGCGGTTGAGCTAAGATCGCTGGCGAAGAATATGTGGCGTGACCCTCGCGGACCGGGTTCGTAAAGTGAAAATGAGAGAGAAGTTAGGCTTGAAAGAAAGTCTCGGTGTAAAGATGAGAAAGGGCATTCTCCGTTGATTCGGATATGTAGAAATAATGGTAGACGGAACGGACGGAACGGATTATACAACGCGAATGTGGAAGAATGTAGGTACTGGGTAGAGCCAAGACTGACATATTATGATCAGATTGTTCTAGTACTGTCCGAAGGAGTCAAGAGTTTCCGCAACCGGCGTGTATATATGAAGAGAGTAATGAATGTGGAGGAAGCGAGACTAGCCTGCAAGGATCATGATGAATGGCACTCGGTTCTCTCTGCCTACCCCGTAAGGCATCTAGCATGAAGATATGCATGTACTTTTATTGTATAATACAGTGTACACTGCACCCATGAACAAAAAAATCCTCAGTATCTTCACTTTCCATTGTGAATGTTGTGTTAAACAGCAGTTAATTGGGCACCCAGGACTTAATAAAATTACAGAATGGCCGATTGATATGTTCCAATTGTAAAAGAACTAAAATAAGTATATTATGTGAGATAATGAACAAGAGGCAGGCAACTAGAAGTTCACAAATAATTTACCTACCTACAACAAGTCATACAAATTTTGTCTACATGTTTTATACAAGTTTTGTATAAAACAAGTTTAATACAAGTTTTGTCTACATGTTTTATACAAGTTTTGTATACGACAAGTTTCATACAAGTTTTGTGCACAACAAGTTTCATACAAGTTTTGTATACAACAAGTTTTATACAAGTTTTGTAAATGTATTCCAATGTGAACAAGAAACGAAAACATTGCATAAAACTTGTCAAATACATGTATTATACCTTGGTGTAAACGGAGGGTTACTGATCTGGCATTTTTATGATTTGTTTAGTTGGTCAGAAATAAAAGAAAGTGTCAACCTGATGGCAGAAAAGAAAGATCTTTGCTTGATTTAGAAATAAGAAAAAACGTACAAGTGTTTAGTTTCTTGACTTCCCAACTAAAATCCTTTTAAAATTAGCTTGTTATTAAAAAGTGTCCGTTGAAATCTAATATTGACTTAATGTAAATTAAATTAATTTAGTAATTTCGGCTGACGCTATATTCTTGTAGCCCTTTTAGGTCGATCTCATCAATCTCCTTTGTAAAATGGAAGAAAATACTGTTAACAATTCTAAACAAGACAATATTTTGACATTTCGTTTCGAAATTAGGTGATTTACGTCGACAAGAATTAGTGTGATTAGCATAAATGTTCTCATTTTGTATCTGGAAAAAGAAAGTATCACTGAAAAAGGTAGACAGTGGTACTTTACAACCAGTGCACCCACGGTTAACCGAAGATACCTAGTCCCACAATGTGATAGGCGGCAAGCCTATCGACAACTGGGCACTTGTTCAATCCCGGGAAACGTTGTTTTTATCATTGAAAAACATATTTTTGATTGGCTTGACTTTAAATCGAACGTGAGACCTCATGTGGTTGAGACCGACATTGGGCCACTAGACCACAGTGGCGACATTTTTGTATCTGGGTGTTTATAAGTAGTGGCGATCGCCTTTTGATAGAAATTTGACCATAATTTAATGCGTTTGACCACAGACTAAACAATAAAGTCTGTTTTAAATTTGGCTATAAATTGTAATTTATGATATACGTGTGTTACATTGACGTGTATAGTGGTAATATTATACACGTCAATGGTGTATTATGATATATATCAATAGATGGATGATAGTGTGTGAAATATTTATTTTATTAATTTATTGTATTTCTGAAGCTTGTTACATAAATATTTTAATAGTTTTCTACATGTCTTTGTGATGTCAAGTATAGCTGTACCTACTTATAGTCCTCCGTTCGCTTAGTTATCGTGAAAACGGGTACAAAATGTTCACTTCACATAATAATATATAAAAAATATAATATATTAAGTATTTTTTTAATATTTTCTTTTAAACACAACTACTCCTCTTACACACGGAAACTATCATTCCTTATTCCCTACACATTTTCAATAGTTCGAGTAAGTTGAGATTAATCCGCTTACAAGCGTCAATGACTTCGAAGAAATTTAACTCACATTTTTGTTAAATAGTACAGACTTGTCTATTAAAACGAATAAAGAAAACGTGAAATCCATACTATCCATACTAATATTATAAATGCGAAAATCTGTCTGTCTGTCTGTCTGTCTGTTACGCTTTCGCGGCTTAACCGCTGGAGCGATTTTCATGAAATTTGGCATGGATATAGTTGAAGATCCGGGGTCAAACATAGGTAAGTTTTTTTTCAAAAATCAGTCCCTGGAGGGCTGAAATAGGGGACGAAATTTTTATTAAAAGCTATTTGGACAACTTATTAATATATTCGCGGGCGAACTGCGCGGGTTAGCTAATTGAATTATAATTCTAGATTGCCACGAAGTTGTTTTTTATTATTTACACATACATACCTATAAATATTTAAAACTCGTGTGCGAATAAGGCTAAAAATCGTATATTAAGATCGTGACAGCAAATTAAAAGGTAGAGTACTCTCTACTGGGTTTACTGGGGTACGTCTCAACTGGGTTTGGTACCACCGCCTTGCGTATTCAAAGCAAAGTAAATAATAAAGTTATTATAAGACGCTGCGTCCAAAGACACGGGCGTTGCAGAACTCTACCACCATTATATATAATAAACGTATATGTATATTATATAGACGACTATATTAGTCACAAACTACCTGGCAAAATGGTGGATTGTTATTTTTTAAAAGGGGGCCTAGATCAACTCAGGCAATTAGATGATCGCTGGTTTAAATCCATTTGTACCAAAATATTTCTAGTACATTAGTACATAGAAGTTTTTGTTTTAGGTTTGCCCTCGGCTGGGAATAGAAATAACTAAATCTAATTCCTTTACGACTAAAACATTGATTAGTAGAAACTATCATCTCCATTTCGCAACACCTAAGGCTCATTCAATTAGGTTCAGATTAATCCGCTTACGATCGTCACCGACATCGCTTAACCGGATTAATTATGTAAATTGATGTTTTTGCTAACATGCCATCGCATAACAAATTGTCGGTTCATATCGGAGATAATTAATAAACTTTCGAATGAGCTTGACCCAGCCAGTTTATGTTGATGGAAGAGCTGATTAATTTTATAGAGTACTGAAGCAATTTTCAAAATTGTTTATTATCGGAAATATTCAATTCATAACTATAGTTTTTTTATAGAAAAAGGAGGCGAACGGACAGGAGGCTCACCTGTCCACGGTAAGTTGTCACTGCCGCCCATTCACTGCCGCATTCTTAGATGACCTGTGCTGATAACTCTGTCCGTAGCTATGTATAAATATTTCAACGCTTTTCAAACTAATGGATATTCCTATAAATAGTTAATTTTCAGCCATAAAGAATATCTTTCCTTTTTATCTTACTGAGAATTTGTTATTTGTCATTCAAATACTCAAAAGCATTTTTATTTGTTCATTTATTTTTCAGTCCGCGTTTTCATTAGTTCTTCCTCGTCAGTAGGTAACTCACTTTATTAGAATTAAACAGGTAATCAATAAGTTCCCCTTCTTTCTATTAGTACCACAAATCCACGTTCCATGCTCATTCCTTAGGAAAAATTGAGCAAACCTTAAGCGATTTGGGGAAATCCGTCACCTAATGAAATCCCTCGATTAATAGAGGGGAAGAAAAATTGGGGGATCAATAACGATATTTTAATAAATCGGACGGAGATAGAATATTAAAACTTTTATCTTGGAGTTAAACGGTGAAATTCTAGTTTGTTTTAGAAGCTTAATCAATTTTTATAGGAAAATCAATTAGATGTGAAATTTTTTGGCAATCAGTCCAGTAGCTAAACCGGAACAAATGTAACTAATTATCATTTTGTCACATCTTTTAATTAGTGTTGTTATATAATAGAATTAGTATTGTATAATACTGTATTAAAATCTGGTACTATAAAAGTAATAGGTTTATATTACACATGCTACTTTTACTGGTACATAATACTGAAAGTTTTATTTTGAAATATATTTTTTTAAATATTTCATATGTGCGTTTTGTGGGTAATTAAAATTGCTTTCTGTATTTTACTTATTTAATCAGTACTTCTAGTTTAAAAAAAATTGTACGTTTATAAGCTTTTAAGAAGGTTGTATTATATTTATTACCAGGAAATTTTATGAGTTCAAAAAGTAAATAAAACTTGCTACTTTGCTGGCTTGATGTAACTAACTAATGTTAGATTATTCGGAGCTAGTGCAATCGGATTTTGTACATTCTCCTGAACGAAACAGATTACAAATGTAAGTACCTACATAATAAGTCTACGAATAAAATCTCTGATTTTCTGTGGATTTTTTGTTGATAAAGAAATAAAATAAATAAATAAAGGAAAAACAAGACTGTCTCTCATAGGACCAGTGTCCGCAAAATAAGGCCAATATTAGCAAACATAATAATTTGAACGCAGTAAAACTCCCCCATATCTCCGGAACCCAGCATTAGAGCTCCATCAAATTAAAATGGGACCACACGAGCAGCATAACCCCCCCTAAAAACAAAAAAATAGTTTTAATAATCGTTTTATAAATGACAGAGTCCTGAAGTAACAAACATAAAAAACATACCTTAGCCAACCTCCTTCTTTTGGGAAGTCGTTTGAAAAACGGTGGCACTTAATATTACATTCAGATTTTGATAGCGACGTAAATGCTATTGACGCTTACTTTCAAGCGCACACTATAACAAGATTTTTCTCGTGGTTATATATTAATTATGCTAGCTGACTCGACAAACGTTGTCTTGCCATACAAATTACTTGTATTGAATACTGTGGTGGGGTACTTGAAATGGTGGAGGTTAACTTAAATAAAAATGACCATATCTTTAAAGTTGAACTATACAGCAGATACTTACAAAATTTTGAAATCGGATCAATGGTTTAGAGAATCCATAGTGGACAAACAACGTGACACGTAATTTGTACTTAATAAGAATTTTTTCGTAAACATAGTCGTTACAATAGTCAATCTTGACAAGGTGGCCCAGAAAATCAGCTATAGGGTTGATGACTCTTGTCTTCCTATGTATTTGTCGAGTGACAAACCATTAAAATATCATATTTAAATATTATTACTTCTCAAGGTTTACTTTGTAAATGTGTGTTACTTGTAAAACACTTTGATAATATCAATGTCGTTTTAATTTTTTTTATTCTTTGTCATTTATTGTATTTGTTACCATTTTGTCCTATTTGCATTTTTAGTCTTTTTGTTATTTATTATTTATATATGTATAATATTGTCTGGTAAATAAAACGCTTCCTATTCTTATTCTTAATGGCACAGCAATAGCGCAGTATCGTCCCAAATTTGGGCTAACAGTGCTAGTTTCAGGGAGTTTAATGTACCTACTACGTACTATAGTCTGTTCACGGAAACGAAATATTACTGACAAAATAAACTGCTCTTTCAATGGATAGAGAAAGGGTACTAAGCCCGTGTTTTTAGCTACTTTTTAGTCTGTTCGTACGGCTCGGTGCTGCTCAGACGTTTCTACCTCTACTGCGTTGTGATCAATTTTATACTTTGAATTTTTGCTTAACTTTGGCTTGTTTCTTCTATTACGGAGTTCAGTAATATATAATCAATATAATCTTCGACACAACATTTTATTCCCTATTTTAGTCCCTTAGGGGTTGGTTTTGAGAAAACCGTAGCCACCATGAAGTTGCGACGTCTCGCCCGGGTACAGTACTAGCGCGTTGCCTATTCCTACCACAATAGTGTCAGTGCTTGTCATTGTCTTATTCCTGTTTGGAGGTTAAGGTAACTGGTAGACTTACGCAGATGACATTGCTATCCCTCCATATAGATTAAGGCTCCATTGACATCATTGATATCTATTGGTCTTAATTTATCTTTCCATCCGGAGAGCCAACTGCTTGTGACCCATCTAAGGATATAAAAAAATCTTATTTATCAAATAATCATTCAAGAAATCATAATCATTTCCCGTTTAATTATTTTTTTATCAGTCCTGAATACTTTTCAAAAATCCTACTGCATTTTGTATTTGAAGCTATTCGATTTATATTTAACAAAAAGAAATATTAGACACGAAAGGAGATTGGATTGATATTGAATATCCGCTTTGCTGCGGTTGTCGTTTATGTGTTTTGATTTTCTAAAATGCATTCTCGCCTCCACATTGTTTGAAAGCACAGCGCAATTTCAAATAGAGTGCACTGCCTCTAAGTGAACTGGAAAATGCCGAGGAAATATGCTTAAGAAGGATACATAACTTTAAAAGTCTGTATAAACTTAAGAACTTAGTAATTTTTAGTCTATTATAATATTCCTACCTAATTCTTAACACACTTTCTTCTGAATTTATTAGAAACAGTATTATAATATAGTAATAGCAAATGGGTATTTTTCGGGCGTTGTGGGGACTGGGGATTTTGTAGATTAGATTCATTTCAATGGTAGATAAAGTATGCACAGATAAAAAAATTAAAAAACAGTTACATTTAAACACTAAAACGCATCGTATAATATGGTATAAGGTATGATGGGTTAATTGCAAGCTGAAATTGAGAAAATCTAACGATTTAAGTGTAATGAAAGTGAGTAAGAGGGTCACAAAGTTGCAAAGAAAACATTGTCTTGACATTATCGAGCGTGGTTGAATTTTATTTTATTTTGAACTAGCTGTTGCCCGCGACTTCATCCGCGCGGACTTAGTTTACTCCAAACAGCGCCTCCCCCGTAGGTGCAAGCGTGATAATATTTAGCCTATATGTTGACCCGACCTATTTGTAATATTCATGCAAAATTTTAAGTAAATCCATGTAGTACTTTTTGAGTTTACCCCGGACATACATTGATTTTCCTACGATTTTTTTATATGTATAGATGAATTGACACATGCATAAGTTTATCGGCTACTTTACCCTCAAACCAGAACAAGATAGTTACAAGCACTGACGCTATTCTGGCAGGAATAGTTAAGGCGGTGGTACCAGACCTGAGTGAGACAACACAGAACTCTACTACCTAGTAGCCATGATGTATAACCAATCGTTCGCCTCTTACGAACTAAATAATCATAGCCCGTATTGGTCTAGTTACCTTGAGCCCATGAAAGATAATCGGAAAATAAAATGCATGTACTCTAGCGCCTTTTTGAGTCGAAGGATGATAGGATGTCTTAAGTATCGCTTAAGAGATACACTCGCAAAAAACTTACGTCACTTTAACAAATTTAATAGAAAAATAAAAATAAAAAAGGTACTTAATTTTTTTTAGTTTTAGCTTATTTACAAGAACCAGCGATCGCCTGTGGCCGAAAATCGACCATAGACTAAACAATAAAATCTTTTTTAAATTTGACAACAGACTTTATCCGTAAAGAAAATATTATACATGTGTATCTTATCGTGTATGTCACATGAATTTAGTATAATTTATATTTTTATTAACTTAATGTATTTCTAATTCATTATATTTAAAAATATTAGGTTTCTGCAGTCCTCCACAATGTAAACTTTAACTGTGTCAAATTTTATACTCCACCGTTCGCGCAATTGTCTTAGAAAGGGATCTAAAGTTTTTCCCTCGCGTATTTTCATATAAATTATAAATGTTACTGTGTAATTATCAGAAAACAACATTATCGCCGCTAAAACATATGTTAACTTGATCTTATTTATCTTCTTAACATTATTAAAAAGTTAATTACCGTAAAATTACAGAACGTTTAGTAAAATATACTTTATCATATAACAATGGACTAGCAAAACTTATTCACAATCACGTACTTATTTCGAAACTCAAATAGAGTGCTAATCACTCCAAGCACCAAACTCACACGTCTCCGAGACGCCGTGTTGACAGAGTCATACCAAACACCGTAATTTAATTTTCTCCTTTTATTTGCTTAGAAAATTTGTCTGAACATAAAACTTTCTTTGCAAAGTGAAAAAATATTTTTTAAATTCAAAGAATATTTTTACTTTAAGCCGTGTGAACAAAGATAGTAGGGGATCTAATTGAATGGCGTTTATGTGTATATGTATATTTATATATAAATTTTGTCATATTTAGAGTTAATTACTTTTGGTTCAAGAGAGTGAGGAGAATAATGAAATTAATATTAATATTATAAAATAAAATTTTAAAGTTTAATTCTAGTTTTATAGACCGAAAACCATTTAGATTAATACTAGGCTGCAGCTCGTTGCGTTATAAAAATGTTATAAGATCAATTTATATATACGTGATTATTTATATATTTATGTATATATACGTACCCTTTGTACTATTTCAGGTCATTATCTACATGTGTGCCAAATTTCATCTAAATCCGTTCAGTATTGTGGCGTGATTGAGTAACAAACATCCATCCCTCGTTTTTTTCCCCGTGTTAGTCCCGGGCTCCTTTGAAAAATAGGCCAACTACCTTTTATGCTATTCCAGGGCGTCATCTATGTGTGTGCAAATTTCATCCAAGTCGGTTCGGTCGTTTTTGCATCAAAGAGTAACAA
Organism: Apodemia mormo; assembly: GCA_036924255.1. NCBI lineage: Eukaryota > Metazoa > Arthropoda > Insecta > Lepidoptera > Riodinidae > Apodemia > Apodemia mormo. The sequence continues at coordinate 10,271,052 of JAUPFN010000002.1, forward strand.
GCATCCATCCATCCAAACACACTTTCAAATTTATAATATTAGTAGTAAGTAGGATGGGATAAATTAAATTTTATAAAATTTACAGTTAACTTGTAGTCTGATAGAGCGAGGTCAACTTAGATTAAATTTTTTATTCTCATTAACAGTATTTGTGACCTTGAATTCAGTATAAGTTCAGTGTTATTTGGTGGCTGTTTTTATCGAATTTATCTAAAGATCTTTATTTATTCAGTAACTATCTGGCCCGCGCAGCTTCGCCCGCGAGTATATCAATAAGTCGTCCAAATAGCTTTTAATAAAAATTTCATCCCCTATTTCAGCCCTCCAGGGACTGATTTTTGAAAAAAAATTAGCCTATGTTTGACGCCAGATCTTCAACTATATCCATCCTAAATTTCATGAAAATCGGTCCAGCGGTTTACCCGTGAAAGCGTAACAGACAGACAGACTTTCGCATTTATAATATTAGTATGGATGTGTTTATTTTGCTAAATTCTTCAATTACCTACTTACACAAACACTTAGAGTATTTTAAAAATATGGTTGGGTGTTAAAGTATATTTTGCCTTTGCTTTTTCAATTTGTGTTTTGTCTCTTCCTTAATTTTTAAGCTAATATTACTAAACAAAAGTATCATCATACCCGGCCCCTTGCATGTTAAGCAGAGTAAACCGAACGTCTATAGGCTTTTCAGTTCACCGCGTTTAACCGGTTTAACCCTATTGCCTTTTTTTATCGACCTCTTAACGATTATAGAATAGAATAGAATAGAAAATGTTTAAGACATACACCACAAAACTACAGAAAGATATCATAACACATCAAAAACATATTAACATTAAGAAAAGAAAAAACAAAACAAAAATAAGGACATAAAGCAAAGCAAAAAAAAATCTGCACTAAAGAATTACAAGCCAATATAACTAAAAAAAATATGTACAGATACATTGCAAAACTTAAAATAAAATGTATATATATAGCATAAAAAAAAATAATACGTAAAAAAAGCGCCAGTCCTAGTAGCCATTACACTATAGTAATTAAGACAAAAAGCAACACACAAATAATTAATAAATAAGCTTAAATACAATTCAATTAGTCTGTGTAACCTATCGTTTGATGTCCACTGTACTGAGTAGTGTGATGTCTCAAAATGACCATCACTCAGCTAATGTTGAGAAGTTCATACCTCAACGCTGGTTTTCAGTGTCAGCCAAACTACTCTAAGCGTTACCGAAAGGTGGCAGAATTATATCGATTAATCTATACATATAATAAAATCGTAAGAAAGTCAAAATTGTACATTGAATATTTTTTTTAAAAGAATACTTGGGCGTGATCTACAATCGATATTGAAGCCAAAAATATAGTTTTTAGATTTTTTGTCTGTTTGTCTGTTTATCTGTTTGTCTGTATGTATGTCTGGGGTAAACTCAAAAAGTACTGCATGGATTTACTTTAAATTTTTCATGAATATTACTAACAGGTCGGGTCAACATATAGGATACATATTATCACGCTATCACCTACGGGGGAGGAGCTGTGCGGAGTAAAAGTCCGCGCGGACGAAGTCGCAGGCAACAGCTAGTTTAAAATAAAATCACATACCTAATATACGTAATTACAGCGCGACCGTTAAAAACATTAATATATATATATATATATATATATATATATATATATATATATATATATATATATATATATATATATATATATATATATATATATATATATATATATATATATATATCGAGAATCGTTGAAATAAGTATTTTCTTGGAATAATAAATAAAAATAAAAATAATATCGGACAAATGAAATAAGTAGTAGTATTACATAAAACTGAAATGGGAATGTAAATCAGAACTAACAACTTAATCCTTAACTTTAGACCAGAGAGAGACATGGGAAGGGTAAGGAGTACATCTCATCAAAGTACGTTTTGAATAAATATTTATTTTTAAATTCTTATTATTAACATTTTTAGCAGAATATTTTTTAAGGCTAAATGAATCTATATATATATATATATATATATATATATGTGTATATATATATATATATATATATATATATATATATATATATATATATATATATATATATATATATATATATATATATATATATATATAATATATATATATATATATATAAAACCTCAATAAAATGAATAATGAATTTGTATTGTAAAAATTATGTATTTGAATAATTGTATTAGGAAATTTAAAATATTTCTATGCCGGGAACGGTAGAATACGTGAAACTAGAATAAGCAATTTAAAAATCAGCTTTATGTAACATTTTCTGATAAATAAATAATTGTAATTCTAATTCTAATAACACTTTTTCTTGACTTGGGGCAAATATTACTTAATAAAATTTTATAAAGAATTAATTATTTGTTTTTCATTTCTGTATTAAGAATGAAGAATGTTCAAACTACGATAGTGAAGAATTGCTATTGAAATAAAGCTTTATTAATGCTTTATTTCTATAGTAATTCTTAATTATAATAGTTATAAAACCTCTTTTCCTAGTGTCAGTTTAGACTCCAAAGATATAAATATAATAAATAAATAAATATTTACGGGACGAATTACCCTTACAGGGGTTGGATCAACTCCAAACAAATTATTTGCCTGTGTTATGGGTGTTAGTCAACGATACTAATACATATATAAATACTAGAATATAATAAACACCCAAACCCGGAAATACAAACATTTATGCTCATCACACCAATGCTTGTCCCCGTCGGGGATCAAACCCGAGCCCCGTCGATTACGTAGGCAGGGTCGCTAACCACTTGACCAACGGGGCGGTCAATTATTTATTATTTTAATAATTCATTGCTATTCTTATGGCGAGATCTTAACGCCACATTCATAACTTGGCCGGCTGTCACTGTCGTGTTCCAGTGTGGAGTTTAAGGTCTAAGCCTGCCCTCTAAACTGACTCTATTGCGGTAAGAGTAGGTGAAGTAGTGGTACCCACCAGACCAAGGCGAGACAATGCAAAAAAGGCGGATATTGTCAATTTTGTTGTATTTTTTTACATTTGCTATCTTTGAGCTCCATCATGTAACCGATTCGTCACATACACGAGTATTTTGTTTTTTTTTTGTTAAAGATCTGATTTGGGTTGTTAGATATATCTGGGATCAAGAGTTTTAAGTCAATTCTTGTAGATTATAATAAGCATTTGAATTATTGCTGTATAGTTAATATTTGAGCAATAGACAAATTTTTTATGTGAATGTAATTCAATGAAATAAAACAATTAAATTGTACAAATTATTCTCATTAAAAAAACTGGTGGCAGCGGTAATATAACTTAACCCGACTAAGGAGAGAGTATATTTCAGTGCTCGTTATTGTCAGCTTACGAGGTAAAATATATAGTCTAAAAGTGACTTTTATAGTATTAGATCTCTAACATAAGACTTCGTTAACTGCTCTGTTGGTTAATTGGTTAGTGAACCTAACAACGCATCAATGAGATTCGGGTTCGATTTCCGACAGAGACAAACATTTGTGTAGTGAGCATACATTTTTTGTAATTTTTTTGTAGGCACATAAAATTGGAGTGCATTTATCACTAAATTGGATGATTCTTATTTTATTAAGTTGGTTGTCGTCAGAGAGTATTTGTGTAAAAGAAAATACTTAAACATTATACCTGGATGGACTGGATAGGTATCTAATATGATATGTGATGTCATGAGTAAATCAGGGAGTAAGAAAGAATATACCTAGTGGAAGCGATCTTCAAAACATCGACAAAAACAACTGACAACTAAAATTTGTAACTCTTTTTCACTATATGGTCGTGCTGTAATTAGAAGATTTTGTCTCATTATTTTTATTAGATTCATCACCTGTGCAAAACCGGGACGGATAGCTAGTATTTAATAAAATCAACTTAATGATGTTCAATCTAACCTAATTTGTTTGTTAAGCCACTGACGCTTAAAATTACTCTCCTATATATAGAACGCTTCATATAATTCGAAACAAATGGAAATGTTAGTAGGATGAAATGCAAATTTATTCAATTAATCTGTCCGCCAGTCTGTATTGGGTGTCGCAAAGCCGTGATTGGCGTTAAGTCGTTCAGCCGCATGAAAGTGGTTTGCGTTAACAGAATAGGGCTTCAAGTATGTTAATGCAGTGGGTGCATTGGAAATTTTGTTTGCTTCTAAGTTCTAAACTGTTTGGAGCTACAGAAACCATACTTATGAATTCCTCTTAAACTTGGAGAACTTTGAGATTCAGATTGAATAGTAGTTTACATATAGAAATTCAAATTGCTTGGATGTGGATTGTGGATGCATTTCAAAAACTTAAAAAAAAATTTCGAGACGTCAGGATTTGAACATGCGACCTTGCCTCTAACTGGCACTAACAAAATGAGCTACTGTCCACTGCTTCAACGTGGCTAAATTCTTCTTTAATTTGTGATCGATTCAGTCGATTGTACCGATCGCTAGATAAATATACGTATACCCTAGTTAAGTGGGTTCATCGTTAAGTACAGATACAATTCACATTTATAATATTGATCAATACTTTTGTGTTTCTAACTATAATTTTATTGTGTTATACGACTAATCCTTGGTTGGATGCCCAGATTGTTTGTGCAAATATTGACGTGTTGAAATATTTCTCTGTTACGGAATTGAAATTTTTAAATTTTTCACGGGATAAGTGCTTAATACATAATATAATTTACTTCATATTACTATATAATTATTTTTATATCATAACATACAATACAATACAATAACTCTTTATTATATAACATGTAAGTTACAAAAAGGTTAGAACTAATAAAGTGATCTCTTTCAGACAACCTTTATAACAAGGATAATAATATACTCAGAAAAGTGGTGTTAACCACAAGAAAATTTACAGTTTTTATGTCAAATAAAAGTCAAAAAATTTAAAATAAAAGTAACATCCGTAAGAATACTACACACAAAAGCAAAAACAAAAATCATCAAATAAAACTAACTTGAAAAATTATACAAAACACCTCGGCACGTGGAAAGTAACGTTTGATCACACTTTTGAAAGAATTTAAACTCTGTGCCTTCTCTGGAATCTTCTGGAAGAGAGTTCCAAAGCGTAACACCTTGTGAGGTAAAGGAACGGCTGTAATAAATAGTGTTCTGCTTTGGCACTAACAGGGAACGATTATCAGACGATCTGAGATGTTTGTGCTGGTTGTCCCGGAAAATGAATCTTTCTTTTAAATAATATGGGGAATTCAGATCAGAGAGAGTGGAGTATAGCTGCAAGAGAATATGAGTATTCCGTAGAAGATGAATAGGTCACCACTTGAGCTTGGCACGAAATTCGGAAAGCTGGTCATATTTGCGCAAATCAAATATGAACCTTATACAAAGATTTTAAGTCGCTCAAGTTTATTGATCTAGTCTAAAGAGAGATTTACATAACTAGAGTCAGCATAATCTAAAATAGAAAGAAGTAAGGAATCTGCCAGCATAATTTTGGTAGGAATGCATACAAACAATCGAAACAGCAAACAAGCAGTTGGCTCCCCTGATAGAAAGAGACGACCATCGCCTATAGACACCAAGGATGTTAATGGCGCGTTTTAGGTGGTTATTTACCGGCTACCTTACCTTTCGAACCGGAATACGCCACTAACAACTGACCAATTGAACAACTGACTCAATCTCTTATATCTCTGGAACCCCGGAAGATGCCAATATTTATATGTAGCCAAAACGATAGCATCTTTTTTAATACCCTCAAAAACAAACAAGAAGTTTCTAAATCGATAACTAAATAGCTCAGGTGTGATAAAAAAAAATGGCGAAGTGCTTATCAGGCCATACGCAATATAATGTTCCGTAGTCGCCCATCACAATAATGCAGACAAAGTAAAGAGGTTTTTAGTGTTTCATACTATAAACATTTAAGCTATATTAATGCCAATGATGCAAATATCCGCACCACAGGTGGTGAACCTGTATAAATATTTATACAGGTTTACCACCTATATAAACATAGCCTGCAAAAATTTCTTCAAGTAATTTTATCAGTAAGTCGACTTTAACTCTTCCATTCTATTTGTCTTCTAAAACCATCTTAGTCATGATAGTTTGACAAAAAAAACTTTATTATAATAACACTACTTCCGTGATTATTTTCACAAACTTACAGCCAATCGCTTACCTGGCAGAGAAGGCCCCTCTGACTTGTACGGATACTTGACTCTAACAAAAATTAGCGCTTCAAAGCTTGATATTTTCATAAACATTTAAATAACTAATAAATAGATATCGGTGGACAAATAACATTAATTAATCTAACCCCAATGTAAGCAAATTATTTGCTTGTGATATGAATGTTAGTCAACAATATTAATACATAGAAACACACATATAAATACTCAAATCGTTCACTCTACAGTCACCATACGGACCAAGTACGGAATCGAATCCAGGCCGCTTAGTCCCAACCCATCCATTCAAATCACCACACAAAATGACTCTTTCATTGTCATCAACCACATCCAGAACATCCCTTACAGAAACTCCCAAAACTTTTCCAGGTCACTGGGAGACGAGGAGCTTACCGGTGCATATAATGCGACCAAAAAGACTCTCCTGATTATCAGTTTGATCAGGACCCAGAGAAGTCTCGAGCCAGCCATCCCATAATCTTTCAGGCCAGAGACTAAGCGTGAGGATAGAAGAATACTTACTCCGGCGCCAGCATGATCGCTCTGGGGCACACCAGACCACAGATCCATCATGCCATCGGGGAAATCAGTGGTTTCACTACCTTTACGCTTAGTCTCAGTTACACATAAAACATGTAGGCATCTCTCATGCCTTACATCTATCAATTCATGCATCTTATCTTCCAACCCACTTCTTACATTCCACGTGCCTATTTGGCACTCTGCTCTCCCCGACTCGCCTATTTGGGCCTGGCGTGATAGGTGGCGGCCCCCATCGCCGCATCCGCCGCTTTTCAGGCGGATCAGTACACGTCGCCTCCAGGGGACGCCTTAATCCGCACTGCAGTAATCATTCGGACCAGAATTGCAGTCCAGTGGACTGTAAGGGGTCGCGAAGAGCACGCTTCTGGCCAATGACCCACTAATATGTATATTATTGCTAAATTACAGCTTGCTAGTACTAAGAATCTCTGAGCTAAGCTGTGGATGGACGGACGCATGTATGGACGGATGGACATGGCGAAACTATAAGGGTTCTTAGTTGACGTCGGAACCCTAAAATTACAACCGATTAGAAAACTTCCTACTTTTTGTAAAATTGTTTGAAAAAAGTACATCTGAGTACACAACAAAATCACCGGTACCGTAGTTTCCTGGCAACATATACTTAGAATCAAATATAGTACAATTTATTTCTATGCAAATTTCGCTCGCGTTGTGTGTTACTGTCGTGCAATAAAACGTTGTTAGAGAGTTTTCGAAACAATTGTTCAGGTTCAGAAGTTATATTGTTTTTAGTTTATATTCATACTTGTAGGATAAACTTTAATAGCGTATTTTGTTCTAGATTAATCAAGTATTCAGAGTATTATAACTGAATATTAATATAGCATTACCTATTGCTGCTGCCAAAATGTTTATGCTAACGTCGTGTTTTTGCGTATGATTATGCGGTAGTTCTGAATCTACCAGCAGTTCTGAAGCTACATAAGAATGCAGCAGTTTAGGCGTTTAGCTATTCTGGTGTGACTGAGTAACAAAGTCAGATCCATCGACACTTTCACATTTATATTAATAAGAAGCTTAATTTACACTATGGCACTGAGGGCCGCTAATTTACGGGTTAGCAAAATTCGGAATGTACGGAAAACAAAACTTTCACGTAATCGAAAATGCTTAAAAGAGTTTTATAAGTTAAAATTTGAATTTTTAAATTAATAAATTACTAATTTAAACCTTATGCTCATTTAGCCCCTCTTCTATAAAATGAAACCTTACGTAATATTAACAATGGAATAGCATTTTTAGCCTCAGAGTGGCATAGGGTGGTGTAAATCTGGCCCTGTTAGTGACGTACTTATACAAAAAATTGTCTAACGCACAGCTCAAACTACTTGAAAGACCGAACTCTTTCTTAAATTCAGCATACAAGTAGCTATTGAAGCATAGATATTTGCTCATAAATATTTTTTGGAAATTCTGTATCAAAAGTTAAAGTCAAATTAAAAGTGGATGAAGCCGCAGACAATAGTTGACTCTGCGTATTTTTAACATAATATTCTAAATCTATCATTTAATACATACCAATTTTCTTTAATTGAGACAGGTTATCAATCATAACGAATGATTTATAACACATTACCAAATATGTATGTCTAATATTTTTATTATTCATAAAATATACGCATTACATAAACGGTATCGCTTCATCACATGCAACGGTATGAAAACGGTATGCAGTGGTATAAATAAATTATTCCCAAAAATATAACAGCTAAAAGTTTTTATAACAATTTGATTGCCAATAATAATAATAGTTTATATGTTTTTATAAGTCGCCCTCCCTAAAAATTATAAGTTGCTGTGTTCGACTGGGTCCATAATGATCCAATTGGCTTTAACCCTCATATTTAGTAACATTATGATATTAGGCAAAAGTCTATAGTACAGCATGGTGTGTTAATGGTTATCTCTTTCTATAAGGGTTGGTCGAGTGGTTAGCGACCCTGACTACGCAATCAACGGGGCTCGGGTTCGATCCCCGACGGGGACAAGAATTTGTGTGATGAGCATAAATGTTTGTATTTCCGGATTTGGGTGTTTATTATGTATGTAAAAGTATTTATATATGTATTTCTATGTGTTAGTATCGTTGACTAACACCCATAACACAAGCAAATAATTTGCTTACTTTGGGGTCAGATCAATAAGTGTAATTAGTCCCGTGAATATATTAAATATATTTACCTGTGCTCATAATTTTCTTTAAAATGGATCCAAAGTTTTCACTTCAGGTAACAATGTATTGATTAATATTTATAATATTATATACGTATTAGGAAAATGACAAACATCACCGCGATAGTGTATAAAAATATTTGATCATTTAAATTGTGCAAATCGATAAACACCTAAGTACAATTAGAGTAGAAATTGCAGAGTTTATGCAAATGATAAACGATACCATAGTTAGTTTATAATTTGCATTAACTATGCTTAATAAAATTCAACGATAGAAATCAATCCGAACAGAGCAGTAACAGAGCTCCTTCAGAGCACTAACCATAACATAATATGCGATAGAAGACGCCGAATGAACCTGCATCCACCTAATGCTAGATAATCAAGTCGTCAACGATTCTGATTTACTTCGAATACAATCAAAAGACAAAAGCTGATACTGAGGTGCCCCAGAAATAAAAACAGTACTTCACATGAGGCTGATTTGGGATGGTAAGAAGTAATATTTCTAAGTAAGCTGGTAAGAAGTGATCTTTGCTGAGCACACCGAGCTTTTTGGAAGCTAGTTTATCTTTCCTTCCATATAAATACGAAACTGAACGTTAGTCGATATGTTAACTCTAAGAAGTCCAATCCTGGTTGAGGCTCTCAAAAGAAGGTGAGACGACAAAGGGTATTTTTAGTACACTGATTACTGGTATATGTCAGTATTATACGTATAATTGTCGTGCAATTTTAGGTAGCGTAAGATATTAAGTTTTCACTTCTACTGGTAGGTAGCTCATTCCTTCCATTCCTTCATTTCTTTATTTAACGCTTTGTTTTTTTTTATTATCATAAGATAGCAAACAAGCAGATGGATCTCCTGATGGTAAGAGTCAACCATCGCCTATAGACACCAAAAATTTTAATGGTACGTTGCTATCTTGTGGCGAGGTCTAATGCCACATGCATAAGTTTCCCGGCTACCTTACTCTCCAAACCGGAACACGACAGTGACAAGCTTTGACGCTATTGCGACAGGAATAGATAAGGCGGTGATACCAGACCCGGGCGAGACAATGCAGAACTCTACCACCTAGTAGCCACGATGGTAGTGACTCGTATAGCCAATCGGTCGCCTTTTACGTCGACGACGAAAAAATATATTTTGTATGATTGTAACGTGAAAAACACCAAAGTACGAGACCGATTTTGAAAATTCTTTTACCATTAGAATTCACACGATCCAAAAATGACAAAGGCTACTTTTTATTCAGCTAAGCAAAATAATAATGATTTTAGGTCACACGAATGAAGTTGTCAATATTAGCTAGTATTTTATAAAGCATTAAAATATTTTTATAGCTTTATCTATTTCCTTTTATGCACTAAAATAGTACATAGGTTAAATTTAATGCCTAAAAGATATTTACTGCCAGTCAACCAGTAAGTGGAGCATAAAAATTTAAATGGGGGTACAAATAAATATTTTTATTGGAAACAGGTAATAATATGATAGCTAAACGGGACATACAAATAGTAATAAAGACTATCTAAATTAAATTAAACACATAGATTACAAAACATACAAAAGTACTTTTATAAACAAAAATATAGGAAAATATAAACAGATACATTTTACATACTTACATATATACATAATGTATATATTAATAAACACATAATAAACTATACACATACGTAATACAAATGATACAAAAAATATTTAACTACGCAGGCAAGTGTAACAAAATATTTAATAATATCTGTCTATCGATAACTCCTATTGTTTTATTGATAAATAACGCGGAAAGCTAAGTATTAAGATAATGGGGTCGTCAACGCACGCTTGAAAGACCACTTACAAGAGGACCTCCTAATGTCAACTGGAAGACAAACTATAGCTTTGCATATTCAAATAAAATATCCTTTATAATTTACAGATTAGCAGACTGACTATCAGACGAACCCATAATCAAACACAAAATCGGTCCTCCTCTACGGAACATCCAATAATTTTTATATTTTATACATACAATATTGAAAAAATACGTAAACTAGAAGTATTTTTTTGCAAAAAATAAAAGTAAGATAATACCAATCAAAGCCTATCTAATGGTATTATGTAATGACAGACATAATATAAAATCAAATACCAAATACCAGAATCTCAAATATTTTACATAAAATGATAAATTTAAATGGTATAAAATATACGAAAATCTTAATTCTCGCAATCACTAGGACAACTGTCTTAAATTATATCCATGATTCAGTCTCTGTCAAATTATATTGAATGAACGTAAGATAACGAACTGGATTATGGAATATAAAAGGATAAACGTAATACTCTACTCCCATCTCGACCGCAATTTGAATATATTAGGTACTGATTGTCGCGTTTTTATGGACAAAGTTTAAAATTATCGCTGTAACTGCTGTCTCTTTTGTTGCAATACGGAGTAAATTTATTAGACTATTGAAATTATTACCTCAGATAATTTCAAAGATAAGTACTTAATCGCATGTACGAGTAGTCCACGGGACATCACACTAATTTTTAAATGAATACATACCTGAAAATTCAGAGTGGCTTACTTTTGGCGAAATGAATAATCTGACCATCTGCCGTTCTGCCAAGCAATCTGCCAAACGATTGGCTATGCGAGCTACTTCCATCGTAGCTACTAAGTGATAGAGCTGTTCCGAGTCTGGTAGGTTTTGCGATTCAGCAGTATTCACGTGCTTCTCAGGCATATGAGCGTTAACTCACCACCACCATACACCTTCTAACCTGATACTAAGATTTGGATCTTCGGAAAAAAATGTAACTTAGCCGACCCGGGGACCAAACCCATTTTTCAATTGGTTTTCAAACAAGCAAAATGAACGTATGTGACGAATTCGGTACATTTTAAAGTTTTATTACAAAAAAGGTAAAAATGTGACGTACGCCACGAATAAAATTTGTGCGGTTTACGAACCTAATGTGGTATCAATAAGACTAGCACAAATGTGCTTCAAGCGTTTCAAGTCTGGAAATTTTAGTGTGAAAGATGAGGTTCACTTTGGACGCCCTGTCACAGATAAAATCAGTGCCATCTTTGAGAAAGTGGAGCAAGATCGACATATTAGTAGCTACGACATTGCTTAAGAACTGGATGTTGATTATAAGATAATTTTACGTCATTTTCGAAATTGTGGTACCCAAATATCAAGTTTTTTCTTGTACCCAAAGTACAAGAAAAAACTTGACATTTGGGTACCACCAGATTTCACTGAGTGAAACCTAATGCAATGTGTTTTCATTTACGATTGTTTGTTGAAATGTAACAATTCCGATGATGAAAAATGGGTGACATACGATAAGAATGTGCGAAAAAGATCATGGTCAAATCATGGAAAAACCCCACCGACCGTGGCAAAGCCCGGCCTGACTCGGAACAAAGTGATGCTATGTGTATGATGGGATTGAAATGGTATCGTCCACTATGAGCTTTTGCCACCGGGTAAAACTATCGATTCTAACCTCTACTGTCAGCAACTGATGAGATTAAAAAAAGCTATTGAGAAAAACTGGCTGGAGCTGGTGAATAAGAATGGTGAAGCCATGCAGCAAAAATTGAGAGAGCTTGGCTGGGATTCGTTGATGCATCCTCCGTATAGCCCTAACCTTGTTCCATCAGATTTCCACTTGTTTCGGTCTTTGCAGAACTCTTTAGGGAGCATAAAGCTAACCTCAAAAGAACACAGTGAACACTACCTGTCAGATTTTTTAATAAAAAATCTCAAAGTTTCTACAGGAATAGGATCATGGCACTACCCACAAGATGACAACAAGTCATCAATCAAAACGGCACATACATATTATAAATAAATAAAAATTATACCTAAATAAATATTTTTCTTTGTATGAACAATACGAAAATACTTTTGCCCCAACCGACCTTATACAAACATGTCAAACTGATAACCTCCTTTTTTCGTCAGTTGTAAACAAAATCGCTACCGTTATATAATCTTTTAAATTATGCAACAGATGTTAATGCGGTTTTTATCAATAGATAGAGTGATTCATGAGGAAGGTTTCTATGTTCTTTTTTTAAATTTTAATATAATATCATTAGATAGCAAACAAGCAGGTGGCAAACAAGCTTCTGATGGAAAGAGAAATCATCGTTTATAGAAATCAAAGATGTTAATAGTGCGTTTCTATCCGTGTGGCGGGATGCACCATGCATACATCTACCGGCTATCTTAACCTCCAAACCAGAACACGACAATGACAAGAATTGACGCTATTGCGGCAGAAATAGGTAAGGCGGTGATACCTACCAAATATCCGGGCGAGACATTGTTAGCGTCTACCACCTAGTAGTCGCGATTATGGTGACACATATAGCCAATCGGTTGCTTTTTACGACCTGCCTGACAGAATGGCAGTTGGTATATTCTTCAAAGGAGCTCGGACTAACACGAGTAAAAATCATTATCATCCAATTTTAATAATATTACATGCGTACTCGTATGTACATGTCAAACCGATAGCCGGCTCGCTTGAAAACATGTTTTTGATCATTTGCTGTTTGAAACATATTGTTTGATATACATGTCAAAACAAAACATGGTCGTTATAAACTATGAAATAGAAAACAAATTTGATTTAAAGAAACTTAACAAAATAAAAGGTTAAAAGTTAAAACACGAAGAAAACTCAGTTCTGGCTCAATAAAATCTTGGCGGGGACGCAAGAAAAGCAAAATCCAATAAGCAACTACCACCTGCTATAGATATAAGATTCCTATCCAGGAATGTTGGGAATGCCGTTCATTACTTGTGCGCTTCCAACTTGTTACCTATCCAATTTAACTGGTCGGGTTTTAGGTATAGTAGGAAATTGTTCCGGGCGATTCGCAATATGAAATTTCTTCGAGTTTTCGTTGTGTCAGCAATGGAACTCACTTTATTGGTGCGAAAACTTAGACGTTTTTATTTTTATAAAAGTTAAAAGAGTTTGATTTACATAATATCTGTTTATTTTTTATTTTATAAGTTATAATTTTTAGATTATGTTGCCATTAACTAAATCATTTATTTATACAGCGTGTTAGGTAAGTCGACCTAAACCTTGAAGGAGGTAATAAGGTATCTGGTTCTCATTCCAAATAAATAACAATTAAAAATACCCTTAAATTTTAACCTAATTATTTAGAAAATTCATAATTAATACGCGCCAACACGTCCACACAAGTAACGCACATATCGATAGATAGATAAATAGTTAGTTACATAAATAGGCAGTAACAGGCAGTATTTACGTAACTACCTATTTATCTATCTGTTGATATGCGCTTTACTTACGCGAACGTGTTGGTGCGTATGAATTATGAATATATTGGATAATTAAGTTAAAATTTAAGGGTATGTTTTTTTATTTATTTGGAATGAGAAACAGATACTTTCATTCCCCCTTCAAGGTTTAGGTCGACTTACAGGCAGTATATAAATACGTGAAGGGAAAAGTTTTTACCTATTTTTAAGACGACTGCGTTAATGGCGGAGTAAATGTTTTGGCATAGTTAAAGTTTACATTGAGGAGAACTTAATATTTTTAACCCACCATTGGTGACGTACATGTCTGAGAGACCGGGTGATTCGAAAGATTCGAATAAATTTTTCACCCGCCGTCGATTCGAGTTACGATTTCGAGTAACTGCCTCATTTAAGTCCCACGCCGTTGATACCACTCATGAATTTGCCACAGATGCACGTTCACGAGTATCAGCACCAACCCGGTTCGTAAGACCACGTCACCAAACATGTAAGTAAAATATTTATAATATTTTCATATAGAATAAAATACATGTAATATTTCTTTGTTACAAGTATCTATATTTTTTGTTTATTTTCTAAGTGTTTGCAATGTCCTAACATTGACAAAAGCTGATTTTAATAAAAAAAAAAAATTAAACATTTTTATTAATTTTAAATTTTTTATAAACATATGAGTAAATAGAATATTTTTAGTGTCGTGAGTATACTTTTTTAATAAGTAATAAACAACCTGTGATCGACTGAATTTTTGTGTTTTATTTTCATAAATGTGTTTATAATTAAACCTAAACTAACTAAAATTAGGATAACTAGCCAATAGCTGGCAAAATATTAGGTTGAAAACCCTGGTCTGTGAGACCGGTGTCACCAATGTTGTAAGTGAAATTGACGTCACCAATGGCGGGTTAAATAATGTGCAATAGAAATATATTACATTACACACACTTTTTGTGTGACATATATGATAATGTACACACTTGTATACCATTTTCTTTACGGCTAAAGTCAGTTGTCAAACTTAAAAGAGTTTTAATTGTTAAATTTATGGTCGAATTTCGGCCACAAGCGATCGCTAGTCATTATTAAAATACTAACGACTATAGAATTATCACGTTATTTATATACTTAATTATATTTACTTGTGATTACCCTGTGGTCTAAAAAATAAGATCTGTTATTAGTTTTAACATGAACTTTATTTGTATCTGTATATAATATAAGAGGTATTCTTCGAAGCACAACTATTTTCATGCGCACCTAATTCCTCGAAGCCCACGTCTTAGTTGCGGTAAACGAAATAAATTAAAAATATTAAAATTTTATTCCTCGAAGCGCACCAATGACGAAAAATAGGGAAGAGCGTAAAGCAAGTGTTGTAAATAATTAAAAAAGTAATTATTATCTAAATTACAAAAATCACAGATTCTTTCGTTTTATCAAGTGCTAATTGTTAAATAACACATGCAACAACCAAAGAACTTTTCGATAATTTTAACTAATTCCTTCATAATTTGGTGTCTTGATTATGAAAAAAATAACAAAAAAAGTTGTAGACCCCACCGATTTTTCACATTTCACTATTAAGTACAAATAAACTTTATACACCAAAATGTACTTCTTTGTTACAAGTATATATATTTTTTGTTTATTTTCTAAGTGTAGTCTAACATTGACAAAAGCTGATTTTAATAAAAAAATTATTCATTTTTATTAATTTCAATTTTTTTATAAACATATGGGTAAATAGAATATTTTTAGTGTCGTGAGTATAATTTTTTAATAAGTAATAAACAACCTACATGTTATATTTATAAGAAAAAACAGATAAAAACTATTTAAATGTTTTTTGAAAGGTGTGCTATGAAATACATATACTTCAGTGCCTATGGCATATTAAATTTATGAAAAGTTTTGTAGTTGTTGACCTGTGTTATTAAACAATAGCTCTCGATATAAGAAGAAATCTGTGATTTTTGTATCATCAATCGGCAGAACGGCAATAGGCCTATTCTTCAAAGGAGCTCGGGATCAACACAGGGATATAGTGTGTGTAAAATTTAATTTTATTAGTTTCATGTATTTATAAGACATAATATTTAAAAATATTAGGTTTATGTAGTCTTCCGCTATGTAAACTTTAACTGTGCTAAATTTCATCCTCCATCGTTTGCGTTAATGGCAGAAAAAGAGGTACAAATTTTTTACTTCGCATACTAATTTATAGATATGTACATATTATACTGTCACTCGTAACTCACCTCTGCAAGGTAACTGATGCTAACTTATAAAAATTGCTCTATCCACTTAGGAGTTATGACAGAAAAAGGTTAAACGCATAAACCTTCATTCAACCTTTGCTTCTGTCAACAAAAACATGTTTTGCACCCTGTGGCAACATTGGCAAATAAATATTTAGGGAACAGCGAAAACAAAATGTTGCCGTTTCCATAGATATTAGTGTATAGTCCATAAAATGATGTTAAAAGCTTTGATATTATTTTTCCTGGGGCCATTTTTTCCGCGTAATTAAAATTTCTGCTGCACAAAACAACTCATAAAAATTTAGTTGACTAAGCAATAGCCCCATACGAACATGAAAAAAAAGTTGTCAAAGGAAAATTGTGGAGCAGCGCAAATAATGCGGCGCAAACAACACGGCAATAAAGATTTATTGCGGAGATTTTTCAGAAGACTTGGCCCAATATACACGCTGAAACGGATATTGTAACTACTATCACATAAACATAATAATCGCCTTAATGGTCTAGTTGTTCGGTATCGGTGGGGTTCGATTCATATTCGAACACCGGGTTCGATTCCCGGGTCAGAAAATTCAAAATTCAAAAAATGTGATTTTTTTCCAGTTTTCTGATAAAAAAATATTGCCCGGGATTGATTAAGTGCCCGGTTGGCGATAGGCTTGCCACCTATCACATTGTGGGACTAAATATCTTCGACTAATCGTGGGTACATTGATTGTACCTCTGCCTACCTCTTTGAGGATACGGACGTGAAGATACTTTTTCAATCACATAAATATTACAATTGCGAAATACTACATAGTATATGTGAGTGTATGTGTATATTTTTGAATTCACACCTCAAGAGATGGACGAGATATGGTAATTTTTATCCCGGATAAACACATTATCCCCCGTGATGGTCCGGATGTACACTTTGAAAAGACCATCTGCTGTTCTGCCAGGCAGTTTGTAAAAGGCATATAATTTGTTTACTATGTGTCACTGCCATTGTTACTACACTAGAGTTTTACAATGTCTCGCCTGTGTATGTACCACAGCTTTACCTATACCTATCACAATAGCGTCAAGATTATCACTGCCGTGTTCCGGCTTGGAAAAAGAGTAGCCGGTTGACTTACGCGTATGGCATTGCCATCCTGCCACAGGAATTGCAACGTTCCATTAACATCTTTATTTTCCGAAGACGATGGTTTCTCTTTCTTTCAGGAGAGCTGTATGTTATGTAATGTAATGAAAACGAATTATTTTTTTAAATCAATTTTAATTTTAAATCAAGCAACAGACTGCATAGCAAGTCCGTAGTGTTAATACAAAATATGCAGAAGTTTGAATATCACGGTATAATTATGCCGTTATAATAAAATAATAATACAGTTAATAAAAACCCGCGAAGATGTATATCGCAAGATCAAATTAAGATACAAATGCCATAAGTGTTTGGCCTTGTCAAGAATTTTTTAGCATAATGAATTTTTATTGTTAAACGTACCTACTCCAATTTTAGCAACAAGGCCAACGTTTTGCTATATTTTGTATCATCTTACGAATTAGATGCTGCACCCATTCAAAATAGTTAATAGTTCCAGCAATGTCCTCATCGTTAGAGCTTTAGTTTTTTAAACCAAGCATGTTCGTAAGACGTTAACAATTAGCTATGCGAGTCACTACTATCGCGGCTACTAGGTGGTAGAGTTCTGCATTGTCTGCAGTGTCTGGTACGACCACGACGGTTGACTATTCCTGCCGCAATAACGTCAGTAGTTGTCACTGTCTTGTTCCAGTTTAGAGGAATTCGGTAAACATATGAATGTGACTTTAAGACTTCACTACAAGGATAGTGGTCAAGTCGCTGCCATACGATAAGTTGACATACGAATAATATCGTTGCCCAACACTAGCGGCAGCGACGTCACAACGACACAACGGGCGAATTTAAATATCACAATTTTTTCTTTCGCAACGAACTGTCGGGCTATCTTTGTATTGTGCAATTATATTCCTTCAAAATACAGTCCACACTTATTTCAAGCCAGAATTCCCGAGCAAATTAATAGCAAAGGCAGTGGCCCCAACAGATAGCAACGCACCATTAATATATCTGGTGTCTATATAGGGGATGTTTGTTTCTTTCCATCAGATAAGAACTCGGCTTGTTTGCTATTTTATAATATAAAAAAATACATATTTATATTTGGGAATAGGAAATAATTGCTGACTGTTAACCCTGCTGCTGCATGATGACCCTGCAAGATGAGTAGCAACGAGATTCTAATTAATGGGATTTAGTCATAACGATTTCACATGTGTAGGCGTGCATTGTTCTGCTGAAAGAGGTTTTTTAACCGACTGAAAAAAAAGAATATCAATGTGACTCATATGTGTGTAATATTGTTGAAATTGGATAATATTTGGGTATGATTATCAATATAGACTTCTAATCACTAATGCCAAATTTCGTAAACGCATGTATGTTTGTATGTTCCTCCACAAATTTATTGGAAACTAAAAGACATATCGAAATAATCTTTTTTGACTTAAATCTGGCATATTCCAATTTAGGAAACATTCTAAGTTTCATCAAAATTAGTTCAGCAGGTTTTTGAGATATAGAAGTTATAGAAGATGTATATTTTCAATATTTCAATATTTGAAAGATATGCCATTGCCCTTAAAAAAACAAAAAAAGAAAAAATTTGAAAGATATTGAAGTTGGTTTATTTTTTTTAATTAAGTAGGTCATATTTTCTTAGCCAAATGCGGGCGTTTTTTTTTTCTCACACCAAGATTAAAACGGTTAACCTATTAAATATGTACTTAATATAAATATAACATAGAACTCTGCAGTAATCGTTTTCCCCATTTTAAGGCAATCGAATTGAATTATCCTGCGTACATCCCAAAACACCGTAGCTATTAGTTTGTTCGCTGATTATGTTATCATAGCCTTATTTGACACATCTCGGAAAACCCTCTACTATCTGATTAATCCAGGTTTCATCAACACTTAAGAATCGACGTCAGAACTCCTTTCGATTGCACTTAAATATTGCCAAACATTCCTTTACAATCGACACCCTCTCCTTTCACATTTATTTTCAACTAATTATTATCCGTGACTTCGTTTTATTAAATTCCTAATTTCCATTTTATAATACTAAACCGCATGTAAGCTTGCAAGTCCCGCAGTTTACCTACTTTAATCCAATTAGATATTCACTAGTCTAAAAGTGCCCTCTTAGCACTTATAAAAAACTTTCTTTATAAGTCGAAGAGGTGCAGTCTAACATTGGTGTCAGAAGTGACATCGAAGTTGAAGTACTATTTTGTTAAATAACTATTAAAATTATCGTATAGAAAAAGTAGCAATAAATAATTGTGCTAAGTGGTGCTGTTTAACAATAGCGTGACCATAAATATTACTTTTTTGCTTAGTCAGGTAAAAAGTAACCTATGGTGGTGTAAGACCATTTTTGCATTTATATGTTTTATATAAAACAGGTTTATGGGATACTAGCGACCTGCCCGCAGTTTCACCCGCATAGCTTTTATTCCCGTGGGAATATCAGAAAGGTTTATGTACTAAAACCTTCCTCAAGAATTAATCTATCTATTAAAAAAACTGCATCAAAATCAGTTTCGTAATTTTAAAGACTTAACCATACATAGGGACAGACAGAGAAAGCGACTTTGTTTTATACTATGTAGTGATCAGTCGGATAGTTTGAAAAACTATAATAAACATAATAGAAAGAATTTTTGTGTTTTACATATGATTATAAGCAATTGCAACGTCCATTTTGCGGAAAACTTGTCCAAAGTTGTCGATAAAATATTTTGCAGTGATTAAATTGAGATATCTAGTCCTACAGTCACAGAAATCTTATGCACTTTCATTCTCCAATCTTTTATCACGATATATATAATATATAAGGTATAAATAAGGTTTGACTAATATATTATTAGTCAAACCTTATTTATACGGCCTGGACGATCTTTATCAAAACTGCAAGTATGTCTCCATTAAGATCTAGCTTTCCAATAATTTATGATAAATAAAAACAGCTTCCTCGTTATTTTTAGTAGCTTCATTGTAATTTTATCATTAGTTATTTTTTTCAAAATACAAAAAAAAAATATAGCTTTCGTTGTCCAACCACAAAATTCTTTTTTTTAAATAGATAGTTATAGCTATAACGCGGAACGGCTTGTTTTATTAGTTTTATCAGTAGTGTTGTGCAATGTTATATTTATTAAAAAATTCACTACGAAAATATTAGATGCGCGATTTGAGCAGGGTAGATACTAAACAATGTGTTAAAATTGCACTATTATAGACATTTTTTACAAAATTAAATAAAAAAAAACTACTTATTTAAAAATATACGGTAAGTTAAAAAATGTACTCTTTTTAATTAAAACATGGATATGTTTCCTTTAAGTTTTGCACTGTTTTTAATATTGTAGTCGAAAAAAATTATTTCATTAAACCAAATACTATAAATAAAAATTAATTACGCTATTTTCAAAATGAATATTATATTAAACAAAAACATCATACAATTATTCCTCCTCTAATGTAAACCGCTAAGTCTTTTGGACGAGCACACGGTATGAACATGCGAAGAAGTTAATGAACTGACGCGAGATGGCGCAGGCGTCACCATGGTGATGCTGAATGAAAATTGAAGTAAATTACGAAATAAATATGATGAACAAATGTAATATTTGACAAATACAGTACATTTTTTTATTTTAAAGCTAAGAATTTAACTTTTTATGTCTTAACTTTTTAAAAATAATACTGTTTTTTTAACTACCAAAAAGTAAAATCAATTATAAGAAACAAGTAAGTTGTAGTAGTAGTAAGTTATAGTAGTAAATGCATAAGTTTACCGGCTACCTTACCCTCCAAACTGGTACACGACAGCGACAAGCACTGATGCTATTGCGGCAGGAATAGGCAAGTCGTTGGCACCAAACCCGGGCGAGACAATGCAGAACTCTACCACCTAGTAGCCACGATGGTATTGACACGTATAGGCAATCGTTCGCCTTTTACGACCTGCCTGGCAGAACCGCAGTTGGTCTATTCCTCAAAGGAGCCCGGAACCAAACCGGAGAAAAACGATAAAATAATATTAAAATCCAAATTCAAACTTATTGTGTTCAAACCGATTTAAATAAAATTAAAAAGATAATTTAAATCCCGTGGCAAACAAAAGCTAATTTTGTTTTAAAAAATCAACTTCAAAGGTGTGGAAATAGGTGATGAAACTTTGTATGAAAACTATATTGACGACATTTTACTGTATTTATACGCGAATTTGCGTAGGTTAGCCATTTGTCTATATAAAATAAAATAACAAACATCAACCTACGTCGTATCTACAAACAGAACAAAATATTTTGTTTTTATTTCGCTAAATAAACAAAAGTGCCGGACGCTCACTTTTAGTAGTTCAATATCAGCATTTCGTTAATGGTCGAAACAAGACTGCCAAATCGCCAATGACTTTGTGTAACAGCCAAAACAACCGGGTGTGATGCCAACGAGCGTGCCAAATATTCGTGTGTGGCCTCTAATGAGTTGATTCGGAATTTTCATCTCTATCGGTCCGACTCGATTATGATTTTGAATGCCTACAAATCGATATTTAACGTTCCATTTGACTATTCCATTTGAACATAACTGTGATTGTTAATTAGGGATTGCGTAAATATACTAGAAATTTACGTCGTATAATGTTACAAGAGGAATATTTCGTACGCCTCTGAATTTATGAAAATTTTCATATTAACATCATTATATTTACGGTTAACGTTCGTACAAGGAAGTAAATATTTAATAAGCTTGTTATTACGATAAGTGGTAATGGTGATCATCTGATAACGGTGATATGCAATAATCGTTCTAGCATTATTGTAATTGTATTATTGTATAACATTATTTACTCAATTTGTTATCTGACTCTGTACAATTATTTTTTCACTTTTTTCTCTTTTAATATAATTGTATTGTATTATTGCATGACATTATTTAATCAATTTTTTTTCTGACATTTTATATTTTTCACTTTTCATATAATTTTATATAATTTAATTTAATAATATGTAATTCGAACTTTAAGCTGTGGTTGCCTATAATTGAGAAGGCACTGCCATCTATCATCATGTATTACATATAGTCTAGAGTGTGTACTTTCTGTTGACAATCCTAATAAAATAAATAAATCTTTAGACCCACCCAGCCATTTATAAAACCAGACCAAATTTCTGGCGGTTAAGCCGACCTCTAAAAAATAAGTAAGGTATTTCTAAGAGTCCGTAAGACATATTCTTTGGGAAATAACATAGTTAAAAACCAGTATAGCGCGAGTTGGACTTGCATACTGAGGGTTTTGTACAAACTTGTAACCTTAGCTACATATAAATTTCATGTTTTGATTCCCTTTTGAAATCGCAAAATATGCGATATAAATGGTTATATGATTTCATCGCGTTTTTTTTAATGAAATTTACGGTTTGCGGATTTTCCCCTTTACATGTGCTTAAGATATTGCTTTTGCCAAATTTGATAATTCTTGGTCAATGGAAAGTACCCTATAGGTTTTGATTCCCTTTTAAAATTCGTAAAGTATGTGACATAAGTGGTCATATCTTTTGATCGCGTTGACTTAAAAGTTTGTTTTTTTCAAACCTAAGTATTTTGAGTATTTGGTAAAAAAATCAACTTGATGGCTATCCACGTACCTGAGAAAAGGGGTATTGACAGACGGGCAGAAGGACAACGAAGTGATCTTATAAGGGTTCCGTTTTTTCCTTTTAAGATACAAATTTTTGCTACTTGTAAGGCCCGGACTCCTTTGAAGAATAGGGCAACTGCCGTTCTGCCAGGCATGTCGTAAAAGGCGACCGATTGGCTATACGAGGCACTACCATCGTGGCTAGGTGGTAGAGTACATTGTCTCACCTAGATCTGGTACCACTTCCTTAACTGCCGCATTAGCTTCAGTGCTAGTCACTGTCGTGTTCGGTTTGGAAGGTAAGGTAGCCGGTATACTTATGCATGTGGTATTAGGCCTCGCCACAAGATAGCAACGCACCATCAACATATTTGGTGTCTATAGGCGATGGTTGACTCTTTCCATCAGGAGACCCATCTACTTGTTTGCTATCTTATTATATAAAAAAAATACAGGGATTAATGGAACAAAAAAATAATACCGGGCTCATCATCGTACTAGTTCCACTAATCATAATATTTCATTTCAATTTCAATTTTATTGCATACTAGCTGTTGCCTGCGACTTCGTCCGCGCGGTCTTCGTTTACTCCGCACTGCTCCTCCCCTGTAGGTGATAGCGTGATAGTATGTAGCTTATATGTTGACCCGACCTGTTAGTAATATTTATACAAAATTTGAAGTAAATCTATGCAGAACTTTTTGAGTTTACCCCGGATATACATACAGACAAACAGACAAATAGACAAAAATTCTAAAAACTATATTTTTAGCTTTGGTATCGATTTTAGATCACGCCCCAAGTATTCTTTTTAAAAAATATTCAATGTACAGTTTTGACTTTCCTACCATTTTATTATATGTATAGATTCCATAATGTTATTACAAGAGATAATACAATATGGCTTCATGTTAATTTAAAAGAGTAATATGGCTTAAAAAATTGTGGACCCTGTCAGGCATAGCAACTTATAAGAAAAGACGAGGTGACTTGTAAAAACATTGAAATTAATGTTATTTGTAAAATTTTAGACCATTAAAATTTATAAATGTGAAAGTCGGAGACCGCCTTTATAAGTTCTTTGAGTGAAAATTGAGAAATGAACTGAGATAAAATTTGCGATACTAAATTTCGTATTCTGTTATTTTAATAATATTATAGTGACATGGTAACCTTGACCTGATGCTGGAGGATTATCACTCGAAGACCATCAGTTTTCATGTTTTGCTTTAATACAATTTAATTACACTAAAATGTTAGCCCATAAAATTTATAAATGTGAAAGTCGGAGACCGCCTTTATAAGTTCTTTGAGTGAAAATTGAGAAATGAA
Organism: Apodemia mormo; assembly: GCA_036924255.1. Classification (NCBI taxonomy): domain Eukaryota; kingdom Metazoa; phylum Arthropoda; class Insecta; order Lepidoptera; family Riodinidae; genus Apodemia; species Apodemia mormo. Next base: position 10,295,668 of record JAUPFN010000002.1, read on the forward strand.
CTGAGATAAAATTTGCGATACTAAATTTCGTATTCTGTTATTTTAATAATATTATAGTGACATGGTAACCTTGACCTGATGCTGGAGGATTTTCACTCGAAGACCATCAGTTTTCATGTTTTGCTTTAATACAATTTAATTACACTACAATTTAATACAATACAATTTAATTTAATAATACATAAAAAGTATTTACACGCCCGTATCCCCGAAGAGCAGGCGGAAATACAAGTGCACCCACAATTAGCCGAAGATACTTGGTCCCACAATGTATCCCGGGCAACGTTGTTTTTATCAGAAAACTGAAAAAACACATTTTTAAATTGCCCGACCAGGAAATCGAATCCGGGGCCACATATGGTGAATGCCGACACCGGACTACTAGACCACAGAGGCGATAACACAGATAGGCGATAACACATTTATAATACATATGCAGGGAAAAAGCATCGACGTTATTATTGCAATAACAGATAAGGCGGTAGCACAGTATACTGGAGACTAACAGTAGTCAATTTACATACATGTGATATTCGAGCAACGCACACATAGACACCTCTCACGGGCGCGATATCTCAGAATGTTTCAGGACAGTTTGTTCCGCATCAGTCCGAGATATCGCGTCCGTGAGAGGTGTCTATGTGAGCTATGCTCGAATATTACTTGTATGTAACATTGACTTCTGTTAGTCTTTGAGTATTCTGTAGCGGTAGTGCCAAAGTCCCTATAAGACGTTGCAAAACTCTACCACCTAGGTACCAGTATCGATGGTAGCGACACGTATAGCCAATCCTTCGTCTTTACGAACTGCGTTACAGAATGACAGAATGAAGAATAAAAGGGGGGCCGCACCATCACGGGAAATGTGTCGGGTTTTAATACTTTTAGTTTAATTTTATACTAAAGAACCTTCTATTTTTCACTATTATTTTGGCGTTACAATTTTAACCTTGAACACATTTAAGCCAATACCGTGGTTAATACGACCAACGATTTCAAAACGCTGTGTTTTATAACAACCCATCAAAATAAAAATCAATTATAAGATTTAAGATGGATTTAAGTCTACATTTAAAATTCCATAACAGGTAATAGGTATTTACTTTTTTAAATGCACCAAGCCACTTCGTAACAAGTTCTGAGTTATTTAGAGTTTTAATCTTAAAATAATAATTTGTTTATACTTTGAACAATTTACGTTGTAATGGCCCTACAACCAATGTTATAAATGAAATGTCTTTTTAATTACTGTAATTACGAACAATTTTCGTTATTATTTTTTAAATAAATGATAATAAACGTATTTTTATAAAATTGATATGACCTACGAAATAATGAAGGTTTTAGTATTTTTTATAGTTTTAGTATCCTCATATATAGAGTAGGTAGATTGAACCGAAAGCGAACAAATGTTCTGGTTCACCGTGATTCGTTAGTTCGTAAAATGCATGGTGTTCCTCAACGTTACATTTTACAGACCTAAGAATAGCTAACACTCGTCGTCTCTATTAATCCAGACTGACAGCTTTACTTATCCGAGAGATAGCTGCGGAATTGCACGACTTAATTCCGCCATCCCCGTTTTTCTATCGATCGTCGAGGCGCACAGATTCTAGGCATCGTTATATGGTGGACGTTCCACGTACCCGAACGAAGCGGTTCAACTCAACATTCTTCATTCGAACCGCAAAGGACTGGAACATGCTTCCTGAGTCTGTGTTCCCGGACGAGTACAATCTGGAGATCTTCAAGAGAAGAGTGAACAGGTACCTTCTAGGGAAGCGCGTTCCATCTTAGGCCTCATCTTAGCTTACCATCAGGCGAGATCGAGGTCACGCGCTTACTTATCGATAGTAAAAAAAAGAGAGATAAGTATGCTTATATAATATAACCAACACTTAACTACAACTGTAATTACCCGAATCCCCGAAGACGTAGGCAGAGGTACAACAAGTGCACCCACGATTAGCCGAAGATACTTGGTCCCACAAGTGGTGATAGGTGGCAAGCCTATCGCCAACCGGGCACTTTCCAATCCCGGGCAACGTTGTTTTTATCAGAAAACTGAAAAAACACATTTTTGTATTGCCTGACCCAGGAATCGAACCCAGGACCTCATGTGGTCAACTCCAACACCGGACCACTAGACCACAGAGGCGACTTTAGTAAATACTAAATATCTAAATAAAAGCTAAAAATATTTAGTAATCGTGACTTAATAAATGTGCAATTCTGTAGAAAAAAATTAAGTAGATTTAATGTGCTCTTTGGATACGAGTATGTTTAAACTGTAAAGTAGCGAAGAAATAAATGGCTATCCTGAAAAAAAGACAGCTATCGCTATTGATAATATTATGCGTAAGTTTAGCAGCAAACTTACCTTTACTTTGGAACATAACAGTGGACTTCATTGCAACAGGAACAGGTAAAGCAATGTTACCAATTGGGGAAAGCTCTACCGAAGATGGTTTGGTTACTTGTTTGCCTTTCACAAATTGCCTAAAAAAACAAGTTGTGTTTTATCTATTGGGTACACTAAAGCTATCTTCCAAAATTTTGTGACAACGTCAGTTGTGTATGAGAGCCGGAAAAGACGTGTTAAAACCGGTATCAACTCGGGAGCACAAATATTTAGCACGATTAGAGAGATGCCATCAGGCCCACTCGACTTATGGACGTCCAAGGAAATGAGTGCTTTACGTACTGCTGTTTGGAGAAGTTAAACCTCGGGTATGGAACTATCACACTGTGTGATGGTAGGTGGTATATTCCCTTGGTTGTCCAGGGGGTCGTCGTCGAGTTGGGAGCAAAGAGTGAGCCCAAAAGATTCATCTCCGTGGCAGCATGGGCCAGAGAGCTATCAGCTCTGCGCAGAAATGGAAAGGAGAGCAGAAAGAAATTTCCTTGGACAGCTTTGGCGAGAGATCAAAACGCACGAGTTCCAAAAGAAGGCAGACTATTCTCTCACCGATCCTGCCAAAGTGCTGTGATTTTGCTTCAGAAATAGTTCTTTTGAAAGACTTAGAGGCAAAATTATACTCTTTTCTAATTGCACTGGTGTTTGTCATGAGATTCTGCTGCAGCAGTCCAAGCACGGTAGCACTCCGATCCGATTTGCAGTGTGTGATTTGCAGTGGCGACCAACGCCACTGCAAATCAGCCGTGAGTTGCCACGGATGAGTACTGCAGTAACAAAACTAGAGATGCAGTCAGCAACGACATCTGGATCATCTAGTGAGAAGCATATTTACCTCCATGGATAGAACGCAAAGAAGGACTGCAATCCGTCCTAATCTGTTGACCTGTAGTGCCAAACGCGGTGACAGGCTGAAAAATGAGGCCGCGATGATCCTATTACCGACACTTCACCCCGTATGAGCCCATGGTCTCAAGAACCTAGCGGAGCATCTACGGAAACTTGGTAATTACCTGGGTAAAAGATCAGCAAAAAGTTTAACAGAGAAGGCAAATGGTCATCCACATGTGGAACACACGTAGGCGAAGTAACCAGCTGTGTTAGACCATACCCTAAAGCAAAATTGTGAACAGATCTCCCCGCGTGATCGGTGGTATGTGAGCTAAGCCAACCTGGACATATTTGCATGAAATTTTGTATGAATTAAGTACAAAAAAATAATGAATCAGATGTTTAAGCGTTTTTTGAAATTCGCTCCCTAAGAGGGTATATTAGGAGATGAAAGTAAAGTTTTATATAACCGCACAAGGCAAACCATTACGACTAGAAACTTAAAATTTTGCACACGTACTCATTTTTATGATGTGGATATCCACTATGGAAGTGTTTTTCAAAATTTAACCCCCAAGGTGGTGAAATAGGGGGTAAAACTTGAAACTTTTTATTCCTTGGACATATTTGCATGAAATTTCGTATGCATTGAGAAGGTAGAGGAAAAATAATGAGTTACATATTTCAGCTTTTCTAAAATCCAATAGGGGATGGAGTATTAAATAAACGCACTGGCCAAACCGTTAAAGCTAGTAACTTAAAATTTCGCAAATGTATTCGTCTGATAACGTAGGCATTTACTAAGGTTTTTCAAAATTCAACCTCAAAGGGTGTGAAAAAGGGAATATATCTTTGTATGAAACTTCTCATTGCTTGGACATATTTGCATAACATTTCCTACGAATGTTGTACGGTAAAAATAATGAGTTACATATTTCAGTGTTTTACACTATGTAAATATTTTTAAAAGTTCTAAAATAAACGTGCACAAGTGAAGCCGCAGGTATAAGCTAGTATTACAGTTTTTCAGTACTGAATACCTCTTAGGAACGCTGCCGGAAGACGGACGGATAGACGTGGTGAAACTATAAGGGTAAGTAGTTAATTTCGGAACCCTAAAATCAGAGTTTCTAGTTACTTGAAAGACATTTCGGCACTTATATAGATATTTATTTTCATTAAACATTATATTTGAAAATCGGATAGCTATAGATTTTTATACATATTGCTTTGACGCACTTGCGTGATATATTTACATATTTACAGTGTAAGCAAATTAAGGTTTAGATATTCACCCCTATGAATTGGTGCTAATAACCGCTTCTCTCAGCCCTTCATGCTATACAACTGCAAAATAGGCATCCAAATTGGAAAAATTTACATGCTATTATGATATTTACGTCAGAGTTTATAAAATTTATATTTCCATGCTAGCATTTTGCTGTCTTTTTTTGAATACGTTTTGTCACATGACAGGGGTTACTATTGAAAAAGGTTGTATTATGTTGTCTTTCAGAAGCAGATACATTGTATATGTTGATAAATGACGTAGCTACAGGTTTTAAGGATAAAATACCAGACGTGGATTTTAACTCTCAAACATCATGTGAATTTATACAATTAAAAAGGGTTTTGTATAGATTACCCTACAATTAATCATTCTGACTTATAATACATGGCTTCTCAAATGATCAACGACTGGCAAAATATAGCAATTTAGTTTTATTATATAGATGGATATACTTACAAAGTAATTTTTTATTTAAAAGAGTCACCTCTGTGGTCTAGTGATCCGGTATCGGTGTTACCATGTCCCAGGTTCGATTTCCGGGCCGGGCAATTCAAAAAATTTGTTTTTCTTTTTCAGTTCTGGAAAGAGTCAACCATCGCTTATAGATACCAAAGATGTTACTGGTGCGTTGCTATCTTGGGATGAGATCTAGCGCCGCATGCATAAATTTACCGGCTACCTTACCCTCCAAACCAGAATACGTCAGTGACTAGCCCTGATGCTATTGTGGGAGGAACAGGCAAGGCGGTGGTACCTGGCCTAGTGGCGAGACAATGCAGAACTTTACCACCTACCATCCAGGGTAATTAGTTCTTAGTAAATTTTACAGTTTATTTTCTACTAGTTGACTCGCGCCGTGAAAGCGAAACTGATAGATAAATAGACAGACAAACAGACAGATTTTGCGTTTATAATGTTAGTATAGACGTTTAGGCCAAACTTTAAGCTTTAGTTTTTAGGGTTTTTTATACTAAAACAATAATAATCGGGGCGGTTAGGCTAATAATGTAAAAGAACTACGTCCTATTTCGACTAAAAATTAGGTATATACCTAATAATTGTAAAATCCAAGAATTCCTAGAAAACTATTATGGACAGGTAGGTTATCCTAGTCTTACATTAGTCTTTACAATACTTTTTAGAATTCAAAGACTTATTTCTAATATTAGTAATTGACAAAAATCATACTAAGAATGCAGAATCCTATGAAAAATATTCAACTAGTGGCTAGTCTATTCAGCACAGATAAGGGTGTCTGGTTATTTGGTCAAAAGTGCTATTACGACAAAGTCGTATTCAAGAAAAAAAATATTTTTTTCGAAACATTAATAGCACCAAGCATTTTGGTGTAGTGTATTTTTCCTTTTCTTCGGATGAGTACATATATATCAGATTATGGGTCCCGGCTACGACTTGAAATAAGCAGCAGTCATTTTCAAATCGATAAAATGGGGTCATAGAATGGGTATTCGGTGATAGGCGGGGAATATGTAGCCGCACATAGGAACAAATTCTCCTAAGCGTCAAACACTTGTAAATATATTATATGGTAAAAATTAGAAATATGCCATATTGTCGAATTTTATCGTACTCTATAAGAAGCTAAGGCTTGAAAATACCCCTGGAGAGATTTTATTTCATCGGTGAGTACTATAACTCTGTATTTCTGGGTGTAACTGCAAGATACACTGACAACCTAAGAAATTGGATTTAATCCGTAATAAGTATTGATCGTAATAAGTATTAATCCGTAATAAGTATTGAATTTAATCAGTGAAAAGCACCGCATGGCAATAACCGTTATTAAAATCTAACAGATTTTCCTTTGTGAGTTTCGCCATAAAAATATTTTGCATAGTGACACGAATACATCCTACACGAAGCATTTCAATTAACTACGTAACTTGACATTTGTGTTTGAGTTTCGCATGTTATGTATTTATATGGTTCGTTGCTTTTAGATTATAACTTATTGAAGGTTATTCTGAGAAAACTCGTAGTTAAAGCGAGGGCTTTTATGACGGTATGTGTAAAACCTTTATCTAACGGCGAAAAACGTAATGCTTTTTGAGTCTGCACGTAATTTAGAAATGCGCCGATCGAGTTCAAAATCCATCTCACTTGGAAACAAAATGATAGGTCGAAGTAAATCTGAATGTATTTTGACTTTCATTTTACCCGGCCTCCACTGAAAAGGAACCGATCCTGTGTGGAAAGAATTGAGTCCAGTTGAGTAGTATGATGATTACACTCAAGATTAATTTGCGATGAGGTATTTTGTTGCAAATTTGTAGTAAATTGTGTGCAGCCTCTTCGAGTGGTCATTAGCCACATCATTAATTAGCACTTAATAACTAGTAAGAATTGTAGTAAAGTAGCGTAATTAACGTAAATAGCAGCATGAACAACGTTATTAGATATACTATAGTGCGCGCGGAACTAGTTGGCCGCGCCATACGTAATACGTAATACGTAAGGCGCGGCCAACTAGTTCCGTGCGCACTATATTACATAAATTTTATGTTATAGTATTCGTAGAATCAATTCTGTTTGGGAGAAATATGTAGAATTGTTCTAGTTTTATCTACAATCTTAATGTTATGATACAAACGTAAAGTATGCTAGGTACTGTTTTTTTTTTGTGTCTTTAGCTTGAAGTAAGGATATTTTTAGTCGATTTTTAAAAGAGAAGGTGATTCGAAAAAGATTTCGAATCATTTTAATATTGTATGTTGCCCAATTACGTAATAAGAGTTGCCTGGATTGATTTGAAGAATTATTCTTTTGGTCCAAAATAAATTTGGTGAGGATGATCTAGGGCTCCAAATGTAGTTTTAGTTGTTCTGGATTGGGCATTACACATTTAACAACAAGTTTAAATTAATTAGTAAGGTTTTTAAACACAATTAAAATGTAATAAATCAAATGAATTTTAAAAAAAGTTTTAACAGTGTTTTGGCAAAGAAACGGCCCTACTTGTTGCATATTGGTATACAATAAGATACCCAAAGAAATACGGGAACTACCAGGCAAAATTCAACATAGCAGATTAAAAAAATGGCTACTAGAAAAAAAATTCTATTCTTTAAATGAATTTTTTGATTTTAGATAGCTATTAATATTAATAATCTATATATAGGGAACTTGATATTAATTTAAACTTGTGTCAGATAGTTATTTCCATATACTGCCATTTTTTAATTTTATTTTAATTTTTGATTATTTGACATATTGACTGATATAATTATTACTGATGAAAATTATTTTATATTCTGACATTTTAATTTATTTTAATATTATATAATTGACTTGGAATTGATTTTAATTGACATTTTGAATTGACATACTTGGAATCGTTTATTTTTTATTTAATTTAGGATTTCGATACTTTAAAATGATTATATATCTTTTAAATTGTAAATAACCGGGCTTAAGTGCACCTATTTAATTATTGAAATTTTTGATATACATTATTTTATTATATTAAAATATATAGATAATGAGCATTAGAAGTTAGTTTACTCTTTGTTTAGTTTAATTAGTATTTAGCTTAATACAATTTAAAAAAAATGTAATGGCTTGAAAAGGCAATTGGTATAGAAAGACTTTAATGTATAAATATTGATTATTATGTATGAGATGGTATTATTTAATAGGAAAAATAAATATTTAATTTTAAGTATAAATTAATATATTAAAATAACAAATTTGCATGCTATTTATAGCGAAATTGGCTTGTTCACTAATATAAGTTAAGAGATCTTGTTACCCTATTTCAGGCAAATAAAGAAATTTAATTTAATTTAATTTAATATTGACTTCCGGAACTAATTAACACATTTCTACCAACGTGTTCTACAAATAATCAGATTTTATACAAAATAAATATATAGTAATTTAGACGATATTAATATACAAGATGCTTCTTAATAATACTTAATACTGGTTCGGTGTCGGTGTTGACCACATGAGCTTCCGGGTTTGATTCGGGAAGTCGGGCATTCAAAAATGAGTTTTTCAGTTTTCAGATAAAAACAACGTTGCCCGGGATTGAATAATTGCCCAGTTGGCGATAGGCTTGCCACCTAGCACATTGTGGGACAAATTATCTTCGGCTAATCGTGGGTGCACTGGTTGGACCGTTGTCTACGCGCGTGAAGATACTTTATTTTTTTTATTTTTGTGACGTCGCGATATTTTTTTGTGTTTCTGTATATTATATCATTCTCAAGTCGTTTTTTGCGCTGAGTTAGTAGACAACGTTACCAGTATGCCAAGTACTTCAATAAAAATAATAAATTATAAATATTCACGGGACAAATTACACTTACTGATCTAACCCAAAAGTAAACAAATTATTTTCTTGTGTTATGGGTGTTAGTCAACGATACTAATACATAGAAATACATATATAAATACCGGAATATATTTAATAAACACCCAAACCCGGAAATACAACCATTTATGCTCATCACACATATGCTTGTCCCCGTCTGGGATCGAACCCGAGCCCCGTCGATTGTGTAGTATCAGGGTCGCTAACCACTCGACCAATGGAGCGGTCAAAGTAGATGGCTCTCTTAATCTAAATAGCTATCTAAGTGGCGAGGTCTTAAAGCCATATGCATAAGTTTACCGGTTACCTTATCCTCCAAACCAAAACATGACAGTAGAAAGCACTAACGCTATTACGGCAGGAATAGGTAAGGTGTTATCAGGCCCGGTCAAGACGATGCAGAACTAAACTAGAGATTGGCTCGCATCTTACCACCGACCACACAGCCCATAGAGACCTAATAATAGGCAAATGACTTGTGTCAATACATCTGACTTATAGTTCCGATGTAAATGTCCACGCGCCAATGAGTAATGATTGGGTAATCAGTGTCGACCAATCAGATGCTCTGTACATTACTATATTTCACTGTGGCCTAGAGTTAGCCAATCACGGCGTTGCAACCCCACTTCGTCTTACCTCAGCTAGTTGCCAGAATGCATTCAATACGGAAAATCAAACATTAGCCGTCTATAGGCTGTGTGGTCGGTGCATTTTACCAATCGTTCGCCTCTTACGAACCGCCCATTTTTTTATAAATAAATAAATATTTACAAGACAAGTTACACTTACTGATCTAACCCCAAAGTAAGCAAATTATTTCCTTGTGTTATGGGTGTTAGTCAATGATACTAATACAAAGAAATACATATATAAATACTTTTTCATATATAATAAACACCCAAACCTGGAAATACAAACATGTATGCTCATCACACAAATGCTTGTCACCGTCGGGGATCGAACCCGAGCCCCATTGATTGCGTAGTCAGGGTCGCTTAGTTAGGCTCAGCTCAGATACGTTAAAAAATTAAATATGTAGAACCGTTAATGATGATTTTAAGACCAATCTTCGCAATTATTTTCTATCGACCCAATTTTCATATTGACGTCATTGACGTTATAGGCGATGAAACTGTGATATTTGTTATTGACGTATTCATAGTATGAAACTACAAAAGCCCTCTTCTTGGTCCGCATTATTGTGATGGGCAACTGTTAACGCAAATGATAAGCGACAATATCCCCCGTGTTGATTCGGGCTCCTTTGAAGAATAGTCTAAATGCCGTTCTGCCAGGCAAATCGTAAAAGGTGACCGATTGGCTATACGTGTCACTACCATCGTGACTACAAGGTGGTAGAGTTCCGCAATAGCGTTGTCACAATAGCGTTAATCAAAGTCGAAGTCGAAAATTTTTTTTTCAAATTATCCTTTACAGACACTTTTGACGAGTCAACATTTTTTGAGTTACTGCCGGATCGGAAACGCGGCCACACACTGAGAAGATCCAGCGGAAGAAACTCAGCGGGCTTGTCTTTTTTTGTACATATAGATTTTTTTTAAACAATGTATTTACAATAATTTATGAATAATATATTATAATTACTGTGAGACTGCTATGAGGAGCAATTAATCCCATACCTTATTATCATCCAAATATTCAGATAATTTATAATAACCTTTTTTTACAAAGTTTTGATTTGATACATTTTTTAAATTAATGTATTGGTAGATCTTTAATAGCATTTGAAAGTTTATTCTAAAAGCGTATAGATTGCCCCATGCTTGCATGTCATTGTCTGTTCTGGTTTGGAGGGTAAGGTAGTAGGTAGACTTATACATGTGGCATTGCATCCCACCACACGGATAGCAACGCATCATTAACATCTTTGGTGTCTATAGGCCATTTTTGTATTTCCATCAAGAGAGCCATCTGCTTGTTTGCTATGATATAATATAATCTTATAATATAAAAATAACTGACAAATGTGGTGATGACGATCACCACCCACTTTGCCTGATTTGTGGTAAACCTCAGTTCTCTATGCCTACCCGTAAATACTGTCTGATTAAAAAGCTAATTTTACTGTTCACAAGGAATCCCATAGCCATAAATATTATGTTTTTTTTTGGAAATAAAATAATACCAGTTGTAAATAAAATTCTAAAATGCCGCAAGCACTAATTTAACAAGCACCGATATAACCTGTAAAAACCTATTTGTCCACATCGGTCCTGCGGCGATAATAATTTCGTAATAGCAATAAAAAATCTGCAACAAATCTCTAAATCCCCCCGACGGCCAACTAGGCACGCCTTCAAAATTATTAAGCTCGTTCAGATACTCATTGCCGGAATGCTATTTTAAAAAATTAACCTTATTTCTGAACAGTAAGGTTTATTTTTAATTATTTGTATGTTAGAAGTTACATCATCTTTGTTTTAAAAAGTGTTTACAATGTCATGGAATTTTATGCTGCAGGGTTGAACGCACTCACTTAGGTCAGTTTCATTCAATCTGACTCTGTATAATCCAATACCAGTCCAGACGGAAGGATTTGTACAGCACTTTCCAGGTATTTTTGGTCTGGAATATATAATACATTTTTGTAACAGACTTTAATAATTCCGTAAATAGAAAATACATATTTTAAATGTGTCTGGTGGTGAATATAAAATTTATTAACTTTATTTACCTTAAGTATAAAAATAACCAAATATTTGTTGTATTTTTGATGGAAAAGAGGACTTTGATATTAAATTAGAAAAAAATAACAATAACAGTATTGAAGGCAGAAAGCAGAAAAAGAAAAACTATCTAAGTATTTGGACTTAGCTCACGAGATTACCGATGTGTGGGATGTGGAGTCAACAATAATTGTCCCGATGGTTGTTTCTGTAAACGGTTAGTAGCGAAGAGTCACGACCAACATCTACGGATGCTCTCCCTACAATTCTGGATTAAAGGCCAGATACAGATGGTGACAGTGTTAGGAATGGCACGTATTATAAATAGGTTTCTTTCTCTGTCGCCCTGACCACCGGCGGCTTATCTGCAAGGCTCCCGTTGGCGGGAAATCTATTTTTATATATTTATTTTTATGATGTTGTATTTTTTAAATGTTATAATTATATATGTATGTAAAATAAGAAGCAAAATGTAAATAAAGACATAATAATAATATTCACGGGACAAATTACACTTACTGATCTAACCCCAAAGTAAGCAAATTATTTGCTTGTTAGTCAACGACACTAATACATAGATATATGTTTATATAAATACTAGAATACACTTAATAAACATCCAAATCCAGAAATACAAACATTTATGCTTATCACACAAATGCTTGTCCCTGCGGGAATCGAACCCGAGCCCCGTTGACTGCGTAGTTAGGGTCGCTAACCAGTCGACCAACGCGGCGGTCAAAGTGAAACAAAAGTTAGTGTAAGGTATACAAAAATAGGTGTTATGAATAAACTCACTTGTGCTTCTTTTTGCAAAAGTGAGTTTATTTTTTCTCAAAACCGGTTGGGTGTATAACATAATAAATAATATAAGTTTATGTTTTATATTATTCATACACCCAACCAGTTTCGCTAATTACAGCATCATCAGGGATGTTTTGCAAAATATCCCATGAATAATATGAAATATAAGTGAATTGGAAGTATAAGTGAGTTTATTTGTAATACCTATTTTTAAATGCAGTCTTACCAAGTACCGACGATGGAAAGTAAAAGTATCTTCACGCCCGTATCCCTGAAAGGGAAGGCAGAGGTACAAAAAGTGCACCCACGATTAGCCGAAGATACTTGGTCCCACGAATGTGATAGGTGGCAAGCTTATCGCCAACCGGGCACTTTCCAATCCCGGGCGACTTTGTGTTTATCAGAAAACTGAAAAAACATTTTTTTTAAGCGCCCGACGCGGGAATCGAACCCGGGACCTCACGTGGTCGATGCCAACGCTGGACCACTAGACCACAGAGGCGATATGAATATACGATGGAAAGTATCCATTTATTGTAAGGAATTGGGCAAACTTATCTAAGGTGTGAAAATTAAAGGAGACCCCAGCGGCACAACAGTCCACCCAAGTCCAACACACTGTCACCCACGTCCGTAGTAAAGGCGTCAGTAATACAAAATTTGTACTCAACGTGAATTGTGCGTTGATGTGCGTTTTGTTTTAATCGCATTACAGCATTTACCTTCGCGGACTTTTTGCAAATTAAATATCTTGATTTTGTCTACGAATTATGGATTTCCGCAAAGTAACGCCTAATTTTATAAAATATATTGAGATCATTAAAACTGGAATACTTAACTTCCGATTAACTATATATCTGAAACACTGCATCCGCAAAATGTAAATAGCACTGAACGGAAAGATTGGGCCCCCAAAAATGAAATTAATTTTCAAAATCTTTTCTTATGTAACAAACATAAAAATACAGCTGAAGTAAGAACCGGCTTTTTTCGGAAGTTGGTTGAGTCTTTGAGACACTCATTTTTGGGAAGTCAGTATAAGTGAAACACATGTAATTGTTATTCAGGCGGTAGCTATATTATAAAATATTATGTTCACTCTCGCGGGATAGCTGGAGTGCGTGTGTTCATAACATGACGTCTTGGTTTCGATTTTCGAGTCAACCAAAGATGTTAATTTCGGAAATCGAAATCTCTGTTTCAGTTTAAAGCCCGTGGCAGTTTAAAGCTCAAATTATCATTCACATACTTCAAATAAGCACGATAAGCTGTCGATCTAGGTTATCACAAGAAACAAGCCATAGTAATTATTACCTCAGTAAAATGTGGCGCTGAAGATCACCATTAGAAAATAAATATAATAGACTCAATAATAAAATCAAATCCAATTACTGTTTTTCATTAATGAAGTCTTTAAAAAGTTAATAAAAATTACAATTTACGACAAAACTATACCGGAAAAATTAAAACTTCTCTCGTATTTTTGAATATTTATATTATATTGTAGCTTGAGCTAAGAGTCATTCATTCTCTCGTAAATATTGTCAAAATAACACTAGATTACTAGTCAGTCATTAATCTCGTAAATATTGTCAAAATAACACTAGATCACTAGTGTCATTATCTCGTAAATATTGTCAAAATAACACTAGATCACTAGTCAGTCATTATCTCGCAAATATTTTCAAAATAACACTAGATCACTAGTCAGTTATTATCTCGTAAATATTGTCAAAATAACACTAGATCACTAGTCAGTCATTATCTCGTAAATATTGTCAAAATAACACTAGATCACTAGTCAGTCATTATCTCGTAAATATTGTCAAAATAACACTAGATCACTAGTCAGTCATTATCTTGTAAATATTGTCAAAATAACATTAGATCACTAGTCAGTCATTATCTCGTAAATATTGTCAAAATAACACTAGATCACTAGTCAGTCATTATCTCGTAAATATTGTCAAAATAACACTAGATCACTAGTCAGTCATTATCTCGTAAATATTGTCAAAATAACATTAGATCACTAGTCAGTCATTATCTCGTAAATATTGTCAAAATAACACTAGAATATCGAACACAATTCTCTTGTAGAATCGATTCAGTAATTATAGATTCAATTAATCCTATATTTACTTTCTAATTCCTGTGCATCAGATACAATGCTTAATCCCATTGATGGTTGTCACGCCGTGATAGGATTACTAGCCACTAGGCATTAAACTTTGCTTTAAGTCATGAGTGATTGGCATTTTCAATAAATGGTCAGATTAAAATCACACAGTGAACAATTTCTCTCGTGTTGGACCGGGCTCTTTTTAAAAATAGACCGTTCTGCCAGACATGTCGTAAAAGGCGACCGATTGGCTATTACGTGACACTGCTATACTCGTAATAGAGCTCCACAAAATCTCGCCCGAGTATTAGGCGCCACCACTTTACCTATTCCATAATAGCATCAATCATCAATGCTTGTCACTATCGTGTCCTGGTTTGGAAGGTAAGGTAGCCGGTAGACTTATGCATGTGGCATTGCCATCTCGCCACACAGGTAGCAACGCTCTATTAACATCTTTGATATCTATAAACGATGGTTTCTCTTTCCATCAGGAGAGCCATCTACTTGTTTGCTAACTAATGATATAAAAAAATTAAGATCACAAGGTTTTAAACAGCGTTAAAAAGTTTTAAATGATGTGGGATCATACCACCTACGAGATCGCTGAACTTTAGGTAAATTACACAAATTAATCTAAGTCCAAAGTAATAAAAATATTTGCTCGTGATATGGGTTTATAATCAGAGTTACTAACATACAGGAATATATTTATAAATAATCAAATATGTTTAATAAATCCATCTAAACTCCAAAATACAAGCACCTATGCTCATCATACAAACCGCTTGTCCCTGTCGGCAATCAACCCGGACCCCCTTTGATTGCTCAGGATTTTAGGGTCGCTAGCTACTTGACAGATTTCCTATATAGGTATTACTCATGAAAAGGGTGTAGCAGGATAAGTATGATGATTTGGCCCCCAATGACAACTCATGTCCAAACTTATAATATAGCATGGCCTCGATGTACGTATGCAATTTATAAGAATTTTTCTGCCGTATTCCGCTTTAATCTAGAGATATGGGTGCATGTATGATTATCCTTCAAACAGCCATATCTCAAAAACTAATTAAGCTAAATACAAAAGACCAACGTGAGGTTGTAGGTAACGTTAATGAGTATATTCTATATTTTTTTCAGGTTATTTAAATAACTACGCGCATTTATAAATAATAAATAAATATTTTATCTTTCATTTTTTTAGTGTTCTTGGTGACTTACAATCACCGAAAAATTATATGTTGTAGTACTTTACAAGTCCTACTTACTCATGAAAATTATATTGAAAAAAAGTTGGTGCAACATTTCCAAAAAAAGTAAAATTCGACATGCACCTGTGTTTGCCATAGAGGAATTTTGGAAGAAACGTTAGCTAATGCAATTCAAAAATATTTTGTAGTCTCGACATTAATCATTTACAGTTGACATTAGTTCAATAATTCATAAATTGAATATATATATATTCATGTTCTATATATATTCTTAGTTATAATGTAGGACAAAGGTACATATAAGTATTGTATGATAATTTAAATTACTGCCATAGGAAATAACTCATACGTCATTATAATTACAGTCGAATCTCTTAATATTATTGAACGCGATCATCTAAAATCTTATTTCACTGTTTTCTTTCAAAATTAAAAAAATACAGTACTAAAAATACAAACCAACTCTTTTATCCCCACTCTACTAATATTTCATGTGCGCAAGTCGACGCAGTTATCTACGTGACGTAACAAAAGAAAAAACATACGGCGTATTCAAGAGAGGAATCAAGTTCAGACTTGTCATCACGTTGCTCGCTGTTTCGTACACTTGATGTACTCAAAACTAATTTCTTCATTTATTCTGTCTTGTTGTGAATAACGATGTCAGGTAAGTGCAAAAACTGCAATAAGTTTTTCCGTAAGATAACTGGATATCAAAAAGTTATTAATACTGGAGAAGAAGCTAAAATGTTTAGTGATTGTTTTATTACTAATATTGACTTATTGAGACAATTACTAAATATTTTAGCTTCTTCTCTAGTATTAATAACTTTTTGATATCCAGTTATCTTACGGAAAAACTTATTGCAGTTTTTGCATTTACCTGACATCGTTATACACACGTAAACGAGTGTGTCATCGTTATTCACAACAAGACAAAATAAATGAAGAAATTAGTTTTGAGTACATCAAGTGTACGAAACAGCGAGCAACGTGATGACAAGTCTGAACTTGATTCCTCTCTTGAATACGCCGTATGTTTTTTCTTTTGTTACGTCACGTAGATAACTGCGTCGACTTGCGCACATGAAATATTAGTAGAGTGGGGATAAAAAGAGTTGGTTTGTATTTTTAGTACTGTATTTTTTTAATTTTAAAAGAAAACAGTGAAATAAGATTTTAGATGATCGCGTTCAATAATATTAAGAGATTCGAATGTAATTATAATGACGTATGAGTTATTTCCTATGGCAGTAATTTAAATTATCATACAATACTTATATGTACCTTTGTCCTACATTATAACTAAGAATATATATAGAACATGAATATATATATTCAATTTATGAATTATTGAACTAATTTCAACTGTAAATGATTAATGTCGAGACTACAAAATATTTTTGAATAGCATTAGCTAACGTTTCTTCCAAAATTCCTCTATGGCAAACACAGGTGCATGTCGAATTTTACTTTTTTTGGAAATGTTGCACCAACTTTTTTTCAATATAATTTTCATGAGTAAGTAGGGCTTGTAAAGTGCTATGACATATAATTTTTCGGTGATTGTAAGTCACCAAGAACACTAAAAAATTGAAAGATAAAATATTTATTTATTATTTATAAATGCGCGTAGTTATTTAAATAACCTGAAAAAAATATAGAATATACTCATTAACGTTACCTACAACCTCACGTTGGTCTTTTGTATTTAGCTTAATTAGTTTTTGAGATATGGCTGTTTGAAGGATAATCATACATGCACCCATATCTCTAGATTAAAGCGGAATACGGCAGAAAAATTCTTATAAATTGCATACGTACATCGAGGCCATGCTATATTATAAGTTTGGACATGAGTTGTCATTGGGGGCCAAATCATCATACTTATCCTGCTACACCCTTTTAATAAAGTATAATGTTTTCTGTACATTGAGACGCTGCATCTATTATGTAGATGCAGCGTCTCAATGTACCGAAAACTTAAGAAAACCACAACATTTTGACGTTCTTTTGTTGATGGCAGAACGGCAGTTTGTCTATTTTTCAAAGGAGCAAATACGGGGATTTCTCAAAATATTTTTATGTAACGAATAATTTTAGATAGTCAAATAGTAGTAGTATTTACAACCATACCACTACTATTTGTCCAGTTACAATTTTTCGTTGAGGGATATTTCCCCACGCAGGTTACAAATAGAAAGCTAAAAACCTAAATTACTAACTTATAGAATTGATTTATTAGATAATATCAAAATTACTGCACGAAACAATACAATATAAACTAACTGTACCACCTAGAACTCAATACGTTAAACCAACATCTCTTACGAACTGTCGCCATAAAACGTATTATACGTTAATGTATAACTTAAATAAAAAGTATATTTTTGGAACGAAGTTCCTTACGGCAGGCTTGGAGGGGATAGGGATTTGCTGCGCGACCGAACTGAAAAAAAATGTGATAGTAAAACCGTAAGAAAAATGCTTGGAATAAAAGCGTTAAATGAGACGTGCGCAGGCGCGACAGTCGCGTACACAAGCGAGTAGTGCCGTTTAGCCGAAGGAAGTTCGTTCCTACCTGGTGTCCCGCGACGCCACATCATTTTTAATTTTTTATTAATTTTCGCGTTTATTTACTTCTAATACGCTCTTAAAAAATGCTGTGCAGGCCCATGTATACTAATATTAGTAAAATTTATCTCGTAAAAATAAATAATATCTTGTAAAATATTAACACAGGGATTCCGGATGAAATGCAATACTTAATTAACATGCAACTTCAGATATAACACTGCCTCAGATAATTACAATATAGGGTAATAAGTGTATGTAGCGTGTATAATTATAATATGTATACATATTTGTACGTACTTGTTTATGTAGGTATATGAGATTTAATTCGCTAAAATCAATAATATTCTTACTTATTTCAATTTACTAGCATTGTTACTTATTAATTAAAATTATTTATACATATAATAAAATCGTAGGAAAGTCAATGTATGTCCGGGGTAAACTCAAAAAGTACTGCATGGATTTATTTCAAATTCTGCATGAATATTACTAACTGGTCGGGTCAACATATAGGCTACATATTATCACGCTATCATTTACGGAGGAGGAGCTGCGCGGAGTAAACGAAGTCCGCGCGAACGAAGTCGCAGGCAACAGCTACTTTGCTATATATATTCGATTCCATATTCTTCATACCATATATATTATGTTATTATGTAAATGAATAAATATAAATAAATATTCACGGGACAAATTACACTTACTGAACTAACCCCAAAATAAGCAAATTATTTGATTGTGTAATGGATGTTAATCAACGATACTAATACTTAGAAATACATATATTAATACTGATATATATATATAATAAACGCCCAAACCCGGAAATACAAACATTTATGCTCATTACGCAAATGCTTGTCCCCATCGGGGATCGAACCCGAGCCCCGTTGATTTCGTAGTCAGGTTCGCTAACCACTCGACCAACGGGGCCGTCAGATGTATGTTATATTAGTTATTATTAACAGACTACCAGGTGTGAACAGACGCTAAAACTGTTGCTGTCTTTTTTCAGGTAACTGGCTACTACAGAAAATCAACGTTGGAATTGCCATTACAATCCCAACACATGCTGAGTGGTAGACCATTTTGGGATGTCGCACCACCATCTTTGTATCTCTTTGTTTATTGTTCCTTTGTCTTTGTAAGTATATTGTGTATAAAAGTTTTGTATGTCTAAACAGAATACATTGTGGTGTGCGTCTCAAATAAATGTATTCTTATTCTTAAAAGATAACTGTTTCAAAACGCTGGTCGCTTGTAAATTAGTCCTTTTTACTACAGCGTGCAACTTGTATTTGATTGATTTATTACTCTGTTTGTAATTCAGCAGCGAGCGACCGACGATGAACAGCGTCGTACTTGGATCATCGATGATTAGTGATGGGAACTATAAATTGCGAGATAAATTATTGAGAACCGCATCGTTAAGTATTGATGAAACAATTATCAGGTTTGTTATTAAATTTTCGTGATACCTGGCAATGTAATTATAATTTCATATTTATACTAGCTGATCCGGCAAACGTTGTTCTGCCTTTTTAACTACTCT
This sequence comes from Apodemia mormo, assembly GCA_036924255.1. Classification (NCBI taxonomy): domain Eukaryota; kingdom Metazoa; phylum Arthropoda; class Insecta; order Lepidoptera; family Riodinidae; genus Apodemia; species Apodemia mormo. The sequence continues at coordinate 10,315,501 of JAUPFN010000002.1, forward strand.
TTTTTTCATATTTTCTCACCTTTTAAACCTTCCCTGGAATTCAACAATTAATTTAAAACTAGCCAAATCGGTTCAGCTGTTCTCGAGTTTTAGCGAGACTAACGAACAGCAATTGATTTATATATATATATATATATATATATATATATATATATATATATATATATATATATATATATATATATATATATATATATATATATATATATATATATATATATATATATATATATATATATATATATATATATATATATATATATATATATATATAGCTTATTCGAAGTGGTCATTTAAACGTTGAGGTCAGTTGTCAATTAAAGCACGCTATCTTTCTATGGGTAAGCTATGGGTAATGACGGCCAGTCTTCAGCTCTGATATGGCTCGGAACGTTGGTTCTTAACCAAGTTTGGGTGGACCCGGCGCCGAGTCTTGTTGAAGGGACCATTCTTGGTTATTGAACATGGTGTTATTAAGGGACTTAACTACCTTCTCAGGAATGGTATCTTGATACACTTAAGCGGATGTTTTGATGTCACACACACAAATATATATATATATATATATATATATATATATAGATAAATTTACTATCTGACCCGGAAAAATTTGTTTTGTCATACAAATTTCTTGTATCGAATATTTTAGGAGGGTACTTGAGAAGGGATTGAGGGTTTATTGAGATAAAATCTGTCCTATCTTTTAAGTTGGACCAAACAGTAGATACCTACAAAATTTCGTTGAAATCGGTTAAGTAGTTTCGGAGTTCGGAGTTTCGGAGTTCGGAGTTTCGGAGTTCGGACAAACAATATAACACGTAATTTAAAGTATAGAGAGAGATGAAATAGTGATTGTTTACCATCATTGCTTAATTCTTTAAACATTTTTCCTAGGCATCTCGTAAAAGGCAAGAGAAGGCTATACTTTTCTTATTAATTAGTTGGAAGTGCTCTTCAATGTCTTGTCTGGGTTCGTACTAGTAGGCTGGTGAGCAGGTCGTAGGTAAAGGGGAAGAAGGGATCTACCTGACACGACGGTAGTGGGTCTATTCTTCAAAGGAGCCCGGACTTACATCGACGAACAGGGTCAACAAAATAGAAAACGACTTCTACTTAACGTAGCTTCTCTATTACGTTGTTACTTTAAACCACAGAATAACTACCCTGATGAAAAGAGTCAAGCATCGCCTACAGACACCAAAAATGATAATGGTGCGTTGCTATCTTGTGGCGAGGTCTAATGTCCTACACACGTTTACCGGCTAACTTACCCTCCAAACCGGAACACGGCAGTAACAAGCACTGACACTATTGCGGCAGGAATAAGTAAGGCGGTGGTACCAGATTCGGGCGAGACAATGCAGAACTCTACCAGCTAATAGCCACGATGGTATTGACTCATATAGCCAATCGGTCGCCTTTTACGACCTGAACCAACAAGAGGAAATTGATGATTAATATCTTATAATTATAATATTTTGCCATGTGAGACGAAGTTCAAAAAATGAAATGATAATTTCTCAGTTATATTTTAAATTTGATATTTCCGAGTATAACGTTGGTGCTAGTTTCGTTGGTTTGTTGGTTTATTTTGTTTTATCTCTCAAATGCAGTAATGGTTTCACCGCATATAATTGCAATCCACAGCTAAGAGTTAATTTGGAGAGTGTCCAAATTCGCCTTTTATCACGAATAAAAATGGGAAATGTAATTTTTTACTTCTAATATTTTACGAAAAACTAAAATATATTAGACGCCTGAACTTAAGGCAAGTTTAGGTTGCCTCATGGGTTATAGGTAATAATATTAGTATCGATATAGATTATTGATTTTTAGGGTTTCGTACCCAAAGGGTAAAACGGGACCCTATAAGTAAGACTCCGTTATCCATCCGTCCGTCAGTACGTCTATCTGTCTATCTGTCACCAGGCTAAAATCTCATGAACCGTGATAGTTACCCCGACAGTTGAAATTTTTACAGATGATATTTATGTTGCCGCTGTAACAAAAGCACTGAAAACAAATTAAAATAAATGTTTAAGAGGGGTTCCATACAACAAACGTGTTTTTTGTCGTTTTTTTTATAGAAAATAGGGGTAGAGAGAGTAGCTAGAACGCCTAGTTCGGTCTACTCTGCCTACCCGGCAAGGAAACCGGGCCTAATCATCGTTTTTTTTTTATATCATAAGATAGCAAACAAACAGATGGGTCTCCTGATGGAAAGAGCCAACCATCGCCTATAGACAACACAAGATGTTAATGGTGCGTTGCTATCTTGTGGTGAGGTCTAATGCCACATGCATAAGTTTATTGGCTACCTTACGCTCCAAACTGGAACATGATAGTGACAAGCATTGACGCTATTGCGGCAGGAATGGGCAAGGCGGTGGTACCAGACCCGGGCGAGACAATGCAGAACTCTACCACCTAGTGGCCACCTTAGGAGCCCGGGAGCAACACGGGAAAAGCGTGCCGGTACTTTTTAGGGTTCCATACCTAGGTAAAAACGGAACCCTATCACTAAGCCTCCGCTGTCTGTCTGTCACCAGTTATGAGACACATAAACCGTAATAGCTAGAAAGCTGAAATTTTCAAAAATTATGTATTACCGTTGCCGCTATTACACAAATACCAAAAATAAAAAAATGAAAATATTATGGGGGGCCCCGTACAATAAACGTATTTTTTTATTATATTATGTTAATAACGGTAAAAGGTAGATGTTTAAAATTTTCATAGAATATTTAGTTGTATATTACCTTTCAAAATTAATAATGAAATAAAAATATAACATATAGCAAACATAATTTTTTACTCGATCTTAATAAACAGATAAAAACTTGAATGGGGTACGGAACACCTTGTGCGTGAGTCCCACTCGCACATGGCCGGTTTTTAATTATATTTAAATTAATCCCTATATATATATATATATATATATATATATATATATATATATATATATATATATATATATATATATATATATATATATATATATATATATATATATATATATATATATATATATATATATATATATATATATATATATATATATATATATAATATTTTCCTTGGTCACGACATCACGCCTGAATGGCTGGACCAATTGGCTGGTAATTGTAAGGAGAAGGTTCTTATAAAAGAAAAAATTAGGAAATTGCGCGGAAAATTAGAAAATTTAAGAATACTTAACCACCATATAACGTTTAATTCCTTCGACTTATATAAATTAGGTGTCACGTTGTTTGTCCGCTATGGATTCCTAATATGTAAGGCAAAACAACGTTTGCCGGGTCAGCTAGTAATGTTATAAACACTTGTAATGTTTTACTATTTTTTATTTACGTGTTTCACATTTTAACGCATCATACGGTTACAAATCAGTAATTATTGTTGCGTTGTGCTGCGTTAAAACGCGATATCGGTGAGTGTTAATAAATAAAAACAAATTAAAACAGAACAAGTGAAGAGACAAACAGATTAAAACAGAACAGAAGAACCTTATCCTTTTTCTTTCGTCCTTAGTACTAACAATATTCACAACTTTCACATCTGAAATCATCATAATTATAAATCATTCAGTATCATCAATAAATCAATTTAGCTTTTACCCCAGGCTGGTCCCGAGCTCCTTTAAAGAATAGGCCAACTGCCGTTCTGTCAGGTAGGTCGTAAAAGGCGACCGATTAGCTATGCGAGTCACTACCATCATGGCTACTAGGTGGTAGAGTACTGCATTGTCTCGCCCGAGTCTGGTACCACCCCGTTCCCTATTCCTACCACAATAGCGTCAGTGCTTGTCACTGTCATGTTCAGATTTGGAGGGTAAGGTAGCCAGTAAACTTATGCATGTGGTATTAGGCCTCGCCACAAAATAGCAACGGTCCATTTACATTGACTCTTTCCATCAGGAGACCCATCTGCTTGTTTGTTATCTTATGATAAATAAATAAATAAAAAAATATTATATATAAATATAAATAAATAAATAAAATAAATAAAAAATAACTACTGGCATATTATGTCATTTAAGGGATATCCAACCTCTACTTTCATACTATAACGTTGGTATACACACAATGATTAAGCAGGTTAAAACGGGCTCTCTAATTTAGGAATGTGCTATTCACTTTTTTACTCTTTGTCTATGTCACTGGTGTATCATCCTTGCTAAAAATGCCTGCAATTTCACGAATCAAAATATTTACCTGAACCACAGAATACTTAGAGACCAACAGAAGTCAATGTTATATACGAGTAATATTCGAGCATAGCACACATAGACACCTCTCACGGACGCGATATCTCGGAATGGTGCGGAACAAACTGTCCCGAACCATTCCGAGATATCGCATCCGTGAGAGTTGTCTATGTGTGCGTTGCTAGAATATCACATGTATGTAGATTGACTACTGTTAGTCTCCAGTATACTGAGCCTGAACCTAGAGAGTTTAATGTACTACGTACTAGAGAAGCTTTACTAAACAGAAGTCGTACCTATTCCAATTCGTTAACATAAGCGTCACCGCAGCGCTGAAATAATAATAATCGTCCAAGGAAGTCAAAATTAAGCAGCACTGTAGCATATAATAATGTATGAGATATATTAGCAATGAAAAGGTTCTAACCACCGTAAATTTATGCTTGTTTTTTTGTGCGCGAAAGCTAAGCCCGCGTTTCATTCAGAGAACTTTACAGTCCATGGACTGCACTTTAATAGAAAACAGGTGGCATGGCACATGTCTTGTCTAGTACGTTAGTGCATAGAACTTTTTAGTCTAAAGCAAATGTTTCAATTCACGTTACTTAAACGTAAATAAACAACTCAAACTGAAACAAAGACGATCTGAATATCTTATGCCCATACAAATAGAATTTTCAACACCTTCAGAGCGTTGAAGCCGTTATAATGTAAGCCTTTTGACAAGGGTATTATTATTTATAGGACCCGTAACTTGAGGCCTGAAGATTAATCCTTATGGGTGGTGTTTAACGGGATAATGTGGGAATGTATGCTGATATTTAGTAAGCCCCTGTTAATTATGAACATACAAATAATGTTAACACAATTTTAGCGATCTGCGCCTTGAAATTAATACAGACATAACATTATTCTTTTGTTGCTATGATTTTTATTTTTGGGGATGTCTTCATAAAGACTGATTTTTACTACACCACAGCCTCAATATGATAGAAAAGGGTATGTCTAGATGTTATTATCATTACAATAACTTTAGTTTTATTAAAAAACCTGTTGTCTCACATGAAGAAGGGATCTACATTTTCGTATGCATTTCTTATGTTCATGTTAATGTTACGTTTACGAGTACCTTTGTGTATATTTAACTATTAAATAAATAAATAAATAAGAAGGAAAATTCTACCAGGAAAACCTTGTACCAGTAGTTTTTATCTACGTTTGCTTCTCTGATTTTGGTTAGCTGTTGAAGTAAGATATAGAATTATATGTATATTTCCTACGCTCCCGAAGCCAAGTTTTTATTTCTGAGCTATTCAGGATCTCTGGATATACTGGTCCAAGAGCTGGCGACACATTTTGAGTAGTTCCTTTTAGCTGACTGGAATTGCGAAAATATATAATTTCGTCAAATGGCGATACCGGGCCTGCGAGTTTGGCAGAATGTTTGCGGTTATTTCACTACTGCGCAATATACAATATTTGAAAAAAAAAATCGCAAAAAAGGTATTTTTAGCAACTTGATTTTTATTTCACCTTTTAATGAGGTTTTTTTAGAATTCGAAAAAAGTATGCCAGACATTTTTGTCGGTTTTAAAGTACTTCCAGACAACTTAAAACACATTTTACGAAAATTACCAATAAATTTATTTTAGACGAAGAAAACTAGTTAGAAAATAACTAGTTTTCTTCGTCTGAACAATGTATTTCTGCAAAGTTACGCATGAACCATAAAATTTATTTTATATTTATTTATTTAACATTTAAATTGCACACAACAAGCATGCATAATAAATAAATATCCCCCGTGTTGGTCCTGGCTCCTTTGAAGAATAGACCAAGTGCTGTTCTGCCAGGCAAGTCGTAAAAGGCGACCGACGTAAATATTATGATTTATGACGTTTTGCAGTTTTATTTGTTATTAACTAAATAGGTACTACATTTTGCAACTAAGTTAGATTCCCCTCGTACTAGAAGCATCCCGATTTTCCTAGTGTGCCTTCTAAAGTAGGTTAGATCCGGGGAAATCCGGGCGGATGCCACCCTTAGCCCAGACTAACTCTTAGTCTATGAATAATGCCAGTTACTTTCCTTCAGATTTCACACTCGCTTATTGATGCGATAAAAATAATCACACATCTTAAACAGAGTTTTTGTTGACTTACTCCTGCAAATAAATATAGTCTTCCCACCTGTTCTTGTACTATAGTGCATATAGTGTCAATACTTTTCACCCTCACGTTATGGCTTGCAAGGTGTCTTTGGTGTCTAACACTTAATTCTCTCATTTTAGTCGTATCAAGCTTGCCTGTGCCTCTTTTACTAAGATGTACGTTTGTGTAACGCTTCCAAATATTCGTTTATTTCCAATCCAATATATTTCCAGTCAGCTTAATCCACACAAATCCTATTTTTCTAAATCCTACACATCGTTTCGTATATTTGTCTTTCAAAGGAAGCATTTCTAAACGATTTTAAATGTATCAAATTGGCATCTTCCCAAGATATTTGAAACACTGGAGGCTTGCGGTTTTAGACTTATTACTTTTATATACTTTAAATCCGTCTTTTTAAAACTAAATAACTTAATCATAAAATTAATTTAATTTCTTTAGCGTTATAACTTTTTTGAATATACGGTTACCCATGTTTTATAATACGTACTATAGTTTAATTGGACGGACGGACATCACCCTCAGACACTACCATGTTTGAGGGTGATGTCCGTCTACAAAACCGCCATGTTTTATTACATACAAACGGCCGGTTTTTGAGACGCAAATAATTTTTTAACAAGCAATTAATCTTTGTTGTAAAAATGATGTTAGACAACTTGCTTGTAAAAATGATGTTAGATAGATGTCAGAGATTAATTGCTTGTTAAAAAATTATTTGCGTCTCAGAAACCAGCCGTAAGACATATGAATCAGAAGGGAACAAGCAATTCTACCTAATTCCTAAAGGATGACTGGGCGCTGTTTGCCTACCTGTTATTTATAGGCGTGGAAATAAATGTACGTTTTTAAGCGCTAGTATTATTTTAATTTTAAGTAAGCAGTGTATCCAATGTTACATACAAGTAAAGCAAAAACACTGTATAAACGTTTTATATATGTTCACACTCACCTGATATTTGAGAGGTGGCAAGAAAAAACTGAATGACGTTCTTCATTCTCCAGGAGAACTTGATTGAATTATAATTAAATATTTCTATAAAGTAACACACAGCGGTTACGAAGACTCACATAGTATAACTTCATAGAGCACCCATTCAGACTATGGAATTTTTATCTTACTCCCTTCATCTTGTAGGTAACATAATATTTCCAATTTCTCTTATACAGTATTTTTATAGTCTATTAATAGAGGTAAAATTTTAACACTTTTAGAGCATAAAGTCGTTAGAGTGTAAACATTTAGACAAAGGTAAATATCATTCACAGGACTCTTTATTTAAGACCAGGAGATATGAAAGCATTTCTAAATAATTCTATATAGACGTTCTAATTGGGTGTATAATTTCATACGGATGGGAAACGCAACCACAAACTAGAAAAATCCGGTGGAAAACTCAGTGATATTTTATAGTTCGTTACGTTTTTAAAATATAATAAAATGTAATATACAATTTACATACAGTCATAAAACGATACTTACTAACTAAGAGGTACTTATTTTTTTTAGCTTCTTTATAATTTGAAATTTAATAATTACCTTTTTGCGCAGTTTTGTTAAAATATATATTTTTGGTTTGTTTTCTGCTAAATCTCCTTTAGCATTGGAAAAAATATAATAAAAGCGTATGCAGTGCTGCAAAAAAAATATTACTTTTCCAAAGGATAATGTGGAATAGAGATTCATAGGTACTCAAATTATTGTTTAATTTCTTGTATTTGACGAATAGTAAAAGAAAAAGTCTATTATTTTACGTTGTGTATTGGCTACTGTTTTTTTTTTGCATCATGTTTTGCATGCTTTTAGACAGTTAATTTAGTGTACTGTGTAAAATTTATCTTTTGAAAGAATACGGCGAGACTTCTTACATCGTTATCCTAATTATTATATTAAGTTTAATATATTCCTAGAGATTCTATCAACTCCTTAATTTATCCGCATTTATTATTTTTTTTTAAAGTAAAGTATCTTCACGCCCGTATCCGCGAAGGGGTAGGCAGCTGCAGGCAGTTTTTTAGCTGGCAACACTAAGCCTGTCAACATCGAATTTGAACAGCTGCGAAAATTTTTACAGAATTTATTTTAATATAGCTTAAATCAATAACAAAAGTGCGTAAATTAACGAATAAACAAACTATAATATTACAATAATAAGGACTTTAGTAAAAAGCACAAACATTTCAAGAAATCGTGTTAACAAGTTAACCGTCACCGAGTACAATGGATATAGAACAATTCAAATTCTGAAACGGAAAACCCGGGGAGTATTAGTTTTATTATAATTATCACGTTCTTATTTATTTTAACTGCTTATAATTTAACATTAATTTCATTTAATTATTTTCAATTCAATAAATATCTTCAAATCATCTAAGAAAAATACGTGGATACATTAATATTGCTATTTACCTATAGACACCAAACTTAACTAACCAAACTTGTCTAACCAAAATTCACTTTTATTTTTATAATATTAACAAAAAGAAATCAAAAATACGTAACACTTATTGTCCCTTGCGTCCTAGATAATTATAACATTTATTATTTTATATTAAAATATTTTAACATCTTTCAGTACTGGACATAATCATAATGGATTTCACTTTCGAAAATGTCACTTTAAGAAGAAGAAACATATCCCTGTCTAATACTTCTATGGAATCCTTCGAAACAACTACCTCGGACTACTTAGCTAGGAGTCTTCCGGATTTGTCAGCTGTAAGCGATACCACAAATAAAGAATTACGTGAGGAAATTAATACGTTGAAGTGTCAGTTTGAAAGTGCTCATTGTGAAATACAAAATCTAATTTTAGAAAATAACTCTCTTCGCAAAGTGAACCAAGAACAAGCTAGAAACATAGAAATTTTAAAAAAAGTAACAAAAAAGACACCTTCCAAGATATCCACACAACACAAAAGTTATAAGTGTTCAACACCAAAAAATAAGTATGTGAAGTCAAATAAAACTCAAAATAAAACAAGTATTTCTACATCTTTAAATTTGAACTCTGAAGACACTACAAGTAGTATAACAAAATCAAATTCTAAGATTTCAAACACTATTCAGACACAAAAAAAGGAAGAAGTAAAATCTAAGAAATTGAAGAACTCTAGTCAGCAGGTTTCTATGTGTGTTTCTCTAAAACAGTGTTATGAAAAGTCTACTCAAAATCCTTCAAATACACAAAAAAAATAAGATTCTTATATTAGGAGATCAAAGACTCCGAGGCCTATCTACTAGATTGGTGAAATACAAATCAAGTGAGTTTTCAGTTTTATCTACAATAAAACCTAATGCGAAGTCATCAAATATATTAAATAGTTTTAGTGATTATTCAAATTTAAGTAACAAAGACTTTACAATACTTGGCATTGGTACCAATGACAAAGAACCTTATTCTGTTTTCACTAATTTGTGTAATATGTTAGATAAACTAAAAGTGTGTAAACAAGTGTTTTTAATAAAAGTAGAGTCGAATAAATATCTAAATGTAGGATTACTAAATTATAAGTTAAATTTAATTGTAAAAGAATATAACAACTGTACTTTTATTGATTTAGATTCTTATTTGTCTAAATATAATAATCATTATTCGCATAAAACCTATATAGACTGTTTGTATAACAAATTAAAAATTAATATGGATTATCAGGAATACAAAAATAACTTTTTGTCATTTTCCAAACAAAAAATTAATAAAGTAACTGATAGTGAAAATAGTAATAAGCAATTAAATAAACAGACATTTACATTCAACGAATATAAAGCAAACTTAGAAAAATTAGTGTCTAGTAGAATAATTAGTATCAAAAATGATCAATATCCTACCCCTAAGATAAACAAAGGTACAATACCTTATTATTTCAGTAAAAAACTAGGAAATAAAGTAGAAAACAACCTAAAACATTCAGTTTCAAATAATGTAATAAAAAAGGGTACCATACCATATTACTTTAATATTAAATCGAGAAGTGATATAAAAAATATAGATAACAAAGACCAGTTTTTTCGGAAATAAACACCAGTTTAAATTATTACACCAAAATATAGCAGGTGCTCTGAGTAAAAGAGACTATTTGCAAGTAGCTTTAAGTGAGCTTAGTGATGAATTGGGCAAAATTGATGTTATCTGCCTTTCTAAAACATTTCTTAAACAAGGTTCCGAACAAAATTTTAGAATAGAAGGTTACTCTATGGCATCTTATTTTTCTCGTGAAAACCAACGACGGGGTGGCACTTGTATTCTGATCAGAAATGATCTACAGTTCAAAACTCTTGATTTACAAATACGCCTACCATTCTCTTTTGAATGCTGCGCTGTTGAAATTATAGATTATAAATTAGTAATAATTTGTATATACCGCACACCCAACTCAAATGTTGAAACTTTCCTTTATAATTTAGAATTACTGTTAGAAAATATAATGAAAAACTCTAAGAAGAAATTTATACTATGTGGGGATTGGAATATAGATCTGTTACAGGATAATTATACTCAAAAGCAGTTAACAGGCATTCTATCAAATAGTAATATTAATCAGCACATACTTAAACCCACTAGGAAGCATGCATGTTTAGATGTAATTGCTAGCAATTTGGAAAATGTTCAGTCTTACACTCATTATCTCGGTTTATCTGACCATGAGACAGCCCAGAGTATAAAAGTAAATATTGAGTCCATCTCAAACTTTAAACCAAAACGAGCTTTTTGGTTTGAAACAAAACAACTTTTTAGTCAAGAAAATAAGAAAAAGTTTTTTGAATGTCTATCATCCTTAAGTTTTAATGAAGTTCTTGCAAGTTCAAATTGTGAAGAGGCATTTAATAATTTCCACGACATATTCTTATTGTTTTTTGAGCTATGCTTTCCAAAAATTCGTACTAAGGTATCAAATAAACCAATTAAAAATAAATGGCTGTCAAAAGGACTTCTTAAATGTTGTAAAGTCAAACGCCAGCTATATTTAAATTATCGGTTTGGTAAATCTAATAAGAATGAAAATAAAAATAATTACTGCGTTACAAAAGAATTTTATCAAAATGTATACTAGAATCACAAAGGCAATCATCTCTGAAATTTATTGAAAAATCTTCCAATAAATGCAAAGCTTCGTGGGATTTAATTAAAAACACATTCCAGAATAAAACAAATATACAAGAAATTGAGAAAATTAGAGTGAACAATACAGAGTATACAAAATCCCAATCAATTTGTAACCTATTTAATGATTTTTTTATAAACCAATCAAAAACAAGTATTAACAATGACAAATTCACAAACACTTCAAAAATACTTGGGTTACCTAATAGCAGTAAAACTATGTTTCTTACACCAGTAGATGAGCATGAAGTATTTAAGATCATAAACTCCTTAAAAAATACAAGTGCAACTGGTTATGATAATATTAGTACAGAACTACTCAAAAATGTTGCTGCTGTAATATCAAAGCCGCTCAATCATATTATTAATTTGACATTTTTAGAAGGGAAGTTCCCACAACGACTAAAAAAGTCTATAGTTAGACCAATACTTAAAAAAGGTGATCCTTGCGATATGAATAACTATAGACCCATTACATTAATTCCGATTCTCTCAAAAATTTTTGAAAAAGTTATGTATGATAGACTTCATAATTACTTACTGAAATGTAATATATTAAAAAATAATCAATATGGATTTAGAAAAGGTAGGTCGACAACCTTAGCATGTTTTGAACTGGTAAAGAGTATAACGGAATGCCTAAATACAAAAAGTTATCCACTTTGTGTATTTTTAGACATGAGTAAGGCATTCGACTTTGTTTCTCATAGAATTCTGTTGGCAAAACTTGAAAAATATGGTATAAGAGGGAAATCATTAGAGTGGATACAAAGTTATTTAGAAAATAGGAAACAGTGTGTAGAAATTTCAAAAATTTCTGGGACACATAAAAAAATATATACTTCAAATTATAGTTGTAGTGACTGTGGAATACCACAGGGAAGTGTTTTAGGACCCTTGCTCTTTTTAATTTACATTAATGATCTTCCAGAGACTATGCAACATGAGTCATTCTTATTTGCAGATGACACTACACTCCTCATTAAATGTAAAAATAAAAATCACCTAGTAAAAGAAACAACTGAAACCTTACTTAAAGTTTCGGAATGGTTAAAAAGTAATAATTTAAAAATTAACTTGACTAAAACAAAGATAGTTGAATTTTAAACATGTTATAGCAATAAAGTTCAAAAATCAAATATATTATTTAACAATATAAATATAGAAAATACTGAATACACTAAATTTCTAGGAATATTTATTGACAACCATTGCAATTGGAAAGCGCACATTGATTCTCTTTGCAAAAAAATTGACAGATTTATATATGTTTTGAGAAGAATAAGAGAAGTAGCCAACTTAAATGCTTCATTGCTGGCATATCACGGATATGTCTCATCTGTATTGCAATATGGAATCTCTATTTGGGGAAACTCAGTTGATTTAATTAGGATTTTCAGAATTCAAAAGAAATGTATACGTGCAATATGTAATGTTAATCAACTACATTCATGTAAACCCCTATTTAAAACTCTTAAAATACTACCTTTACCTTGTCTTTACATACTGTCGGTATGCGTATTTGTAAAAAAACATCAAAATTTGTTTAAAACAAATGCTCAAGTATTAGGGAACTCATATTTTAGAAACAGTGAGAAGCTACATGTGCCAAGCCAAAGACTAAATATTTATAAAAAAAATGCATATTGTATGGCAATTAATATATACAATCATATTCCTGATAGTCTAAAATTATTACCTATAAATATATTTCGCAAAAAATTGTTTGATTTACTGTTAAATAAAACATACTATGATATTAGAGAATTTTTAGCAGATAAGATTAAATGTTAATAAACAGAAATATAAGCTTGTACAATTTACCTTGAAATTTAATTGTAATAAAAACTGAACGGCAATTTTTGTAAAATGGTAAATTTTTTATAAATTGTGAAAATTTGGATTGAGCATAAGATCATATTTTGTAAATTGTAAAAACAACTTTTGATGTGAAATAATTCTAGTAAATTGTAATACATACAATTGTAATATGTGAAATAGAAAAAAAGAAGCCCGCTGAGTTTCTTCCGCCGGATCTTCTCAGTGTGTGGCCGCGTTCCGATCCGGTAGTAATAATAAAAAAATCGACCTAAATTAAAATGTTTGCACGCCATATTATGGTAGAATATGATGGTAATTTAATTTATTTTAATAACTTGTGACACCCATATTCTTGCAAATAAATATTTTTCATTTCATTTCATTTCATTTCATTTCATTTCATTTCATTTCATTTCAGAGGTACAACAAGTGCACCCACGATTAGCCGGACACTTGGTTCTACAAATGTGATAGGTGGCAAGCCTATCGCCAACCGGATACTTTCCAATCCTGGGCAACTTTGTATTTATTAGAAAACTGAAAAAACACTTTTTTTATTTGCCCGACCCGGGAATCGAACCCGGGACCTCATGTGGTCAACGCCAAAGCTCGACCACTAGACCACAGAGGCGATAATTTTTTTTAACTTGGGGAATAATAGCTAAATAATTTAGGTAATTTAGATAAGGTTAACGTAAACATTTAGTTCTCTCCTTTGTAGTCTGTATTTAGGTATTTATCTTGTTATTGGGTGTCTTTAGTACAACTGTTGTTCTCACAAATTTAAGTTAGATTGACACAATTCTGAGCTAAGATTTTGCCAAGACTCTTTAAATATGCTTAAAATAACAAAAAAGAAATTAAATTTAAGCTATTCTTTAGTACAAAAACAGAGAGAATTTATATTTGATACTTCTAATGAAAATTATAATATATAAATATATTGCTGTTCTAATGGAAATTTAATTAAAGTTTTGTACAATGGTAACACTTAAATATGATGATAGAACTAGACACTTTTACTATTCCACTTGTACATCAATTTCACTTTACACAATTTTAATTATATTACTCGACCGGTTTCACTTTTTTAGGCATCTTCAGGATGTAATATACTTAACTTAAGGAGTAAAGTATATTACAAGGATATATATTATAAGGAGTTAAGTATATTACATCCTGAAGATGCTTTAAAAAGTGAAACCGGTCGAGTAATATAATTAAAATTGTGTAAAGTGAAATTGATGTACAAGTGGAATAGTAAAAGTGTCTAGTAACAATGGAATTTCACCAAGTGCCGACGATGGAAAGTATAGAATATATGATAGAAGTCAATCATATTAAAGTCTCAATATTTTTTTATTTTATCATTCCTAGCGATATATTTTAATTAATTAATTTAAAAAACGTAGAAAATTATTCTAGTTTATCTAACATTTGTAACTCCTAAAGACACGCAAAAGACACTCAAGACACACAAGACACACCTGCGTTCTTTGGTACGGTTGTATTTGTAACTTTAGTTTTATTTGACCGCCCCGTTGGTCGAGTGGCTAGCGACCCTGACTACGCAATCAACGGGGCTCGGGTTCGATCCCCGACGGGGACAAGCATTTGTGTGATGAGCATAAATGTTTGTATTTCCGGGTTTGGGTGTTTATTATATATATTCTGGTATTTATATATGTATTTCTATGTATTAGTATCGTTGACTAACACCCATAACACAAGCAAATATTTGCTTACTTTGGGGTTAGATCAGTAAGTGTAATTTGTCCCGTGAATTATTAATATTATTATTATTTATTATTATTATTATTTACCAAAATGTTCAATTTTTCAATGAGAGACAAAAATGTCAAAATTTAAATTTGAATATTATTTTAGAATTAAAATAAAACGTAAAAAATTGTATTATATGACTTTATGCTTAGTATAATTAAATGAATGTTATTATTTTAGTAATTAAATTAGTTCAATTATTAAAATGAAAATGTAATTAATATCTGTTGACATAAAATTTTGTTTGATTTTACAATTTATCTGTACGTCAAAACGGCATATCGTAGCCTTTTTATAATGTATTTTCATATCTGACTCCTTCATCTACTACCATCGAAATGAAAGAGCTTGAGTTTTTTGAGTTTGTAATCTAAAAAGTCAGATAGATTAGGTAAACTTATTATTATCTGGAAATACCCACCTGGACACTTCAGCTTCCAGCCCACAAAATGGACCGTTTGCTTGTTCCCCAATCATGCAACATTTTTGATTTTGGATTTAATGATATGTTAGTATATTTTAGTATGAAGAACTTTTATGATCCATGCTCTAAGGTAAATTTTCTGTACTGTAAATAAATGACGTAACATAATCTGTGCCCGCGAATTATTTATTTTGACATCCATAATAACCAATTATCAGTTTTTAGTATCACTCGCATGATTTATATAAAAGGAAGTGCAGTTTTTATGATAAGTATTTACTTGAATAGACAGAAACGATGCTATAGACAGAAACGAATAGACTTATTGGTCTTCACAGTTATTTACAGAATGATAAAATATAATTTGCTGTCAGAGTAGTATTTAGAACATCGAAATTTTTCAAGTGCTGTGTTGTGTAGTGTCTATATAAAGTGGTTGCTGTATTTAGCAGATTTCAAACTCTAATGTATTTGTTTTACTTTTCAAATATATGATGGCGCATTTGGAATATCACCTGTCAGAATACGTTGGAACGATATAATACAGCTTCATGGTTGGAACTATGTTGGAACTAGATTTGATCGTTGTCATTTTTAGCAGAACGTCGTGTCAATGGTTAGCGCATCCATGTTGGCATGCGATCGGTAATGGCCAGCAGGAGTGCGCCACTTTCTCTACGGATCGCTTTTGTTCCACGTAATCCTATAATAATAATTATGGCTTTTATTATGATTAATTCTTAAAGTAAAAGGGACTATTTAAATTATAACGTATTGATTTTTGTAATAAAGTATAATCTTAATTATTTGTGAAGTAAAGGGATTATTTAATCAATTTTGGAGTTTTATCTTTTGCTTCGCATATACGCCATGTGAACAATCATGGCCAACACTGACAATTGTACCCCAGTGCCTTTATATATTTTACAGATAGAAAATATATTTATTTATAAATATTTGTTTACAAAATGATAAAATATGGTTTGGTTTTAGTGTATTTACATTTTTTAGCGCATCACGCTACTCGACTCTAGAGGGTCTAGACCCTGAAAATGGAAAGACCTTGTTAAGGTGCTCCGCCTGCGATATATTTATTACTATTTATATTTTTTTTTACAAGGGTCAACGGGTTAATATCATGAACGCGTTAAAACTACTTCAACTATATTTTTTTACTGTAGCTACTTAAAGCACTGAACTTATCTACCGAGTTATAAAAGCATACGGAAGATTTTTTTATATGTATATAAAAAAATTAATTAGTAAAAGACAGGTTGTATTATTATGAGGATTTGATCTAAATATTTATTGGTCCACATCTACCCCATCTCATGAGAAGCAATTTAACTCCGTCATACAAAACAGAATTCCCATCGGAATCCAAGTAATAATTTAGCGTCTTGTATATAACGGTTACTCAGAAACTGTTTTCATTAAAGCTCTATCAACAGCCTTTAAAGTTTAATTGAGTTGTGGATTCGTAACTAACGACTATTGGAAACTAACAAACTGAATTAAGAAATTTCGTGTTTTCATTCCAGACTTCCTTTGAGAGAAAATTATTTTTGTTTTATATTTAAGCTAGCTAAGCTAACACACACTAATTTTTTTGAGCATAAAGTTATTGATGATAAAAATAAATGGCATATTATATTGGCAAACACGTGTTTTTATTGTGCATCAATTCTCATTAAAATAGGTCAACTTATTTTTGAGATATAGCGGAACATACAAATAAAAATTTTAAAACAGAAGAAAATTATGTCGGCGAGTCATAAAATGAATATGTCACGAAAATTTGTCGAAAAATTTACTAATATTTTCAAGTAAGACCGCAGAGATCAGTAAGACAATATAAGATTGCACAGATACAAGAGACATAGAAGAGATTTATATACCTACTAGCTATGATGTCCGGCTTCGCTCGGGAGTTCATATGAGATTACGTTGTAGTTGAAATATTGTAATTTAAGACTCTATTGGAATTGGAATTTTAAATTTCGCGCCATTACTACACATGCTGCAATTGCTCGCTGCGCCTTTCAAAATGCAACCCAAATAATCGTTGTTCTGAATAAAGTTCAAATACTTGACAACAGATGGCGCCACTACACTTAATTTCCAAGTCTAAGGTTTGAAAAAGCCCTTATATCTTTAAAAACACGCCCTTTAGGTTAAAACGGGAACTTTCTTGTTCGAGGGGGGCAAAGGGGTTATCACACTATATAAGTCCCTTTATCGTGCCGGGACTCCTTTTTAAGTTTTATCGGCACGCACATTTTATCAACTTAGTTTTATTATATAATAATGATAATTATATAGACTTTATAAGAAATACACTACAAAATTTATATACCTAGTAGTATAGACTTTGTAAAACAGTTACTTAGTAGTATAGATATTGTAAGATTAATATTATAGATTTATTAATATTATAGATTTATATACCTATTATTATAGATATTATAAGAGACATTACTGATTTGTATTCTTAGTAGTATAGACTTTGTAAGACAAGCACTACATATTTATATATCTAATGTTTAAGATATGGCATACAATGAGATTGTAAGGCAATTTTCAGAAATTAAGCAACGATGAAGGTATCTTAAAATCCCTATTTGTCCCTGATGGATTCATTTTCCGCCTTCTAATCTGGCGGTTTATAATAGTCTTGGCCATATATCAAGATAATGCCCAAGTAGCACGTTAAGCTGTATATAGGCTGCATTTAGGTTCATTTTTAAACTTAAAGCTGTATACGAAGCCGTACAAAGGCTGTAGAAGCAATTCTACAGCCGATATAACACCAAAAAGGGCCCCAAGTTATACAGCTTATTGCGTTATATAGGCTGCACAATAGCTATACAAGCTGTTATAAACTGTACAATGGCTGTTATTTGGTGTATAAAGAAACTATAACACTAAAGATACTCTCTTGTAACTGTCTTGTACAGCTAAGAGTTAAATAGGCTGCACAATAGCTGTACAAGCTGGTATAGGCTGTACAAAGGCTGTTATTCGGTGTATAAAGAAACTATAATACTTAAGATACTCTCTTGTGCAGCTAAATGTTCTTAATAGGTGTTTGAAAATGATAAAAAGTAACTAATCTGTTTTTGATATTGTATAACATTATATCTGCAGACGCCATAATTAAAAATATATTAATAAACGATAAATTCTTGGACTTGGAGCAGTATTCAAGGGTCTATTCAAAGTGCAAATTCTAAATGACTGTGAAGTCGTATATGTTTTTCCTCAAAATATTCACGCGCCAACGAAATAATCAAGATAACACAAATAAAATCATTGCGAAATACGGTAAGTGTTTGTGTTTAAGGTTAGAATATACAAGTATTTATGGTACAATATTGTATATAAAGGCATAATGATCATAATATAAGTTGCTTGTCAAGATATAGCTTTAGCTATTGCTAAATATATCTTTTATTTAACAATATATTTCTTTAATGTTGTTTTTAATACACAATAATGGCGGCGTTTTGTTATACAGCCTAAAGTGTATTTGGAGGGTGATATGCTGCAAATAGCTGTACTGAATCTCTTTTTTGTTCTATTATACGGCTATTGGCTTTTAATTACCGTCCAAATACACTTTAGGCTGTACTAAGTCCCTATATAAATCTATTGTACAGTAATTGGCTTTTAATCACTTAACTTATGTTTAGAGATGCGTACAAAAATTGAAGAACCCTAAATACAAAACATATGTTTGTCACTTGATTTCGCTATTGTGTTGTATTGACGTCGGTCGTTTGACTTTACAACTAAACCAACTTATTGTTAACTATAACTTATGAGACATGTATTTCAATCATGTTTTACTTTATTTTTCAGGGAAATATGCCTTATAAAATAATAAAAACAATTGAGAGAAGCCAAAACCGTATTTGTATCGTACCCAGTTTGTGGGAGGATAAAGGTGAATTATAATGACCAAGAAAACAACTTGATATAACTAAGTTGATCAAGAACGAAAAATCAAGCCCTTTAAATATTGGTCTATCACAAAAATATTTTTAAGAAGAATACGTTATTTCGTGCTTGTGATTTAATATTATTAGTTCTTCAAAGAGAAACACATACTCTCTTGCCTGTAATTGTATCTAAGTATATAATATTTTTAAAATGATTGTAAGTATACATATATACGGGGTGTTGCAAAAGTGGTACAGTAAGCCGAAAGGGAGTGACTCAGGGGGTCATTCTTAACAACTTTTGTTTAACGACTTTTGGAAATTCGCCAAAAAAATATTGATTCTCCATAGAAACTTTGTTGGTCACGTGACTTTTCACAATGGAAAAACAAAATTGATTTTCGCGAATTTTCACAAATCGATGAACAAAAGTTGTTCAGAATAACCCTCTGCGTCACCCCCTTTCGGCTTACTATACCGCTTTTGTAAAACTCCGTATAGTAGCAAGTTAAAAATAAAAAAATACATATTTTCTCAGTGTAATGATTTTTATTTCTCTTTTTAACTCTTTTTTATATATTCTTTGAAGAATAGACCAATTGTCTTTCTGCCAGGCAGGTCGTAAAAGACAACCGATGGGCTATGCGAGTCACTTCCATCGTGGTTACTAGGTGATAGAGCTCTGCATTGGCTCGACCGGGTCTGGTACCACCGCCTTATCTATTCCTGCTGCAAAGCGTCAGTGCTAGTCACTGTCATGTTCCGGTTTGGAGGGTAAGGTGGCCGGTAAACTTATGCATTGGGCATTAGACCTTGCCACAAGAGAGCAACGCACCATTAACATTTTTGCTGTCTGTAGGCGATGGTTGATTCTTTTCATCAGGAGACCGATCTGCTTGTTTGCTATCTTATGACATTAAAAAAAATCAGTTATTGTAAATTACCAACCAAGTAACCTTAATGAAGAAGATAAGCCTAAAAAATAATAAATCAGATAACCTACAATCACTTTTTAATGTTTTTGTTACGGAACCCTTTTCCTTGAACATTAATAAAAATGACGATTGTAGGTTTACCTGAATTAGTAATTTTTCAGCTTTATCTTCATCACGATTACTTGGTTGGTAATTTATATTATTTAAATATTCCTTTTCAATATTCCTCTTGATTTTTTCCACATGATATCAACTATGCAGGTATAAAAACAGCAAACAACAATTTTCTCAGTAATACAGCCTTGAGCTGTACTATAGCTGTTTATGCAGATTTTTTAACACCATTGGCTGCATAACAGTCTACAATTACGCCATAAATATTAGCTGTAGAACGGTGATTGCATATCCCATTTTACAGAAACAAGCGTTGAGTGATACTATAATAACACTTAAAGCTGTAATAAATTCCCGTGCTAAACAAAATACAGCTAATGTACAGCTTTAAGGATTAAAATCAGCCTAATGAGTTACAAATTGCTTAAAGCTGTACAGTAGTGTATTAATATTCAGATATAACGCCTAAAGCTTACGCGGAACTCTAAGAAAGCCCTTGTACAGCATTAGGCTGTATATAAACTCATAAAGGTGTCTTATACCGATAAAAGCATCTTTTTACACCATTGTACGGCTGCAATAGAACTTTAAGTTCTATATGAGCTGCTTTATGGGTATTAAACATGCTTGATTGCTGCTTGGGTGGTAATCAATAGCAAGTAAGGTTCTACTACAACTCGCAACCTATTTTTGTACATATCACATCAGTGTTTATTTTATAGCGTTCCACTATTAAATACCAACTTTATATCAGAATAATAAAAATAATATCGGTATATATATATATTACACAAATTGACCTAACCCCAAAGTAAACAATTTATTTGTTAATTATGTGAGTGTTACTCAATGACATGAATGCATAGAAATACACATATAAACACTCAAATATGTTTATTAAACACCCAAACCCAGAAATACAAACCTTATGCTCAATATATGAATGCCTGACCCTGTGGGTAATCAAACACGAGCCCCAATGATTTCGTAGTCAGGGTTGTTAACCATTTGAATAACAGAGCGTTCACCAATGGCTTCATTCACATTAAATAAAAACTTAAATTTAATCTATACATCTATCTATACATATAATAAAACTGTAAGAGGTCGAATTCTGTACATTGGAGATATTTTAAAAATTTTTTTTGGAAGATACTCTTTAATCGACACTGAGGCGAAAAATGTATTTTTTTTAATTTTTGTCTGTCTGTCTGTATCAAGGCCGCGCATCACGCCGAATCTACTGAACGGATTCAAATGAAATTTAGCATGATTAAAATTCATACTCCGAAGAATGTTATAGGATACTTTTTATCCCAAAATTCAATACGGTTCCCGTCGAATAGGGGATGAAAATAAAAACGTATATTTAGCTTTAATTCGTTAACCTGCAGTCCGAAATCCTTTATTATTTTTTTTTCAAAATTAAGTACTATAAAGATTATCCCTTAAAAATTTCAAAGTCGTCAGTATTATAATTTAGAAGTTACAGACATCACAAGTTTCAACGGTTTCCGGGTGGTAACTCCAGCTGAACGTGACACCCGGATTGTATACAAAACCTTCGAACGCACGGCTCATTATAAGTTAGCGTAATCATTTCATAGTGATTGTATAATGGAAATAACCCGAGAGATCAGTTTAGAATATATACTGTTTTGTTAAAATGTTATAAATGCAATTTTACTAGCCTAAAAATGAGTAAAATATGTGTAAAATGTAAACCTAAGCATTTTATTTATTTATATAAGATATTATGCTTAATAATAATAACATTGCAATTATAACCTTTACTGAAAGCAAATACTATTTATTTCTCCCTGACTAATAGGTCTGTCGTCAAATTTAGCCTACTGCAAAGGAGTCAGATATTGCTATTTATCAGACATTTTCGCCGTGTTGGTCCCGGCCTCCTTTGTAGAATAGGCCAACTGCCGTTCTGCCAGGCAAGTCGTAAAAGGCGACCGATTGGCTATCGAGTCACTACCATCGTGGCTACTAGGTGGTAGAGTTCTGCATTGTCTCGCCCGGGTCTGGTACCACCGCCTTACCTATTCCTGCCGCAATAGCGTCAGTGCTTGTCGCTGTCGTGTTCCGGTTTGGAGGGTAAGGTAGCCGGTAAACTTATGCATGTGGCATTAGACCTCGCCACAAGATAGCAACGCACCATTAACATCTTTGGTGTCTATAGGCGATGGTTGACTCTTTCCATCAGGAGACCCATCTGCTTGTTTGCTATCTTATGATATAAAAAAAAAAAAAAAAAGACATACACCACAGATTTCAAACTAGCTTGAATAATCATCGTTGCCCATTAAGAACCTAGGTACAAGCCGATAATTTCACCTTCAATCTTTTTTATCCGGTGGAAGGATAGCCCCAGCCATGCTAAATGATAATACAATTAAAGACTTTTGCTTTACGGTGTGTGATCTTTCTCCCAATAAAAAATAGGTTTTGCAAAAATGATCTTTAGTCAAATTTAGTCATATGGAATGAGTATATAATGTCAGGCAAATAAAACTGCAAGCATAACTGTAGAAAATAAAAGGCGAGGTGACTTCAGTTAAACACTGCTTAAAGCCCTATAAGGTACAAGGGTCGTTATCAAAGTCAACGTGTTTTCAAATCTACACTAAAAAAATTCTTTCTTAACATTTCTCCTTTGATAAAAGTGCTTCACCGTCCAAAGTATTGCTGAATATGAGAAATACTGTGGTCAATTACTAATAATTACTATGCAAGGATGGCCAAACGCGAACGAAGTCGCGGGTACAGCTAGTTACAAATAAGTCGTGTTGTAAGACTGTGTACTTTTATGTTACTGAATATATGTACATATATAGATACGTAAATTACTATGATCCCTTGAGAAGATCGGTTCCGATTTGATTAATTTTGTGACACATTAAAAAATTAATACTTTTAGCCGCTTTTAATATAGGTACATTTAATATACATTTAATCAGTTGTGAATAACATAATCTATTACTACACGTAGAACGCGTTCACTATGGCTCCACCTTGACTTTTGCCAAATTAATGAAAAATAGAGACATTGCGGATTTTGTAAGTGCCATTACGTATGTCGCAGAAGAAAACACGCAATGAATACACAATTTCTAGGCCTAGTGCGGGCCCTAGTGTGACGCATGGTCGACGTATATGATTAGTGAAATATATGGATGTTCAATTTTAAATTCCCACAGTTGGGGACTAGCCTCTATTCGTTTGGTTTTTGACTAATACAACAATTCGTATATATTTTTTCGTTGACTTAAATTGTGATTTTATTTTTGCGCTAGTCCGGGCTGGCCACGGATTAAACTGTATACGTCTTTCAAGGCAATTTCTTAGGATGCCAATGTCGCTTACATTTATACAGAGAAATACAGTTTTTATACGTAGCGATGAAATAAAATCACTCCAGGGGTATTACTTAAGCCTTAGCTTTTTATTTGACGCGAAAAAATGGCACAATATGGCATAATTCTGTGTTTTACGATATAGGTAATAGGTTTTGACATTTACATAAATTTGCTCTTATGAGCGGCTACATATTTTACGCCAAATACCGCGTCTATTAGTATTATATTATCTATGAGGCTGACGTTGTAGAATAATAGAATATCTACTATTCTGCCAGGTAGTTCGTAAAAGACAAACCATTGCCTAAATGTATCGCTTCCATCTTGATTATGAGGTAATTTTTCCATATTTCCGTCCTTCCTATGCATACCCCAATTATTAGCGTCCTTATTTTGTTTGGACGATAAGGCCACCGATAAACTTACGCACGTGGATAATCAGAAATCAGAAATACTTTATTCAATAAAACTTTTTACAAGTTATTTTGACGCGTAAACATTTTTTTAAACTACTACCGGATCGGAAACGCGGCCACACAGGATAGAAAAGGTCATCTCTCCACACGGGGTAGTAACGCAACAATAACATCTTTGGTGTCTAATGTCGACGATTATATCTTCAATTAGAAGATATATCTAACTGTTTGTCTAACTGTCTTTCAAATAAAATATTTAAAAAATACATTTCTTTTAAAACATATCCTTAAGTAATCAAAACATAGAGTTTATTGGTGAAATGTTACGGAAAAATGGCTGCCACAAAATGTAAGCATTTTGGGTATCTATTCACGTCTGGTACGGGTATAATAGCAGCTGCGATTACGATGCAAAATAGCAATCAGCAACACCATTGATATTTTACTAATATACAGGTCGCATACCAACGTCACTAGAATATAAAATAGTTTTAAAAATCCAAATGTGACATCCCGTGGTAACCTCGAAAAAATATTTTTTGTAATTACCTTTAGATGAGATCGCCGCTGTGGTCTAGTGGTCTAGCGTTGGCGTTGACCGCATGCGGTCCCGAATTAGATTCCCGAGTCGGGCACTTAAAAAGTGTTTTTTCAGTTTTCTGATAGGTAAACACAAAGTTGCCCGGGATCGGAAAGTGCCCGGTCGGCGATAGGCTTGCCACCTATCACATTTGTGGGACCAAGTATCTTCGGCTAATCGTGGGTGCACTTGTTGTACCTCTGCCTACCCCTTCGAGGATACGGACGGGAAGATACCTTTATATGAGGGATTAAAGTTTGATTTAAACGAAATATATGGACTTAATTATTTCATAGCCATAAACAAAACCTACAAAAATAAAAAAAAATGAGGCAGCTTGGCATTCAACTATATAGAGTATGGTCTCAGGAATATTTTTATTTTTGATTAATAACAAGCTGATTTTTGTGAACAGTTTCGTTTTGACGAAACACCCATCTTTTTTGTCTTCAAAAAATCTCGAATCAAGCAAAAAATAAAAGTAGATAAAAAGAAAATTGTAGCCATAAAAAGCTACAATTTTAGAATGTCGAACTAACAAAAGTTTCCGCTTTATGTGTAAAAAAAGTTACCCTTGAATTACAATAATAATTACCAAGCTGTTGTGAGATAATTAGGTTGTATATAATCACTTTAAAGATGTCATAATTCTGAGTGCTAAGTGTGAGTTTTTCTTTTCGCATTCGATCGTGAGCGCGTTTGGAGTTTACTAGGAATTTGTATGTGATTTTTACAGCGCCACCTAGTGGTAAACGTGAGAAACCAGTTTACCACTAGGTGGCGCTGTACAAATCACATACAAATTCCTAGTAAACTTGAAACGCGCTCACGATCGAATGCGAAAAGAAAAACTCACACTTAGCACTCAGATACATTTAAAGTGGAGAACTCGTTAGAACAGCTATCGAATGTATAGGTCATAAGTTTTTCTGTGTTTTTAATAAAATAAAGCGATTAAAGTAAAAAGCTAGTTATTGTTTATAGGTAATAAATATTTCCTTCACCAAATTAACATATTTAAAACGTCTTACCTTTATTAGTTACCCGATTCAAGATTTTTTGAAGAAAAAAAAAATATGGACGTCTCATCAAAACGACGCTATTTACAAAAATTCAGCATATTATTAATAAAAGAAACGTTTCTGGGACCAGGATCTAGTACTGTTGGGACAAAAGAATAACTGTCATTGAAGTTTATTTTGACATGTTATGGAATATGAAAAATTACGCACTGTAATTTTGAAGCTAATAAATGTAAGATTTTCAAGCTATGTTAACTTTTACGGTCGTAATCGTGCCAGACCCGTACATATATACAGATATCCGGACAGGCCTGAATTTTTTAATATATATATTATTGTTTTTACACTAAATACAATAAAGAACTTAAAAATATTAAATACGTTAAAACGAGTACATAGGTGTATTCGTATTATTCTAAAAGAACAACATAAACAAAATAGATTTTAATTCAGTAAGTTGCTTGATTTCTATTAAGCGAGAGAAAAGCACTGCCAAACGTTTTGCGTTAAAGCTTACCATACCTTTAATATTATTAAAGCTACAATACGCGAAGAAATGGACAAAAATGTACGCCACCGTGTGTAATACTTATTGTTAGAAAAAAATCATTAATTTCGCGTGATTAATCGTTACATGAATTAAATTTATACGAGCAGGACTGACATTAGGTTTACAGTATACGCTGGTGTCGAATAAAACAAAGTACATTTTCCGGATAAAATGATATAGACGCTCTCCCATGTTACCATACGATTTATAAACGCAAAACGGCAATTTTACTGGAAAATATAGCAATATTAATCGCGTCTTGTATATCTGACTACAACCAGGTAGTAGTAGATATACATAAGATGTATTACCGCGGTACAAGACTGCGCGAGACTAAGCGAAAGTCGGGCAATTACCCTGCTTTCGTGTTACCATTTATGAATGCAGGTAACGCATCTAACAATTGTTCCATCATAGACTAACACCGAGTCTTCAACTCGCACCTACTGAATACCTACCACCTACCACCACCTCTAGAAACCTACCACTATTTTCACACACGCTTTAATTTACCCATTCTAAGGCACATCAAATACGAAGCCTCAATATTCAGCAAAGGTTTCAATAACAGGCTATAGTTGGTTGTTAATTAAGGCAAGCGCCACGTGCAATACTAACCTATAACGCCCAATTAATTGAATACATTTACATACGAATTTCCGTTTCAATTCAGTTCAAATTACAAAGTAAATGATGTGATAGCTTCCGTAGGAGCTTTGACTTCATCGTAAATGCTAATGATGGAATGTCCGGGTGCAGTTAAATACTTAACGCAGATGTATAGCAGTAAGTAATATAGTAGGCAATAGTCGCTTCGTCCTAAAACTTAGATCAGTGGTTCCTAAACTTTTCAATATTGTTAACCATTATGACATAAGTAGGGATATGGACTTTACCGCGAATTTTAAATGATTTCAAGCAAGTCATATAAGCTATACAAATGTTTTTATTATTCAACAAATTACTATATTATTATACAAGTAATTACATATTATCACCACGCCTGGTTCCCTTGCAGGGTAGGCAGAACATACCTAACGTCTAGATTTTCCAATTTACCATGATTCACCGGTTTGTCGGTTGATGAGAACCAACTCATTAAAGAAATGAGTGGTAATCCCCATCGCATTTTAAGGACCTGATAACGATTATCGACTATTTCTAGCGATAGCCGGAACCGAAGGCATTACTCGCACATCCAAGGTCTGGGAACGGTATTACACCACCACTCGCCAGACTCCGATGTGCTACTGAGTTTTGGATTTTCGAGAAAACCCAATACCTCTAACACATTGCTCACCCGAAGATTGAACCTGAGACTTCAAAATCTCAGTCGAATACGCTATATTCCCGAGACCATGAGGGTTATTACACGTTTATAATTATTAGTCTTCATTATTCTAGTTTACAAAATGTACTAAACTACCATAAAAAATTGCAGGGTACCCGTAGACCAACTAGGTTACACAACTAGTTGTACTATTAGGACCAGCTTGAATGGATTTGTCCCCGTGACACGTCTGACTACTTGGTTAATTGGTACATACATTTTTCGTTAATTTTCAATATCTGTAACACAACAGCTCATACCTGCCTACCATTTGGGAATATAAACCTAAACACCTACCTACGCAAGTGGTTTCTACTTGCAGAGACAATAAGCTTCTTTACATACACGTACATTACTGGCCACTTGAAATGCTAAACAAAAATTATAACTTTAAATATTTCCTGCGCAGTTTTAAAAGATCTCAGCACTTCTTATTAAACATTAAAAGTCTTAGTAATAAACTAATTTGTTTGTGATTATTTACTTGTTTGAAATGCCATGGTCATGAATTAAATGGGTCCTCTTGCCAATGCAAATTGCTCAACTATTTGGTGTAGAAATTACAAAATTATAGTACTTACCTGTAAAAAAAATCACTTTAGAGGTATTCCTTAAACTCGAAATCTTTGAAAAACTTTGGCTCCTTATTCGCACAATGAAATTGCACAACAATCTCTATTTTTCTTTCGCGATTTCTATTTTTTCATGATTATATATATGACAAATCAATAAAAAAAAAAACCTTTTTTCTAGATCTTTTCCTTTGCGGTATGGACCAGAGAGTCGTCGTCTCCGTGTAAGGATGGAAGACAAGGCTGAAAGAAATTTTTTGAACTTGAGTTCCCTGAAGAAGGCGAACTAATATCCAAAAATTTTCACCAAACTTCACCTCAATAAATTTTTCCATTACCTTGTGATTTTAAGTTTAAAATTTAAAATCACGCTTGAATAATCATTATGGAGTTCCACTGTGACCACGATCCGTGCAACTGAAACGAAATATTTTACGGCAAAAACAAATATCATGTATATTGCTGTAACCTGTTTAATTTAAATATCGATTCAATTTTCTTTAAAAAAAATATTTTTACATGCAAATAAATTATTTGACTTGCTAAAGTTAAATGCGGAAAAGCACATCACACATACATCTAAAATTTATATATGCACAGCGATGCATATATAAATTTTAGATTTTATTCGACTTATTTTGTTTTAGATATAATATTAAGGGCGGATTGCACCAAAATGCTTAAATTATTTTAAGTCACTAAATACATTTAAAGTGACAGCATTTAAGGCGTTTTGATATTTGCTCAACATGTTTAAGGGACTAAATTCATTTAAGCATTTTAAGTCACTAAATACGTTTAAAGTGACAGCATTTAAGGCGATTTGACATTTGCTAAACATGTTTAAGGGACTAAATGCATTTACATTGATTTCGCTGCATTTAAGCATTTTGGTGCAAGCCGCCCTAAGTAATGTTCATGAAGTATTATAGCTATTAAAGCTAAAAAATTTTACATAGGTACATTTTATAAATCCTTGTTTATGCTAGCTTTGAAGAAACTTGAAAATAAAGATTTATAGCATTTGCCTCTGTTCGCCTCATTAGAAGAATAACCAATCTGTTTTTTGTAAAGATAGTTCGTAAAAGTGAACAATTAGCCAAACCAACCAGTAAACTGTGAATAATAGTTTAACACTTGTTTATGTTACTCGCCTAATAGTAAGCATATTTATTTAAATCACTAGCTGTTGCCCGAAACTTCGTCCGCGCGGACTTCGTTTATTCCGCACAGCTCCTCCCCCGTAAGTGATAGCGTGATAATATGTAGCCTATATGTTGACCCGACCTGTTAGTAATATTCATGCAAAATTTGAAGTACATCCATGCAGTACTTTTTGAGTTTACCCCGGACATACACACAGACAAACAGACAAAAATTCTAAAAACTATATTTTTGACTTCGATATCGATTTTAGATGACGCTCCAAGTATTCTTTTAAAAAAATATTCAATATAGGTACAGTTTTGACTTTCATACAATTTTATTATATGTATAGATTAGATAGCAAACAAGCAGACAATTCTCCTGGTGGAAAGAGACAACCATCACCTGACAACAAAGGTGTTAATGGTAGCGCTATCCGAGTGGAGAGGTGTTAATGCCACTTGCACATGTTTACCAGCAATTTACCCACCAAACCGGAACGGGACAATGGCAAGCACTGAAGCTATTGCATGAATAGGTAAAGCAGTGGTACCAGATCACCTTGTAGTTAATTCTGTTGGCCTCTTAAAATCTGCCAGGCAGAACGGCAAATCGTCTTTTCTTCAAGGGAACCTGGATCGACACAGGGGAAATATTTCGATAATCAGTTCATGGGCAGGGTACTGGTAACCTACTATAGTACTACAGTTATTGTATTCCTATTCCAGAGACCAGACTCTCATTAAGTAAAATTTAGAAATAGCGCAGTCCTATTTAGTTTTCAGAATAAAAATATGAATGCCAGGTTCCTATTATCAACGATTCATAATTCGTAGCAGTAACCATAACCAACAAATTTAATAATGACCAGGCGTTCTACCAGTTTTTCAGACAATTTGATAGTTTGACATAAGAACAATTTTAGCTTACGCCTCGTAGAAAATTCACTAAACGTAACTAAAACCAGTGGGTTAATTGATGTAGGAACCGAGCATTAGAGATAAAGGCAGCTAGTAAACTTATGCATAATACGATTATATGGCGTTACAAACCGAAACAATTGTACCAACGCATCTATTACATCTTTGGTCTGGCCCACAGACCACATCTATATTATAGACACGCTATTGGGAAGCAAACGTGTCGCTGCGCATAAAAGCAAATGCTCTTATTATTGTCAAAAATAGCATATATTTGCATCACATATTTGCATATGAGCAAATGCTCCTATTATTGTCAAAAATGTCATATATTTGTAGGTTATGTAACATTGTAAAAAATAGAAATCAACCATGTTGTACTGTTTTATCGTACTGAATGAGATGAAAAGGTATAGAAATTATCCTTGAAGTGTTTTAATTTCATCGGTAAGTAGTATAACTCTGTATTTCAGTGTGTAAATGCAAGCTTCACTGACAATCTAAGAAATTGTCCAAAAAAGGCGTATCCGTTTAATCCGTGGCCTGGCCTGTATGCGATGGTTGTCTCTTTCTATAGAGCAATCTGCTTGTTTACTATCTTACGATATAAAAAAATCACAAAGTTGGGTGCATTACAATATTTTTGTCAGGGCTTGTCAACCGGTTAATTTTCAAACCTAAATCAGCGCAAGTTCTCGAAGGGGGTTTTGTAAAGATTTGGCTTTATCTTAACCTCAAAAATACCGGTTACCTTATGGAACAAAATTATAAGCGTTTTAAATCAATAAACTGGTTTATAGAGGTTTTAAAAAATATTTATTTGATGTTCATCACTCCCGATTTACCAGTTAACATCGAATAATAGTTTAACACTAGTTTATGTTACTTACCTAATAGTAAGCATTTTTTTAAATCATAAGATAGCAAACAAGCAAATGATTCTCCTGGTGGAAAGAGACAATCATAATTACCCGCCCCGTAGGTCGAGTGGTTACTGACCCTGACTACGCAATCGATGGAGTTCGGGTTCGATTCCCGACGGGTACAAGTTTGCATGTTTATTATGTATGTAACAGTACTTATACATGTATTTCTATGTGTTACTATCGTTGACTAACGCCCATAACACAAGCAAAAAATTTGCTTAATTTGGGGTTAGATAAGCGTGATTTCACGAGTTTGGCTTATACCAGTTTATTAAGGTTCATGAAGAACTCCCATCTCAGATACGTTCCGAGCGAAACCTTTTATAAAAACCGCTAATATTAACCGGTATTTTTTAAACCGGCTTTAAGACTTGTTTAATATATCATGCAATATATCATCAAACACACTAAAAGTTTTCCTGATGTGGATAGACAATCATCGTGAACACGACAGCGATAAACCACGAAGGTATTGCGAGAGGAATACTTAAAACGATGGGACTAAAATACTGGAAGACGTCGCAGAATTCTACCACACAAGTTAATTTTCGTGATTAGCGGCTAACACGAGTAGCGGCCAATCAATCTAGAACGCTTACTACACATGAAAAAGACACTAGCCATTTTGGTTTTTTACATCCCTTGTGTGTCTTTCAGAGTGACAAATATTAGATAAACTAAAATAATTTTCTACTATTTTAAATCAATTAAATAAAATATATCGCTAGGAACAATCATATAAAAAATATTGAGACTTTAATTTGATTGAATTATATCATCACATTTAAGTGTTACCATTGTATAAAACTTTAATTACATTTTCATTAAAACAGCAATAAGTTTATATATCATAATTTTCATTATAAGTATCAAATAAATATTCTTCCTGTTTTTTATTAAATAATAGTTAATGCTATTTTTTTGTTGTTTTAAGTACCCATAAAGAGTCTTCGCAAAATCTTAGCTTAGAATTCTGTCAATCTAACTTAGATTTCTGAGATTAGCAGCTGTTGTGCTGATGACACCCAATGACAAGATACCTAACCAGAGATTACTAAGAAGAGAACTAATTGTTTACGTTATCCTTACCTAAATTTCATGTTTATTTAGCCACTGTTCCCCAAGTAAAAAAAGTATTCATTAAATGCGGATAAGTTAAGGAGTTGATATAGGATCCTAAGAAATATATTAAACTTTAAGATAATAACTAAAAAAACCATGTATGAAGTCTTGCCCGTGTTCTTTAAATAAGTCCTAAAACGCATTATAACCATTACTTATCAGACAACACTACAAGTTCCAACGCTTATCAGAAATCGGTCCCCAGAATGTACACTTTGCCTGGTTTGAAAGATCTTCCGACTTCCACCCTTGTGTAACGTCATCAAACTTCACAGTGGTGGACAACATTCACACCTCGATGGCCGTTATTTTGACACGTATTACTTTTTTCTTGCGTTTTCCGAGATGACTAGCACTAATACCTACAGTTGATTTATTTTATGAAAGGGGCCGCCTGTATCAACACTCAAATACGTTTTTTCATCAAAAGCAAATATAATTCAGTGCCAATTGTTTTTTTTTTATAGAAGAAGGGGCAAACGAGCAAGAGATACAGCTGATGGTAAGTGATCACCGCCGCCCATGGACATCCGCAATACCAGAGGTCTTGCAGTTGCGTTGCCGGCCTTTCTGTGGTGCTAAGCATAACAATACATACATGATTGCCTTGTTTCCCCATGTAAGTATTGCATTTATTTAAACATGCTGGGTTCAAAAATGTTGTTTTGTTAAAAATATCATTACTCTGTTTCCCTAGCGAGGTAGGCAGATTGAGTCGAATATTATAGACGCTCCGATACATCAATACTCATTGGCATGATACTGCTAGTACTACTAACACGGAAGTACGTATTTGTGAGTATGTTTTTGTATGTATGTACTGTATGTATTTATTACTTTGTATGCTAAAACAATTGAATGGATTTAAATGAAATTTGGTATTAGGCCGAAGTACCGAACTTTCAATCCGAAAAAATACCGTTTCAAATGGATTTTTCAAAATTTTAATAACTGGAGGATCACTTACAATAATTACATTAATCCTTGCCTCTGTGGTCTAGTGGTCCAGCGTTGGCGTCGACCACATGAGGTCCCGGGTTCGATCCCCGGGTCGGGCACTTAAAAAAATGTTTTTTCAGTTTTCTGTTAAACACAAAGTTGCCCGGGATTGGAAAGTGTCCAGTTGGCGATAGGCTTGCCACCTCACATTTGTGGGACCAAGTATCTTCGGCTAATCGTAGGTGCCCATGTTGTACCTCTGCCTACCCCTTCGGGGATACGGGCATGGAGATACTAACTAACTAACATTAATCCTGTTTAAAACTTAACCATTTTAAAAACGGGCGATGAAATGTCACCGCTTACTAAGATTCACTTAAAAGTTAGACCGTGCACGTAAAAAGGCGCTAAGAAAACGTATTTTTTATCCAACAGTCGGTCAAGTAGAGAAGCTAATAAAAGTTGAACGTGACCGACTTGAGGCCTGTTCTTTCGTCTGTAATTTACATTCCACGAAGTTTTACACTGGGAATTTTCGCTGTCTACTACACGTCAGTTAGTCTTCATTAGGATTTTCATACTTGGAAATTATTGCATTCTTGGAACACGACTTTTTGTCGTTTCACATTTTTATCCTATTGAAAATTAAAATTCAAGTTATTTTGCTCAAATTATTGAATTCTGAATAATCAGAATCATGAATAAAGATTAAAGAAGATAAAGAATAAAGAATTGAAAATGCGAGAGAAATTTTATTTAATAATTTATTATACAATATGAAATACATAAAAACTTATTCAAAACGAACCGTAAAATGGGCAATTTTTCTCTAATAAAACAGATTTCTTCTAGCTGACTCGAGGACGCAAAAACACAATTATCATAACATTAAAATACTGTATAATAATCATAAAATTAGATGTGAATATACTTAATAACTTTATATAAAATAAATAAAATCGGAGTGTTTGTAATATTAAAATAACCGCTTTTTACTAAAAGAATATAGATTTGTACACGGTACATATACCAAAATAATATATTTTTTATTTTTTGTCTGTCTGTCTGTCTGTTTGTTCCGGCTCTGAAACGGCTGGACCGATTTTGACGATACTTTCACTGGCAGATAGCTGATGTAGATGTAATAAGGATTAACCTAGGCTACTTTTATTTTTTAAAAAACCCACACGGACGAAGTCGCGGCCCCGGCTAGTAAGTTTATAAGAAACCAATATGACAAGACAGTTCATCCAACAATATTGCTAACTTTGACTACAATTTACTTCTTGCAATAGCGTGGACCGATATAAACTAATACTTCCATACTAGTCTGTCTTTGTATTACACTTTCCCAGTTAACTGCTGAATCGATTTTCAATGAAATTTGACTTGGAGATAGTTGAAGAAGTTCAAGCACGGGCTTTAATCTATTAATCTTTGATAAAATATATCTCTATGATATCTTTTTTTAAAGCAACCCCTAAAGGACTAGAACAGGGGATGACAATTTGACAATGATAAACTATATCAACGACTGTTAATCTAAATGATTAAGTCAACTACTTTGAAATAACGAACTCGGAAAAGTTCCCCCGCCGACTAGTAATCAAAATTTAAAAAAAAATACGCATTCTGTTGTCAAATGATAATTTTTTTATATTATAATTTATAAGACAGCAACGGCGAGAGATTTCCGAGTTCGTTGGACAGCAAAAAAGCAGATGATTCTATATATATGGCACAGGGTTGCCCCAAGGCAACATGCATTTATATCTTCAGTAAGACAATTTGAAGAGGATTACATAAAAAAATTAAGTGGAATAGTTTTCGGTATTCATGCGCCGATTCCTCCTGGACTAATAATTAACCGGCTACCTTAGCCGTTAACGGGGTTTATGTGATTTTTTGCATTTTTAATTTACTAAATTTTTTATAAATTCTATCCATTGAGGTGCATCGAATTTCATCGTTCATCCAGCCAGCAGGGCCTAAAGCATCCGCATCCAATCCTTTTAACGAAAAAACTTTTGCAAGCTATGAGAATTTTAATAACAATTCGCGGTGGAAGCAAAATGAAATCTAGTTCAGAGCCCGACCGCTGTTCAAACAAATCTCCGGCTCAAAGTTTGCTTACATTAAGAAAACAAAAGTAAAATTATTATTCACTCAGCGCTCCGAGTAATGGGCTTTTATAGATACGTCATTGTCTTAACATATACTTAGCTATATGTATATAGACTTGTCATGAAACTTTGAAAATATTATGTGAGCAAACAACGTTCAGCTGTTTGAAGAGAATAGCGGCTAGCCTCAGATATTGAAGTTCACTGTATTAGTAAAATAAAACTGGCTACCTTTGTCTAGTACAAGCTTTCTTAGCATAATGTGACATAATCAATTTCTACGGAAGTAGAAAAATCATAGCAATGTTATACTTTGTCTTGTTAATTTTAATCATACTTATTATTTTCATTTCATTATCATTGTTACCTCTATTATTTAAGTTGCCATGTTACTTTTATAATCACTAACATTATAGTAGGGGAGCCCAAGACGCTAAATACCCAAATGCTACTCGAGCGTCGTAGAGACCTATTTGATTTAGTAGATAAAATTATTAAAAAAAATAAAAGGTTATCTTATATATATATATAAATCTTGTGTCACGATGTATGTTGCCAATTAACTCCAAAACTACTGAATCGATTTCACGTGTACCCATTGGCGTACCCAGGTTCTGTGCCAGGGGGGGCCAACATTTTACGACTATATTTTTATCTTATACTGTTTTTATCTACAACAATAGAGAGGTAAACAATTTCCAGGGGGGGCAGCTTTCCCTCCCTTTCCCCTCCCCCTTCCTCGGTACGCCCATGCGTGTACCCGTATTTTGATCTAACTTACTAGATAGAATAGTTATCATCTCAATTATTCGCTAATGTCGTGAATGTAAACGAATAAAATGTATGAATTATTGGTTTCTTAAACAAGTGTTTATTTACTGTTTAGTTTTATGAAGTTCTCATAGACGGCGGTGTACGTTGATTCATCGATAAAATTCTTCCATATTGTTTGACTTATAGGTTGCAAATACACCCAATAGATGGCGCTATGTTCTGTTTCTTAGAATATAAATTCTATTACTTTATTATATAAATTTTTCAATTGAGTGCTCCAGTTTTATTTTCAATTTAGCTAATTCAATTTTACCGGAAGGGTTTTATTTCCTCAGTTGCGATTATAGAAATAAAATATGGCGATACGAAGTTCGCCGGGTCAGCTAGTATAATGTATTTCATTTCTATGGTGGTGAAAAAATCTAGAGATAACAAAATAAAAAAAGTTGACATGGAAACACGAAATCGCATCAGAGTAAGTAGCCAGCTAAAATTTAGAAAATGTGACGATTCAGAAGTAGCGTAAGAGAGTTAGAGAGGCACATAGTTGCAAAGAAAACGTTGTTTTGACATTCTTGAAATGATATAAGAGTACCCAAAATAATATAATCTGACAAATTCCACAAGCGTAAGTTATTGGAAAAAATTTTCTGCCCTAGTTACCCGCCTGTTTATAGAGCTTATATTTGGTGGAGCACTTCAACAGTATGCATGATATAACTACACTCTTCGTTAATCTGACGCGCTTGAGTAAATGCAAAAATTTTCTCTTGGGCTCCCCTACTATTATAAATACAAAAGTTTGTGTGAACGAGTACATGCCCCTTTCGATGAATAGACTATCTACCATTCCACCAGATATACAATGGTTACCAGATACAGAGTTACCAGATAAACTATATAGATTTAGAGAAATCGAACGATTGGCTAATCGTGTTACGAGCAACATCACTGCTAGGTCCTAAAATTTCGCAATGTAACGCCCGGTAATGGGGTACCACCGCCTTATTTATTCCTTTCACAATAGCGTCAAAGCTCGACACTATTATGTTCCAATTTCGAGGATAAAATAACTGTAAACTTATACATATAATTACTATACCGCCACCCGGATTGCACCGCTCTATTAATATCTTTTCTTCATCTCTTTCCATTAGGAATGTTTACTTTTCTACATTTAAAAATGTAGTTTCCATCAGATTGTCTACTTTTGTACATTTAAAAAAAAATAGTAGGTATGTATCGGTCACGTGGAAAGGATTGAATTGGGAAGGATTGAATTGGGAAAGGATTGAATGAATTAAGATGAAATATAGTATGTAAATAGTCTAAGTTTAGACTTAACACAATAAATTGTTGTCGACAAATTAGATTGTAATTTTATCTACAAAAAAGCTTTTTTCACGCATATTTAATCATTTGTTTTTATTTTTATCATTTTTGTTTATACTGCTAGGCTACCCGTAAACCACGACTGCCTCGTGGTCTAGGGGTAGCCTATTCGGCTTAGATTATGGGGTCCTGGGTTCGATCCCCGGCTCGGGCAAAGGTGCTATTGACGTTTTTCGAGGTTTTTCTCGAAAATCTCAAATCTCGGTAGCAGCTCGGAGTCTGGTGGAGTGGTGCATTACCACTCCCGTACCTCGGATGAGCATGTAAAGCTGTTGGTCCGAGTTATCGTTAGAAATAGTCGATAATCAATAATATGTCAGTAAATGCGGCGATGAGAATCGCCACTTATCTATCCAACCGACGAACCGGTTAATCGCGGTGAACCGGAAAGTCAATGGACATTCTGTCTACTCTGCCTATTTCGCAAGGGTACAGCGTGATGGTTTTTTTAACTCTTTTTTATATTATGAGATAGCTCTCCTGATGGGTCATAGAATGAGACAACTATTGAAATAGATATTAAAAAAAACTAACTTGTACTTCTAGTGAACTGCAAATGCAGTTTCACCAAGTATCGATTATGGAAGGCATCCAATTTATGAGACAACCATTGCCTATAGATACTAGAGATGTTAATGATGCGTTGCTATCCTTGTAAATTGGATTGTTTTTGTAAATTGGATTGCTATCCTTGTGGTGGGGTTTTAATGCTATATGCATAAGTTACCGGTATTTTACCCTCCAAACTGGAATACGACAGTGACGAGCGTTGACGCTACTACAGCAGAAATAGATAAGGTGGTGGTACCTTATCGAGTATTAATTTACCACCTAGTAGTCGCGATGGTAGTGACATATGTATATTCAATCGTTCGCTTCTTACGAACTGCCTGGCAGAATAACCGATGCTCTATTGTTCAATCCAGCCCGGACCAACATAGGGGGATATACACGCAGATATCTATACATATAATAAAATTGTAGGAAAGTCAATGTATGTCCGGGGTAAACTCAAAAAGTACTGCATGAATTTACTTCAAATTTTACATGAATATTACTAACAGGTCGGGTCAACCATATAGGCTACATATTATCACCTACGGGGGAAGAGCTGTGCGATAAACGAAGTCCGCGCGGACGAAGTCGCTGGCAACAGCTAGTACGGAATACTGATACAAGAAAATGATATGACAATTTTTTGTCATGTCCTTTTAACTGAGCGGAAAAAAGAAAAGAATATTGCCGTGTATATTATTATTTATTTAGTAAAGCAAGCTATTATTTTCTTTAGAAAAATTACTTTAATTTTTATCCTTTTTTCATTTTTCAACTCCTTTATTCCTCGTGTTTAAGCAAAGCAAACTAGGTTAGTGTAGATTCTTTTGGAATTTACTTTGTTCAAGCGAGATAAAATCTATTATCTTTTTACAAGAGTTTTAATTTATGCCGTTAATGAAGACGTTCAAGGCTCGTCTAGGCATTGAGGGAAGACAACGAGACGCGACGCAATTTCCGGTTTTTAGTTACAAAGAGACGCATGACAAGGCACAAGCTTCCTGTACCTCAGTGAAGTGCTAACTATTGAAACTCGATTTTAAATATTAAGGTATAAGGATACTAAATATTTTCGTTAATTTAAGAATATAATTTCAGATATCGCACAAAACAAAAGCAGACGGAAATAAAAGCCGTTCCGTACTTTGGTAAGGAATAAAAAAAATATCTTCACGCCAGTGCACCTACGATTAGCCGAAAATTCTTTGTCTCATAATGTAATAATTGGCAAACCTAGCTCCAACCGGGCACCCGAGCAACGTTGTTTTTATCAGAAAACAAAAAAAAAACACATTTTTGAATTGCCCTACCCGGAACTCGAACGAGACACCTCACACACACAACACCGCAGAAGCGACGGCAAGGATTAATATTATTATAAATTGCTCAACTTTTTATTTATTTTTTATTTTAACATAAAAATAACACTAAACATATTTTTTCCCATAAAATTGTCAAAACTTTACAAGTTCATCAGGATCCTTCTAACTAGAAAGATAACTTCATATTATTGTCTTTGTAAGTTCAACCCGTTTACGTAGCCGTTCCAAGTCAACCCCTTAACGTTGCCGATGCCATTTATTACAATCAAAAATATGGTGGTGATATACCGGTTTTTAAAACATATTTGGTTTCGATTCGACTATAGATTTCGATTGCATAAATCTTGTAATAGCGCTGCAGGAAACACTTTGGCAAACACGGATGAGCTTGAAATTGGTTCTGCTGCTTAGTCTCTGAATGGCTTCCGACTGTTCTCAACTTTAATGATTATAATTAGAGGTTTACGGAGTTTATGATTTGGGCATTGAAAACACATGTTTAAATAAAGATATGTGTAGATTTAAAATGACGAGTATGTTAGCTAGAAAGTAATTATGAATAAATGAATGACAAAGCTGCCGTTGGCCTGATTGAGCAGGCAAAATAAATTAAGAAGTTATTCCTATTTTTTAATAAGCAACATTTTGAAACAATCAAAAACGAATATTTTTATTGACGATTTTTTCTTGTCGATTGATTCTTAAAAATATTCGTTTAACCTGCATTTGCGTGTGCCTTCTGGGAAAGAGAACAAAAAGTTTTTTGTTTGGAGATTTTTTTTGTTTGGAGAAGAGAGAATTCTTGCTAATAATTGTCACAAAGATCTATAAACTGTACATCATTATCTCAGGAGTAGCGTTACCCATCAAAAATTATTTTGAATAGATAACATGTTGAATTATTGAAAAAATGAAACGCAAGTACTGGTGTATAATTGCAATTTACGGCTAAATTTAAAATCTCACGTGATTTTGCGATACAACCGATTTTGTAGAGGGTATGGTGGTGCACAATTTTTATTCCAAGAATTTTTCGATACAATCCGTTCTACGAAAAAAATAACCAAAATACCGATATTATTTACGAACCGCGTGCGCTTATCTAGTTTATTCTATAAATCCGTAAAAATATTAAAAAAATCTTTTTGCTTCAAATAATTTTCCTGGCTAAACAACACTTCAGCTAGGACAGGAAGGGTTCTGCCGAAGCGAAACTGAGGGCACATTAGTGGAGTCGATTATACTTACAAAATATTAGTTATTATGCTCCGTGACCTAATTCATGTAATAAAACGTCAATCGGGTTGAAGTGTTTAGGGCTCTTACACATTATGCCGCATTAGCACAACGTGTATCGTGTTTACGAGTATATGTGTAAGATCCCTAAGCGCTTCGACTCGATTGGCGTTGTGTTACTTGAATTGGGGACTGGTGCCTTAGAATAAGCCTCATGCTCATTCCATATTTTGGACTAAATTGACGAGCATATGACTTCATTCGTTGTCCTGGTGTATGTAGATCGGATGTGTTTATGCCTAAAGAAGTAATTTTTTAGTATAATTTATTATTTAGTTTTTTTCTGTGCTTTGTTTTTACTTATGCAAATATCTTGTATTCTTTTTGTATTTCAGTGATCCGTTGAATAAATGTATCTTTCTTTCTTTCTTTTTTTGTAATGGAATTATGAAACATATTAATACACTCGTTTAAATAAAAAAGTTTTTAGCACTTAGAATTATATTATTTTCGGCTTTATTTCTTTAGTTAAGCGTAGATATTAAGCATTGTAAAATTTTGACCACATATTTTGAAAAGACGTCAAATTTCATAGTGTTTGGATTTCTGTGTATTATTATTGCTCTAGATCCTGAAAACAAACAAAAGCTGATGGTAGTTGGGCACGTCTACGGGAAAAATTTACCTGAGGGTCAGACATAGCAAAGATCCTCACAGGTCTACCAGTAATAAAAGCCATCGAGGCCGCCAAGAACAGAAATACGTAAAAGAGCAAAGTCTCTGAAGCTAACACTCTTAACTAGACAAGACCTTCAGCAATGTAGATGCCAGCTAAAAATAAGAAGTATCGTAGGCTATAACCAATATCACAAATAAATAATTTTCTTACTTCGATATTTGATCAAAGCGTGTATTTTTTTGTGGTCGCCTCTATGGTCTAGTGGTCC
The DNA here is from genome assembly GCA_036924255.1 of Apodemia mormo. Classification (NCBI taxonomy): domain Eukaryota; kingdom Metazoa; phylum Arthropoda; class Insecta; order Lepidoptera; family Riodinidae; genus Apodemia; species Apodemia mormo. The sequence continues at coordinate 10,357,241 of JAUPFN010000002.1, forward strand.
GGTGTCGATGTTGACCAAATGAGGCCCTGGGTTCGATTCCCAGGTCAGGAAAATAAAAAATGTTTTTTTCATATAAAAACAAAGTTGCCCGGGGTTAGATGTGTGCCCGGTTGACGATAGGCTTGCCACCTATCACATTGTGGGACTAAGCATCTTCGGCTAGTTGTGAGTGCACTCGTTGTACTACTCTGCCTTCGTCTTCGGGGACACGCGCGTGAAGATGCAAAAAAGGACTACTTTTTAGTACTAGATTTTCTCCACATATCTTGTTGACGCTTAAAAAATCTAAATTACCTAATTTAGCCTAATACATTAATACTAGCAATACCCGTGTGAATAATTCACACTAAGTAATTTTATTAAATACTTCTTAAGTTGATTTGAAATTGAACAAAAAAAAATGCCGACTGTCAATCATGTTGACATTGTTTCAAAATTAAAGCTGTCGGATGGCAGTATTGCTGTATTATGTCTTAATATATGTATATAATATTAATTTTAACAATTTATGGAAACAAAAGCAGTAATTTTTTAGTTGTTGATGCCGGTAGAGCAAGCAATTATCTATACAATGATATAGAATTTATTTGGAGTAATTGTGAAGTTTTCTCTAAAAAGGGAGGCAAACATCTTAACCTTAGCGTATTAATATATATATATAACTAGCAATACCCGTGCGAATAATTCGCACTAAGTAATTTTATTAAATACTTCTTAAGTTGATTTGAAATTGAACAAAAACAAATGCCGACTGTCAGTCATGTTGACATTGTTTCAAAATTAAAGCTGTCAGATGGCAGCATTGCTGTATTATGTCTTAATATATGTATATAATATTAATTTTAATAATTTATGGAAACAAAAGCAGTAATTTTTTTAGTTGTTGATGCCGGTAGAGCAAGCAATTATCTATACAATGATATAGAATTTATTTGGAGTAATTGTGAGGTTTTCTCTAAAAAGGGAGGAAAACATCTTATCCTTAGCGTATTAATATATACTAGCAATACCCGTGCGAATAATTTGCACTAAGTAATTTTATTGAATACTTCTTAGTTGATTTGAAATTGAACAAAAAAATTACCGACCGTCAATCATGTTGACGTTGTTTCAAAATTAAAGCTGTCCGATGGCAGCATTGCTGTATTGTCTTAATATATGTATATAATTTTAATTTTAATAATTTATAAAATCAAAAGCAGTAATATTTTTTTTAGTTGTTGATGCCGGTAGAGCAAGCAATTATCTATAAAATGATATAGAATTTATTTAGAGTAATTGTGAGGTTTTCTCTAAAAAGGGAGGCAAACATCTTATCCTTAGCGTATTAATATATATGTCGCAGTGAAATTGTCAATACCGTTAGATTATAATCTAACTAAGTGATATTATAATTTAACTGCTAACCTAACCTAACCAAATTATAATTTCCCTAGGTAGATTATAATTTAACGGCTTTTGACAATTTCACTGCGACATATATAATAATACTTACGGTATCTTTTATAGTATGTGTATACAATTTTGAGTATGCAAAATGCATAAAATGTTATTTAGGCATTATAAAGTGTAATAGATGGAGGCCCGCGGTTGCGGTCCGAATTTTACGAAACTTACGAATCTAATAAATACACACGCACTATTTTCAGGAAGTCATAAATTTTATTGTACAAACATGTATATAGATTAGATAACTATGAATGTGAATAAGTAGTCATTTTTCAAATGATATAAACTAAAATATAACAGTTTCAATATTGGAGTTAAGGCCACCGGTAATTTTCAATAACAAAAATTTGGTGATATCTCCTTGTTTTCTATTACAATCTTGTAGTGGGGAATCAATTGCCTCGAGCGATTGTCAAGAATACAATCCCCGAACGATAGGACACTCCGGTTTTAATAAATGGGAAATGCAGCCTACGGCTAAACTCTACAAAGTAACTTATTTCAGTCAATTTATGGATCTTACGATATTGCATTTTAGTAAAGAAAATGTTTTTAAAAAGATTTTAATATTGACATTATCTTTATTATTTTGTATATATGTGTTATTCTTGAATTTCTTGAGACGAGACGAGATGAAAGAAAAATCTGTATACTTATAAGATCACTTTTTTAGTCGTCCGTCTGTACATCTGTTAGGTCCCTTTTTCTTAGGAACGCGTAAATGTACTAAGTTGATATTTGAATCTAATTCTTAAGGTCCTTTTGACCGATTGGAATTGCGAAACACATTGATATAAAAACCCGAAAATGAAATTTCGTCAAATGACGATACCAGGCATGCGAGTATGACAGAGCGTTCGCAGTTATTTGCTACTGTGCAGTATATAACATTCGCAAAAAACAACAACCAAAAAATGTATTTTTGGCAATTTTTTTATTTTTTTATTTTTTTTAGGATTCATTAGAATGCTAAACATTTTTGTCGTATTAGAAGACACCTTCAAATACATTTAAGGTAAGGTTCCAATTAATTTAAGTACTTAATTTTAATTATTTAATATTTAATTTATTTATTTAATATTTTATTGTTATTATATACAAAATATTAAAAAAATATCCCCCGTGTTGGTCCGGGTTTCTTTAAAGAATAGCTGCTGATCTGCTGTTCTTCTAGGCAGGTCGTAAAAGGCGACCGATTGGCAATACGTGTCACTATAGAATTCCGCAACGTCTCGCCCAGGTATTTTATACCATCGCCTCAACAATTCCTGCCGCAATACAAAAGCGAACAAAAGGTAGGATTTGTAGGTTTTTTTATGTAATAAGATAGCAAATAAGCAGATGGCTCTCGTGATGGAAAGGGAAATCATCGCCTATATACACCAAAGACCGCCCCGTTAGTCGAGTGGTTAGCGACCCTGACTACGCAATCGACGGGGCTCGGCTTCGATTTCCGACGGGGACAAGCGTTTGTGTGATGAGCATAAATGTCAAACATTCATGCTCATATTTCCGGGTTTGGGTGTTTATTACGTATTATGTATGTAAAAGTATTTATATATGTATTTCTATGTATTAGTATCATTGACTAACACCCATAACACAAGCAAATAATTTGCTTACTTTGGGGTTAGATCAATAAGTGTAATTAGTCCCGTGAATATTTATTTATTTATTATTATTATTAAGATTATGTCTGTATAAATTTTTGTAAATTACAAGAAATAAAATATTTAAAGAATGCAACTTTTTGCAAATGACAAAAAAATAAAAAAATACTTTAGAATTTCATTATATTACAAAAACTTATCTGAGTTTGGTAAAATCAGGTCTAAAGAGAATAAAATTTAATTAACTCGGTAACAAAACCAGCGAAAGGTAAAACGTACTATTGAAAACTCATAAATCTTGTCGAATATTATAAATTATGAAACATTTTAATATTCCCAGTGCCTCATCAGTCATCGTCCACCAACTGTATAGAAAATTTCATTAAGCAGAAAGTAAATGGAATGAACGTAAATTTCACACTTGGGCAAATTTCAAAGGACTTCTCTTGAAATCCTCAATATTGTGATAAAAAGAGACCGCATAATGAAATTGTGTTTATCACAAAGTTGCACACAGTTTTTAATACGGTGAATTTCCAATTGTTATTTTTTTTCCAAACTGAAACCCTCACTTTATGAAAGATTTTTTATTTATTTCATTGTGGAAATGTTTTTATATTATAAGTTAACAAACAAGCGAATGGTGAAATAATGAAAAAAATCAGCCAAGTACAAGTCGGACTCGTGCTCGAAAGGTTCCGTACCATCATCTATAGAAAACGGCCAAAAAAAATTACGTTTGTAGTATGGAGACCTCTCTTAATATTATACTTTTTTTAAATTTTTAGTATTTACGCCGTATTGGTCCCGGTCTCCTTTGAAGAATAGACCAACTGCCGTTCTGCCAGGCAGGTCGTAAAAGACGACCGATTAGCTATCGAGTCACTAACATCGTGGCTACTAGGTGGTAGAGTTCTGCATTGTCTCGCCCGGGTCTGGTGCCACCGCCTTACCTATTCCTGCCGCAATAACGTCAGTGCTTGTCGCTGTCGTATTCTGGTTTGGAGGGTAAGGTAGCCGGTAAACTTATGCATGTGGCATTAGACCTCGCCACAAGATAGCAACGCACCATTAACATCTTTGGTGTCTATAGGCGATGGTTGACTCTTTCCATCAGGAGACCCATCAGCTTGTTTGCTATCTTATGATATTAAAAAAAATATATATAAAAAAATTTTTTTTGTTATAGCGGCAACGGAAATACATAATTTGTGAAAATTCCAGCTTTCTAGCTATCACGATTTATGCGATATAGCTTGGTAACAGTCAGACAGACGGACAGAAAGACAGAGTAGGCTTAGTAATAGGTTCCCGTTTTTACCTTTTAGGTACGGAGCCCTAAAAAGAGAGACCATCGCCTATAGACACCAAAGATATTTATGTCGCGTTGCTATCCGTGTGGCGGGATGTTAATGGCACTTGTATAAGTCCATTAGCGGACTCACCTACCAAACCGTAACACAACAATGGTGCATTGACGTTATTGCGGCAAAATTAAATAAGATGTTAATACCGAACACAAACGAAATATTGTGGGACTCTAATAACTAACCTACTGGTCACGATGTTAGTGTTACGTGTAGCCAGTCGTGCGCCATTTACGAAATACTTGTAAAACGTCCAATTACCTATTTATATATATATATATATATATATATATATATATATATATATATATATATATATATATATATATATATATATATATATATATATATATATATATATATATATATATATAAAGCAATCCCTATTTTGCTTGTTCACGACATCACGCCTGAATGGCTGGACCAATTTCGGTATTTTTTTTTGTTGTGTTTGTAATTGTAAGGAGAAGGTTCTTATAAAAGAAAATATTAAGAAAATTGCGCGGAAAATTAGAAAATTTAAGAATACTTAACCATATAAAGTTTAATACCATTTTGGCTGCGTGTAAAGACAATCCCTGCTACAATAAAGACAATAAATTACGTGTCACGTATTAGGAATCCATATAGTCCGGGAGGAATCGGCGCATGAGTACCGAAAACTATTCCACCTCAATTTTTTTATGCGATCCTCTTCAAATTGCCCTACTGATGATATAAATGCATGTTGCCATGGGGCAACCCGGTGCCATATTGTTTAAACCGAAATTTTTTAAGCAATTGCAAGGAATTGTTATTTTTCAACCGGACAATTTTTTTTATATTCTTTATTGAAATACCAATAAAAAAGGTCCTATGACTTTTCACGATAAAGTTAATATTTTTAAAGATATGAATTTTTAAAGGTTCGAAAAATCTCAAATTTGGGTACTTTCGACCCATGAAAAATATATTTTAAAAAAAACATAATGTTTAAGTTATATATTTTTTTAATTCTCTATACAGTAGTTAATAATATTGTTAATAGAGATTTTTTAAAATGTCTGTGTTTATATCTTTTTTTTAATTGTTAATTTCAGGCGCTCACAAGTATGCGTCGCTTACTGGACTTCCTGAAAATTTTCATTTTGTTTGTGTAGTTGTATTTCTCTTTTTCGTCGATAAGTTGCACGTTGTAGTTATATATATATATATATATATATATATATATATATATATATATATATATATATATATATATATATATATATATATATATATATATATATATATATAGGATATCATCAGAATATTTTCTTTTCTTGGGAACAACTAAAAACGACATGACACTTACATTTATTGTAACGAAAAATCACAAAAACTAAAAATATATTCATCTAATAATGTTAATAATACACAAAATCACTGAAATGGGTGCAACAACGTTTAACAATATTGTAATCTTGAACGAAATAAAAAATACTGAAAAACTGTAAAATGATGAGTAAAAAAACAAAGAATGATCAGTTGAGAATCAACATGCACTAATTTGTATTTTTATTTTAAATGTTATATATAATCAATAATTTTGTCACAAGAACAAACAAAGATCTTAAAGTTTTATACAAAGAGGTTCAGTGATTTCATGTATTATTAACATTATTAGATGGATATATTTTTAGTTTTTGTGATTTTTCGTTACAATAAATGGGAGTTTCATGTCGTTTTTAGTTGTTCCCAAGAAAAGAAAATATTCTGATGATATCCTACCATGTATTTTTTGTGAAAATGAAACCGATGTAGTGAAAAAACTGAAGCCTGATACATATATAACTGTACAACGTGCAACTTATCGACGAAAAGATGAGGTTGCTATCCGATTTGAAAATTTGTTTAATTCTTCTCTTGACAAACAAACATTTTTGTGGCACAGAACATGTTATGCAAATTACACAAGTGAAGAAAAAATTAGGCGAAGATAAATACAACTACACAAACAAAATGAAAATCTTCAGGAAGTCCAGTAAGCGACGCACACTTGTGAGCGCGCGAAATTAACAATTAAAAAAAAGATATAAACACTGACATTTTTTTAAATCTCTATGAACAATATTATTAACTACTGTATAGAGAATAAAAAAAAAATATAACTTAAACATATTAACTTTATCGTGAAAAGTCATAGGACCTTTTTTATTGGTATTTCAATAAAAAATATAAAAAAAAATTGTCCGGTTGAAAAATAACAATTCCTTGCAATTGCTTAAAAAATTTCGGTTTAAACAATATGGCACCGGGTTGCCCCATGGCAACATGCATTTATATCATCAGTAGGGCAATTTGAAGAGGATCGCATAAAAAAATTGAGGTGGAATAGTTTTCGGTACTCATGCGCCGATTCCTCCCGGACTAATAGCGGATTCCTAATATGTAAGGCAAAACAACGTTTGCCGGGTCAGCTAGTCTATTATATTTTCAAAAGGGATGCTTGTCAGTAGCTTTTTCTGATTTAGAGAGCAAGGTGGGCGGTAAACTTACGTATGAGGCGTAGCCACCCGCAATTAACCTCTTTGGCGTCTATAGGTGATGATTAATTGTTTATTTAATTTATTAAATACTTTATTGTACACAGAAAACAGCACAATTAAAAAATAAAATAAACGTAACGAAAAAATCTGAGCATCCAAATAATAATGCGAAAGTGACAATATATATCATATACTAACTTACCAACAGTCTAGATAATGTCCCAAGCTAAAGTTCAGTCTCAGAGGAGACACTTTTAAGGTGGGCTCACATCCCAAACTAAAATTTAAACTCAGGTTTAGCACTTTTACATAAATAGCGGTATCGTAATAGCAACTTTTCTATGAATCCTAAAAACATCTGTTCGTATATTTTACGTTAATATTTATATTCACTATTTTATTTAAACCAAAAATTATGCAGCTTTCAAATAGCTTTTATAATTAATGAACAATTATTTAAATGTAATCAGAGAATTAATATTAAAAACTTTGTGATAGCAAACTTGGATCTCGCCTACTAAATTATTGTTATGAAATAAATGGAAATGCTTTTGAATTCTTGCTTCAAGATGATGGCAGTGAATAATAAGTACACTTTGAGAAGGTATAAAGTGTAAGTAACGAAGTTAGCTGATGCTTATTTTAATTAGTGTACATTTAAGTGATGTTGAATATTCTAAAGTAATAAGAGCGATTTCTTTTGAAAAGAAAAATATACCTAATATTCAATAATCTAAAATATTGTTGTAGATTTGAAAAATTCTAATTTTACATGATTATGCCATAACTATGAGGAATGCTATAATAGAACACTCTTTATCCCGATCAAACAAAAGGAAGTAATAATTTTAGATCACACGAATGAAATTACAGGCAAAAGCTAGTCTATATCATTGATATTAAAAATGCGAGAGTTAGGATGTTTGGATGTGTAGATGTTTGTTATTTAACCACGCTTATTTAAATCAAAAGTTAAATTAATTAAATTTGCGAAATGTGAAAAATGCGAAAGTTAGGATGTTTGGGTGTATTGCTATTTAAGCACGCAAACACAGCCTGACTGGACTGAATTGAATGACATTTGGCACACAGATATTTTGTTGATTTAAGCGTTACTTTGCGAAAATCTATTACTAAAAATGTGAAATTAATTAAATTTGCTATTATCCACGAACTGTTCTATGTGACCTCAGTGATGGAACCAAAAAGAAAGACGCCGGTTTAATAAACAGATAAAACTCACAGATGGTCCGGACAAAAAATAAGACCCCAGCGGCTTAGTTATCCACCCACATCCACCACACTTTCACCCACGATGGTACCAAGCACAAAAGCACACAATTTATGTCCGAGTTCGAAACCCAAGCATCTTTAGGATAAACGAATACTAACTTCGCTCTACGCGTAGTGTTCGTCCCATAGAACAGTTCGCGTATATTAGAAAATTTAATTAATTTCACCTTTTTAGTAATGGATTTCCGCAAAGTAACGCTTAAATCAACTAAATATCTGTGTGTCAAATGTCATTCAAATCAGTCAGGCTGTGTTTGCGTGTTTAAATAGCAATACACCCAAACATCCTAACTTTCGCATTTTTCACATTTCGCAAATTTAATTAATTTAATTTTTTTGGCACACAGATGATGACTCAGAATAGCTAACATTTAGGATACTTTTTATCCCGGAAAAATAAACCATTCCTGTGGGATGCACTAAAAACGGACTGCAGGATGCAGCTAGTAACTTAAACATTGTTACTATCATTTTATACTTGTGTTAGGTATAATGATACAATCATTCCTATTTCTTTCATTAATTTTATGAAATGTCCTTAACCATTAGCCTATTCGGCTGAAATAATGAGGTCGTAGTTTCAATTCTTGAGTAAGACAAGGCCAACTTTGTGGTGTTAATTTATTTGGGTCATCTAAAAAACAATTACTGAATAGGTCGAATTCGTTTGGTTGTATATTAACACCTCCATATCACTAAAAAGCACGTAAGGTTGTCAGCCATGTTTACAACAAGAAACAAACAATGATCGTAAATGGATATAACCATTCATTTCGGCAACGGAGAAATTGGTGAAGTGTGGTGAATTGGAACGACTGTTGACGGTTGGTACCATTTATACATTATATCACCAGCTAAGCAAGATAGACGACTTCTTGACAACATTTAGCTCATTGTATCGAATGAGCAGGACTGTGTATATTTGTTTCGTGTTGATCTGGCTTACTTTGTAATGTAAGACAATCTATCTTTTTGCCGTTTTGTAGAACGCGATCGGCCTGGCAGTTAAGTAGCACTGCGTTACCTTAATCAATACAAATAATCTATACAAATAAATAAAATTGAAGTGTCTGTTTGTAATATAAAAACAACTGCTTTTTACTAAATGCATATATGGATGTATATACGGAACATATACAAAAATAACATTTTTTTTGCAATTTTTATCTCTCTGTCAGTTTGTTTCTTTGATCCAGCTAATCTATGAAACGGCTAAGCTGATTTTGATAGGACTTTCACTGGAAGATAGAAAATATAATAAGGAGTAACTTAGGCTACTCTTATTTTAGATTTTTCCCACGCGAACGCAGTTGCAGACACAGCTAGTCGATACTAATATTATAAATGTGAAAGTAACTCTGTCAGTCTGTCTGTCGGTCTCTTGTTCACGCCTGAACCACTGAACTGATTTAGATTAAATTTGGTACAAAGATAGTTCGAAACCCGAGAAAGGGTATAGAATAGTTTTTATTCCGAAAATCTCACGGCAACGGGAACTATACGGATAAGCCCCTGGACTATCTTTAGAATTTTTTTCCAAGCGGATGATACTTATCTCTTTCCATCAAAATAGCTGATTATTTTTGTGTTATAGCACTCACCCCGTGCTTGGGAATCTGGAAAAACCTTAAAAACAGCAAAGAAAAATATCGACACGCGAGATTTGAACCTGCGACCATTTTCCCGGCTTTAGGGAAATGGTCGCAGGTTCAAATCCCGCGTGTCGATAATTTTCTTTGCTGTTTTTAAGGTAAAATAGCTGATTGTTTTCTATCTTGTACTTCTGTGTTAATATGGGTCTGGAATTCGTCTCGCATGAGTACACAAAATTTATAAGTAACAGCAAAACAATCTATCAAAATCACCACAATCGTTACATATTCATAAGAAATTAAAACCTCATACGATGATTGTACACGTAGAATTTATTTATTGAATCGTAGCTGAGACGGGCCCCGCTATTATGCCATCAGAAGTCGGAAATGCTGGGTGGAACGGCCGTAAACGACTTCCGTTGACACGAAATGACACTAAAAATTACATGTTACAGCCTTTTGACGCAGTTTACCGTGTCGTTTGCTATGTGACTTTTATATGGTTTTTGCTTGTTTTATATTATTGCACACCTCAACCGCACTTCAAGCGTTTAGGTATTATTTTACTCTCACTTAATGTAAATCAAGCATCTTTTCGGGGTAAAAATATATCCAATTTATTTATATTGAACTTTTGGGATAATATGAATACACATATTTTGTTAATAAAAACGCTCGTTTTAATGTATTTGATATTTTTAAAAGACGTGCAAAAAATTTAACCCTGTCCGGATGTCTCCATCTACGGATCTCGTATGATTACAGAAACTACTACAAAATTTAATGCATTGAGAATTTTTTTCTTATATTTGCAATTTATTTGTTCATCTTTAGGTGAAAATCAGTAGGTTAAATCTAGGTATCAAAAATAATCAATATTATCTTATGAAACAATGAAACTCAGACGAAGAAAACTAGTTATTTTGCAAATTTCCGCGAACTTTTAAGTGTACCTTTTTGATGTTACCGAAAGCGAAAATATATAAAAGCGGTGTAAGAAATGGAAGAAACTCACCGTAGGTCTGAAGAATAATGAAGACCCCAGCGGCACAGTTATCCACCCTCGTCTACCACACTTTATACCACCACAGCACCAAACAACTAGTTTTCTTCGTCTGAACAATGGATTTCTGCAAAGTAACGCCTGAATCTATAAAAAAATGAAACTGGCAAGATCTTACCTTGATTACAAAGATTAATTACCCTTTCGTTTTGTGCAGCCATCAAGAGCCCATAAAAAGCATACAGTGCATTCATCATCAAGCTTAAAACTAAGCTTAAAACTATAGCATACTTTTCCATAACACAAATATTACTTTATGTATAGTTGAATCCTTACTTGTCTTTCTATTTTTTAATTCTCTATTTGGCATTCTAGTTTCTTAGCATTGTCGAAACTAATAGTACAGTAGAATAATAAGGCAGTAGATCAACTCCATTCAAGGCGCCCGAATCGCCGCGCGCACTCAGACGTGTCGTTACACGGCCGCTAACCTATCTTGCCCGGTCAAGATAGGTTAGCGGCCGTGTAAACGACGAGAATTGATCTACTTACTGCCTTATCATTCTACTGTGCTAATAGTTCGTACTACAGAAATTGGTTTTGCGGGTCATAAAGATAATTCGGGGTAATATTTAATCTGACTGGTGAAATCCACATCCATTTTTAATTCGTTGCTGTGTGTGTGAATAACTTCCCGAACGATTATGCCCCGCGTACACTAAGAAAATAAACATACATCATACTCGTATCTCATAAATTGATCAACTTACACTTACCTATTATCAAATATTTATCGGTAGTAGATAAATTAAAAATAAGGAAATAAATCTAATTTATGAAAATAAAGGAGATTTATGTAGAATTTATTTAATTAAATTGCCGTAACTTCAACAACTCCAAATTATAATTTAATGGATGCTATTTAATAGCAAGTAAATTTTATCACCTTTGTGGTCTAGTGGTCCGGTGTCGGTGTTGACCGCAAGAGGTTTTGGATTCGATTCCCACTTAAGCAATTCTTTTTTCTTGTTTTCTGATAAAAACAAATTTGCCCGGGATTGGAAAAGTGCCCGGTTGGCGAACAGTTGCGACCTATTACATTGTGAGACAAAATATCTTCGATAATCGTAGGTGCAGTGGTTGTACCTCTGCTTGCCCCATCGGGGATACGTTAACTCACTATATTACCCCACAAACGCGAACACGACAGTCAACGAGGTAATAACTCGTTACCCCAGAATAATCTAGCTAATTGTATTAAGAAACCCTGAAGATATGCAAAGATGATTCATTGTTTTAACTAAACCAAACACATTAATATAGAAAAAAATCAATAATCACCATATCCCATTTTATTATTTTAAATTTATGTCAACTGAAATTCTCTTAAGTAAGTATTAGTAATTTTAATTGGTCACTGCAGTTTAATGATGCTTATATCAGCGATATATGGGCATAAAATCTAAACGTTTACTTTTATAGGTTTCCAAATAAAAAATTAAAATTACCAAATTACCATTGATTAAAGTAAAGTAAAAAATAGTGAAGTTAAATAAAAAAAATACACTTGAAATATAAAAATGAGATTTTTCTGCTGAGTTCAGTTAAGTGCCAAAAAATCTTTTGCTTAAATATTTTCTTAATTACTTCCTGAACTTATTTTACAGCAATCTGCGTTATAAATCTTAATTTAGTTCTCACTTCTCACAAAACTTTAGACTCTAAAATGAATTTTAAGCAACTAAATTGTTCTTGCGAGAAATCTTACTCAGCGGCCACCATGACTTGAGCTTAGATGGTTCCTTAATTATTATAAGTTTAAATTTTTACGCCTTAAAGTACATTTTACTTTGAATGCAAATTACATGGGATATTTTGGTTGTGATTCATTTGACAAAAATAGCATCCACAACATTTAAAACTAAGTTACGGAAATATTTGAGAAATAAACACTATGACAAATATTTATACGATTTTTCAATTTTAATTCTCTTTTTAAAAGAGAATTAAAATTAAAAAATCGAAGAGGTAGGCAGCGGTACAACCACTGCACCTACGACTACCCTAAGATACTTATTTTTATTGTCCCATAATGTGACAGGTGGTAAGCCTGGCCTAGGCAACGTCGATTTTATCAAAAAACTAAAAAAAACATTTTGAATTGCCCGACTCGGGAATAGAACCTGGGACGTCACGTGGTCAACATCAATATCGGACTACTAGGCCACAGAGGGCATAATCTAAAATAATATTTATATTTTAATACATGAAGCAAAAACTTTGTATCCCTTTCTCCAGTAATTACGCGAGCGGTGCAGTACGAACTTTGGTACAACTAAAGTTTACATTGCGGAAGAGTGCACAAAACTAGTATTTTTTAAATGTTTGTTTTTATTACTTTGGTGTATTTTAATGCATACATTAAAAATACACCAATCTATTAAAAATAACATCAAATGATATAGTGTGTAATGTATATCATTTGATATACATGATGCTTGCTTGCTTAAGTCTTACTATAAATATTTTACTGCACATAGTACACATTATACACATACTTTGATGCACACGCGCACGCACACACACGCAAACAGGCATTCAAAACATGCATACAGAGACCCCAGTGCTATGTTCAGCACTTTTTGTTTAGTAATATTTTTGGAATAACTTTAACATATATCTATATAACATATATCTACCCCTACCACGGACGTTATCAGGGCGAGCGCAGCGAGCCCTACACTAGGCCACGATCTATGCACTTTTGTGGTACATTTTATAGAAAAAGTATCACATTTTTTAGGTTTGAGCTTCGACCTGGTAGTTTATATTCATGCTAGAATTGTTATTTACCATAAAAATACCATTTTATAAAAATAAAAAAATAGAAGGTACAATTTGTATTAGAATCTTATTACTACTAACGCCATCTCTTATTAACGAGTTTAAATTTATAGAAGATACATTTTGCATTAGAATTTTTGAACTTATTAAGAGAGTAGGTAGTCTCTTCATGAATTGTTTCTTCATATTTGACTGGCAGCGCGCGATCATTGTGCCCTCGTATAAAGGCGAGGCTCAAGTATAAACTGCAATAGCTATAGGGCCATCAGTTTGATCAGTTTGGCATCGAAGGTGTATGATAAAATCATTGAAAGGAGAATTTAGGTCTAGAGCAGGAATGTTTGCGGGGAATAGAGTAAATAGAGCGTTAAAGAGTTTCACAATATGGTTATTGAGAAACAGTACAGATGTATTAATTGATTTATATTGTATTTAGATCAATTCCCAATCTTAGCCCGAGGGTAAAAAGCTAAAAAAAGGTATATTCACGCCCGTATCCCCGAAGAAGTAGGCAGAGGTTACAACGTGTGCATCCACGGTTAGCCGAAGATACTTAAGTCTCACAATGTGATAGGTGACCAGCCTATCACCAGTACTTCCAATCCCGGGCAAAGTTGTTTTTATCAGAAAACTGAAAAACAGATTTTTCATTTGCCTGACTATGGAATGGAACTCCGAGGGTTTCTCTGAAAGAAAAATTCGAAAAATGTATTCGCTGAGTGTCTACCGTCAATTCGTCATGCCTGCGTTAAGTCCAATATTAAGTCCAAAAATTTTGAACGTTTATTTAAATAAAACATTTTTTGATTTCGATTTCGTAAGTCGACGTAAAATCAGGAACTTCCTGATTTTAGAAAAAACAATTATTTCAGCAAAATGTTAAAAATGTTTTTTTTATAAGATCTACCTTCATTTTTAATACCCATTTTTCCTTGAAAATACCAACAAACAAAAACCAAATATTCCTAGTCCAAAGCCTGATGACGCGGGCCTTTGATGCGAATGTAATGTTTAGATAAAAATACGCTGAGTTTTTTAGGTTAGATAATTATAAATAAAGTCCATAAATTAAAAGATGTAATTCTCATAAAAATACTTTTCTAACAATATTACTAGATAGTATAACTTTGCGAGCCCTTACAAAGCTCTGCTTTTTGCTAGTCGTAACATCAAAATAGTTTTTTTTATCGTTATTGTAACATCAAATTTTCGTACATACGCTTAGGATCTTTAAGCTATTACAAGTTGTAAGTAGATCCAGCGCATAAGAAATATTGGTGTAGCTATTATTTGTAGCATTAATTAATCTTGAGTTATTACTCCACTGGTTGAAATTCACCTTTGAGACTGTTTGACCATAAATTAAAGAATGAAATCTCTTCTATGTTTGAAAACAGATTTTAGGCATAAATGAAATAGTTATCATGTGTGTGTATTATGACGGATGTCAAATAAATGGCAGTGTGAATAATATTTTGCTTTATTAACTGAATGTGTGTCTACTGCACATTATAAAAAAAACAGACATAAGCTTTCTACACTTATGCACCGTGCGCACCGTGTAAACTTCAACTGTACCAATAATTCAACTATCGCGCGCGCGACGTAAATGAGAGTTGCCAAAATATATTTTGTCTACGGTCTGTTTATTAATCTGTGGTAGCCACCTACCACAGATTAATAAACTAGAGAAAGCTGGCTGGCACCGTTGTACAACCGTGTTTAAGAAACAGTATTTTAATTTTTATTATGAAACTGATGACATTTTTTTAACCATCCACCGAACAACTCTGAATGCATGGCAAGTGGCAACTCATGGTGTTGAGTACCTTACTCAACTCTTCTGAATATTATAAAGATTCGTTTTGAAATTACGGTGGATACCAGCTCGCAAAGATTTACTGATTAGTGGGTAGGCCATGTTTAGCGAGAACCACTTTTAGGTATTTTTTAAAGCACCTATCAAGTAGTTTTAAATGTTCTCCAAAGCAAGGTATATAACACTATCCCGCAAGGCAGTCTATAAATAGCGAATTGGCCATTTTAGCCACCGTATTTACTATCTCGTAAAGCTCTTAAAGTCACATTCATGTTTATTGTATGAAATACAAGCTAACTGGAAATACGAGTGAGTTTATTTGTAATATCTAAGCCATCTGCTTGTTCTCTTTCTTTCTTTTTAGGGTTCCTCTTAGGGTTTTTTGCAATAAAAACCCTAGTATTTATTCCAAACTCGAAATTAAGCTGGTATTTTAATATAAAACTAAACAGAGAAACTTATAGCCAAACAATATAGTTAGAAATATTTTTTTATAAATATTCGGGTAGGGCTACAACACCATAAGCAAATACAAAATAGTGTGGGTTTCTAACAATAGACTTCGTTAGATAGACTAGAAGAGAGATTTTTCTGTGCAATCTACAAACAATTACCAAACTCAAAGGTGTGATGCCTAAAAGAAAAACATGAGTGAAGCGCAACATTTTGGAACTTTTTGTTACAGACTTTTAATGGAAGTATGTATATAATACTACTAGCTGTAGCGTGCAGTCCGCTGCATTGTAAAATTTTTTGAAGGATATCGCAGAAACAACTTATTTTTCCGGGATATAAGTAGTTTGTGTGCTGTTCCAGGTTATCACCTACCTGTGTTCCAAATTTCATTCAAATCCGTGTAGTAGTTTTTGCGTGACTGAGTAACAAACATCTTTACATACAAACATCCATCCATCCAAACGTCCAAACTTTCGCATTTATAATATTAAATATAGATGATACTCATTATACATATATGGTGTATTGGAATGGAGTTTCCTGTCGCACGTTATCGTTTGCGTTTAAAAGTAGTATCATCACGCTCGGTTTCCTCGCGGGGTAGGGAGAGTAAACCGAACCGCGATTCACCAGTTTGTCAGTTGGCGAGATAAGTAGTGGCTAAGTAGTGGTGGTGGCTTTTCCCCGTGTTGGTCCCGGGCTCCTTTGAAGAATAGGCCAACTGCGGTTCTGCCAGACAGGTCGTAAAAGGCGACCGATTGGCTATGCGAGTCACTACCATCGTGGCTACTAGGTGGTAGAGTTCTGCATTGTCCCGCCCAGGTCTGGTACCACCGCCTTACCTATTCCTGCCACAATAGCGTCACTGCTTGTCATTGTCATGTTCCGGTTTGGAGGGTAAGGTAGCCGGTAAACTTATGCATGTGGCATTAGAACTTGCCACAAGATAACAACGCTCCATTAACACCGTTGGTGTCTATAGGCGATGGTTGATTCTTTCCATCAGGAGACCCATCTGCTTGTTTGTTACCTTATGATATAAAAAAAACGTGGCGATCCTTATCACCGCATTTACCGCCACATTAACGATTATCGTCTATTTCTAGCGATAACTGAGACCAATAGCTTTACGTGCTCATCCGAGGCACAGAAGTGGTAAATTGGTAATACAACACTCCGCCAGACTCCTGATATTGAGATTTTAGATTTTCGAGAAAAAGCTCAATAACACCTTTTCTCGACCTGGGGATCGAACCCGGGACCTTATGATCTAAGCCGAATAGGTCTACTAGCCGAATAGACCACAAGGCAGTCATTCAGAAATCAGAAATCAGAAATACTTTACTATTACTAACTACTATTCAATAAAACTTTTTACAAGTCATTTTGACAGGTCAACATATTTTTTAAAAAACTACTACTGGATCGGAAAAGCGGCCACACACTGAGGAGATCTATTTAAAAGTAAAAACATTTCCCCATTCAGCGGTTCAAATCCTGTCATATCGAAATATTCAAAAAACATAAAGACTTCAATGTACAATTGAGTACATTGAAGTCTTTGGGATACAAGTTAATTAACTTTAATGCCGTGTGTAAAATCATAAAACAAATGAGCACTGTCTACTATGTTGACGGTTTAAGTAGGTATTGTAAGACTTCACATTGCACAATTTTGGCAAGGGGGATCATGTCCATTATGATCCCCTAACCATTTAGACTGCACCTGAGTAGCCCTAGTAAAGGACGAACATTGATGTACTGACTATAAGCGACGGTTATCTGGTTATCTCTTTTCATCAGAACAACTACTTGCTCGTTTGCTATTATAAACAGATATTGACACATAAAGCAAAAACTTTGAATCCCCTTATTGAAAATTTTGCGAACGGAGAGGTATGGAATTGCACAGAAGGTTACTATCTAATACCTTTAAATGAGCAATTCTTCTATATATATATATATATATATATATATATATATATATATATATATATATATATATATATATATATATATATATTATATATATATATTATATATATATTATATATATATTATATATTATATATATGTATATATATATTATATATATATATATATGTATATATATATATATATATATATATATATATATATATATATATATATATATATATATATATATATATATATATATATATATATATAAATCAATCCCCATTTTCTTTGGTCACGACATCACGCCTGAATGGCTGGACCAATTTCGGTAATTTTTTTTTGTTGTGTTTGTAATTGTAAGGAGAAGGTTCTTATAAAAGAAAATATAAAGAAAATTATGCGGAAAATTAGAAAATTTAAGAATACTTAACTACCATATAAAGTTTAATGCCATTTTGGCTGCGTGGAAGGACAATCCCGTAGTCTTATATAAATTACGTGTCACATTTTTTGTCCGCTATGGATTCCTAATATGTAAGGCAAAACAACGTTTGTCGGGTCAGCTAGTTAATAATAATATTCATTACACACACTACTATTAATTTGACACATATTATAATATACGTATATATACTTTTTTATACCATTAGATAGCAAACAAGCAGATGGGACTCCTGATGAAAAGAGTCAATCATTGCCTATATACACCAAAGATGTTAATGATGCGTTGCTATCTTGTGGTAAGATCTAATGCCCTTTTAAGTTTATCCGCTACCTTACCATTCAAACCGGAACATGACTGTGACAAGCACTGACGCTATTGCGGCAGGTATAGGTAAGACGATGGCACCAGACCCGGGCGAGACAATGCAGAACTCTACACCTAGTAGCCACGATGTTAGTGACTTGCATAGCCAATCGGTCGCCTTTTACGACCTGCTTGCTTTCAAAGGAGGCAGGCAGGCAAGGCCTATTCTTCAAAGGAGCCCGGGACTAACACGGTAGAAAATTTGTTTAAGATTAAATTCTGTTGGTAAACTCATAATACATTCTATTGTTTAGTCTTTGGTCAAACAGAGTCGTGGATTGTTATACTATAAAATAGTAACAAGCAGATGGCTTTGCTGATGGAAAGAGGTCTATAGACGCCAAATATGTTAATAGAGCGTTGATATCCTTGTGGCTGGGTCTTAGTGCCACATACATGCCGGGTCATGACAGTAACATGGTCAAATTTCGACCAAAAGCCGACCGTTACTTTTTTTTAATATGCGATATAAGATAGAGTACAATGACCTTACCGTAGTAATTATTAGTAAATGTATATATCAGCAAATATCCGCAACATTATAATTGCATTAGCTGACTGCAGTATTAGATGTCTGCAAACACAGCCTTCCCGCGGGAGCGTTTAAGGGGTTTACGGTGATTCATCAATTTTACGCCCCTTTAGTGATGTCATCGGGGTCTTGTTAATCTAAGAAACGTGTACAATATTAACTATAATACAATAATATATTTATGATAATATCAATAGACGTATTACATGAATTAACCCCGCCCACCCACATAATCTTAAAGAATGGTCATCTACGTCTGTTCGATTTGCATGTACCTTTTTTTTTTTTTTTTTTATATCATAAGATAGCAAACAAGCAGATGGGTCTCCTGATGGAAAGAGTCAACCATCGCCTATAGACACCAGAGGTGTTAATGGTGCGTTGCTATCTTGTGGCGAGGCCTAATGCCACATGCATAAGTTTACCGGCTACCTTACCCTCCAAACCGGAACACGACAGCAACAAGCACTGACGTTATTGCGGCAGGAATAGGTAAGGCGGTGGTACCAGACCCAGGCGAGACAATGCAGAACTCTACCACCTAGTAGCCACGATGTTAGTGACTCGATAGCCAATCGGTCGCCTTTTACGACCTGCCTGGCAGAACGGCAGTTGGCCTATTCTTCAAAGGAGGCCGGGACCAACCTTCTTTATACGAACAATCAAACTTTAGAATGACCAACCTCACACGGTTTTCGGACTAGCTTCGATATTGCGATTTTAAAAGGAGGATAAATAAATTTCTCAGAAGCCAGCGTTGCATTGACAACTAACTCTTTTTGTTGTAAATTTCCATGGTCAGTGGTCTGCAAAATTAATAAAAAATAACGCAAAAATCAATATAATCCCAAAGTAAGCTAATTATTTGCTTGCGAAATGGATGTTACGAGCACATAGCAAGTCATAGAAATACTAAAATATGTATTTAATAAACACCGAAACTCAGGAATAGAAAACTCTGTGCTCATCACAAAAAATTGTTATTCTTGACAGGAACAGAACTCAAAATCAATCCTTGGGATTGTGAAGTCAGGGTCCCTGACGCGACCAGCGGGGCGGCCAAAACAAAGGAGTTTGACCGAAGCTTACTATATGAATATTTTTATATCACAAGATAGCAAACAAGCAGATGCTTCTCCTGATGGAAACAGGCAACCATCGCCTCTAAACACCAAATATGTTAATGATGCGTTGCTATCCGTGCGGTCACAGCGGGACGGTCTACCGACTACTATACTCTTCAAACCGGAACACGATTTCGCCATACACTGACGCTAGTGTGGCAGAAATAGGAAAGGCGATGATACCAAAACCCAAGCTAGTCGTTGCGTACCGGAAAACGGGGCTACTTAGCACACGTTTTGGCAGTTTATTGGATGTAGCTTTTGTTTAACAACTAAAATTTATGGTTTTTTTGCTTCAACCGAACAATGTGTCTCTTAGCTATCAAACTCACACGAATATAAAGCCCCACAGGGACCCACAATTTTATATATATTTTTTAAAAATGGGTCAAAGTTACCCTGGAATGGGGTTTCTTTGGCAATACATTAAAATGCAATTTATGTCAAAGATTTAAAACGTAAGGGTTACTTTAACGTCATTTTGATTAAAAAAAAATTAAATAATTTACGTATTATACAGGAAAATTAATTAAAAACATGTTTGTTGAGATCAATATTCATTTTTATTATCACGTAGTTTACAAGTTACAGGCACTTAATCAGTCTTGTAATTATCTTTGGAATCACAATTAACATTAGAATTATTACTATCAACTTTTACAAAAACTTAATAGAAGAACAATAACAAAACTAATAATATTTTTTATTAACCTGTATCCTCGCACATCATACATTCATAGGTCGGATTGGTTGAGCCTTTGTTACACACACCACAAATCCAATTTTTACTAGTGTTGCAACAAATCTAGTCAGCATGATGGCGGTAGAACTGGAAGTTACATCTGCAAATGTAACAAAGGTTGTTGTTCTTCTTGGCGTTTTTATTGCTCTCCATTTCGTTCTTCTGATTGCCCCTAAATCCTCTTTTGTGAGACAAATCACTCAAATGAATGTCGTCATCGGAACAAGTCTCTGTAATAGCCGGCAAGGAAGACGTTGAGGGTTCGAAGGTAGAGTCATCCACGATAGCCGAGGCAGTTACAAAAACTGTCATTATTTTCCATTTCTGGAAAATCATTGGTGGTTGGGCTTGAGACGTCTTGGCGTGCTATAGATATCTGTTTACCTAGTTTATGGATCACTTTTTTCCTCTTCTGTGTCGGATTCTTTAAAACTTTAAAAATTCCAGCAAACTGCTATAGAGAATACGTCCAGTCTCTTCTGTGTGATCTGCTGGAAGCTTTTTAAGGACTGTTTCCGGTTCAAAAGGACAAAGACCTGTAGCTCTGAAGGAGCTCTGTAGATTTTTCTTTATGTCCAGGAGCCAATGAATCCATCAATCTTTTTTAGCAGTATAGGAAACTGTGGCTTTGGACACTCCCCACTCCCCTGTTGCCATAAAAGGTCACGAGCGCTCGTTCTGTACACGTGTACACCGTATTTTGGCGCGCTGTTAAGGAAGCCCCAAAAATTGTCAAAATTACTATTACGGTTAAAGTAATCTCATTTATAGTAACTCTGCCACATAGTAGTCACGATAGTAATGAAATGTATGCATATATGCTACGCAATGTTTTTTTCTAATTTGAGTGTCATCACCTTACAATTTCTTGACACAATATCGTCAATGATTGTCAGTATTGTATACTGAATTTAAAGGTAAGGTTGCCAGTTAAAACATGTGTGGCATTTCAACCCTATCACTTGGATGGCAACACAGCCTTAGTGACTAAAATCAATAGTTATCTCTTTCTAGCAAGAGAGTCCTTTGCTTATATTCTACCGTATGGTATATTAAAAATGTATTATTAATACATAATAGAAAAAAAATATTGCCAAATTTTGTGGTTTTTTGGCAAAGTGTTTTTGAATTTATTTGGTGCGTTAGGAAAAAATATGGTAATAAAATTATCACTGTGTACACGGACAGCCAAAAACTGATATGATGAAAGTACTCGTGTTTATATTAACTTTTTTACGGTGCGCGAATACACCAACAGCATTGATATAAAAAACCCAAGATACACAATCAGTGTCTCAAAATCGTCCTCTAAATATGAGCGCACAATTTTAAATTGTGCAAATAGAATCGCGTCGGCCGCGTCACTGTCAATTTTATTTCTTTTCGTACATTGCTTTGTAAATACAACTATAAGTCTTGCAATGAAGGTTGGATATGCAAAGACATATGTTTTTGCCATATCTATAACTACTTAAAGAAAATTAGGGACAGTTTTGAATGTCAGTTTTGTTCGGGACTGTGCATCTAGGGTTTTTTATATCAATGACCAACAGTCAAAAAGCGACATGATGAAAATAGCTGATAACTGTTTCTCAAGTTTACGTGAAAAGTTTGAACTATATTCAAAGTAGTTTTTTAAATCTATAACACGTGTTTTATATCAGTGTGGAGATAACAAAAAAGTACATTTATCAGTTTTTTTCTGTTACGCCAAAGAAGCTTACGTGTGTACATAAGTACCTACACATATGTTGCTTTCATAACATATGTACAGCTATCCAACTGAAAAAAAGAGATACTCACTGACTATAAGAAAATTCCTGTATGCCTGTTACGTTGCCATTATAACAGCGGCGATATAACTGATATCGAGATTTCTTTAGACAAAACCATATGAATAATACACATGCACGCACGTACGCACGCACGCACAGACACACACACACACATACAGACACAGACACACGCAGAGAGACACAGACAGACACAAACACAGACATAGACACAGACACAGAAACAGGCATAGAAACAGACACAGACAAAGACACAGACACATCTCGTAGTTAGCCAACTCAGCTCAGATCATGAGGTTCTGGGCTCGATTCCTCCTCCTTGCCTTAGATAATCACGTAAAGCTGATGCTCCAGGTCATCACTAGATATAAACGGTAATCGTTTCCAGGCCAGTAATTTTTATTTATTTATTTTTATATCATAACATAACAAACAAGCAGATGGGTCTCCTGATGGGAAGAGTCAACCATCGCCTATAGACACCAAAGATATTAATGGTGCGTTGCTATCTTGTGGCGAAGTTTAATGCCACATGCATAAGTTTACCGGCTACCTTAACCTCCAAACCGGAACACGACAGTGACCAGCACTGACGATATTGCGGCAGGAATAGGTAAGGCGGTGGTACCAGACCGGTCGAGCCGATGCAGAACTCTACCACCTAGTAGTCACGATGGTAGTGATGCGCATAGCCACTCAGTCGCCTTTTACGACCTGCCTGGCAGAACGGCAGTTGGCCTATTCTTCAAAAGAGCCCCGGACCAACACGGGGAAATTGCGGCAATGGCGATTACTCCATCCCACTAACAGACGAATCGGTGTTTTTTATAGAAGTGGGCAGAAATGATTAAGAAGTGCACCCGATGGTAAGTGATTTCCGCCGCCCATGGACGTCCGCAATACGAAATGTCTTGCAATTCCGTTGCCATTAAGAACGAGTAAGTTCTTTTCTTGAAAGTCCCCAAGTCGTATTCATTTGGAAATACTCCGCTGGTAATTACTTTCATAAAAGAGTAGTAGAACGCGTTAAGCCGTAAAGTCTACAGACGTTCTATTCACACTGCCTACCTCGCACTGGAATTGGCGTGTTGATAAAAGAATGACAAGAGTTCATATATTCAATAACGTCATGTTTACGGTGCTGAGGTGTACTAGTTTGCTCGTTCATCTATATATCATAAGGTCGCATATTATTTTGATTCTTGGATGGAACAAAATGTTATTGGATAATAGGGTTTTTTCACTTCCCGCTACGTAAGTAGTTAAGAAGGTTGGTGATTTTGTCTGCATTTTCGAAAATCGAGTTTTCACCAGATCTCCACGTTTTATGGTCCTAGGAACTTTTTCCGACTATTTTCAAGATGACGTCAGTATTTCGGTGTGTGTGTGTGTGTGTGTGTGTGTGTGTGTGTGTGAACATCTCGTAATTTTTGAAAGGCTTGACCAATCGCAACACAGTTAATTGCATTCAATTGAATTCTGCTCAACTTGACTTTCTGAAAATTTGCACAACAAACAATTCGGTTCATGAGATTTTGAGAAATTTTGAAAGAAACTCAAAAATTGCGTTGAAAGTTACTCCAACAACCAAATCGATCAACATTTTGAAAATATCAAAATTGATCATCATTTTGAAAATATACATAGGTAGTTTCGATAGTTAAAATACAAACATTTTTACAAACTTAAAATTTTTCGACTCCTCGATCTCAAAAATCTGCCTTAGTATTGTTGGTATTTGAGCTTATAATACCTTAATTCAGCGGGAAGTTTCAATGATTTAATGCAAGGTCAACAACCAGCTTAGAGATTTTTTTCTTGAAAATTCAAACCGATTAACATTCCTACCTCGAAACACAATTGTTCAAATTATTCTTAATGATTGATTGAAACCAATGCATAAATATACGCTAAAATAACGCTAAATACCGTATAATTTCCATGATAATATTGAAACTAGTTAAATTAAACATAATTACCTCATCAGGGAATCCAACGTTAGGAACCTGACGGTAATATTTGGGAGTGTGTGAAACTTCGTGCTGCAGTAATTAATGGAAATTTACGCACGTAATGCTCTACAGCTAACAATATTACGCTGGTTTTGCAATGTAGGTTGGTATAACTTAAAAGCTAATTGTAAAATCTATTGTTATATCTATGTTAAGTATGTGTCTATGTGCGCATTCAACCTGTCATAACTAAATCGGAACTGATGTTGGAATGTTTTAATTCCAAGTATAGCTAGCTACACAGTGAAATACTTAATAAACAACAAAGAAAAATCCAATACTCGAACCTGCGACGTGCCTTCTTGTCAGGAAGTTATTACAAACTGAGCCACTGTCAACTTGTTAAACGTGGCAAAATTTGCTGTGTAATTGTATACTTTTCACTTAATCCAATAGAAATTCGGCTTAATAGAAATTAAGTTTTGCATTAAATTATAAATTATGAAAAATAAATATTGTAGCGTTGTCGTTTTATGAATGTGTCATTATGAACAAAATTTTGCCACTTTAAATAAATAATAAATTTATGAGTATCACTCATTGATATAAAAAATCCAAGATACACAGTCCCGAACAAAACTGACACTCAAAACTGTTCCTAATTTCACACAAGTAATTACAGATATGACAAAAATATATGTTTTTGCATATCCAAGTACAAGAGATATAGTTGTTTTTACAAAACAATGTACTAGTCCAGTAAAAAATTTAATGAAACCATGATCTGACCAGTTTTGGCGCAATGAGTAAAAATGTGTTCATTAATACTTAAATAATGATATTATGAAAGAAATTTTGATTTAAATTTAGGGGAAAGGGATGAAAAAAATAAAAAAAGTGTTGAAAAATGCCGTTTTTAAAAATAACTTAATAACGGTAGGAAATAGAAAAAAAAGTTTCAAGTAAAAGTTGTAGAGAAAAAAATTCTACACAAAAAAGTTCCTCTTCATTTTTTTGTCATCTGCTTTAGTTTACTTGCAAAAAATAAAAATTAAATTTGCTTTGTAATTAATTATAAAAACTTACCAGAATTATTACGGCTCTGTACCATGCAGCGCGCGCATCACATAAATATGTACTAACACTACTACATATGTTTTCCCATATTTATATATTTTTACATATTTTACTACAAATTTAATTTTTATTTTTTGTAGCTAAACTAAAGTAGATAACAAAAAAATGAAGAGGAACTTTTTTGTGTAGAATTTTTTTTTTCTACAACTTTTACTTGAAACTTTTTTTTCTATTTCCTACCGTTATTAAGTTATTTTAAAAAAAGGCATTTTTCAACCCTTTTTTTATTTTTTTCATCACTTTCCCCTAAATTTAAATCAGAATTTCTTTCATAATATCATTATTTAAGTATTAATGAACACATTTTTACTCATTGCGCCAAAACTGGTCAAATCATGGTTTCATTAAACTTTTTACTGGACTATACGAAAATAATAAAATTGACAGTATCGTGTCCGTAAAATTTTTATACCTGTCGAGAAACAAATCGCGTAATTTGTGCAGTGTGCTGAGCTGAGCTGAGCTAAGCAGCGAATAGACAGACAGAAAGGATGAATATAACGAAACATATCATCTAGCTGAGAAACTATATATATATTTGAGTATAGTCACTACGATCTTATAAATCGTAGTGACTATACTCAAAGATATATAAGTGACAAAACCATATAAATCGTACTGAGTACACTCAAAAACTTTTCAACACTCTTTGCGTGTAAGAATCTATGAAAACCATAAATAAAAATAACTCAATAGAGCTATTAAGAGTATTTGCATTTTAAAATGCAAAACGATTTCAGCTCTAAACGTTCTAGTGCATATTTTCAAAAGAAATTTACTCAGAAAAGCATTTTTATTTGAAACGTTTCATGAAAGCCTTTCAAAGACTTTTATTCCATGTATTATATTAGAGTCGAAATTAAGTATTTTTACACTTTGTTTGTTGTACTTAAAATAGGTTAAAACGCAAATTAATAATTTTTAATCATTAGAACCTTCATTTTACCTAATAAAAAGAGGATATTGTTTAACTATGATTTTCCCCCGTGTTGGTTCAGGATCTTCGCCGTGTTGGTCCGGGCTCCCTTTGAAGAATAGATCATCTGCCGTTCTGCCAGGCAGGTTGTAAGAGGCGAACGTATGCGTGTCACTACCATCGTGGCTACTAGGTGGTAGAGTTCAGAATGTGCAATTAAGACCCCACCACGTAGAAAGCAACGCACCATTAATATATTCGTTGTCTATAGGCAATGGTTTCTCTTTCCATCATGAGAGCCATCTGCTTGTTTGCTATCTAATGGTATAAAATAAAGAAAAAAATTGCTTCCATTACCCATCTTGATAGATATTTGTAAACATTCAATTATTTTACTCATTTTAAGATTCAGATTGGACTAAAGATATTGTGGGTGAAAGTATCGTCCTTTTCTATTACTTCCTCGAATTAAGCTCGACTGAGTGGTAATTTTTGTTTAGTAGAAATGTGTAGCGCAAATGAAATACACCACATCAATCTAGATATGTTATTGATTTTTCTTTATTATGTTTTTAATTTGAATGGAACTTCAGAAAACTGAAGTTATTGCTGTAATAATAACTAGTATTATATTACAGATTCCTTAATAACGTACACATGTATATGCATACTTAACGTAAATTAAGATACCTAAATATAGTTATAATTATGATTTTTTTGTTTATTTTTGTTTCTTTTTTGTTTTTGTTTGTTTTCTTGTTTTGAGTTTTTTTCTTTTTGTATGTTTTTTATTCTTTTTTATATATTTTTATATTATGTTCTTATATCTAATACTATTAATTACAATAGACTATTTTTGCATTGTGTTGTTACTTGTTAGCTATTCTATACGCATTATGGTAATTATCTAAGGATTACTTAATTACATTAAACAATTTATTAATTATATAGTAATGAATATATTATGATATTTTTAATGACATCAATTGATGGGATTTTTATATTAAATGATACAGAGCATATAAGGATATATTTTTATGTTATTTTATTTGATTAGTTATAGTACATAATTACATATATTATTGTTACTCACATTACCGACTGAGTGGTAGTTTGGCACATTTAAGTAGATTTGCAATAAATGAAGGCAGAGTCAATTTAAATTAAATTAAAGTGCCTGTTTGTCACAATAAAATGACCGCTTTTTACTAAATGCACAGGGATGTATACACTGTACTTATAACAAAATAAAAAAAAATGTCTTTTTGTCCCGTCAAATCTCTGAAACGACTGGACCGATTTTGACGGGACTTTCACTCTGTGCGTTTACCCGTGCGCAAAATGTTGCGTTGCTATCTTGTGGCGAGGTCTTATGCCACATGCATAAGTTTACCGGCTACCTTACATTCTAAACCGGAACAAGGCAGTGGCAAGCACTGACGCTATTGCGACAGGAGTATGTAAGGCGGTGATACTAGACTCGTAGTCACGATGGTAGTGACTCGCATGGCCAATCGGACGCCTTTTACGACCTGCCTGGCAGAACGGCAGTTGGCTTATTCTTCACAGAACACTTGAACAGAACACAGAACATTTAACCTCAAAGAGTTCAATAATCTAAAGTTTATAAAAATGATAGTATTTTATTATTAGAAAAGATGTTTTTTTTTTTCAAAATGATGATCAGTTTTGATATTTGAAATGGCGTTTGTCCTCTAGGTTGTTTTATTTAGCTAGAAAATCAATAATTTGAAAAATGTCGAAGGAATGTCAAAAAATACTTTTTGAAAAAATTGTGACATTGATAAACCCCGAACGAATGTACCGATTTGAATCCGAATCACGGTATTTGACGCAGTTTTTTAGGTAAAAAAGAGATTAGATACATACTTTTCCATACTCCATACTGATATTATAAATGCGGAAGTCTGTCTGTCTGTTTGTTACGCTTTCACGGCTAAACCGCCGGACTGATATTCATGAAATTTGGCATGAAAATAGTTAAAAACCTAGAGTCAAACATAGGCCTTTTTTTTAAAAAAAATCAGCCCCTAAAGGGCTGAAATAAGGGATGAAATTTGTATTAAAAACTAATTAAATGACATGCTGCGTGACGAAGCTACGTGGGTCAGCTAGTTTTAAAATAAATCAGAATATAAGCCTGAAAATGACTTATTTTAAAAATGTGAAGTTAAATTTGCTGTAAACAATGTAATTTTACTATGTGAGAGGCTGGAACTTTCGACAATCTTGTTAGATTTTAATTTTTCAAACGCCGTTCGACATAGTTTTATAAGTTATAAAATATTGCAGAATATCAAAAAAAATATTAATTGTTAAATTTCGAAGACAGGTCGAAACAATACTTTTTTCCTGAAAATTTTCGTCAACGATAACTACCGAACGGATAAACCGATTTAAATGCAATTTTTGCATTGGTCGCAGTTTTTTTGAGAAATAGAGCTGTTTAAATTTTTTATTCAATCGTTACATTCATTTCGAAGTTATTTATCGGTATAAAATTTCTCAAAATCTCAAAATTTCAAAAAAAATTGGTCAAAAATTCCTGAAAGTCTAAGTTGAGTAAATTTTAATCGTATGCCACAACAGCGTTTCGATCAGTCAAGTCGTTTAAAAGTTATGAGATGTTTACATTCACACATAGACTCACACACACACACATAAATATATACATACATACAAACAGACATACTGATTTCATAGTGAAAAAAGTCAGGAAAGGTTCCTAGGGCCTCAAAACGTGAAGATCTGGTGAAAACTCGATTTTCGAAAATCGGGGCAAAATCAGTAACTTCCTTATCTACATACGCAGCGGGACATTAAAAACAAACGCACATAGAAACCGCTCACGGACGCGATATCTCGGAATGGTTCGGGGCAGTTTGTTCCGCACCAGTCCAAGATATCGCGTTCGTGAGAGATGTCTATGTGTGCTATGCTCGATTATTACTTGTATGTAACATCGACTTCTGTTAATCTCTAGTATTCTGTGGGTAAGGTGACTGCCTCGTCGTCTAGGGGTTAGCCTATTCGAACAGATCATGAGGTCCCGAGTTCGATCCACGAGTCAGACGGAAGTGATATTAACGTTTTTCTCGCAAATCTAAAATCTTAGTATTGACTCGGTGTCTGGCGGAGTGGTTTTTTTTAGATAGTAGGTAAATAGCAAACATGCAGATGGTTCTCCTGATTGAAAGAGTCAACTATCGCCTATAGACACCAAATATGTTAATGGTGCGTTGCTATATTGTAACGAGGTGTAATGCCACATGAATAAGTTTACCGGATAACTTACCGTCCAAACCGGAACACGAAAGTGGCTAACACTGATGCAATTGCGGCAGGAATAGGTAAGGCGCTGGTAGTAGTACCGGGCGAGACAATGCAGAACTCTACCATCTAGTAGTCACGATGGTAGTGAGTCACATAGCCAAGCAGTCGCCTTTTACGACCTGCCTGGTAGAACGGCAGTTGGTCTATTCTTTAAAGGAGCCCGTAACCAACACGTGGTGTATTACTACTCCCGTGCTTCGGATAAGCTCGTAAAGCTGTCGGTCCCGTTACCACTAGAAAAAGTCGATAATCATTCGGCTTACTCTGCCTGCCCCCCAAGGAAACTGGGTGTGATGATGATGAAGGCAAAAAATTCTTAAAAAAATCAAAAACATTCCATATTTATTTCCAACGGTTCTTATCTCAGAATCGTGTTTCAAATCTGTAGTTTCGATCCCTTCCAACCTGTATAAAAATAAACCTCAAAAATATGATTGTTTCATGCCCACAGAATGAGAACAAAATGTACAAACTAAAAGACATAAATCTTAATTTCCACCGTTCAAACTGGGGTAAGGACTGATTAAATAAAACGTAACGTTAGGCCAGTCGATTTCTTACTTAATGACAATTTAACGTGGCTGGCGGTGGTTTAAATATTTACTTTAATTCGCCGTAATTACCTGGTGCGTGATTAAGAAAACACTTGGACGTATAAATGTTTCCATCCGTATATATAAATGGAGTATTTATTGATAGCCTTTAGTTTTCCTTTGCCATTAGTAGTTTTAGGGTTCGGTATCCAAGAGATATCAAAATAAACCATATTATTATACCACGACTGTCTGTCATAGGGTTCTAGCTGAATGAATTTGGATGAAATTCGGTATACTGGTCTGATTTTAACAACTAGGCTATAGGCATCTTCTGTTTTGGTCCGGGACCTCTTTGAAAAATGGACCACGTCTGCCGTTCAGCCCCGTAGTTCGCAAGAGGTGAAAGAATGCTTATGCGAGTCACTACTATCGTGGCTACTAGGTTATAGAGTTTTGCATTGTCTCGCCCAGGCCTGATACTACCGCCTTACGTATTCCTGCCGCAATAGCATCAGTGCTTGTCACTGTCGTGTTTCGGTTTGGAAGTAAGGTAGCCGGTAATCTTATGCACGAGACACAAAGACCCCAGCATACATATATAATAATATTCTATCATAAGATTTAAAAAAAAGCAATATGCCATTTTTACGTTCTAGTCACGATGAAAATCTTTTTTTGTGGGAAACACAAACGCGAAAAAAGGAAAACACGCAATGTAAAGGGTACATTACTCCGACTGGTCGCGCCCTTGGAACTCTCAAACCAGCCGGTATGCGGCGCATAATGCATTGTTTATTTTGTGTATTTCCTTAAATTTTAATATTTTTTCAGAATAAGTACTATAGAGTATTAGAATAAATCAAATTATTCAAAGTTAATGTAAGGAATTCAAAAATCAAGAATTTCCTACACAAATTGCCAACAGTTTTCATCTCCGAATCATTGTCCACATATATATATATATATATATATATATATATATATATATATATATATATATATATATATATATAATACACATAAATTGGTATAACCACAAAGAAAATGTTGTATTATCTTTATATTAATACGTAAGACACAAAATTTGTCCCCCCCCCTTTTACAACTTCGCGAAAGGATGAGTACAAAATTTTACGTACCTAGTTTTGGTACGAAGTTTAGATTGCACTAATATTATAAATGCGATATTATATCAGTCTGTCGGTCTGTCTGTCCCTTCTTCACGCCTAAATCACTGAACTGATTTGAATGAAATTTGGTACAAAGATTGTTTGAGACCTAAAGAGGGATATATATATATGTATATTGTAATTTAAATAGTTTGTTATAAACAGAAGTACAAACAACTACACTCATCACATAAATGATCATTTTTGTTGCGAATTGAACTCGGCCCCATCGATTGTATAGTCAATGCACTAACCACTCGACCAAAGGTATATAAATAGGATACTCTAATTGCCTTTTTAACAATGTTTAAATTCGTGTAAATCTAACCTAACTTCAATGAAACGACAACCCTCGTTACACCAGAAACGAGTCATTTTCACGGGGTTCGACCCATTTGAGGTTATTGAACCGTATCACACCCCCGCAGCGAAATTTTCACAAACGACGGCACGCTGTAATTAGCGATAATCAGAAATTTGCAGCCTCCTTTTAACGAGAAAAACTTTTGTTGTATCAAAAAATTTAGACATTACAATTCGGAAAAATATTTCTATTCCCTACTGTTATAAAGAAGTTTGCCAAATTACTGAGTTCCCAGGACAATCAAAGCTCTTTTCATCTTTAAGAAAAAATTATATGAATGTTTCACGAGTTGGTCGGTATAATTTTTTTTTTTTGTTATACATATTACAGGACAAATTACATAAATTGGTATAACCACAAAGAAAATGTTATCCTTATATTAATACGTAAGACACAAAAATAGTTCCCCCTTTTACGACAACTTCGCGATGAGTACAAAATCTGGCACAGTTCTGGTACGAAGTTTAGATTGTGGAGTACAGGAACCTAATCCGTACTAATATTATAAATGCGGAAGTAACTCAGTCTGTCGGTCTGTCTGTTCATTCTTCACGCCTAAACCACTGAACTGATTTGGATGAAGATTAGTACAAAGATAGTTTGAGACTTCAGAAAGGACATAGAATAGTTTTTATCTCAGAAATCCCACGGGAACGGAAACTATAAGGGAAAAACCTCGGGACTGACATAACTTAGGCTACTTTTATTCTAGATTTTTTTCCACGCCGACGAAGTCACGGGCACAACTAGTATTTTTATATGATAAGCACTAATGCTTCTAAAAAATTAATAAAAGTTAACGCTACACACACTACATTCATTTAACATACGTTATAATATACACACATATGTATACTATATGTACACATATGTAAACAATACACACATGTATACTATGTTTATGACTTAAGTCTGCTCTCAGACTACGTAGGTCACACTATAAGTTTTGCCTAACTTAAAAAAACAACATAATATTACCAAAATATTATGTTTATTGCTTTTCAAAATAATCTATCTCCT
The DNA here is from genome assembly GCA_036924255.1 of Apodemia mormo. Taxonomy (NCBI): domain Eukaryota; kingdom Metazoa; phylum Arthropoda; class Insecta; order Lepidoptera; family Riodinidae; genus Apodemia; species Apodemia mormo. The sequence goes on from JAUPFN010000002.1 coordinate 10,390,551, forward strand.
TTATATTTTAAACATTTTTTCATGCGATCGAACCATTTTTTAAAACAGTAGGACCACAGATCTGAAGGCATGTTTTCTACGTGCTCATTGAACGCTATCACAGAGTTGGTAAAAGTAAAATCTCTCATCAAATCTTTGATTTTTGGGGAAAATACAGAAATCACAGGGTGCTAGGTCGGGGCTTTACTTGTTCTTTTTCGGAAGCTAAAAATGACTTTGTTTTGTTGGCCGTGTGTGAAGAAGCGTTATCATGGTGTAGGAATATGCGGCTTTTGGGTCGTCTTTCGCGAACTTTTTCTAACACCCTAGGTAAACAAATGGTAGAATACCACTCGGCATTAACACTCTTTTTATATTCAAGTAGAATTGTACAGATGGAACCCGTAGCTGAGAAAAAAAAACGCGATAATTTTTTACCAACGTTCCTCGCCTGTCTCACTTTTGTTGGCCTGTTCTCATTTTCAAACACCCATTCACGAGTTTATTGTTTTTTTTTTCGGGTTCAAAACAATAAATCCTCGTTTCGTCTCCTATGACAATGTCATAAACAGCATTAGAATGTCCGTGGTCGTACTTCAGTAGCATCTGTGAGCACCATTCCGCTTCTGCTCCGCTGTCAGTTCATGAGGGATCCAACGACAACAAAGTTTCCGAACTTTCAATTCTTCGTGTAAAATTGTCTGAATTTGGCTCATACCAATCCTCAATAGTCTTCAAATTGTCTCATAGGTAATCCGGGGGTTTTCTTCAATTAACCGCTTAACAGTAGCCACATTATTTTCGTTGACGGCAGTTGAAGGCCGCCCTTCACGAAATTTACATGATAAAGAAACTCGACCTCTCTCAAATTCAGCAAACCATCGCCTCACGGTGCTCAAACAAGGTGCTTTTCTCCCAAAAGCAATTTGAAGACGAGCGGCACAGTCTTGCAGAGAAAGAGAACTTTTAAAATCATAAAAAATCATCTCTCTAAAATCATTTCGAGTTAATTCCATTTTCGTTGCATATGTAGAACTTTGATGTGTGATAAAAAGACAAATGACAAATCATTTCCCGCCAATTGTTTTTTTTATTACTAAGAAGGTTGTAACGTTTTAAAAATATAACATTCGAAATTCAAAATGTTTCGATTAGCTAGAAGTGCAAAACTTTTAGTGTGTAATAAATGTGTGCCCTTGTTGGGAATCGAACCTGAGCCCCAATGATGCGTAGTCAGACCCTCTAACCATTCGACTATCGGGACGGTCTCTTTAATGAGTTTATAGAGGAATAGATTCCTTTCATTCTAGAGTATAAACTATAAACGGTCCCAGCTCAATATGAAAACTAAGTTGTCGAAGCGTTGTGACGCCGTCCTATGTACTATTATTTCACTGCTTCTCGAGCGTCGCCTTTAGACGACACGGGTGACGGTGATCATAGTTCATAGTTCGATCGCAACGCGCCATTAAGTATTAACGTCTACAGGTGATAATTGTCTGTTTTTATCAGGAGATCTATCAGCTTGTTGGCTATCTTATTATATGAAAAATATTAGAACAATTTTTATACGAAGTTCTCCAAATTGGGCTAGCCGTTAACTTATTTAGCTTAAAGTCGGAATCTGAACTAAATGTCTCGGGATCGATTCTTAACTCAGGCAATATTTTATTAATTTCCTTTCTATCTAGATTAATAGAACTAGACTATTATCATCACAATAAATTTAATATTTTCCATCGTCAGCACTTGGTCAAACTGCATTTTAAAGTAGGCATTACAAATTAACCCATTTGTACTAGATTTTAAATTATTTTACACTCAACCGGTTTCGCTTGTCATCATCATCAGGGATATTTTGCACAGTTATAATTTGTCAAATATTGTAAGAAAATAAATAAATTTGACAATTTGTCAAACATTATGAGTGTGCGAAACATCCCTGACAACACATAAGTGAAACTGGTTGGGCGTGTAATATAATATAAAATATAAGTAAACTGGAAGTACAAGTGACTATTTATTATAGCTATTCTCATCACATTTTTGACTAAAGCTGTAATTAAAAAAACATCTATATATTAATGAATATATCAATATGAAATATATCATATAAAATTCATTAAACTTACATAACTGCTAAAGCTGTAATCAAAGAAAGCATATTTATGAATGTACCAATACAAAATATATAAAGTTCCTTTAACTTACACAACAGTTAAATTCGTAGTTAAAGAAAGCATATGTTTATTAATGAATATACCAATTTGAAATATATCATATAAAATTCATTAAATTTATACAACAGCTGAAGCTGTAATCAAAGAAATCATATATATATATATATATATATATATATATATATATATATATATATATATATATATATATATATATATATATATATATATATATATATATGTATATATATATATATATATATATATATATTATTGAATACACCAATATGAAATAATCATATAAAATTCAATAAATATACATAACAGCTAAAGCTGTAATTAAAAAAAAAACATCTATATATTAATGAATATACCAATATGAAATATATCATATAAAATTCATTAAATTTATACAACAGCTGAAGCTGTTATCAAAGAAAGCATGTGTATATTAATGAATACACCACTATGAAATAATCATATAAAATTTAATAAATTTACATAACAGCAAAAGCCGTAATTAAAGAAAGCATCTGTATATTTATGAATATACCAATATGAAATATATCATATAAAGTTTATTTAACTCACACAACAGTTAAAGTTTTCAAGGAAAGCATTTGTGTATTTTTGTATACATCAATATGAAAGTATGTATTATATAAAACTAATTAAACTTACACAACAATTAAAGCTGTTTTCAAGGAAAGCATTTGTATATTTTTGTATGCATCAATATGAAAATATGTATTATATAAAACTAATTAAACTTACACAATAGTTAAAGTTGTAATCAAAGAAAACATTTGTATATGAATATACCGATATAAAATATATTATATAAAATTCATTTAACTTACGCAACAGTTAAGACTTACGATAATTTATTTTCTATAGATTTGTATTTTTTAAAATAAACGTATTTTAAATTATAAATTTATAAAGCTTAAGAATATTGCTTTAATATGTTATCTAATTAACTTATAACTCAACGCTTGTTGCTCAGAGATGAACGTTTCTATGTATTAAGGTCTCAAATCACAAGTCCTTTCCCATGAAATGTGTTATAGGCGCGTTCGCGGAGCTGTGTAATGTACCTCTGTCATTTGAACAGGATAAAAACTAGTAGTTGATTTGCATTCATTCGCTTCCCTAGAGTTTAACGGAAAAATTTAATTATTGAAACTGCCTTTGATGCCCGGTTCGGGTAGTTAGGTTTCTCGAGTCTGCTCCGAATAAGGTAGCCGGTAGTGTGAGGTAGCCGGTCAATGGCATTACTATGTTATCACATGGACAGCAACGCACCATTAATATGGTTCTTATCTACAGGCGATAGTTGCTCTTTCCATCAGGAGAGCCATCTGCTTGGCGCTATCTTTTAATATATTTTTTTTGTAAGAAAGAACCAATAATTGTGTTTTTTTTTTATTTTAATTGGAATTTGCGTTTATCTTTCATCTCACCTGATGGAAAGTGTCAATGAAGACAAAGATGTTACAGGCAGAAATACATATTTACTCTGTTCTTAAAAGTAAATAAACTCATCTCGCCAGCCGTCGAACCGGTGAATTGTTTTAATCGGAATGTATACATACACATATGTCTCACTAGGAGTTCTGCATTGTCTCGCCCGGGTCTGGTACCATCGCCTTACCTATTTCTGTCGCATAGCGTCAGTTCTTGTCGCTGTCGTGTTCCGGTGTGGAGATTAGACCTCGCCACAAGATAGCAACACACCATTAACATCTTTGGTGTCTATAGGCGATGGTTAACTATTTCCATCAGGAAACCCATCTGTTTGTTTGCTATCTTATGGTATAAAAAAAATAACATTCGGTTCACTCTGCCTCCATTGCATAGGAACTGGCGTGGTGTTATACTTTTTTGAAAAAAGTTATTGTAAACTGTCAATTCGTATGTTAAAAAAATAAGTCTGTCAATGTGTTACTCAGCTCAAATGTTTATGGAAAATGAGAATATTAAAACGTTTAGATAAATGTTCATTACAATAACTCAGGATTTTAGTAGGTCCTAGAATCCTAGCAAATCGTACGATAAGTCACTAAGATTGTATCTTACCAGTCTGAAGATAAGTCACTAAGATTGTGTCTTAGTGTCTTATCTTAAGACTGGCTTAGATATAAGACTAAGGAAAATATTACTGCCACTTTTTTAATTTCGTGAGGACGAGTAAAGATATTGAAGAATAATACTAGGTTCAAATTCGGGGTTCACGTACACCACACTATGAAACACAAAAAGTAACAAGTCGAAAGCTTAAAACCCAATTTACAAAAGGTATTTTACACAATATTTTGATACCTATCGACAAGAACATACATAATATATAAACTGAAAATGTTGTCATATTGCATATTACGTTTTTGTGTATATTTACTTATAGTATGGGAGCCCAAGATGTTACTCGAGTGTCGTACGGACCTGTTGGATTTCGTAGATTAAATTGTAGGAAAAATATAAGGTTAATGTTTTACATTTAAATGGTGGGGAAAAAAATCTAAGTAAAAAAATGTGAAAAAAGAGTGACATGGAAACACTGAAGCGCGTTAGATTAAAGTATGGTAGGTTAGTTGCTGTCTAAAATTTAGAAAATGTGACGATTTAAGTGCAGCGTAAAGATGTGGGAGGGTCACAAACTTGCAAAGAAAACATTGCCTTTACATTTTCGAGAACGTCTGAATTTTCTTTTATTTTAGAGGAAATATGTAAGAATAACGAAAAAAAATTTGCATTAGTCACTCGTCTCTATATAAGGGGCTTATGTTTAGTAGAGTGTCTTAACAGCATACGAGGTACCTCCCCTATGTTAATCTGATGCGCTCGAGTAAATCCCAAAAATCCCCTCTTGGTCTCCCCTACTATTAAGATTACTATGTTCCAAACTATGCCTAAAATCTATATAGTATGCAACAGCGTATATCTATCTTTTAAAATGATTTCACTCATAATGATTGTCTAGTTTTAATACAAATTTACCTTTATAGCCGATTTCCAAAAAAAGAAAAAAGGAGATTTTCAATTCCCTTTCCTTTTTTGTCATATAAAAAGCACCATTTTCATGTTTAATTAATAACACAATATTGACATAAATGGCGATTCTATAATGGGTATACGTATACGATGGTATAATCATCAAACATATATTGCAAAAAATATACATATTACATACTTAACAAAATTAAATTGCATTCGCTCTTGTTGAAAGACAAATAACTTGCTGTCAAGCAAATGTCCTTACATTTCCTTAAGTAATCCTATAAAAGACTGTTTTAATGTCGAGAGCTTCCTATCCATTTACCTAACTGATTGGCTAAAGGCGTTAATAAAAGGAGGGAAATTTGTTCCCATTGTATCGCTGATTCGGGAGCCACCTTGGCATGCTATCGGCGATTTAAAAGATAAATAGTTTCATTACCTTTGGCTTTTGGTCCTCTGTGGTTTGTTTCTTATAGGATATGCGAAAACTGCAGAAATACTACATATTTTTATTAGATTAGGGCACTAAGTATATGCGTCGAATTTATGTATAGTCACGGTAAAAATAGGTTCGTCACCTTAAGATCTAGTTTCATTTGCACTAGTGTACGAATCAATCATGCCAACATACCAGTACAATAAACAGTTCTACTAACATTAAATAAATGTGACGTTTTCTATCAAATAAAGTTTATGTAACAATAATTATTGCATCAATTATTGCTGCTCGTTCTTCAATTCTCAAAGGTCCCGTCATTATTATGACATTACGAAAATAAAGGATATTATATTTATGGCAAATATATTTTGCAACAAAATATTGAATAACACTATAAATCTAGAAATAACAACGTTGACATTTAACCATGACAATAGTTTTATCATAAATATTAATGGGAGGTTAAAAGGTTTTAATTTAAAAAAATATTATCATCTCTTTAGATAATAATTATTTACACAAGATAAAATAAGGAAATAGTGTTGATGCAAGCAAGTCTGAACCATGTTATCGAAATATTAAGCATAATTTTCTATGCAACAGTCTATTATGTGAACAATTTTTCAAAAAATCATATGTGCTTGCAGCTTGTTAAATGAATCAATTTGAAAACTGACGAGCCTATTTGTACCACTACTGTACCTTTAAATAGTATGACACAATAAAATAATCCTCATCTGATATAATCAGAATATTTTCAATCAGAACTGCTCCAGTTTTAAGATTAATCCATATAAATATGCTTAGAGAAAACATTTGCATTTTTACATGTTTGTATGGTTTGTAACGAATAAACTTAAATACAACTTGACCGATATTAATTTTCTTTACCACTAGAAAGCTACCATACTTTTGCTCTTTCAGATCAAAAGTAGTCCATATTACTCTAGAATAGTGTAGCTAGCTTTCTAATGATAAAAGAATTTTTAAGATCGATTCAGTAATTTTTGAGTTAATTCGTTATAAACATACAATAATACAAATAATAATATTAATAGCGCAGGACAAGTTACACCCCAAGCAGCAATCACGCATGTTTAATACCCATAAAGCAGCTCATATAGAACTTAAAGTTCTATTGCAGCCGTACAATGGTGTAAAAAGATGCTTTTATCGGTATAAGAGACCTTTATGAGTTTATATACAGCCTAATGCTGTACAAGGCCTTTCTTAGAGTTCCGCGTAAGCTTTAGGCGTTATATCTGAATATTAATACACTACTGTACAACTTTAAGTATTTCGTAACTCATTAGGCTTATTTTAACACTTAAAGCTGTACATTAGCTGTATTATGTTTAGCACGGGAATTTATTAGAGCTTTAAGTGTTATTATAGTATCACTCAACGCTTATTTCTGTAAAATGGGAGATGCAATCACCGTTCTACAGCTAATATTTATGGCGTAATCGTAGACTGTTATGCAGCCAATGGTGTTAAAAAATCTGCATATACAGCTGTAGTGCAGCTCAAGGCTGTATTACTGATTTTGTTATTTGCTGTTTTTATATCTGCATCGTTGATATCATGTGGAAAAAATCAAGAGGAAGATTGAAAAGGAATATTTAAATATTATAAATTACCAACCAAGTAATCGTGATGAAGATAAAGCTGAAAAATTACTAAATCAGGTAACCTACAATCGTCATTTTTATTAATGTTCAAGGAAAAGGGTTCCGTAACAAAAACATTAAAAAGTGATTGTAGGTTATCTGATATTATTTTTTAGGCTTATCTTCTTCATTAAGGTTATTTGGTTGGTAATTTATAATATTTTAATTTTTTTTTATTGTCATAAGACAGCAAACAAGCAGATGGGTCTCCTGATGGAAAGAGTGATGAGAGACCATCGCCTATAGGCAGCAAAAATGTTAATGGTGCGTTGCTATCTTGTGGCGAGGTCTAATCCCACATGCATAAGTTTACCGGCCACCTTGCCCTCCAAACCGGAACATGACAGTGACTAGCACTGACGCTTTGCAGCAGGAATAAATAAGGTGGTGGTACCAGACCCGGTCGAGCCAATGCAGAACTCTATCCCCAAGTAACCACGATAGAAGTGACTCACATTGCCCATCGGTCGCCTTTTACGACCTGCCTGGCAGATAGGCAATTGGTCTATTCTTCAAAGAATATATAAAAAAGAGTTAAAAAGAGAAATAAAAATCATTACACTGAGAAAATATATATATATTTTATTTTTAACTTGCTACTATACGGAGTGTTACAAAAGCGGTATAGTAAGCCGAAAGGGGGTGACTTAGAGGGTCATTTTGAACAACTTTTGTTCAACGATTTGTGAAAATTCGCAATTTTGTTTTTCCATTGTGAAAAGTCACGTGACCAACAAAATTTCTATGGAGAATCAATATTTTTTTCGCGAATTTCCAAAAGTCGTTAAACAAAAGTTGTTAAGAATGACCCCCTGAGCCACCCCCTTTCGGCTTACTGCCCACTTTTGCAACACCCCGTATATATGTATACTTACAATCATTTTAAAAATATTATATACTTAGATACAATTACAGGCAAGAGAGTATGTGTTTCTCTTTGCAGAACTAATAATATAAAATCACAAGCACGAAATAACGTATTCTTCTTAAAAATATTTTTGTGATAGACCAATCTTTAAAGGGCTAGATTTTTCGTTCTTGATCAACTTAGTTATATCATTTTGTTTTCTTGGCCATTATAATTCACCTCTATCCTCCCACAAACTGGATACGATGCAAATACAGTTTTGGCTTCTCTCAATTGTTTTTATTATTTTATAAGGCATATTTCCCTTAAAAATAAAGTAAAAAATGATTGAAATACATATCCCATAAGTTATAGTAACAATAAGGTGGTTTAGTTGTAAAGTCAAACGACCGACATCAATAATACATCACAACAGCGAAATAAAGTGATAAATGTTTTGTATTTAGGGTTCTTCAATTTTTGTACGCATCTCTAAACATAAGTTAAGGGATTAAAAGCCAATGACTGTACAATAGATTTATATAGGGACTTAGTACAGCCTAAAGTGTATTTGGACGGTAATTAAAAGCCAATAGCGGTGTAATAGAATAAAAAAGAGATTCAGTACAGCTATTTGCAGTATATCACCCTCCAAATACACTTTAGGTTGTATAACAAAGCGTCGCCATTATTGTGTATTAAAAACAACATTAAAGAAATATATTGTTAAATAAAAGATATATTTAGCAATAGCTAAAGCTATATCGTGACAAACAACTTATATTATGATCAGTATGTCTTTATATACAATATTGTACCATAAATACTTGTATATTCTAACCTTAAACACAAACACTTACCGTATTTTGCAATGATTTATTTATGTTATCTTGATTATTTCGCTGGCGCGTGAATATTTTGAGAGAAAACATACACGATTTTACAATGATTTTGAATTTGCACTTTGAATACACCGTTCAATACTGCTCCAAGTCCAAGAATTTATCGTTTATAATATATTTTTAATTATGGCGTCTGCAGATACGTGATATAATTAATGTTATACAATATCAAAAACAGATTGTTGTTGTTGTCATTTTCACACCTATTAAGAACATTTAGCTGTACGAGAGAGTATATTTCGTGTTACAGTTTCTTTTTACACCGAATAACAGCCTTTGTACAGCCTATAACAGATTGTACAGCTATTGTGCAGCCTATTTAACGCTTAGCTGTACAAGACAGTTACAAGAGAGTATCCGTAGTGTTATAGTTTCTTTATACAACAAATAACAGCCATTGTATAGTTTATAACAGCTTGTATAGCTATTGTGCAGCCTACATAACGCAATAAGCTGTATAACTTGGGGCCCTTTTTGGTGTTATATCGGCTGTAGAAGCGCTTCTACAGCCTTTGTACGGCTTAGTATACAGCTTTAAGTTTAAAAATGAACCTAAATGCAGCCTATATACAGCTTAACGTGCTACTTGGGACGAACATTTGATCTGTCTCCAAAGTAAGCAAATTATTTGCTTATTTTATGGATGTTAGTCAACGATACTAATACATAGAAAAATACATAACACATAAATATTGTTATGCACGTAATTAACACTCAAAGTCAGACATAAAAACATCTACAGTTCAACAAAAACAAAAGCGGATCAATCAAAAAATGAATGAACCTGAATGGTAGGTCCTATCCTAACATAGACCTATCGTCTAAGGTCATTATCATTTTGCTAGATGAGCTAATTTTGCATAATATATTACGTCCATAAAAAAATAAAAATTATAAAAAAAACAAAAGGGGAGCCATCAAAAAAATAATGAAACTTAACGGACTTAAGAGAGACCTGTCGATTAAGGTTAGTAAAATTTTGCAAATTGTTAGATGAGGTGCTGAACTTGTTTTTTTTTTTTTGAAAAATGTAATAAATTAAAATAAACAAAAAAGGGAGTAACAAAAAAACATTGACCTTAACGGTCCAATCATTAAGGATCATCATTATTTTGCACATTTTTTTGATGAGTTGCTAACCTTGCATAGGAAAAGATTAGGGTGTACCTTATTTTTTATAGTACTTTTTTACTTTTCGATTATTTATAATTATCGTTTGGAAAGTAAATAGTTTTTGAGCATTGATTACCAAAATTATTTATGGTAAAGTTTTAACATACATTAAACATTTTTTTCTAAAACACAATTATGTAACCGTGGAAAAAACTATTTAATTAAACAAAAAGATATTTTTTTCAATTATCGCGTTGATGATATCTTCATGATAGTTGTAGATGTTGTAATAACCGTAGAGTTTACTTACAATTATAATTCCTCAAAATTACATGTTTTGAATTAAATAGACTTATAATCACACTTATATTAAGTATTCTTTTAAGCGTATCCAATTTTTCAAGTCCTTGTACGTTCACACAAAGTTAGTTAATGATCCTACCGTCACAACTCTATTATTACATAGCAACTGTAATTATGCCCGCTCCAGTATATCAATTTACATCATGCATATAGAAAATACACTGCTTCTCTTTTTTCTTACATAATGTACATCGTTTTATAAAAGGAGTTGCTACTACTACAATAGTAATTATCAATACCCGGTGTTACTATTTATTATTCTCTTAAATACGGTCACTAACATTAAACGGGTACTATAGTACCTAAGTGACTAAGCTTCGATCAATATTTTATAATCGTAGAGATATTATATTTACAGGGTTACTTTTATAGGTCCGGCCAAATTTTCAGGGTTTGTTCGGAATCGATAATATGTTCGATTTATGTAATAAAAAAAATAATTTAAAAAATTCAAAATTTCATTTTATCCGACACAGAAAACACAACGCATGGATATAATTTCAATTACGCAAAAATATCGAGCGCGGCTCGAGTAGTGCACCCCGCACGCCGCCTAAACTGCCCGGCAACCCATTCACATGACTCGGTGCATTGAATTCTTGACTTTAGTGGGACATTTTTAAGGAATATTTTTATATTATCTCGCAATATTTTTACAAAAAAAAATAATTAAAACGCACTTTTAATTCAATATTTAGTTCTTAATTTTAAAATTTGGCCGGACCATTACATGTAACCCTGTATAGAGATACAATATACAAGGTTGCATTTAAAGGTCCTGCCAAATTTTAAAATTAGGAACTAATTATTGAATTAAAAGTGCGTTTTAATTATTAGTGTAAAATAATATAAAATTATTCGTTTAAAAATATCCCACGTAATTCATGAATTCAATGCACCGCACTGAGACAGATGTGAAAGAACATTCAAAAGTCATTTTACATTTACCTATAATTACAATAGTAACTATTATGTAATCTTTCGCTCTAAGTATATTTGTCCCAATCAATTTGGTTGAAAGCACTAAACTATTTTAGTTCGAATTTTGTGTAATTGAAAATATATCCGTGCGTTCTGTTTTTTGTGTCGAATAAAAAACAAATTTTGATTTTTAAATTTTTTTTATTATCATAATTTCAAAGGCTGTTCAGAATGAATATGTTAACGACCCTGAACAGCCCCTTTAAAAATAACCCTGCATGATTATCTATACCAATATAATTACGAGTAGGTAGTAGTAGGTAAAGTTTTTTAGTATTATTAAACGGCTAACGAGTCGATCTTATCTCGGGACTGACGAGTCGATCTTATCTCGGGACTGACGAGTCGAATTTGAAAAACCCTTTTTGTGCATGAATATCTCAATCATGCAGGCATATAACCAGATTGAGGAAAAGGAAGTAATATTTTGGTTTACTTGAACGAATGCGCTAAGCACAGCTCATTATTTTAATAATCAAATATTAAGGCGATTTTCAAATAAAAGATGTGATCTTATCAAGTAAAAAAAATTGTTATATTTAACATTTAAACCAGTTAATAGTAGCCACTTTTTCATGGATTTTATATTTTATTATATCATAATTACTTTTTGACTGTCTTTAGTAATTTGTATTGTTTCATGTATCACTAGCTGCATCATACAATCCGCTGAATTAAAAAAGCTTTAGATAAATCCGACGGGAAAAACTACTTTTCCGGAATAAAATGTATTCTATGTCCTATTCCAAATCATCAGTTACAGTGCAGTACTAAACTTCATCCAAATCAGTTAAGCCGTTTTTGCCAAAATCGAAATATCCAAACGTCGAAACAGCAAAAAAATACAAATTTATAATAACCTTAGGAATGGAATAAAACACGATTATACATCCTCAAGTCAATGAGTAACTTAGCTAAACTTATAACTAGCTGTGCCCGCGAATTCGACCCTGTGGAAAAATTACTAAAAGTCGCGAATTTTATTCATATAGCTCCCGTTCCCGTGGGATTTCCGGGATAAAAACTATCCTATGTCCTTTCTCGGATCTCAAATTATCTTTATACCAAATTATATCTCCATCGGTTCAGTGGTTTAGGCGTGAAGAAGAGACAGACAGGGCTACTTTCGTATTTATAATATTAGTATGGATAAACTTCTGAAAATTTATCTTATACTGTTTCGGAATAAAGGAGAAGCATACCAGTTGGAGTCATTATTTCACCAACAGATGGCAGAACAATCGATTATGGGCGGGCGGGAACGAGGAGCGCAATTTGCGATCCGATCGTCCGTAAAATCTACTGAAATGAATAAAACTATCTAAGAATCAAACACTTCACTGAGTCGATTTTTATCTCGTCTGTTTGATGACTGATTTCATGTCTCGACGGTATCTTATTAAAGCGGGGTAGAACAATGCGGGGAAAGTTTACAAACTTGAAATGGGAGTTTAGTTGTACGACAAACTTCCATAAATACATGGAGAACACAAATTGGTTATTAATGTTGTTGACAAGATCCTTTAGTAGGTTATAATGGAGAATTTATACTGACGTGATGGTTTAATAAATACATTTTAGATACCTTGAATTCTGATGTATAGGTTACAACGGCGAATTTACACTAACGTAATGGTTTATTAAATACTTTTTAGATACTTATGATGAATTCCGATGTATATAGGTTATAACGGCGAATTTACACTAACGTAACGGTTTATTAAATACCTTTTAGATACTTTGAATTCTGATGTATAGGTTACAACGGCGATTTTACACTAACGTTATGATTTAATAAATACTTTTTAGGTACTTATGATGAATTCCGATGTATATAACGGTGAATTTACACTAACGTAATGGTTTATTAAATACCTTTTAGATACTTTGAATTCTGATGTATATAGGTTATAACGGCGAATTTACACTAACGTAATGATTTATTAAATACTTTTTAGATACATTGAATTCCGTTAAATGGATTACAACGGCGAATTTACACAAACGTAATGGTTTTTTAAATACTTTTTAATTCCTTGAATTCTAATTTAAATTCTGATTCTGATTCTGATTCCCCGTCATAACCTACACGGTTATGACGGGGAATTTACATTGACATAAAGGTTTATTAAATACCTTTTAGTTTTTTAGATACCTTGGTTTTTGATGTGTAGGTTAAAAATTATTAGTCTATATTAATATTATAAATGCGACAATTTGGATGTTGGATGGATGGATGGAGGTTTGTTACTCAATCAAGCAAAAACGGCTGGACCGCTTTCAATAAAATTTGGCATTCATATAGATAATGACCTAGAATAGCACATAGGATACTTTTTATCTCGGAAAAATGAGTTGTTCCCGCGGGATTTACCAAAAGCTATTAAAATACAGCAGGCTGCGGGGCACAGCTAGTACGTATTAAATATTACTTAATTAAACATTAATAAACTAATAATTTTAGATTACTCGAATTCTGCTATGTAACCTATACATACATCAGATAATAATTAATGGCGAATTCACACTAACCTTATGGTTTATTAGTAATTCTTAGACAATTTGAATTCTAATACGTATTCTGATATGTAGTTTATGATGATTAAATTACACTAACGTAGTGGTTTTATAATAATTTTTAGATAATTTGAAATCGGACGTGTAGTTTTAAAAAACTTACTCTATTATTAGGGAATTTATGCTTTTTATTTATGTAGTTATCTCTTTATGTAGTTATGTTTTATCAATATTATTCAGATGGCTTTGGATTCTGATATGTAGGTTATAGTGGAGAATTCACGCTAACGTAGAGTTAAATATTTTTTAGATACCCGAATTTTATTCTGTATATTCTGATTTGCAGGTTAAATTTACGCTACCGTTATGGTTTATTATTAATTTTGGAAAACGCAATTTGATGTGTGATTTATTAATACTTTTTAGATACCTTGAATTCTGATGTATAGTTTATAATGAACAATTTACACTACCATGGTTTATTGATACGCTATAGATACATAGAATTCTGTGATGTAGGTTATAATGGGAAATGTACCCTCATGTAATAACATTAGCGTAGTAGGTTATAATAGGAAATTTATGCTTTTTTATTTTAATAGTAGGTTATAATGGGAAATTTACGCTAATGTTATAACATAGTTAATACACAATAACGTTAGTGTGAATTACCCATTGTACCCTACACATCTGAATTTAAGTTATCTAAGAATTATAAATAATTTATGATAAATTAATAATTCTTAGATAACTTAAATTCTGTTTGTGATTTGTAGGTTTTCGTGGGTAATTTATACTAACTTAATGGCTGATTATTATTATTGAGACACTTTATATTCTGACGTGTAAGTTATAATGAAGTATTTGTACCTACTTACTTATATTTATTAATAGTTTATAAAATGTATTATAATATAAATAATTTAGTCTGAGTAATGTTTGGGCTTGGAGCAACTTTCTTATGAATACTGCCTTAATTGACATAATTACTGCCCAATTTAACTTGGATAATTAGTTTTCAAGTTCGATATCCGAGTCAGGTTAATAAATACTGCATTAAAATAACTCATTTCACTAGTTATCGAAATGGTGAATCGTGAGGGCCTCTTATTTGCTGGCTGCAAACAGCTGCTGCTCACTTCTTCATTATATATTATAATATGTGTGTATGTCACATGAATGTATGTTATTTAAAAATATTATTATTATAATTTCACACTACTCCATCCGTGTAATTTTCGCAAAAGTATAGATAATATCTTTTAGATAATTTAATATGTATAATACCTCAGTAAATTTGATGATAGACCATAATATTAAAATTTCTTCTAAATTTGACACCACACTTTAACGATAAAGAAAATGTATATACTATATACCTATGTATATGTGTTTGTGTGTGTGTGTGTGTGTGTGCTCACTTCTTCATCATATATTATTATATGTATGTATGTCACATGAATGCATGTTATTTAAAAATATAATTATTTCACACTACTCCGTTCGTGTAATTTTCGCAAAAGTATAGATAATATCTTTTAGATAATTTAATATGTATCATACCTCAGTAAATTTGATGATAGACCATAATATTAAAATTTCTTCTAAATTTGACACCACACTTTAACGATAAAGAAAATGTATATACTATATACCTATGTATATGTGTTTGTGTGTGTGTGTGTGCTCAATTCTTCATCATATATTATCATATGTATGTATGGCACATGAATGCATGTTATTTAAAAATATAATTATTTCACACTACTCCGTTCGTGTAATTTTCGCAAAAGTATAGATAATATCTTTTAGATAATTTAATATGTATAATACCTCAGTAAATTTGATGATAGACTATAATATTAAAATGTCTTCTAAGTTTGACACCACACTTTAACGATAAAGAAAATGTATATACTATATACGTATGTATATGTGTTTGTGTGTGTGTGTGTATTCGTACTGCTTATTTTTAACTAGATGTTCAACGCAGCTTCACTCGCGATTAGAGTAACATGCCACTAATATAATCTTTCGAAAACACTTTCTTCCCCTATTTCTCCTACTTAGAGATTTAGTTTTGAATAGAAATTTTCCTTGGTTTAATCTGGGTCTTCAGATATGTTGCCAAATTTCATTAAAATTTAATCAGCAGTTTAGCAGTAAAAGCGTAACAGATAGAAAAACGAAATTTCGCATATTATTTTATAATAGACTATCAAAATATTTTTTGCGAAGTTTCGTAAAATTTTGTTTATTAAATATATTTTTTATGTATTTTTCAAAAGAATAACACGTCTGTAAGAAAAGAAATACCACCCACGTCTTTAATATAAGAATAAATAAGTTAAGGCTCTTAAAGGATAATAACATGATTAATTTTATATTTTGATCATATCCCCGTGGATAAAAGTAAATTAATTGGGCCCCCAGACACAACATAAACATTGTTCCACAAACAATGGGCCCGCGTTTATTCAGATTCTCCTACACCCATGAAGCTGACACGCATGGCGTCCCATACATAATTAAAACCAATCACAGACACCTTTGGAAAACCTGCTCAATTCATTCAACTTGAACAGATTTTGCAAATTGAATTTTCATCTTATTTCTTTTAAATATATCAAGGTATATCTAATGGTACTGTGGGGATTTTTTTATTACGTGTGATTGAGAGAGTTTCTTAAAAAATTAAAAACTACGAGAAACGATAGCTTTGTACCCCTTTTTACGAAATATACCGGAATGAGGAGTATTAAATTTGGTACATTCAAAGTATATATGGAGAAGAAATGCCGAAAACTATCTATACGTAACTTCATGTATTAACATATCTATATATTAATATATCTATATATTAATACGTGAAGGAAAAACTTTGGACGCCTTTTTAAAAAAAATTGCGCGAACGTTGGAGTATAAAATTTGACATAGTTAAAGTTTACATTGCGGAGGACTGCAGAAACCTAATATTTTTAAATAAAATACATTAGAAACATACATTGATATAAAAAATCCTAGAGGCACAGTCCCGAACAAAACTGACACTTAAACTGTCGCTAATTTCACATAAGTAGTATATATGGTATAGACATGAAGTATTAGGTAGAGGTGGAGGTATAGACATGAAGTATTAGGTAGAGGTATTAATCACTTGAAACAAAGACCTACGTTATATCTCGCTCTCTGAGGTCTCCCCATCTCTTATTATACAGCTGTGTTAGAAAGAGATGGTGAGACCTCAGAAGATGACAGCAGTTCTTAAAGTTGTGTTTCAAGCAGGTATTAGAAGTATTGCTTCCAGATATAATACAGCTTCATGGGTATAGGTATGGTAAAAACATACGTTTTTTTATATCCAATCTTAAGCGCATGATTTATAGTTGCTTTTCCAAAACAATGTACAAAAAGTAATAAAATTGACAGTGACGCAGTTCTATTTGAAATGAGCGCACAATTTAAAATTGTGCGCTCAAATTTAGAGGACGTTGAGACACTGATTGTGTATCTAGGTTTTTTATATCAATGGAAATATATTAAAAACGCTGCTCAGGCTACATTCTTGTGACATACATTACATTATACACACATGTAAACTATACTATTTTCTTTACGGCTAAAGTCAGTTGTCAAATTTAAAAAGAGATTTTATTGTTTAGTCTATGGTAGAATTTCGACCACAGGCTATCGCTAGTTTTAATATAGTATGCATCCATATCATCTATACTATGTATGTATATGTATAAGGTATATAACTTTATATTATTTATATTGTTGTTACGAGCTCCCTTTGAAGAATATACCATTTGTCGTTCTACCAGGCAGTTCGTAAGAGGCGAACGATTGGCTATGCGAATCACTCGAATCACTGGCATCATGCCTATTAGGTGGTAGAGTTCTATATTGTCTCGTCAAGGTCTATTACCACTGCCTTACCTATACCTGCCGCAACTTGTTCTGGTTTGAGGATAAGATAGCCAGTAAACTTATGGATGGGGCATTAAGATATTGCTACAAGGATAGCAATGAGCCACTAACATCTTTAGTGAATATAGGCAATGGCTTTCTCTTTCCATCAGAAAGATAATCTGCTTGTTTGATTTTTATGGAATAAAAGAAAAGAAAAAAAATATTTCTGATTTTACAGGTTAGATATTTATTCTTAGTTACAATTATATTTCAGTTTAATCAAAGTTCTGGACTTGTTCGAGTAGACTGTAGTTTTAACGAACTAAGTTGTAGATTTCTATTGATATTTGAAGCAGTATCGATATACTGTTCAGTGAAATGGCAGTGTTTAAATAGGGAATAACTACAAATAGTTTAGCTGTTTCAATATCGTTTAGATCATGATCTAGTGGTTAGCTATTTCAGCTTAGACACTGAGGTCTCAGTTTTGATTCACGTCGTTACGTTACTGAATATGGTCCAAGGATCCTAGTTCAAAGTATGTTTTATAATCTGTATCTTATTCAAATGCGAGGTATTTCTCTTCTCTTGTTAGGAGTTGCTAGAGGTTTTTCTAATAAATCGAAATCTTAATCTAGTTGTATTAATGTCGTAAAAAAAAGAACTCGAAATCTAGTTGTATTAATACCCCCTAATCCTGATTGAGCAAGTAAAGGTGTTGATCCCGGTTACTGCAAGAAACACACGGTACCTAACCGATAATAATACACAGGCGTCACTTTGCGTAAATATATAGCTCAAAGTTGAACTCAATTGAATTCGCAACCATTCTTAGACTGTCATGTGTGACCTCTGAAATGAACAGAAAAACTTTTTTTCTCCTGATGAAAAGAGTCAACCATCGCCTATAGACCAAAGATGTTAATGGTGCGTTGCTATCTTGTGTACAAGTTTAATCCTATGCATATATGCATGATTCATAGGTAAGTTTACCGGCTACCTTACTGTCCAAACCGGAACACGACAGTGACAAGCACTGACGCCATTGCGGCAATAATAGGTAAGGCGGTGGAACCAGACCCGGGCGAGACAATGCAGAACTCTACCACCTAGTAGCCAGGATGATAGTGACGCGCATAGCCAATCGATTGCTTTTTATAAACTGCCTGGCAGAACGGCAGTTAGCTTATTCTTCAAAGGAACCCGAGACCAACACTGGGAAAAGTTATTTAATACGGGGGCTTATTGGCATTCTACACGATCGGGTCCAACCATGAAGTCCCCTTTGTTGAGTCAAACAAACTGGTTACGCACGATCTTGCAGTTGTCTCAACTTGTCAGTACCACAGTCTAGTAAGTAGAATTACCATGGAGTTTAGATGTAAGGAGAACCAACTCATTTAGTAAGGTTGTAAAAGTGTCGAGCTGTATACTGAAAATAAAGTTTCAAAATTAAACTACGATATGAAGTGGTATAACTGACCGCCCCGTTAGTCGAGTAGTTAGAGAACCTAACTACGAATCGAGGGGGCATGGGATCGATTCCCGACAGGGACAAACATTTGTGTGATGAGCATTGCATGATTGCATTTCTGGGTTTGGGTGTTTATTGTATATGTAAGTAACAGTATTTATTTATGTATTCCTATGTCTTAGTACCGTTGATTACTAACCACAACACAAACACATAATTTGCTGACATTAAGGTTAGATTAATGCATGTAATTTGTCCAGCAATATTTAAAAAACATTAAAGTTGTAGATGGAGTGATATTTGCTGAGCATAAGTAGGTATACCTATAATAACGCTTGTAGTGCTGTTTAACAGTGTACTAGAAACGTATATAAAGATGTTTTTACCATTTTCATTCTGAAAATTCTTATGCATTGGTAGCGCGTACACTATTGGATTATTTTTAAAGGACACTTCTGTCCACGGAGTTTATCCTTCTTACCTCTATACTCTATAAGAACTACTCTAATACAATTATATGTATAATTTATGATCAACAAGCTTCTACACGATTGAAAAGCAATTCGATATCCTGTGTAAGTGCTTGGTAGTACACTCACGACAAAGAGTGGTTTGAAGTTCATTTGGATGACCAGCCAAAACCAGCGTATATACGTTTGATTTTTAAACCAACAAAACCTCTGCGATTAGAAAGGATCATGTAGAATGCCTATAACGGTGCTCTGAAAAACCTGAGCATGCGTGTAAATTAAAGCATATTCCATCCCATCGACTACGGCGTAGCAGAAGGCATGTGAAAATGAATGAGAAAGATAAATGCTCCTCAAGCATAAGATAAAAATTGTGTTTGAATAAAACCGTTAGAAATCAGATAAGATTTGTCAGTTATTTTATTTAAATAAAGTAACATGACTATTACGAAACAGAGTTCTGTGATAACTGATAGTACTAGTTAGTGTTGGTTTACAGAAAATATTTCATATTAAATGCTGACCGGCTATTCAAAAAAAGTTTCTTCACGCCCATATCCCCGAAGATGTAGAAAGAGGTATCACAACCCACAGTTGTGCACCCACAATTAGCCGAAGATATTCATCCACAATGTGATAGTTGACCAGCCCATCGCCAACCGGGCGCTTTTTTCAATCTCGGACAACGTTGTTTATAATAGAAAACTGAATAAACACATTTTTGAATTACCCGGATATTCAAATTCATGAATAATATTCAAACACTACAAAATTGCTTGCAGAGAAAAGTAATATTTAAAAGTCACGATCTTAATAAAATATAGACTATGCAGATCTCTGCCGCCTAATATTCACAATAGTAGAGATGAGTGGAGCTAATCACATGATGTTTTGGATTTGCCTGTCAGAATGCCATATTGCCTGCTTGGAAGACAGAATATATCACATTCTAAGTTACACCATGACCGTAGCAAAACCGTAACTTTAGCTAATGATTTGTTAGAATTTGGAGTTCCGAATATTATAAAGCTTCATATAAAATTTTCTAAAATTCAACCGTCAATATTTGGCGAGCTTAAAATAATTGTATCTAAATAAAATCGTGTTACAAAACAAACAAACACACCAATACATTTAACGGGACAACCGTTTATCAAACGAAACTCCCATCGGATTTAATTTGTCGCGTATTTACATAATAAATGAACGCCTCCGCCTCGGTGTGGTGTAATCCGGTTTTAACCGGATTAAACCGGTTTTATCCATCATTGAGAGAGTTGATTCTCGATCACAATTTGCATGTTATTCCCGCGCTAAGATGTTAATAGTTGAAAATAGTGTAATTTGACGATGACTTTACATAATTTGTCAATAAGATTTACATGTGATTGCATAAATTGTGTACTATATTTTGAAACATGAATATAATCAAGAGATATAACATCTCTTCCTTTGAAGAATAGACAAACTGCCGTTCTGCCAGGCAAGTCGTAAAAGGCGACTGATTGGCCATGCAACTAATTACCATCGTGGCTACTTGGTGGTAGAGTTCTGCATTGTCTTGCCCTGGTCTGATACCACCACATTACCTATTCCTGCCGCAATAGCGTGTTCCGGTTTGAGGGTAAGGTAAACTTACGCATGTGGCATTAGACCTCGCCAAAATATAGCAACGCACCATTAACATCTTTGGTGTCTATAAGCGACGGTTGACTCTTTCCATCAGGAGACCCATCTGATTGTTTGCTATCTTATGATATAAAGAAAACCTACTGAAGGAGGGTGTTCGGTACTCGATTCTAAAACTGAATAATATGTAAAAAAATAAATACCAAAGTTGTTACCAAATCTATACATATTATCTATACATATAATTAAATTATAGGAAAGTCAATGTATGTCCGGGGTAAACTCAAAAAGTACTGCATGGATTTACTTCAAATTTTGCATGAATATTACTAACAGGCTACATATTACCACACTATCTCCTACGGAGGAGGAGTTGTGCGGAGTAAACAAAGTCCGCGCGAACAAAGTCGCGGGCAACAGCTAGTTATCTAATGAAAACTTTTCTGTGTGAACACCTGGCCATAGATATCGAAGTTCATTGCTTACAAAGGGCGATTTGACGAACTTGTGACTAAACTCTTACACGCGCCGCACGGTGACCATATTTTTTAATATCGTCGTTGTCATATGAATATCTGCTATGTGTACAAAAATATGTGTGATACATAGCAGTTTAAAAAAAAAAAAAAAAATCGCCTCTGTGGTCTAATGGTCCAGTGTTGGCGTTGACCACATGAGGTCCCGGGTTCGATTCCCGGGTCGGGCACTTTAAAAAAAAAAGTGTTTTTTCAGTTTTCTGAGAAACACAAAGTGCCCGGGATTGGAAAGTGCCCGGTTGGCGATAGGCTTGCCACCTATCACATTTGTGGGACCAAGTATCTTCGGCTAATCGTGGGTGCACTTGTTGTACCTCTGCCTACCCCTTCGGGGATATGGGCGTGAAGATAGCAGTTTTTAATTGACAATATCACGGCTGATGCACACAACATAATATATTTATTTAGCAATCACAGTTCAGTATCATACACTGAACGCTTAGAATCTCATAGCAGTCTTTTTATATGAAAATTTTGTATGTAAACTAGTCGTAATAGTAAACTTGTAGAAATCTCCAAAAATGCACATAGATATTCATTTCACAACGACGTAATTACTTTTATTGTTAGGGCTTACTGTGTAGTTAAACATAATGCTCTTTTTATTATATTTTTAATAACATATGTCCATCAACTGTCGTGTGCTTCAATATATACAGTATTTTACCAATCAACCTGTATAACAAGCCATATATATGTAGACAGTGGTCCCAGGAACAAACTTTTTTTTGTTTAATAACAAGCTGAATTTTTATGAACAGCTTCGTTTAGACGAGACGCTCATCTTTGCTATCTTTGAAATATCTCGAATCGGGAAATTAATAAAAATAGATATAAAAGAAAATTTTAGTGTCGGACTAAGTAAAGTTTCCACTTTACAATGTAACCCTTGAATTATAATATTAATTAGTAGTAGAACAATGTAACCCTTGAATTATAATATTAATTATTATTATTATTATAAGATTTTTATTGATATTAATCAATTTAAAAACAACTTACTATCTCACAACAGCTTCTTTATTATAATTAACAAGCTGAAGACTCTTCAAAAAACCATCGAATGTTAGGACAAAGGTTTTATCGTGTTTTTCATAAAATAATCAAGCGATTAAAGCAAAAGAATAATTATTGTTATTAAAAAAAATTTTTTTTTCTTCACCGAATTAAAATGTTCGAAGCCCCTAACTTTATTATATAATTATCCGATTCGAGATTTTTCGAAAATCGAAATTTTTAATTTTATTTATATGTGTAGATTTTTAAAATTATCTATATTATATACGTGAAGCAAAAAATTTTGTATCCGTTTTTACGACAATTAAGAACGTGAACGGAGGAATATGAAAGACAGAGTTAACGTTTGCATGGTGTAGGAGTGCCGAAAGCTAATACTTTTTAGAGTTCCGACGTAAACTAGGAAACCTCATAGTTTCGCTATATCCGTCCGTCCGTCCGTTAAGTTTTTTGCCACGTACCCCATTGTGTGGGGTACGTACATAGGTTTTTGAAAATATTGTAGGTTTGTGGAAACAAGTTCTCGATTAAGGCATTCCTTTGTAAAATATTAAGCCTTTAAGTGCTAATTTTTGTAAGAGTCAAGTGTCCCCCTCCCCCTCTGCAGGCTAAACGGTTAGGAAAAATATAATGAAGTTAAAAGGAAAACTATCACATTACTCAATAGTCGGAAAACTCATAAAATGTACTTAGAAAAGTTTTTACAGGCGGTGAACCTGTGGTGCGGATATATGTCATTGACATTTAATAGCTTAAATGTTCATAGTATAAAACTATAAAAGCCCTGTTCTCAGTCCGCATTGTTATGATGGGCAACTTCGGAACCCTACATTGCGCGTAGCTCGATACGCACTTTACCAATTTTTATAAATTGTACATTAGTAACACATTGAATCTATATTAAAATTATAAATGCGAAAGTTTGGATGGATGTTTGGATGAATGTTTGGATGAATGTCAGGATGGATGTCAGGATGGATGTTTGTTATTCAATCACGCGAAAACTACTAAACGGATTTGAATGAAATTTCGTACACAGGTAGATGACGATCTGTAATAGCACATAGGCTACGTTTTATTCCGGAAAAATTAAGTGATCCCGCGGGATTCGCCAAAAACTTTTATAATGCAGCGGGCTGCACGCTGCAGCTAGTCAATAATAAACATCATACATACTACCATTCATTTGGCACACATCATAATATACATACATAAATCCTTCTTTGTTTATGGCTTAACTCTGTAGGTAAACTTAAAAGAGATTTTATATTACAGTCTACGATAAATTTACGATCGAACTTCGATCAGTAAGTGATCGCTAGTATTTTTATTTTATTTTTTTATTTTATTTTAAAAACAGGTGCAGTAACAGGTTATAGAATAACACCTTAAATCTACCTTATATATACTTAAAAATATAACATTTCCATTCTGTGACCCAAATACCGTTGTGCCGCTGACCTCCCCGTTGGTCGAGTGGTTAGCGACCCTGACTACGCAAGCAACGGGGCTCGGATTCGATCCCCGACGAGGACAAGCATTTGTGTGATGAGCATAAATGTTTGTATTTCCAGGTTTGGGTGTTTATTATGTATGTAAAAGTATTTATATATGTATTTCTATGTATTAGTATCGGTGATTAACACCCATAATACAAGCAAATAATTTGCTTACATTGGGGTTAGATCAGTCAATGTAATTTGTCCCGTGAATATTTGAAAAAAAAAAACACATTATCTAAAAGAGAATAAAAAACCGTTAACATCAGCAATGAAAGATAAATAAATATAAACAAAGTTACTAACATTAAAACTAATAACTAATAACAAGTCATTCTCATTTATTTGTTTTGTCTGCTTATCTCATGTGTATTTTTTAACTTTAAGGTTGATTGTGCACAATGTCTGCTGTTTCTTTGTAATCGCTTCATAAGCTGGGTAGGCTGAAAGAAATCTTTATTACCTTAGAGATAAGTCTACCTTTTGTACGTTTTTAGTTATATTTTTTTCTCTGGAAAATCTTATAAGTTGTGTACAATAAAATATTAAATAAATAAATAAATAAACAAATATTAAAAAAAACTAAAATATATTTTTAACTTTATTTTTAAACGTAACTAAGCTGCTGAAGAATAATATATCAAATTCAGCAGCCAGTTCATCAATCATCAATGAAGTAATAAAGTTTAGTATTTAAAGTACATTAAGTACAGTATTTAAAGTAATAAACTGTGCCAAAAATACAAACTATGTTTTTTACACAAGTGCTTGTCCATGTCGGATATTCGGAGATCGAACCTAATTATGCCATATGGCATTGCCATCCCACCACTCGGATAGCAATGCAATATCTACATCTTTGTTGTCTATAGGAGATGGTTTGTCTTTCCATCAGGAGAGTCATCTGTTGGTTTGCTATTTTATGATATTAAAAATCTCTAGGAAGTGCATTCGACAAACAAATTCATATAATATTCATACCTATACTATTATTATCGACTAGCTGACCCTGCAAACATTGTTCTGCCTTTTTAACTACTCTTTTTTTTCCATATTTTCTTACCTTTTAAATCTTCCCTGGACTTCAACAGTTGATTCAAAACCAAAATTAGCCAAATCGGTTCAGCCGTTCTCGACTTTTAGCGAGTCTAACGAACAGCAAATGATTTTTATATATATATAGATATTAGATTGTCGATCTGAAAATAATCTATCAATTAAATATTTAAAAAAAACAAGAAACCACTAGTACTTGTGCAATTATAACGAAGCAATGAGCTATTGTTTTGATCTAATAACTGTCGCGTGCAAGAATACCACGCCCCGCCTCGTCCCTGCTCCCTTTCCATTGCTTCTCGCTCGGCTCGGCCGACCACCGCACTCACTCAGTCACGCATACCGCGCCGTAAGGCGTAATAATCGGCTGTCCTTACGCTGTCACCACTGCCCGATCTGACCCGGAGACATTGATGTTAAGCCCGTAGCCAGGAAATGCCCCATTTAAACTCGACCCAGGTCAAACCTGCAGGAGTGGTTACCCTATGTACGCGGTGTGGCCGCTACGCCGCTGGCTCATGTGCTTCTCACACACACATACACAGAGTGCATAAAATGACATACACCGATTCGTTGGTGCCCCCTTAAACACTCCTGGCATAAAAAAAACGTTTTTACGCATCCAAATGTAGATTCAGATGCCTTTCAAATGGTAATTAATTAGCCCTTTTAATATCTCTAGGAAGTGCATTCGAAAAAATAATTCATATATTATTCAATGATAGCTTTGAGTTATAAATATATGTATTTGGTAAAACAGTACTAAAAATACGTACACAGTAACTCCATAAGCCCGGATTAATATTCGCCTCGGCTAGGCCAATAGCTTACAATAAAGCCCGGGTTATTCAGGTCCATAGGCACTGTACGGCTTATTGCACTATAAGCTTGAGCCCTTGATTTACACCTTACAAAATTAAACTGATCCTAACAATGGAGACATTTTCTTGTAGAAAGATTTTTGCTCAGTTGAACAAGAAATATGATATCAGCAATTTTAAGTTGGGTATTCTTTGTTATTTTCATTTGTTCAATGTCAGTGCTGAATAGGAAAATTACTTACATGTATTTCTTCACACGTTAATTACGGGGTAGCCAGAGAAATCTGATGGTCATGTTACGATATGCATATTTGTTTTACTTTCTCTATACATTCATTACTCTCTTCATACAAACAGGCTGATTGTGAAGCCTCGGCACCAACTTCGGACATTACCCGGTCCAACCGATCATGGTAATTTAGCCTTGGTTTCGCTGGTACCTATATCCTTTCACGTTCACATTATATGCCTGCTTTAATAACCTTTCATCTGCAATCCTTTCTGCATATCAGAACCATCGGAGCATGCCACTTCTCATTAGGTATTACACCGATACTTTCTTTCAGGCCTAACCTTTTCGTCACTACAATACTATGAACCCGGTCCACGTTACGCTATATATTCTCATTTCGACTACCATAATTCTACTTTCATGCTATATCTAATTCTCACCTCGTTAGTATATGTACGTAATTAAGCAAAGCAACACAAGCACCCTGGCAAAAAACTGTTAAGCACAGACGCTTTTGCGGCAGGAATAGTTAAGGTGGTAGTATTAAAAGTCGAGCGTGACGTTCTAGAAATCTACTACTAAATTAGTGACACATACGAGTCTGTTCTCGCTTTTTACGAGATTCCTAGTAACAGTGACAAGACATTTGATATATTCTTCGAAAGGGACCAAAATATAATCGGAACCTTTTTCGAAGAACTTGTTTTGTTTAAAGCAAAAATAATATACATAGTTTAAAATAACTTCCACATAAAGTATTGTTTTCTCATTTCTATCTCAGGTTAAGCTTGTTTAAATTGCTTTTGAAAGTAAATCCCGATATCGAATACGTGACATAATTACAAAAACAATGTAATGCTTTCCCATTTTGTTTTCCACTTACATATTGTACGTTTATTAGTAAATACTAGTATTAGCCTGCAACTTTGTTTGTGGCAAATTATTCATTATTACATTATTATTAAAATATTTAAGACATAGGATTGCATTGACTTTATTGTAATTATTAAAGTGCTATATCGATTTTACAAATTGCTCTTTTGAAATATCACTATCCGGAAAAAAATATGGACTGCATCGTACCCTAAAAAATGCGTGTGTGTTTGAATGACGCTATACCAAAATAAATACCATGCTTGAATTTCGTTACTCATACGCATTGGTTCCCGTGTTGGTCCGAACTCCTTTGAAGAATAGACTAACTGCCGTTCTGCCAGGCAGGTCGTAAGAGGCGATCAATTGGGCATGTGAGTTACTACCATCGTGGCTACTAGGAGATAGAGTTCTGTATTGTCTGACCCGAGTCAGATACCACTGCCTTACTTGCTCCTGCCGCAGTAGCGTCAATGCTTGTCATTGTCGTGGGTCGTGGTGTTTCGGTTTGTACTCTTAACCAACTAATAGTCACGATGGTAGTGACACCCTTACAAACTGCCCGGTGAAATGTCAGATGGTCTATTTTTCAAAAAGGATCCAGACCAATACGGGGTAAACCAGTAAGTTCATTTGTAATATTTTTAAATTTAGTTTCACCAAGTGTTAAAGATAGAAAGTTTCCCATTCAGTAATTCTTAAAATAAGTGAAAATTCATACTTTAAGAGGAGAAACAAAGTACCCATTGTATTAATTTTAAGAAGCATTAAAACTCCTTGCGATATACACAAACGGTTTTTAGCTCGTTAAAAACTTAAGTTAGTTCGTACAGTTTATAATTAAGTTAGTACAGTTAAAAACTTAAGTTACTGGTTCCAGTTAAATTATAGGTTTCTTCAATCCCTATTACAGCATTTATAGGCTTTATTTAATATTAGCTGTGTCCCCGATATCGCCACGTGGAAAAATTTCTAAAATAAAAGTAACATAAGTTATTTTACAACCAAGGTTTAAATAATAGACAGTCCCGGGATTTTACCCGCATAGTTCCCGTTCTCGTGGGATTTCCGGGATTAGAACTATTCTATATTCTTCCTTGGGTTTCACTCTATCTTTGTACTATCTATATAATCAGTTCAGTGATTAAGACGTGAAGTAGAGACATACTAAGTAACTTTTGCATTTATAATATAATCCATACTAGGATTTAAAATTACATTATACTTAGTATTAAAATTATAGTAGAGGAGTCCAAGATACTAAATGGGGATTTACAGGAGCGTCGTCGGGATCTATTGCATTTTGTATATTAGATGATAGGAAAAATAAAAGGTTATAGAGTTATGTCTTTAATGGCGAGGAAAGCATCTACATATAAAAAATATTAAAAAAGTAGTGACATGGAAACACTGAAGCACGTCAAATTAAGGTATGATGGGTTAATTATTGTATTTTGTATATTGGATGATAGGAAAAATAAAAGGTTATATTGTATCGTCTTTTCGATGGTAGGAAAGCATCTACATATAAAAAATGTAAAAAAGTAGTGACATGGAAACATTGAAACGCGAGAGATTAAAGTATGATGGTTAATTGCGAGCTAAAATTTAAAAAATCTGACGATTGTAGCGTATGTTAGGGCAAGGGTTACACAAATGCAAAGAAAACGTTGCCTTGACGTCCTCGAGCGCGTGTGAATTTTCTTTTATTTTGAGGGAAATGTGAGAATAACGAAAAAAAAAATTCCGAACGAAGGTATTGGAATTTTTTTCTCTACTGCTCTAGATTCCCAGCTCTGTATAATTTGTTGGAGCTTATATTTGGCTTTTATTAGTATACAACCTAGTATCTACAACGAAATTGATTCGCCAATCGGACGCTTCTTACGAACTGCCTGGCAGGAAGGCAGATAGTATATTCTTTAAAGGTAGTACGGACCAATACGGGGGTTTGTTTGTGGTTTATGTATTTAGGGAGTGTACGTCAAAATTCTTCTTAAAAGAGAAGGGAAATTAAAATTTTACATTTAAATAATTAAGACTTTTACATCTTACTTTTACTTTTTGTGAACAAAACACTTTTTTTATGTGCCCGACACACACACACACACACACACACACATATATATATATATATATATATATATATATATATATATATATGTATATATATATGTATATATCGCCTCTGTGGTCTAGTGGTGCAGCGTTGGCATTGACCACATGAGGTCCTGGGTTCAATTTCCGGGTCGGGCACATAAAAAAAGTGTTTTTTCACTTTTCTGTTAAACACAAAGTTGCCCAGGATTGAAAAGTGCCCAGTTGGCGATAGGCTTGCCACCTATCACATTTGCGGGACCAAGTATCTTCGGCTAATCGTGGGTGCACTTGTTGTTGCACCTCTGCTTCCCCTTCGGGGATACGGGCGTGAAGATACTTTTTATATATAATATTATGTCAGATGTACTGAATACGCAAAAATATAACGTTATTACATTTACATGTTTAGAAAACATTGCTATAGATTGTAGAAATAGTCTACTTAGGGAACTAGTTAGGTAAAATAATATTAATATGACATCGTTATGATTAATATAAATCGTAGCTTTTTTTTTATATCATAAGATAGCAAACAAGCGGATGGGTCTCCTGATAAAAAGAGTCAACCATCGCCTATAGACACCAAAGATGTTAATGGTGCGTTGCTATCTTGTGGCGAAGTCTATTTCCACATGCATAAGTTTACCGGCTACCTTACCCTCCAAACCGAAACACGACAGTGACAAGAAGCATTGACGCTATTGTGGCAAGAATAGGTAAGGTGGTGGTACCAGACCCGAGTGAGACAATGCAGAACTCTACCACCTAGTAGCCACGATGGCAGTGACTCGCATAGCCAATCGGTCGCCTTTTACGACCTGCCAGGAAGAACGGCTGTTTGTCTATTCTACGAAGGAGCCCGGAACCAACACGGGGAAAAATCTGGGATATCTGAATACTGCATGTTATTTTTTTACATAACATAATTTAACAGAACAAGGATATCTGAATCAAATTTTACAGAACGGGGATATCTGAATAATACTGCATGTTATGTTTTTACGTAACATAATTTCAAATTTTACATTTAAATATAGAAGACTGTACAAAACCGTATACGTTGAATGAATTAAAATTTCGTCTCTATTCTCGACCGTCAATCCTTTGAGTGACCAAATACGGAATGCAGTGGGACTACGAAATAAATAGTTTCAAACTAGAGCCGTACAGCTCTTGCGAAGTCCAGTAAAAAGTCGCTTTACTGTAGGACTTTTAATTTTACACTCGTATTTTACCTCTTGAATTTCTTTTTGCCGAGTTTTTCCCAAGGCATTTTTAATTCAGTATGAACAAGTTAACTAGATTCTGTATTTGAAATAGTTACTTACAGGAATAGCAAATTTACTATATTTTTTCTATAATAATGGAAACAGACATCCTTTAAATTTTTTCTTTATATCATACTAGCGACCTGTCCGCGGTTTCACCCGCGTAACTTTTGTTTCCATGGGAATATCGGAAAGGTTTATATACCAAAACCTTCCTCAAGAATCAATCTATCTATTAAAATAAACCGCATCAAAATCCGTTGCGTAGTTTTAAAGATTTAAGCATACATAGGGACATAGGGATATAGGGACAGACAGAGAAAGCGACTTTGTTTTATACTATGTAGTAGAGATAGCATACAAGCAGATGGCTCTCCTAAAGGAGAGAGAAAACCATCGCCTATAGATACTAAAGATGTTTGTTAATTATGCGTTGCTATCCTTGTGGCGAGATCTTAATGTCATATGCATAATTTTATTAGCCAATAAGCTATTATTACTCGCATATAGTATCAGCCAATAATAAACAGTTTCGATTCGGGGGGAGTACGGTAGCATCCTTACCCCCCGAATCGAAACTGTCCATTGACGCTGTTGCGGCAGGTATTAATATATAGTATTATTATTTAGGTAGTAAGGTGTCGGTACCAAACCCGGGTGAGACAATGACAATACCAGAAATGTTAATGACAACGCAGCCATTTGTGTAGATTTGATACCACCTTCATTATCTAATGAATTTGAATAATCTTACCATTTTTTTATATCATAAGATAGCAAACAAGCAGATGGGTCTCCTGATGGAAACAGTCAACCATCGCCTATACACACCAAAGATGTTAATGGTGCGTTGCTATCTTGTGGCGAGGTCTAATGCCACATGCATAGGTTTACCGGCTACCTTATAATCCTAACCGGAACACGACAGTGACAAGCACTGATGCTATTGCGGCGGGAATAGGTAAGGCGGTGGTACCAGACCCGGGCAAGACAATGCCACCTATAAGTAGTCACGGTGGTAGTGACTCGCATAGCCAATCGGTCGCCTTTTACGACCTGCCTGGCAGAACGGCAGTTGGTCTATTCTTCAAAGGAGCCCAGAACCAGCACGGGGAAATTTACTACAGCTTCCAAACTGCATCACAACTCTATCATTGATCTTGATGTGGATGGGATAGGTAAGGCACTGATAGCAGACTCGGGAAAGACATTAAAGAGCTCTACCTAATAAATCTATCTATATATATAAAAATCAATCCCTATTTTTCTTGGTCACGACATCACGCCTGAATGGCTGGACCAATTTCGGTAATTTTTTTTTTGTTGTGTTTGTAATTGTAAGGAGAAGGTTCTTATAAAAGAAAATATTAAGAAAATTGCGCGGAAAATTAGAAAATTTAAGAATACTTAAACACCATATAAAGTTTAATGCCATTTTGGCTGCGTGGAAAGACAATCCCGTAGTCTTATATAAATTACGTGTCACGTTGTTTGTCCGCTATGGATTCCTAATATGTAAGGCAAAACAACGTTTGCCGGGTCAGCTAGTTTTTTTATAAAAAATGAACAAATATAACAAACAGTAAACAGGCTCTTCTGACAGTAAGGACAACCATCGCTTAAGGACACCAAAGACGTTAACAGTGCGTTGCTATCTGTGTGGTGGGTTGGTAATGCCACATACATGTTTAGCGGCTACCTTACCCTCCAAACCGGAATACGACTGTGATAAGCACTAACGCAATTGCGGCAGAAGTAGGTAAGGTGGTGGTAGGTAACCAAACCCAAGCGAGCCGTTCCAGAACTCTGCCACATAGTAGTCATGTTGGTAGTAGCAAAAAAAGTTAGTCTGGCTGAATGGCGGATAGAGTCTTTGTCCTTTTAAGGAAGCATAGACCAATACGTGGTAATCGATAATATATTATGCGGTAAATAAATAAAAATTACTGGACAAAAGATTTACGTAAATTAACCTAACCCCAAATTAAGCAAATTATTTTGCTTGTGATTGTTCTCAACGATATCACACTTTGTATAAATACATAAAGTTATATTATATTTTTTTTATATATCATAAAATAGCAAAAAAGCTGATGGATATCCTGATGGAAAGAGTCAACCATCGCCTATAGACACCAAAGATGCTAATGGTGCGTTGCTATCTTGTGGCGAGGTCTAATACCACATGCATAAGTTTACCGGCTATTACGGCAGGAATAGGTAAGGCGGTGGATACCAGACTCGGGCGAGAAAAATCTACCACCTAGTAGCCACGATGGTAGTGACTCTATAGTCAATCGGTCGCCTTTTACGACCTGCCTGGCAGAACGGCAGTTGGCCTATTCTTCAAAGGAGGCGGGACCAACACGCATTATATAAAACTATCGATCGCCCTCTGGTCTAAATTCGACTTTAATTCCATGGCTAGGTTTGACCGTAGACTAAATAATATAGTCTCTTCAAAGTTTGAAACACTAACTATAAACAAACTAGCATAGATATGTATATATAATGATGTATTAAATTGAATGGTTAGTGTGTGTATTGTTTATTTTCATTACGTCTTTTATGTGTTTTTCAATGTATATTATATATAAAATATCGTCCTCATCTACCTTACTCCTTCACTTTTTCTTACCTCGTATTTTTATAGAGCACATTAAAAACCAGTCACTATACATCACTTTCAAACATCTTAACTTGGTTTGTCACTTCTCTGTCAAACATCGTTCATTCTAATTAATGTGTCTAATATCTTTGTCGATCTTGCTTATTGGATCACTAGCTGTTGCCCGGACTTCGTTCGCGCGGACTTCGTTTACTCCGCACAGCTCCTCCCCCGTAGGTGACAGCGTGATAATATGTAGCCTATATGTTGACCCGACCTGTTAGTAATATTCATGCAAAATTTGAAGTAAATCCGTGCAGTACTTTTTGAGTTCACCCCGAAGATACATTGACTTTTCTACGATTTTATTATATGTATAGATTAATGACGTGTTTTTTATGCATTCATACAAATTCACGCAAATACGAGCTCCCTATTTTATATGAACTTTAGCTGTGCCAATTTCCTACTCCTCACTTTGCGTAAATTTTTTTTTTTTTTCAATTCGCTTGTCTTATCATTCGCTTGTCATGTCTTAATATATCTTATACTAGCTGCAGCGTACAGCCCGCTGCATCATAAAAGTTTTTGGCAAATCCCGCGGTATTAACTAAGGGATAATAAGTAGTCTATGTGTTATTCCGGCTCTTCAGCTACCTACATACTAAATTTCATCGTAATCGGTTCAGTAGTATTTACAAGTAGTAGTGAAAGAGTAGCAAACATCCATACATACATACTCCCAAACTTTCGCATTTATAATATTAGTAGGATTATCTTATATAACAGCTTTATTTATTTTATTTGATTAGGAAAATATACAGTATATATAACTTTAAATATGTATAACATTGTAATACATTTATACATATATTTACTAAGTTTTCATCATTATTTCTGTCGTGTCATCTTTATTTTTATTTTTTGTGTAAAATACTGAAATCACTAGCTGACCTGTGCAGCTTTGCCCGCCAGTAGAGTAACGTGTCATCTATATAATCTTTCTTATAAAATTCCTAGGAGCTGAAATATGTAATGAACCGTTATTAAAGCATTTTAGGTATTTATTTTGAAAAGAAAGTATGCAAACATGCAAAGGTCAAAACATCAGTTATATAACTACCTTCAAGACCCATTTTATCAAAATCTGTTTTTTAAACCGTTGACCGCCCCGTTGGTCGAGTGGTTAGCGACCCCGACTACGCAATCGACAGGGCTCGGGTTCGATCCACGACAGGGACAAGCATTTGTGTGATGAGCATAGATGTTTGTATTTCTGGGTTTGGGTGTTTATTATGTATTGAACAGTATTTATATATGTATTTCTATGTATTTGTATCGTCGACTAACACCCATAATACAAGCAAATAATTTGCTTACTTTGGGATTAGAGCAATAAGTGTAATTTGTCCCGTAAATATTAAAAAAAAAAAAATTCAATTATATATTTTTAATTACTTAGCTACACTTGAATATCTAATAAAAATAATTGGGATTGAGTTATTGAGATGTCAATATGGATCATAACCCTTGTTAGACACTTTTTTTTTTTTTTTTTTTATATATCATAAGATAGCAAACAAGCAGATGGGTCTCCTGATGGAAAGAGTCAACCATCGCCTATAGACACCAAAGATGTTAATGGTGCGTTGCTATCTTGTGGCGAGGTCTAATGCCACATGCATAAGTTTACCGGCTACCTTACCCTCCAAACCGGAACACGACAGCGACAAGCACTGACGCTATTGCGGCAGGAATAGGTAAGGCGGTGGTACCAGACCCGAGCGAGACAATGCAGAACACTGATAAAACCTGTGATCCGTGGTGAATTAGAACATCTTTTAACGTTCTGTTTAAGGCTTCTAACTGCCTCGTGGTCTGGGGTATACCTTTTTTGGTTGAGATGACGAGGTCTCGGGTTCGATCCCCAAGTCGGGTCAAAGTGTTATTGAGGTTTTTTCGAAGTTTTTCTCGAAAATCCAAAATCTTTGTTGCAGCTCGGATGTTAGCATAAAATATAAAATAATCGCTATAAATAGTCAATAATCTCAAAAAGAGAGTAATTACCACATACCCCGTGAATGCTAAAAGACACGCCATTGGGAAGGAAACGTGTTACCGTGCATATAAGCAAACGCTCCTATTACTGTTAAAAAATTCATACATTTATAGGTTATACTAGCTGTGGAAAAAATTCTAAAATAAAAACCCGCATAGTTCCCGTTCCCGTGGGATTTCCGGGATAAGAACTATCCTATGTCCTTTCTTGGGTCTCAAACTATATTTGTACCAAATTTTATCCAAATCGGTTCAGTGGTTTGGCCGTGAAAGCGTAACAGACAGACAGACAGACAGACTTACTTTCGCATTTATAATATTAGTATGGTTTATATTGGGAAAAAATATAAATTAACTATGTTGTACTGTTTTATCGTACCGAATGGGCTGACAAGGTTTAAAAATTACCCTTGAAATGATTTTATTTCATTGGTAAGTAGTATAACTCTATATTTCTATATGTAATTGTAAGCTGCGCTGCCAAGCAGAGATTGTCTTGAAAGGCGTATCCATTTATGCCGTGGTAATTACCATATCAAATACGTAACACTACAATTGATATAGTGCCCTTAACTGACCAGAAAGGTCCAGCTTTTAAAGCCGTTATTAATGACTGTAACTAAACCCTTTAACACAAAACGACATACTTATGACTATACATAAGTATATTCCGAACAGTAAATTCACTTTATTGTCACTCCAGCTAAAATAGCCACAAGGGAGAAATAAGAAAGTGATAATCAAATTGTGGGACATTTTGAACCTTATAACAAAATCGTTAAATCACCATTAACTTTTGGTTCACTTCCCAACTCAACACTTACCCCAATTCAATTAAACTCAAGCAAGTCCTTGTAAATAAACTATTTGGATAACAATCCAATTTCCCACTTTTAGTCGTGGATTTAAGATCGCAATTTGTTTAGCGACAAAAATGAGTTTGAGTATAAATTTATTATACTGGAGTGTTTTAATCAAAGTTTTTTTTATATATATTTCTGAATACTAAAGATAAAATCGTAGAGAGAGGAAAAAGGGATTTATTTCAAGAACTCTACAGAATTGCTGTTTACGTCGTTGAAGTAAATTAGTTGTAAAACAAAATTACTAGGTATTTTTCGTGTTGTTTTTCTCTAGCAAAAAAAAAATACCTTCAATACTAGGATTGCATCATAGTAAAAATCATGATCGCATGATAGAAGCGATAGTTGTTATTAGGTGGTTTAAATAGGGATCGTCACTTCGTTCGCTAATCGATAAAGCGGTGGATCGTAATATACTGTAACGTCTACTCTATAAAGGGTTACTTTTAAAGGTCCAGCCAAATTTTTAAATTAGGAACTAAATATTGCATTGAAAGTGCGTTTTATTTATTACTAGCTGACCCGGCAAACGTTGTTTGGCCTTACATATTAGGAATCCAAAGCGGACAAACAACGTGACACTTAATTTATATAAGTCTACGGGATTAAACTTTATATGGTGGTTAAGTATTCTTAAATTTTCTAATTTTTACGCGCAATTTTTTTAATGTTTTCTTTTATAAGAAACTTCTCCTTACAATTACAAATACAACAAAAAAATTACCGAAATTGGTCCAGCCATTCAGGCGTGATGTCGTGACCAAGGAAAATAGGGATTGATTTATGTATATATATTGTACAAGATAATCGAAAAATATTCGTTTAAAAATATCCCACTCAATTCGAGAATCGGATGCACCGAGTCTTGTGAATGAACTCTATGAAGCTGGCAGTGTGTTGTTATAATTACGATAGTAACTATTATGTAAGCCACGAAGATGTAATCTGTCGTACTAAGTATATTTTTCCGGATCACTTTTAATTTGGTTGAAAGCACTAAAATATTTTAGTTCGAATATTGCGTGATTGAATTTGCATCCAGTTTTGTTTTTTGTGTCGGATAAAAATGAAATTTTGAATATTTTAAATTAGTTTTTTTATTACAAAATCGAACATATTATCTATTCTGAATAGCCTCAGAAAATTTGGCTAGACTTTGAAAAGTATCACTAGTATTCCTGAGTCTGTGTTCCCCGACGAGTACAATCTGGGGATCTTCAAAAGAAGAGTGAACAGGTACCTAGCCAGAAAGCAGGCAAGTTAAGATTACTTAATCAA
The DNA here is from genome assembly GCA_036924255.1 of Apodemia mormo. Taxonomy (NCBI): domain Eukaryota; kingdom Metazoa; phylum Arthropoda; class Insecta; order Lepidoptera; family Riodinidae; genus Apodemia; species Apodemia mormo. Next base: position 10,428,233 of record JAUPFN010000002.1, read on the forward strand.
CTATTAAAACCTTGTAGTTTCTCCATGTCCGTCCGTCCATCCGTACGTACGCAGCCCAGCTCAGACATTATTCGTTATCATATAAGAAGCTGTAACTTGACTCGAATATAAGTAACGCCGACAAAATGTTAAAATCAAATTTTGAAAATATTTTTAGGGTACCTTATTATATTTAAAGAATTTAAAGGGTAAACTGTCATGGTGAAGTAGGCTTTATAAGTTTACGAGTAATCATCGACAAACTTATTAATTGCACTGCGTGAAGTTTTTACAGGCGGTGAACCTGTCTCCAAAAGGGGCCCGAGCTATATACAAAAAATGTTGCATTGTGGATACTACTAGATGGTACGGAAAAAATAATATATTGTAATTACTACTAGGTGGTACCGAAAAAACATATATTGTAATAAGTAACTACTAGGTGATAAGAGTCCTGCAATATCTCATCTGGGTTTAGTGCATCGTCGTACCTTATCCTGTCGTATGTGCTTCACATTATCGTGTTCAGATTTGGAGGGTAGATAGCCGGTAAATTATGCATGGGTAATATAACCGCCACATGGATAACAACGTGACATTAACATCTTTAATTTTTGTAGGAGTTGGATATGTTTTTTCATCAGGAAAATCATCTACTTGTTTACTATCTAATATAAAGTGCTGTTTTAATTTAATACAGGGCTTCCTCTAGCCCATAAAAATACTTTGTACAAAAAATAATACATATTTTTTTATTTAAAATTAGTTTTTTTTCAAACTAACTACCTAGTTCGTTGTTATTTCGTACGAAACTTGAAACACACTAGAAACATAAATTAGCGATCGCCTGTAGTTGAAATTCGATGATAGTTTAACAAAAACTTTTATGTTTGACAAGACTTTAGCTATAAAGAAAATATTATACATATGTGTATAATATCATGTTTGTATGTACGTCAAATGAATATAGTATATAATATTTATTTTTAGTTAATTAATTAATAATAATTATAAACACTAATAATTAAAAAATTAATAGTGTCAAATTTCATGCTCCATCAATTGCGCAATTATCGGAACAAAGATCTCACTTCTGGGATGGATCCGCCAAATACCAACTGACTTAAGACTATAGAGAGGCGTGCCAAGAGGCTCATAAACGACAATGATCTGGTAGGCAAAAAACTCCAGAGCCTCGCTCATCGACGCAGAGTGGCTAGTTTATCGGTTTTTTATCGGATACACTTTAGAGAGTGCGCTACGGAATTGCGCGACTCAATTCCGCCATCCCCGTTTTTCTATCGATCGTGGAGGTGCACAGATTCTAAGCATCGCTATATGGTGAACATTCCACGTACCAGGACAAAGCGATTCGACTCAATATTCTTCATTCGCATGCTTTTTGCATTCACCGCAAAGGACTGGAACATGCTTCTTGAGTTTGTGTTCCCTGACGAGTACAATCTGGAGATCTTCAAGAGATGAGTGAAAGTACCTTTTAGGGAAGCGCGTTCCATCATAAACCTCATCTTAGCTTACCATCAGGCGAGATCGAGGTCAAGCGCTTACCTATCGATAAAAAAAGAGTAAAAAAATTTTTCGTCACGTATTATATATAGAAAATCTGGTTGACCGAGCTTTGCTCGGTTTTTCACATTAGATAAACAATTGATTTTCTTAGTCTAACCTCAAAGCAAACACTCATTGACTTCGTGTTACTTAACCACGCCATCTGCTGGAATAACTTACAATACAAAAAATAGTATTATTATTCGCCAATAGATGTCAGGAAGAGTCATATTTTTCAGTTTTAATTGGGACTTTTATTATCGATAAAACACGAATAAAATGACATTTTCTAAAAATGATTCCTAGCTAGATCGATTTATCGCCCCCGAAACCCCCTTTATACTAAATTTCATGAAAATCGTTGGAGCCGATTCCGAGATTCCAATTATATATATACAAGAATTGCCCGTTTAAAGGTATTAGTGCAGTTTCATCACTTTCATCACTCACAACACCTTAGATTTTACGATACTATTGTTTTCACAGACATAGTATTCGATTGTAAGCGAAAGAATTACAACCTCATAGACAACTGACGCAGTACTAGATTATTTCAAAACAATTTCAACGAAATCTCAACGTTTGATAATGCTGCGGCCACACTGCGTCTATCGTCACAAAGCTTCGCGCAATGACACGATACATGCAGATGTGACCGGCTATAATCGGCTATTATCGCAAACATTGGACTATGTATGCCTTATCGCGCGGTTAGTCAAAGGGTTTTCACGCTAACAAATCGCGCTGCGTGGTTAGACTAGCGTTGTTTACTTCAGCCATTGTTTCAGTTCAGAAATTGCGTAAAGTGGTTTGGAACGATGAAATGGTAAGCTGAGCCCATCATAAGAGATACAAAAAATGTGAATCACAAATGTATATATATCCTTATCCTTCAGTAAAATATCCTTGGTGCTAATATGACTACAGCTTCTATCTCGAGTATTTTTTACTGTCAGATCGTACAAAGCTTCGACGCATATATTACTTCATGACGACAGACGCAAGTGCGGCCACAGCATAAATAGAATATAAAATGTGTATAAAAACTATGAAATCGAAAAAAAAATGTGTTTAAACTATTGAGTTTCTTAGGTTATTTGTTTGTATATGGTCTAAAAAAATATTCTCAAGGCGCTGTATCAATTAGGTTAATACCGTTTCCGGCACTCTGTATTCGTTCAAGCTTTTTTTTATATTATAAGATAGCAAACAAGCAGATGGGTCTCCTGATGGAAAGAGTCAGCCATCGCCTATAGACACCAAAGGTGTTAATGGTGCGTTGTTGTCTTGTGGCGAGGTCTAATGCCACATGCATAAGTTTACCAGCTACCTTACCCTCCAAACCGGAACACGACAGTGACAAGCACTAACGCTATTGCTGCAGGAATAGGTAAGGCGGTGGTACCAGACCCGGGCCAGACAACGCAGAACTCTACCACCTAGTAGCCACGATGTTAGTGACTTGTATAGCCAATCGATCGCCTTTTACGACATGCCTGGCAGAAAAGCAGTTGGTCTATTCTTCAAAGGAGCCCGGAACCAACACGAGGGACCAACCAACCGCTTCTTTTGAGGAATATATATTTTGTTGGGCATTTCATAAAAGACAAACAATTGGCTATACGTGGCATTACCATCGTCACTACTAACTGGTCTGGTCTGGAATCTCGCAACGTCGTTCCCAGGTTACAAATCCCTGTCGAAATAGCGTCAATATGACAGTATCATCGCAGCATATGGATAGCACTAATGAATTTTTTTGTGTCTGTAACGGTTCCCTATTTTCATTAGGGTAGCTATCAGCTTGTTTGCAATTTCGTAATCACTACATAGTATAAAACAAAATTACTTTCTCTGTCTGTCCATATATATATAGCTACCCTAATGGTAGCTATCAGCTTGTTTGCAATTTCGTAATCACTACATAGTATAAAACAAAATTACTTTCTCTGTCTGTCCATATGTACATATGTATGCTTAAATCTTTAAAACTACGCCACGGATTTTGATGCGGTTTTTTAATAGATATATTGATTATTGAGGAAGGTTTTAATATATAAACCTTTCCGATATTCCCACGGGAACAAAAGCTACGCGGGTGAAACTGCGGGCAGGTCGCTAGTAAAATAATATATTCAAAAATAATACCTTCTTTTTCGCTTCGTAAGGCAATAAACAAGTGTTGTATGGTTTCAAATGAAATAAAAGTCAAAAAGAGCTGTCGTACACCAATAATTTAATATTGCCTGCGCTTTAACGAAATACGAGAAGTTGGAGTGTGTTCACGAATGTTTGACGACCTAGCAACCTTTGATCTCACAAGTTCGAGAATTTGTGTACCAACTTGGAGCCATAAAGAACGCTATTCAATGTTTTGTAATATTTTTTTAGTTATAACATCTTTTGTGGGGAATTAAAATCTAAAAATATATCTCTTAAAAAATTTCATGGTTCAGCGGTTATTACGTTTTGCTGCGTTAATGAATTACCTTGTTCGATCACTGGATCGGAAAAAAGTTATCCAAGCCTCGTGAAACATACATAGATCTGAATAAATAAATATAAAACTATGTTGGAGAATAATTTTATATTACTACTAGCAGTTGCCCGCGACTTCGTCCGCGCGGTCTTTGTTTACTCCGCTCCTGTTGGTCATAGCAAGATATTATATAGCCTGTAACCTTCGTCGATAAATAGGCTATCCAACTCAAAAAGAATTATTAAAATCGGTTCAGCAGTTTTTGAGATTATCGCGTACAACCAACCAAACAAACAAACTCTACAATTATATAATATTAGTATAGATAGTGATAAGGTTTTAACAAAATATTTAAAGATTAATTACGTTACGTATATTTTTAATTTAAATCTTTAAAAAAGTTTGAATCTATAAAAACTTAAGTTTTTTTGAATTAATCTAGATAAAAAAACGCCTAAATATATTGATTTACTTTGATAAAAATAAAAGTGGCAAATATACTACCATAGTTATAATGGTTAATACTGGTGGTATATTAGTAGTGTCAGTATCAGACTGATGTTATAGAGAATACGGCACAGATACCCTCATGCTGTCCCATAAACAGTGTATTATAAAATCTACGAAGAAAATAACGTTTTCTAAGTTTTAGCGATTTGAAAATCTTGGATTTATAAAATCATGCTTCTTACTAGCACCAAATTAATTTTGTATTTAATTTTTCCAGGAGTTCATTTTTAAACTCGCTTTCTCAATAGCCACACAAACCTTTTTGTTTGTGAAATACTTTGGCATTATTATTTATCGTTTTTCTTATAAAGATATATTTGTAAGAATTTCATATTATTTGGTAACCTTGTTAGCTAAACATATCAAAGCTTTATTTTCTATTAACAAGGCCTCCCGTATTAATCACAAAATTTTCTGAGCGATAACTTTTCAATATTTTAACCATCAACAATAGACTTTATTGAAAACTTATAGATGATTGATGGATCCGTGGTTGATGAATCCATGGACACAATAGTTCTGTGATGAATTAAAAAAATTCAATAATAAAATCCGTCACTAAGCTCCTCATTAAAAGATTGCAAGATAATCCACGTGAAGATATTTGCGCTTTCTATAGTACATGAAGCGAAATTAGCTTCCCCATGCTGTTAGTTATTAAAAAGACTTATTTTTTGTAATAAATTTAATATAACCAATTTCAATAATTTACATTTAATAGCCTAAAAATAGTGAACAATCTAACTTATCAATTTCCTATAAATCTAGTTTTTTTAAAATACTGTTTTAATATCAGGCAATTTAGAATGAATCGTTCTAATAGACATGTTGTAGTTTCATAACCATTCATATCCGATAGTGAAAAGCACTGACGCTATTGCAATAGAAAAAGGCAAGGCGGAGGATTCACCATCTCATCGTCAATAGACGACGAACTCTACCAAGTAGTAGTCAGAATGTTAGTGATATGTTAGACCTTCAACAAGAATATCTTCGACATTCGAAAAGTTATTCATTCTGTATTTATGTGGTATTTAACTTAGTGTCGACGTTCACGTAATGAAAGATTCTATTCACACCAAATTGGTCATCCACGACTGTTCGATCTGTTTGTATTTACTTTGAACAAACAGTCAAACTCCATAACAGCTTACCTCATTCGGTTTTTCCGGTAGATTTGATATTGGAATTCTTAAGAGGAGTGTCAATAAAATTTTTAGAAGCCGACATTGTATTGTGGTGACCGCTTTCCATAACGGGTGACCCACCTGCTCGTATGCCTGCAATACTATAAAAAATATTCCTAAAGGAACCAACACGATATTTATTTTAACAAGCAAGCTATTGCAACATTTTAACAAAAACAACACAATTTTATCAATTCCATGCTCCATTCATTTTGTGGCGAAGCGTTGTGAAAATAAATGAAAAGTTCACTGAAAAACGGCAGTGGGTTTGAAGCCTGTTTGAATAACGTTTGTATCTAAGGTATATTGTTCTGTAAGCACATTATTTACGTGGTTGTTGCTATTTTTTCCCGCGACAGAGTCGTATCATAAATTTAACTATCGACTCTATGGTGCGATACGCCCACCATCGTAAAATGCACATTGCACGGTCTGTTTGTCTATAAATTTTGCAGACACATTGGGTGCAGCGGATTTGAGAGTTAAATGGATATTCGGGATTAATATCTTTTTAGTTTACTGTTACTTCGTTATATAAATTCTGTTACGAGTTCAGCTCGTAGCAGGCTATTAAGTCTATGAAATATTTTTTGTTATTATTTTCCTTAACTAGAATTGCGATATAAGACAACTTATAGAAAATATTAAGTGAGAAAATGAGTTTTGCTTCCTTCATACAACTCTCTTTCTTTCTCTATCTCTTTTCCTCTTTTTGTCTCCTATCTTAATTTTTCGATTTATTTCTTTTTTTTCTTTTAGATACGAATGTATATGTGCAAACGAATATCGAGATTACAGTAGACGATCGCGTTTTTTGTTTAGTATTAAAATATAAAGAATATTTTGACTGCATCGTGGTCTAGGGGTAGCCTATTCGGCTCAAATCATGAGGTCCCGGGATCACTTGCCGGGTCAGGCAAAAATGTTACTGAGGTGTTTTCGAGGATTTTCCCAAAAATCTCAGTAGCAACTCGGAGTCGGGCGGAGTAGTGGACCACTCCCGTGCCTTAGATGAGTACGTAAAGCTGTCGGTCGCGGTTATCGCTAGAAATAGTCGATAATCATTAACATGTCGATAAATGCGGCGATAAAGATCACCACTCATTTCCCCAACAGTCAAACTGGTTAATCGCGGTGAACTGGAAAGTCTATAGAAGTTCGGCTTACTCTGCCTACCCTGCAAAGTAACAGGTCGTGATGATACTTTTTTTTAAATCTCAGTAGTAGCTCCGAGTCTGACTGGTGGTATGTTTGCATTCCCGTGCCTCGGATGAGCCGTCGGTCCCGTTTATCGCTAGAAATAGTCGAAAACTTTTATCAGGTTGGTAAAATTCGGTGATAGGGATCACCGCTTATCTCGCCAACCGACAAACTGGTGAGCCACGCCAACCGACTTGAATCGTGGATGAGCCAGAAAATCTATAGACGTTCGGCTTGCTCTGCCTAGTGCTGCAAGGAAATCGGCAGTGATGATAGTAATGTTTTTATTTATTTGTTTAATATTTAGCAGTTTTTACAATTAACGATCAAAATTGTTAAGGGTGAGTGGCAAAGACTATGTATAGGGGATCAAGACTCATATCGTTGGCCCACCGCTCAGTACAATAGTGTCGTAAAGTTCTTTGGTTCACTACACCATCCCGCAAGAATTTTTTGCGTAGATATATGTATTCTCTATTTTTCATTATTTATTATCATTATTACAATTGTCATGAATTGACAACATTTCAAAAATATTAAGTCGCCAAAATAAAAATGCCATTTCTTTATTTTTCAGTCCTCATTAATAAGATTTTTTTTCTCGTTACACAATACTAGAGAAAAAAAATTATAATAAAAAACATGCTGTGACGTCACTTATACGGCAGAACAAGAAGATACTTTGCTAAAACGATAATGTCAAATATGTCAATCTTTCACTTAACCACTCTCCGTATTGTTTATTTGTGTTAGAAAATTATCAAATACCTGCTTCAGCGACTCCACTCTGCTCTATTTGTAATCGACACTTGGATTTATTTGATATTTCGCAATAATATCATTGCAAACTAGAACGCTTTATAGAAATATGATCAAATGTAAACAACGGTTTAAAGATTTACAATACTCGATGTGTATTTGATAAATGTCATAAATGACAAGTGCTTTTTTGGCAGATCACAAAAAGCAAAGGCGTAGCATCATTCAGCCGTATAAATGACGTCATTTGGCACTTACGTTTATTTAGAATTAGAATAAATTTAAAAATTAAAATAAATATCAAAATGAGAAAATAAAAAATACGGGTATTCTATTTTTCAATCTAGTTTAAGTTCAAAATATAATGGTGTTAAAAAAATGAAATGTCAATTACTGTCTGCACGACTCGGCATATCATAAGCGGCTAAGAAATGAGTAGACCGCGTGAACCTAAAAAAACCAAGTACGAGTATTATAAATTATGTAACTAAACCTAACATATACTAATGAGAATGTGTTTTAAAAATGTTTCTTGTTTTAAGAGCGAGTACATCACATTTTTCCATAAATGAGCAAATATTTTACGAACATACACAAGGTTCATGTAAACTGAAATATAATGGTTCAAATATGAATTTCTTTGAATTTTCTCTCAGAAAATCTCTTAGATTAATATTTTAAATTGCGCTTTTTGTAATAAAAATAATGTATTTATTTCATCAGAGTACCCTCAGACGAGAAAAATTTCATATGGTTTAAATGCCATGAAAGTAGATGGAACAGATAATTTTCGTAGTGACATTATTAAAAGTATTTTTTTTCCTGCAAATGACACTGAATATATCTACTTACTAAATTTCGATGTAGGCATTCCTTGTGCTTTATTAAACTTTGTTTAATTCCTGAAATTAAAGTCGACTCCACAAAGTCTTGTTTGTTTCTATAAAATTGTATGTTGTAATTTAGTAGATTTCTTAAAGCATACTTATATGTATATTTTATATATTTATCGCCTCTGTGGCCTAGTGGTCCGGTGTCGGTGTCGACCACAAGTCCCGGGTTCGACTCCCGGGTCGGGCATTACAAATGAGTTTTTTCAGTTTTCTGATAAAAACAACGTTGCCCGGGATCGGATAAGTGCCTGATTGGTGATGGACTTGTCATCTAATAATAATGTGATATTATGGGACTAAGTATATTCGGTTAATCGTGTGTGCACTTGTTTAACCTCTGCCCATCTTTTCGGAAATACGGGCTTGAAGATACTGTTATACTTATATAACAGTAACGGATATTATAGCTTTCTCGGAGTAAAATAAATTCTGTAATTTTGGTAAATCATAAAAATAAATAAGCGGCAGTTCGTTGTTTCTCTTGCAGGAAATTAAAGTGAACAAAAAAAACTGTTTTCGGTTCCGGTTGACCACGCCACCGGTTCTTCTCTATAAATAATTTAATAATATGCAATGATTATTTTAAATTTTAACACTTGTACTGTTTTACAATCATACACTACATATTTGTCATTAATTAACCAATCAGTTATCACTGATGATGTAGTAAATTGTGGAACCAGTTAGCTACTTCATTACATAGTATAAAACAAAGTCACTTTCTCTGTCTGTCCCTATGTCCTTATGTCCGTATGTATGCTCAAATCTTTAAAACTACGCAACGGATTTTGATGCGGTTTTTTAATAGATAGATTGATTCTTGAGAAAGGTTTTAATATATAAACCTTTCCGATATTCTTACAGGAACAAAAGATACGCGGGTGAAATCGCGGGCAGGTCGCTAGTAATTAATAAGATATTGTTAATATCTATAATTTACACTCTCCAACGTCGGCTTTAGGTGAAACTACGTAATTATCATTATTTTTTAATGATGCAGTAAAATGTAAAACTGATTATCTATTTAATTAAACACAAATATATTGTTTGTGAATAGTTGTGTAACAGTACAATTGTTAAATTTAAAATAATCATTAACAAATATATATCCTGTGAATTGTGAAACAGTAAAGTATTTTAATTTAAAATTATCTTTATGATCGAATTTCCCCAGGTTCCGAAGATGGAGGGTATAAATAATAATAGGCAGCACAATTCAAGCACAGTATATCTTCAGAACATCCTTTGGGGTTCGCTAATAACTCGCGTCATGGTGACAAATGTACCACAGCTCGCAGTTAGGTGTTAAATGGGATTGATGGTTCTGGCCGAAGACGCTCTCATAAATTTCACAAGCCATCTGCAGGGCGGTAACCTCTATTATGAATTATTTAAGGGAAATACAATGGAAGTTATTTGAATTCGTAAACTGCATGTAACTGAACCCATTCACTGAGTAATTCACGAACCTGACTACGCAATCGATAGACTTCTGTTTCGATTCCTGATATGGACAAGTGTTAGTGTTATAAATACATATGTTTTTTTTCTAAATCTAGGTGTTAATTAAATGTAGGTATTTTTTTATATCATATGATAGCAAACAAGCAGATGGGTCTCCTGATGGAAAGAGTCAACCATCGCCTATAGACACCAAAGGTGTTAATGTTGCGTTGCTATCTTGTGGCGAGGTCTAATGCCACATGCATAAGTTTACCGGCTACCTTACCCTCCAAACCGCAACACGACAGCGACAAGCACTGACGCTATTGCAGCAGGAAAAGGCAAGGCGGTGGTACCAGACCCGAGCGAGACAATGCAGAACTCTACCACCTAGTAGCCACGACGGTAGTGACTCGCATAGCCAATCGGTTGCCTTTTACGACCTGCCTGGCAGAACAGCATCTGGTCTTTTCTTTAAAGGAACCCGGAACCAACAAGGGGAAAATTAAATTCTATTAATATTTACATATTATTTATTAGTAGCATTGACTTATTAACAAGTATTATGGTATTACTGAAATCGTGTCATTTGGTTTACTAAATACTTGCTGCACCGTACAGTCTGCTGCATTATAAAAGTTTCTGGTAAGTCCTGCGGGAGCAACTGCGAACAAAATCAGGGATAAAAGTCACCTATGTGCTATTTCAGATCATCATCTGTATGTGCAAAATTTCATCCAAATCTGTTAAATAGTTGAGTTGAGTAACAATCATCTATTCATCCGTCTATACATCCAAACATACAAACTTTCCCATTTATAATATTAAATATTAATAAAGATACAAATATGTGCTAGCTGTTAACCGTGACTTTGTTGGTGTGACCTAAAAATCCAAAAATTAACCCATGTTATTAATGGATAGTGTTGCTTTCTAATGGCGAAATATTTTTACGATCAATTTTTAGTTTATATGTTAAAACTTTCAAAGAATTTTTTTCTTTTATATATAATGATGATAATAATAAGATAAGGGCCAGATACAGAAGGTGGCAGTGTGAACGGCACGTATTGTGATGATGTTACTTTCTCTGTCGCCCTGACCACCGGCAGCTTAACTGCAAGGCTCCCGCCGGTAGAAAATGTATTGTTATATATTTATTTTTATAATCTATCTATAAATATATAAAAATCAATTACTGTTGGTTAGTCTCGCTAAAACTCGAGAACGGCTGAACCGATTTGGCTAATTTTGGTTTTGAATTAATTGTTGCAGTCCAGGAAAGGGTTAAAAGGTCAGAAAATATTAAAAAAATAATAATAGTTAAAAAGGCAGAAACACGTTTTTTATTTAATTATAATAAGATTTTAAAATAATAATAAATTATCTTGGATATCGTTTACATTTATTTGATCTGAATGATCAAAAACTAAACGTACAAACGTATATGCTTACGTATGTAAATACACATGTAAATATATTTACAGTAGATCCCTTTGGAGGTAGAATCTTCACAATTTCTGCTGTTTTTTATGCTTACTCTACATTCACGATTCTCTATGCAGAAGTGCCAGTTTCAGAGACTTTCAGATTACACCCGCTTAATTTTTACTTCAGCCTTGATCTCCGGACTCCAGTACCTAGATCCTTCTACATTCGTAATCGAAACTTTCAATATAAAAATTACTTAATCGCTTTGTTGCTAAGCCTAATATTTTCAAACTGTTCTCTTCGTTATATTATTGCCTCGCATAAAATTGTAAAAGTAGTTTGGTGGCATGAACCGAATTTTCTCTCATCTCTATGATAAATAGGTAATAATTCTTTGTAATCCCAAACTACATTACTAGGTTCTACTATGCAGATACGATGTTATGTGTCTCGATTAGTGCAGTAACTACGTTAGTTTTCCAATACCGAAATTGAGTTACAAATTGCGATACTCGAATATGTTTTTGGATTCGGGAACAAATATTGAAAATAAGTAAAGAAAGTAATATGGAGGACATTACTTTTTCATTTATTCCTCCCGTATGAGGTAAAAAGAGTAACTCAAATTCATTTCTATACAAAACTATTGATTGAATACCACCGTATGAGCTTGTAGAGTGTAAGATACTAGGTGGTAGAGTTCTGCATTGTTGTTGGTTGGTCGGTTTGGAAGGTAAGGTAGCCGGTAAACTTACGCATATGGCATTAGACCTCGCCACAAGATAGCAATGCACCATTAACATTTTTGGTGTCTATAGGCGATGGATGACTCTTTCTATCAAGAGACCCATCTGCTTGTTTGCTATTTTATAATATAAAAAAAAAGTTACGAAATGTCCAAAACGTCTTAGTTCTAGAACAAGCACGAACGATGAAGTTATTGTAAACAACTGCAACCATGAATATTTTGGAAATAAAAAAGTAAGTTATTTGATTATTATTCATATAAATATGGCGTATGGACAAATGTAGAAATTTGTCCATACGCCGTATTTATTTATTTGATTATTATTCATATAAATACGGCGTATAGACAAATGTAGAAATTTATATTATAGTAGTATTATAGTATTATAGTGTAGATAAAATTTAAACTCTTGTGAAATGTCATTCTTCTGATAGTTTTTCTTTGTAAAATTATTTAATTGTATCTTTGATGATCATTTGGTCGCTTTTTACGATCTGCCTGACAGAACGGTAGTGGGTATATTCTTCAAAGGACCAACATGGGGGAAAATGATGGACTCTACTGATTAAGTACCATCGTAGTATACATAATGAAAAATAATAGTCAAGATGGTTAGTAGCGACTACTGTTTAGAGTTAATCGTTCAGTATTGCCATAATAGTCTAATATTGACGGCTTTATTATGGACGCATTATGAGTTTAAGTCCGGCGTTGAAAAATTTCATTTGTCTAAGAAAACATATCCGGGATTGAATGTATGCCCGATTCATTGATTAGTTGACCATCTGTCTTACCATGGGACCTAATAGTATTGATTAAGCATGAGGCTGTTTCCGTACCGTATGTTTTCAGTCTTCATATTTTGTTATTGTCATGTTACACTTTAAAGCAAAATGTAGCCGATAAACTTATGGGAAAATAGTAATGCATGATACGTCCATTAACAATTTTGGCGTCTATAGGCGAGGTGATCTCTTTCCAATAATAGAGTCATTTGCTAGTTCACTATCTATATTATATAATTAAAAGAGTTATGAAAACTGGACTGCACACCGTAGTCTTAATAATAAAAGTATTATAATATAGTAAGTAATTTAATTCCAGCAATATACGAAATTATGTTCTGCCCCCAGCTAATTTAATAGAACGGTAAACAAACCAAAAATAATATTTGTGGAACAACTTATTATCTGCAAACAATAACGTTGGATTAATGAGTTTTGTCCGATATAATATATTGTTACTAAAGAAATAATCGAAAGCTTTTAAAGCTTTACAAGTATCTTCACGCCCGTATCTCTAAAGGGTTAGACAGAAGAACGACCAATGCATCTACGATTAGCCGAAGATACTTAGTCCCAAAGTATGTTGCAAATCTATTGCCAACTGGACACTTATCCAATTACGAATACCTTTGTTTTTATCAGAAAACTAAAAAAATAGTACTTGAAATGCCCAAACCGAGAATATAACCCAGCACCTCGCGTATGCAACACCAACACCGGACCACTAGAACATAGAGGCGATTAAAAGCTAATAAGTAGATGACTCTCGTGATGTAAAAAAAAGTTAAAAGAAAGTATCTTCACGCCCTTATCCCTGAAGGGGTAGGCAGAAGTACAACAAGTGCACCCACGATTAGCCGAAGATACTTGGTCCCATAAATGTGATTCCATAAATGTGATAGGTGGCAAGCCTATCGCCAACCAGGCACTTTCGAATCCCGGGCAACTTTGTGTTTTATCAAAAAACTGAAAAAACACTTTTTTTAATTGCCCGACCCGGGAATCGAACCCGGGACCTCATGTGGTCAACGCCAACGTTGGACCAATAGACCACATAGGCGATCTCTTGATGTAAAGAGATAAAATGACCGCCAATAGGCAACAAATGGTCATTTTATATCACGTGGTAGCAAATAAAAAGATAGTTTTCCTGATGGGAAGACAAAACTATTGTCTATGGGTACTAAAGATGTCAATGGTGCGTTGCTATTTCTATTGTGAGTTTGGAATCAGGGCTTAAAACCCTTTCAAAAATACCGGTTTATGAGGCTATTAGCGGTTTTTATAAAAAGTTTCGCTTGGAGCGTATCTGGGCTAGGAGCACTTTATATACATAGTTAACCTGGTTTAAGCCAAAATCACGAATGGCACGATTCACATATAAATGTGGGCAATATTTAAGAGCGGCGAACACCAAAAATAAATTTAAATTAATCTCTATCAGTTTATTGAGCCAACCATTAAAAAACGATATTTTAAGGTTAAGGTAGAGCCAAACCTTTATAAATCGCTTTTTATGTACTTACGATGATTTAAGTTTGAATAAGTTTACCGGCTACCTTATCCAAATTTGGAAAGCATTGTTACTATTGGCCTCGGGCTACTCCCGATATTTCCTATGTGAAGTAGTAGTAGTAGTTGCATATCTTGGTTGAGACGCTGCAGAACTCTACCACGGTGTTTTTTTATATATATCATAAGATAGCAAACAAGCAGATGGGTCTTGATGGAAAGAGTCAACCATCGCCTATAAACACCAAAGATGTTAATGGTGCGTTGCTTGGGGCGAGGTCTAATGTCACATGCATAAGTTTATCACCTACCTCACTCTCCAAACCGGAATACGACAGTGACAAGCACTGACGCTATTACAGCAGGAATAGGTAAGGTGGTAGTACTAGACCCGTAGCCACGATAGTAGTGACTCGCGTAGCCAATTGGACGCTTTTTACGACCTGCCTGGCAGAACGGTAATTGGCTTATTCTTCACAGAACACTTGCACAGAACACAGAACATTTAACCTCAAAGAGTTCAAAAATCTAAAGTTTATATACTCTATATACTCTATCACCTAGTAAAATTTAATATAATAAAGGTTAATGATACCTTAACCTTAAAAATACCGGTTTCCTAATGAAGCAGAATTATAAGGGATATAAATTGACAACAGGTGTTTAAGAATTAAGTTTGAGTAATTATATGTGTATTTCTATATATTAGCGATCACCCTGTGGTCAAAATTTGACCATAGAGTAAGTAATAATATTTATTTCAAATTTGACAACAGACCTACTTCTAAAGAAAAAAGTATACATGGGTGTATACTATATATAAAATTTACACGCACTACATTAATTTGATATACACGTTAATGTTAATTTTTAGGGTGTTGTACCCAAAGGGTAAAATGGAACCCTATTACTAAGACACCGCTGTCAGTCCGTCCGTCTATCTGTCTGTATGTCCATCTGTCACAAGGCTGCATCTCATGTACCGTGATAGACAGTTGACATTTTTACAGAGCTGTATTTCTGTTGTAGCTATAACAACAAATACTAAAAAGAGAAATATTAACGGTGGTGGGGGTTGTTTTCATACTTTAACAAAGGAGGTGATCTGTAAGCACAGAGGCTCCATCGTAATGATCAATAATACTACCAGGGAGGTTGTTTTCATAGTTTACAAAGGAGGTGATCTGTAAGCACAGAGGCTCCATCGTAATGATCAATAATACTACCAGGGAGGTTGTTTTCATAGTTTACAAAGGAGGTGATCTGTAAGCACAGAGGCTCTATCTTAATGATAAATATTACTACCAGGTCCCGTGGACTTATAAAATACAAGAGGTGTTTAAGTCACTTAGTCCCTTACCCGGACTTTGATTAATGGTTGAGCTCTTTTCATGCACTATCTTATAACTTAAATTTAAAACTGTAGTTTCAATCGCAAAACTAATAAACGAATAGCGCTTGTAGCATTACATCCCTGCTACTCACGTAAAACCATCAAAATTGTTAGATTGTGATGACGGTGCTCATCTCTTTCCATAAGGAGAACTATCTTCTTGTTTGCTATCCTATAAAATAATAATAATTTCAACACAATAAAACTACAACAACTAACTTCCAATGTCTAGTATTTTTCAAACCTTCACCAAATGTAATTAAAACCATGTATCAAAATCGCCTCATAATGACTGAGTTATGAGGTAACAAACATAAAATATGATAATAAATCCACTTAAGACGTAGTAGAGCTCTACCATTTTGTAGATACGATTAGTTAAAAATAATTACAAATTTCAAATGAAATAATTACCAGTGGAAAAATTAAGGATAAACAAAATATTATTCTACGAAATGTAAAATAAAAAGCTTTTAAATAATATTACGTTTTATTACAAAAGTAAACAAACAACAGACAAACTTGAATGTTTTAATTGAAACTTCAAAACGAGTCGCAATCTCGAACTTTGTTACAATTAAACTTGACGTAAGCAATAATGAAATGTTGCCTTCAAATTGAAATAATACAAATTTGCACGTTTTAATATAAACAAAGACCAAAGCTGAAAATCCAATTAATTAGTATTAATTAATTGTAACGAAAACAAATGAATTCATTTAGTAAAACGTTCGCAACACGTATCAACAAATACGGAAATGGTTGGGTTTCATAGTCATCTTAATAAGTGAAGGAAAAGTACCACCTAAATACCATATCTTTATGTCATTGCAGTGGGAGTGGATATCCATTTACTAATGCGTGAAGTGAAAATTTTGATCCCTACTCTTTAAAGAAATTGCGCGTACTGAGCATCAAAAGATATGCTAAACTTCACTATTATACGATAAGATCACGGATTAAATGGATACGCCTTTTAAGGCAATTACTTAGTTTGTCAGTGTAGCTTGTATGTACACACAGAAATACAGAGTAATACTACTTACCGATGAAATAAAATCACTTCAAGGGTAATTTTTAAACCTTGTCATCCCATTCGGTACGATAGAACAGTACAACATGGTTTATTTATATTTTTTTACGATATAATATATCTATAAATGTATGATACTTTTAACATTGATAGGAGCGTTTGCTCATATGTGCGGTGACATGTTTTCTTCCCAATGACGTGTATTTTAATATTCATGTGGTCTGTGGATAAGATTAAATATAAATATCATCGGACAAATTACATGAACTGACAAAACATACTAGCCCCAAAGGAAGTAAATTTTTTGATTGTAATGTGGGTGTTAAACAATGATAAAGATCAGGGCTTGTTAAACGAACAATTTTTAACCCTAAACTAGCGCAAGTACAAGAAGCGTTTTATTAAGGTTTGACTCACGAATTAAATGGATACACATTTTAAGACAATTTCTTTCTTGCATTTACACACAAAAATACAGAGCTATAGTAGTTACCGATGAAATAAAATTACTTCAAGAGTAATTTATAAATCTTGTCATCTCATTCGGTGCATTAAAACCATACAACTTGGTTTTTTTTTTTTCATGATAAAATAAATCTGCAAATGTATGACATTTTTAGCAGACATTGGAGCGTTTACTCATATGCGCGCTGACACGTTTCCTTCCCAATGGCGTATCTATAAGTATTCATGTGGTCTGTATATTGACTCTATTTTAGTTTTAAGAAATACCGATTTCCGTACGAAACAAAATTATAAAAGTTTTTAATCAATAAACTGGTTTAAGAAAGTTTTTTAAAAAAATTCTTTAATACAACTGATATCAATTCTAATTTTTGCTTGCATCGTATGTGACATACTTTTCACGCTTTTAGCTTAAACCGGTTTGTTTAAATATATGAAGCGCTCAGCGCATTATCAGATTCAAGGATTCTACTGACATTATTCCAAGCAGAGAAAGTCCATTTAAATTTTTTCTTTTCTAAAGAATCTAACCCATGACCCCATGATCAAGAGACAAACGAATGAACTGTTAGACCCTTAAAACAGTAAGCACAGCAAACAAGCGACTGATAGGTAATATTTGCTGAGGCCACTTGATAGCAATAAGTCAACACTTAGCAAGATATCAGCAATGCAATGCTGACGTTTGGGCTTAGAACCCATCTTAAAAGTGTTTATTTTAAACCCTACACTTAATTCAGGGTAATATCTGAAGCCTGAAATGAAAAAGAAAATAAATGGCCAAAACTTGAATTTAAAGTATCTGTTGTAATAGGATCATCAGGCGTCGGATAGGAATTTACATAGACTTATAAACCTATTGGCTGTGATCACAGTTGGGAAATAGTCAACCGTGGTCTTCGTAAGCGGCTGAAAAAACTGGGAATCTTCCTCTAAAAAATCCTCTTGCAAATTCTCTTAAAAAATGTAAAGGAAATGTAAAAAAAAGTATCTTCATGCCTGTATCCCCGAAGTGGTAGGCAGATGTGCATGTGCAATTACGATTAGCCGAAGATACTTTGTCTCACAATAAGATAGGTGGCCAGCGGTAGGCAATACAACCGGGCACTTTTCCAATCCCAGACAAAACAAGGACAACCAAAAAAACACATTTTTTGATTTGCCAGACGCAGGATTCGAACCCGGGACTTCATGTGGGTAACGCCAACATCGGACCACAGAGCCGATAATATAGGAACATGATACGGTATTGGTCTAATTTTACTAAGGAATTTTGACATTAGTTAGATACATTTTTTTAAATTAGTTAGTTAGATACATTCGTTAGAAATAAATAGCTATTCTGTCATTTACTTAAACTGATTATGAATGAAGAAATGATATAATTAAAGAAGCGTCTTACAAGCAATACGCTGAATCATCCATGCGCGAGTTATACACACTTTTACCAACTTTTCGTATATTTTTACAGCGGGATTCTTGGCGTTATTTATTGCTATTCATTACTGACCACCAATCACTGACCCTTACTTCCCACCTCAAGATCTCTTACCTTTGTAACATATGTTTGCAACGTTGATTCTAACAAAATATGATATTTATCAGCACATTTGATAAGGAAACATAGACTGTGTGTAACTGCAATACAATACAATTTGGATCATTAGTATTATAAGTAGGGACCTTTTCAAGACACGTGGAAATGTTTAGCTTTGTCATCTATTTCTAAGGTAAAATAGTATTCGCAAATGATAATATTAATGAAGATCTGTATGTTCTTTTAGATGAAGCATTAAAATAAAGTGTAATGTGAGTTGATGCGTTCAAGTTTACAATGTATTTTGATTGTAATATTCTTTTGTCTTTGTTGTATTCGAGGCAAACGTCTAAATGCTATAAATATACGAGTATCAGAAGAATAAATGCGTTATTATTCTATGGAGTAAATGGTTTCAAATTATTAGGGAGTAATTGTTTACACTAGTCGGTATTTTATACCAGGTTCACAATTGAAACCGATAGGTGACGCTGCGTTCGGGTCGTGAATATAAGAATAGAAGTAGATGATAAGTAAATGGTTTCAAATTATTAGGGAGTGATTGTTCACGCTAGTCGGTATTTTATGCCAGGTTCACAATTGAAACCGATAGGTGACGCTGCGTTCGGGTCGTGAGTATAAGAATAAAAGTAGATGATAAGTAAATGGTTTTAAAGTTAGAGTAATAAATGCGTTACTATTCTATGGTTTCAAATTATTAGAGAGTAATTATTCACGCTAGTCGGTATTTTATGCCAGATTCACAATTGAAACCGATAGGTGACGCTGCGTTCTGATCGTGAGTGTTAGAATAAAAATATATGTTATATAATAAATAGTTCCAAATTATTAGGGAGTGATTGTTCACGCTAATCGGTATTTTATGATAGATTCACAATAGAAACAGATGGGTATCTCTGCGTAGTGTGCTACGCGGGCGGGGTTTCAGGGATGGCTTGAAGGGTCAACAGTTTACGGATTTTTTTTCTCGCGAATCCCAAAGTATGGGGTATTTTTGGATATTTTTTAAAAAATATTGCGGTTTATAAAACAATTCTTTGACTAAGGGATCCATTTGTGAAATAATAATTTAATGAGGTCGAAATTCTACCAATTCTGAACAATAAAATCTCTTCTAAATGTAACAACAAAAAAGATTTTAACTTATAAACAAAGTAGTATATATGTGTATATATTATCACGAATATCAAACGAATGTTTATTTATGTGAGTAATGTTTACTTTTTCCTAATTTAATGTGTATGAATACCTATTATGGAAAAAGATTAGGGTTTTGCAGTCCTCTGCAATGTAAGCTTTAACTATGGCAAATGTAATACTTTACCACTCGCGTACTTGTCTTAAAAAGGAGTACAATTCTTTTCCTACGCGTATTAATATATAGATGTACCCATTAACCAAAGCATTCACTATTATAATACAAGCTAAGAATAATATCAACACATATAAGAAACCTGGAAAATTAATAAGTTCACTGCCCGTATATAGGTCGTAATTTTCACTGTTCATTCAAAGAATCCATAAACCTTTTATGGCGGACGTAAGACCGATTTTCTTGTCGTCGTCAAGAATACTTCATTTGTCCAGTTTATAGCCTTTCAAGATGTGTATATGAGAGGGATATAAAATAGTAGGTTATTTCGTGCGTAAATTATTTTATGCTTGTCATTACACATTTTTCTTATCTACGTTTGAAGCAGAAACTGTGTACTCCTTATAACGACCCTAGTTGGTCGGGGCTCCTTTGAAAAATAGACCAACTGCCGTTCTGCCAGGCAGGTCGAAAATGGCGACTGATTGGCTATACGTGTTACTATCCACACCACCACCATCATCGGTAGTGAGACGTATAGCCAATAGCCCAGGTATTTGATACCATCGCCTTTCTTATTTTTGCCGCAATAGCGTCAGTGCTTGTCATTATCGTATTCCAGTTTGGAGTATAAGCTAGCTGGTAGGCTTAAGGATGGAGCATTACCATCCCGCCATACAGATAGCAACGCACCTTTAACACCTTTGGTGTCTATTAGGCGATGGTTTCTTTTTCCATTGGGAGAGCTACCAGCTTGTTTGCATTGTAATGATATAAAAAGGAATAAAGAAGCGTGAAATTTGGCACATTTGATTGCCCCATTTTTCAGGTCTTCACTGCATCTATTTGACCGCCCGTGGGTCGAGTGGTTAGCGAGCGAACCTAAGAATCGATGGGGCTCAGTTTCGACTTCTGACGGGGACAAACATTTGTGTGATGAGCAGTAAATACTTTTATTTATATATATATATATATATATATATATATATATATATATATAATAAAAAGACTGCTATATGATTCTAAGTGTTATACCTACACTGAAATTATCGCTAAAAAAATACATGATAATATGTGCATCAGCCGTCATATTATCAATTAAATATTGCTTTGTATCCTTTTTATCCTTGCTTGCTTTGTATATTTTTTATAAAGATATCCTTTTTGCACGTAGCAGATATTCATTTAACAACGACGATATAATTAAAAATGAATATTGCCCAATTACATAGTAAACCTCAACGAAATTCGTGTAGTAATATTCAAAACATACAGTCACCGCGATTCATATCTCTGTCCGCTCTCTGTCCGCTGTCTCCTACTCTGCCAACAATATGCTTATTTATTTTTTTATTTTATTTTATGTCATAAGATAGCAAACAAGCAGATGGGTCTCCTGATGGAAAAAACCATCGCCTATAGACACCAAAGATGTTAATGGTGCGTTGCTATCTTGTGGCGAGGTATAATGCCACATGCATAAGTTTACCGGCTACCTTACCCTCCAAACCGGAACACGACAGCGACAAGCACTGACGCTATTGCGGCAGGAATAGGTAAGGCGGTGGTACCAGACCCGGGCGAGACAATGCAGAAATCTACCACCTAGTAGCCACGATGGTAGTGACTGGATAGCCGATCGGTCGCCTTTTACGACCTGCCTGGCAGAATGGCATTTTCTACAAAGGGGGCCGGGACCAACACGGCGAAAAAAGCCCAATGAACGATAAAAAACCCACAGTAACGATCATTTAGACCATCTGCTTAAGTTCATTTCAAAATATAAAAATACCTTTCTATTGAATTTTTCAAAACTAAAAAATAATATCAAGGGGTCCTACGAAAGTTGTCATTACTTAAAAAAAACGACTTTTGTTTTATTTATGAAAATGACTCCACTTTTATAGATCTCTTAATAACACGAAGAATAAAAATGAAATTTATATTAGAAATATCCAACTTCTAAAAGAAATTCCATTTTTATTCTTCGTGTTATTAAAAGATCAAATTAAAATTTTAAATTAAAAAAAAATTAAAAGATCAAAGATAAACAAAACAAAAAACGCATTTTTAAGTTACGATAACTTACGTATATGTAAAAAAGAAATACAATTAACAAGTGCATTTTAAAGTTATTCAAATGTATATTTAATGCCAATTAGTGGATAAAAATGGTATGAATCAATACCAATATCAAAGAGCGAAAAACAATACATTTAAAGCCCTTCAGTGCAATCAAAATAATCAGATTACGCGTGTTGCAGCATGTCACACAGAAAAATTGGAGCGTCTATATTCAAATAATTGAATTATTATCCTAATTGAATATGACGTTCTGTTGAATTCCTGTTTGTTACGAAAGGCTTATATCGTGAAAAAAGAAAAAATGATTTTATTATGTCTATATATTTCACTTGAGGTTTAACATACTATCAACTCTGAATAGCGTCAATACTTAGTAAAACTTTATATATGCAAAAAATAGTTAGGTACTTAAATTTTGACATAATAATCTAACAAAAATAATAAATACGGATACTCATATAAAGATTTGATGGAGCGATTTGCCACCTCCCGTGGAATATGTAAGTGTAGCGCGTGCTTGTCGCCTGCACGGTAACCATATTTTTTAAATATTAGTACACTAATTTCATTGAGGTTTACGATGAAGTTAAGCAATTTTTAAGCAAAATTCTCTATTTATTATAGTTTTGTTAGTTATAAATGACCATTAACTATCGTATTCTATATTATGTACAGACTTTTAGTTGTCAACGTAAGCTCTTTAACATAACATGTATTATTGTCTCATTGGGGCTAAGAAGCCCTTATGACGAGTTAAAGAGCTAAACCGTTTAGTGCTAGTAAATAAAAGTAGTAAAACAGTACAAGTGTTTAAAGTACACATAAATCTATATATTAATATGTGAAGGAAAAACTTTGGCCCTCTTTTTAAGGAAATTGCGTGAATGGTGGAGTGTGAAATTTGGCACATTTAAAGATTACATTGTGGAGGACTGCAGAAATCTAATGTTTTTAAATAAAATTCATTACAACTGTATTAAATTAATGAAAATAAACATTACACACAGTTTTAATTAATTCATGTGACATTACAGAATAATATACACACATGTATAACGTTTTCTTTACGGCTAAAGTCAGTTGTCAAACATAAAAGAGATTTTACTGTTTAGTCTATGGTCAAATTTCGGCCACAGGCGATATATATCCGTGTGGTAAGAATTTATGCCAAGTACACAAGGTTACCAGCGACTTATCGGTTCAAACCGAAATACGACAGTGACAAGCAGTCACCCCCTGTCACGCTCTTTCTGTGTTCAGCCGAGTTCCGAATAGACCATCCGAATCTGTTTATAGATAAAAATTGGTTATACGAGTCTTTTCCATACAAGCTACAATAGTGTCAATATCTGCCACTCCCAGGTTCCGGTTTGGAGAGTAAAGTAGCTGGTAAGCTTATCAGAAATCAGAAGTACTTTATTCAATAAAACTTTCACAAGTTATTTTGACGCGTCAATATTTTTTGAGCTACTACCGGATCAAAAACGCGGCCATACATTGAGAAGATCCAACGGAAAAAACTCAGCGAGCTTGTTTTTTTTCATAATAATCATTTTATTTTTTTCACAATATCACATTATTACAAGATTACAAAAAATATATGAGATTGGTATCAGGAGCTATTGATCCCAGGCTTGTTTGTCTGCTGAATAATCTGAAATTTTATCGTAGCGTTTTTACACAGTTTTGTTCACAACACATCTTCAATATGTGGCATTACTATCATGCTACGATAGCTACGAACCAGTAAAATTTTTGGTGTTTATGGGCGATGATTTTTTTCTTTTCATCAAAAGAGCTGCCGGCTTCATTGCTATTTTATGACATAAAAAAAATATGAACCAATATAGGGAACAGTATAAAGAATGCCCCGTATTTTTTATATATATAATTTTTGTACCGAAATAGGATAGAAAAATCATTGATTCTGTTACAAAAAGCAAGGCAGTGGTACCAAATTTAGGTGAAACGTTGTAGAATTTTATCGCCTAATAAGTCACAGTAGTAGAGACACGTTTGGTTTTTTGTTTTTTTACACAAAATAGCAAACAAGCAGATGGCTCTCATGATGGAAAGAGACAACCATCGCCTATAAACACCGAAGATGTTAATCGCGCGTTACTATTCTTATAGCAGAGTGTTAATACCATATGCATAAGAAAGTAAGGCGGTGGTACCCGCAACCCGACTCGGGCGAGTCAATAAAAAACCTTACTACCTAGTAGCCACGATATTAGTCATTAGCCTAGCCAGTCGTTCGCCTCTACGAACTGCCTAGAACGGCAAATGGTCTATTCTTCAAAGGAAGCCCGAACCAATATGGAATTACTTTTCAATTACCATTTACAAAATTCAAGTCGCAAGGATTATAAAAAAGAACGAGAACTGACAACAAAAATAAATTGGAATAGTTTGAATCGTTATAAGTTAACGTAGAATTTTTCACGTGGTATTTTTTACCTTAAATATAACTCCATATTTTTTACCAAATGCCGACGTTAAACAGTGTTAAGTTTACTTCAAAAAGAAATTTATTTTCGCAATAAATCAAACCTTTTTTATTCCATCTTCATCAACTCGGTGTTTAAACTGGAGATTTTTACAAACAAATCATCTAAGTCGTTATTTATTTGAAGTCGCTTAAGAGTCGACCCTCTGAGCGTTGAGGTGAAAGTAATCGCCGTATCAAAGCGAAATTTGTCAAAAACACGGCATCGCGTGAACTTCCGTCAATTCTCTCCAATTAATAACTTTTGCTTGTCTCTTTTCGTCTCTCTGTGATTTCAATATTGTCATCCCACTCGTGTCCCCTTGTTTGAGGATCCCCGTTGAGATAGAATATTGCCACTTTGTCGCGCCGTCTCCCACGGGCTGTTTATATATTGAGAAGTTGCAATTTTTCAAACACTAGAATATCTCGCCAGCATCTATATTGATATTTTAGAAATAAAAAAAACTCTGTTATATAGGGTGGTGCAGTAAATGAAAATAAAGACGTATCTCATTTTTAGGGTTCCCAAGTAAACTAGGAACGTAATATTTTATCACTTATGCACTTGTACTAGTATTGTATATGTACTATATTGTAACAGTACAAGTGCATAAGTGATAAAATATTACATTAAAATGGAGTTTCACCAAGTGCCGACAATGAAAAGTGTAGAATTTATAAATTAGGAACCCTTATAATTTCGCTTTGTCCGTCCGTCCATCCGCAATCTAGCTCGGAGATCCTTAGTAGTAGAAAGCTGTAATTTTTTTTATTATCGATAGGGAAGCGCTTGACCACGATCGCACCTGATGGTAAGCTAAGATGCGGCCTAAGATAGAACGCGCTTCCCTAGAAGGTACGTGTTTACTCTTCTCTTGAAGATCCCTGGATTGTACTCGTCGGGAAACACAGACTTAGGAAGCTTGTTCCAGTCCCTTGCGATTATTACCGACCTACGTAAACAAAACATCTTGCAGTGCAGCCCTACATAAGGTTTAAGTATACAAGCTTCTAAATAGGAATACCAAAATTACCATCTACAAAATCATCATCCGTCCAATTCTGATATACGGTTGCGAACCTTGGACACTTACTCAAAGAGGAGAACAAGCTCCTGGTCATGGTAAGAAAAATATACCGTAAGATTCTGGGATCAACTAAAAGTCAGAATGACAGCTGGAGAATAAAAACGAATGCCGACATTGAAGATCTAGTGTCTAAGCCAAATATCATCGGCGCCACCAAATCCCGTCGGCTGCTGCGGCTTGGACACGTTGAATGCATGGTGGTGGCACGTTGAATGCATGAAAGAGTGTATCTGGGTCGAAAAACAATGAAATAATTAGGCTGGCTTGCACTAATTATTTAATTTTTTTAAAGCTGTAACAAAAGTTATTTAAAAAAGAGTATAAAATTTGGCACAGCACAGCAAAGTTTATATTGTTGACCTAATGTTTTCAAATTATGTGCTCTTGATATACAAAAAATTAATAAAAATAAACGTTACACACGCTAAAGAACACGGGCAAGTCTCCATACATTGTTTTTTTAGTTATTACCTTAAAGTTTAATATATTCCTTAAGATTCTATATCAACTCCTTAACTTATCCGCATTTAACAAATATTTTTTTAACTTGGGGAATAGTAGTTAAATAAAGTTAGAATTTAGATAAGGTTAACGTAAACAATCAGTTCTCTCCTTGGTAGTATGTGGTTAGGTATTTATCTTGTCGTTGGGTGTCTTCAGTACAACAGCTGCTAATCTCAGAAATCTAAGTTAGATTGACAGGATTCTGAGCTAAGATTTTTGCGAAGACACTTTATAGATACTTAAAAGAACAAAAAATAAATTAGCATTAACCAATTTTTAATACAAAAACAGGGAGAATTTTTATTTGATATTTATAATGAAAATTATGATATATATATTTATTGTTGTTTTAATAAAAATGTAATTAAAATTTTATACAATGGTAACACTTAAATATGATGATGGAATTCAATCAAATTATAATCTCAATATTTTTTATATGATTGTCCCTAGCGATATATTTTGTTTAATTGATTTAAAAATTGTAGAAAATTATTTTAGTTTATCTAATATTCGTCACTCCATGAGACACGCAAGGGATGTACAAAAGCAAAATGGGCTGTGTTCTTTATATGACATACATACATGATAATATACATACATGTATACAAGTTTCTTTGCACCTAAAGTCTGTTGTCAAAGACAAAAATTGTCTTATTGTTTTGTCTAACGTCGAATTTCGGCCACACGGCTTACGCTAGTTTATTTTACGCTAATTTGGTTTATGAAGTAACTATTTAATAATCTGTGGTTTGGTGCAAAAGTATGTGTGCAAAATTTAAATAAATAAATAAACCTTAACCTTAAAAAATTAAATCTACCCTTTATTAAACCGTATCTATCCCGTGGTTGTCCGAGCCGATTCCCCGAGTTGGTCCTGGGCTCCTTTGAAGAATAGTCCAACTGACGTTCCGCCTGTTATATATATATATATACATATATACATACATATATATATATATATATATATATATATATATATATATATATATATATATATGTATATATATATATATATATATATATATATATATATAGTTTAGTTTAGTTAGTTATTATTATCGATAGGCAAGCGCTTGACCAGGATCTCGCCTGATGATAAGCTAAGATGCGGCCTAAAATGGAACGCGCTTCCCTAGAAGGTACCTGTTTACTCTTCTCTTGAAGATCCCTGGATTGTACTCGTCGGGGAATACAGACTCAGGAAGCTTGTTCCGGTCCCTTGCGGTTTGAATAAAAAATAGTCCAACTGACGTTCTGCCAGGCAGGTCGTAACAGGCGACCGATTGGTAATACGAGTCACTACCATCGTGGCTACTAGGTGGTAGAGTTCTGCATTGTCTCGCCCGGGTCTGGTACCACCGCCTTACCTATTCCTGCCGCAATAACGTCAGTGCTTGTCACTGTCGTGTTCTGGTTTGGAGGGTAAGATAGCCGGTAAACATACATGCATTTATTGTGCACATAATTACAGTAAAAAGTTTATATATAATTCTTACGAACTAAGAGGCGAACGATGGGCTATGCAAGACATTACCATCGTGGCTACTATATGGTAGAGATTTCCTTGTCTCGCACGGGTCAAGTACCACCTTACCTTTTCTTATTGCAATAGCGTCAGTTCCATTAATATCTTTGGTGTCTATAAACGATGGTTTTCCCATCAGGTGCTACCTTATAATATTAAAATATTATTTCGTCAAATATTTGGATGAGATTTAAATCTAACATCCTTCAGTATGAGACCGCTAGAATTTATTTCTTGCGCGTTAGTTTTTGTGCTGCGGTAACTCCTAAGTCGTTCATATAAATTGTATGGTATAAATGACTATTATAATGTGCATGAAATGCTTAAGTTGTTTAACGTATTTAATTTTATAAAAATTTATCACCTCTAGTCCGGTGGTCCGGTGTCGGTATTGATTACGTGAGGTCCTAGGTTCGATTTCCAGGTCTGGCAATTCAAAAATATTATTAAAAATTTTCAGTTTTCTGATAAAACCAACGTTGTCTGGGATTATTGGAAAAGTGCCCGATTGGCGAGGCGATAGGCTTAACTGACACGCGCAGCTTCGCCCGCGAGTAGATTAACATACTATCAATACAGTTTTTTAAACAAACTTTTACCGCTTACAACCCTTCAAGGGTTAATTTCTAGAATAACAGTTATCTAGCTTATATTTGACACCACTTCTTTCAACCCTTCAGGGGTTGATTTCTGGAAAAATAATGTTTTAGCTTATTTCACCCCGGAACTTCAACTATCTCCATGTCAAATTTCATCAAGATCTGTTCAGCATTTTAGCCGTGAAAGCATAACAAAGAGACATATTTTCGCATTTATGATATTAGTTTAAATCACTTTGTTTAGTTTTAAGCATAAAAGTTCTCGTTAGTTATAGTCGTTCAAACGTGTCTGATGTAATATTTAGCTTCATATTTTCTTTAGCCATAATAGCACATGGATAAATATTTGTTTTCTGGAAATGGATGTTTGCTCTTTAGCCACGGAAGTTTCCGTAGTTTATACAAATTGGATAGAAAATAGACGTAAAATATATATTTCACTCGTCTAACATTTTACATTCTATTTTAACTTTCATATTTTTCCCGTGGTATATTATAACAGCATAATTCAGTATAGTGAATCTCTACATAAATACTGTATTCATTCTCTTACCGGGTAGGTGTAAAAAACCTCGTACATATAAACAGTCATCATACAAACACATAACAGGAAGACTCTAATCACTTTTGTACATCGCCTGATCGATCTGATAGTGATACGCTAGTCATAGTACCTACACCTTTTCGCATTCAGGTTCTAGGATAGCAAACAAGCATGTGGTTCTTTTGATGGAAAGACCAACCATCGCCTATAAACAGCAAAGATAATAATGGTACGTTGCTATTGCGATGGCGCGATGGCAATTCACATGCAGAACTCTACCACCTAGTAGCCTCGATGGAAATGACTCGCATAGCCAATTTTTTGCCTCTTACGAACTGCCTGGCCTAACGGCACATGGTCTATTCTTTAAAGGAAGCCCGAACTAGCACGGGATTTACTAATCTTTTTAAATATCTGATCATTCTGCAATACATATTATATGGGATCGGTTAATATTAAATAATATGCGACTCACACAGCTTCGTCCACACGTATATTAACATGTCGTCGATGTAATTTTTCATATAACCTTTTATCCGCTATTTCAGCCCCTTAAGGTTCGATTTTTTAAGAAAACGTTAGCCTATATTATACTTCAGATATTTAACTATCTTCATACTTAATTTCATTAAAATCCGTTTAGTGATTTAGCTGGGAAAGTGTTACTTTCGTAATTACATATAATATTAAGTATGGATATGAATTATTGCTAGTGTTAACAGTTTAGAATCGTACTATCTCGCAGAAGTTGTGGAGGAGGAGCAGTAGAGGAGGGTTGGAAAGGAGTCTTCATTCCCCTTCCGGAATTCCCTCTTTGAAATTCCCCCCCCCCCCCCCCCCTTTCGGTATTCTTCCCTAAACGCATAGCATTTTTACGTTATAATCATGATCCACTAATGAACTTCACTACATGTGGCTTCTGTTTCTGGGTTTCCGATCAAAATGTAACCTAACGAACCTACTTAATTTTAATTTTACAAGTCGAATTAAGTTCTAGTTCTATGGCTATTATCTATTGATGTGACAAATCGGCTGGGGTTTTATTCAACGGCAGGCACAGAACAGGCGCCCGCCTGTTCCAAGATGTGACAATTCTCATAGATTCCTAGTCGACCTACTTTTCAGTCAATTGTACCAAATGTTGGTACATTTTCTACAAAAGTAAATAAAATACAGTCGTTACAAAAAACTTTGCGTCTTCGGCAAAAATAAAATTAATACTGTATCTTAATCAATAATCTTCCTTCTCTACTCTTCCTCTCTTCATAACATACCTCTCACCATCTCGGATAGCATTAAACTTTTAGGTGTCGAAATAGCAAGTGACGTCCAGTTTCGAAATAACTTGAAGGGTAAAGCTAAGTTAGCTTCGAAAAATTTGAGGGTGTTGGATCGTACAAGACGATACTTCACGTCTGACTATATAAAGCACAAATCTTGCCACACATGGAGTATTGTTCGCATCTTTGAGCTGGAGCACCTCAATATCAAGCCCTCCAATTAGATAAAATTCAATTTAGAGCAGTACGGCTTGTCGAAAATCCCACTCTTACCAGCAGTGTTGACCACTTAGTCTCCAAAGAGACTTGATCTCTCGTTGTGTTCTACCGACTCTATAATGGGGAGTGTACTGATGAGCTATTAATTAGTACCGGCATCTACGTCCCGCTGACGAACTCCACACCTTAGTGAGAGATTCCATCTAAGCCTGAGCATGAGCGGCTATACGTTCACTGTTCAACACCGTGTCTATTAGTGTTTGTGTGGTCTGTGCCTAGAACCCTATTAGTTACAGCAAAGCCGACCAACACACAGCTCGCGGGCCGCATGCAGCCCATAGCTTGTGATTGTGCGACCCGCGAAGTCTTTTTAATCTACCACAACATACACAAAAATTTACTGTCTTCTTCGTGTGGGTAAGCAGTAATATACCTATATCCCTACGAAATAAGCTTGCCTTTTGTACTATTATGTTTTTTTTTATAAATCTCTTAACTGTATTTGTGTATTTTCCTTGCCTGTATACTCATTTATCAAGTTTCCTTGAATTTATTTTTTATTTTTATTCGTTTTCATTTGGTAATTTGTGAGTTGTCTTTGCGGGTATTAGAGAGCTCCTTTGATAATTCATATTAGCCCAAAATGGTATCTGGCTTAGATAGCCCTGAATTACAGCATTAGCTAGGTAATGTATGTATACCATGAAAACCGAGAGTCAAAATTAAATGAAACGTAAGCATATATTGTAAAATAACATTTTATTTCCTTCATATTTTGAAGCCGTATCGGTTACATACATCGACTTAAAATTACATAACCTATGACACTTACTTAATAACATGTAACGTACAATCACATACTGGCACTCATCGTCAAATACTTGACAATATTTTCACTATACATATTATATCCTGGCATTACTCTCCACATTATCGCTTATTTTTTAATGTTAGAATGTCGCAACAGCTCCATCAAAGTTTTATTTATATACCTACCATTTACCATCATATCATACCATCCATATATATTTTGTATGTAAAATTAAATTCCTTAATGAATGAATTGAAAATCAAGCGACTAAACAAATGAATAAAAGTTGTAGTAAACTGTAAAAATTAATTTACATATATCACATACTCCATTTACAATTTAGAATATTAATACATTATTATTATATTGAATCTCAGCTAGTCTATCTTTCAGTTATATATGAACATAACCAGAGAATATATTGCTTGATGCGTTTAATAAATATCGGCTTTGTTTGGTTATGGAATTACGAAATGCCAGAGTAAGAATAAACTACAATTCAGACCGACTGGCTTGCGTCAGTCCGGCCCGGATGGCATTTTACAATGCAGTAAAGTTGATAAAAATGCTATGTTAATCGATATTCATATTATATATTTGTTTTGTTAATTTATATTTCTTTTTACAAATTTAACTTTTCTTCGCTGTGAATTTAATATTACTGCTAATTAAGTGGTTATCTTTTTATTATCATGCAAATACTTGCTGTCTACCGCAGCTTACTTGGGCAACGATTTTGAAAACTGACGTTGAGGTAGATATCAATCAATAAACACATTTTGTGTTTAAATTACAAAAAACAATAGTATTTTTTGTACGGTTTTAAGTTTACTTATAAATATAATAATTTTGTGCAATTAGGTCTTTTTATTATTTCTCATTTTATTAATAGATTACGTCTTTTCACGGTGTATTCAATAATATAAAACTTCGATTGAGCCTGCACATTTACCTATACTTACTGTTAGTACACCGTATTAAAAAATCACTGGAAATTTCGAAATTTTATGTTTGATAGTTAATAATTTCTCAGAAATTACAAACACGGGATAAACATATTTTTATAACAAGTTTTTTTATCAATTATATATAATAAAAACGACAAATTTCTGCACTTAGTATCTTTAAAATAAATTTATAAAACTTTTTTAAATAAATATTGCCGGACAAATTGTTACTATCACACTAGGCGTCGATGATACTAATAATGCCTAGAAGTAGATTATTAGGGAATCGAACCAGAGTCCAATTTATTACGTAGTGAAAAAAGTTTACTACTCAAACAAACCGATACAATATATGCATACTCATTCAGTTTAAGGCTCATAAAGATTTAAGTCTATAGGTATATCTCAGAAGGAATGGGTATCTTTTGATAAGATAATGGCTACTAATATATTCATGAGTATAACCTATGTATTATGTAATCCATACTTTTCCATACTAATATTATAAATGCGAAAGTCTATCTGTCTGTCTGTCTGTTACGCTTTCACGGCTAAACCTCGACCGATTTTCATGAAATTTGTCATGGAAGTAGTTGAAGAGTAATGTCATGGAAGTACTTAAACGGTTGAAATAGGGGATGTAATTTGTATGAATAGCTATCTAGACGACATATGAATCTACTCGCGGGCGAAGCTGCGCGGGTCAGCTAGTAACAAATCATTTGAACACCCACGATAAGTATAAGGTGGCACGTAACAAACGATCCAATTATCAACAAATATCTAGACACAAGCAAATCAGGTTTGAAATATATTAGAAAGCTCATATAGAACAAATTGCTAAACCTTAGATTTGAACCGCTAGACTAATGATAAAGGACTGAAATATGCGAAACAGTTAAATAAATTAGAGTATATCGGAAAATATTGTCTAGAATAGATATTACTATTCGTCCGGAAATATCTTTTTGCAAAAAATACTATGGATAATAACAAATATAATATTATGTACCTATTGAAAAAGTTAGAAAATTTTTGTTCCCTGAAAAAAACATCTAAGAATAATTTATTAAAGTAATTTAAAAATAGAATACGCAATGTTTAAATTATATAATTCTCAAAATATGTAAATTAAAAAAACCATACTAAATGCAGTACATGTATATTGATATATGAGTAGGTATAATGGTATCATTAAATTAGTATTTAACCATTGATAAAAAAAAAACTCAAGATACACAATCAGTGTCTCAAAAACGTCCTCTAAAAATGACAGCAACATTTTAAATTATGCGCTCATTTAAAATAGAATCGCGTAGGTCACGATACTGTCAATTTTATTACTTTTTGTACATTACTTTGTAAAAACAACTATTTTTGCGTTTAAGGTTGGATATGCACAAAACATATATATTTGCCATATCTACAACTACTTGTGTGAAATTAACGACAGTTTTGAATGACAGTTTTGTTCGGGACTGTGCATCTTGGATTTTTTAAATCAATGTATTTAACATAATTTTTGGTTAAAAAAAATTTTGGTAAAAAATATAATAAAATAAAGGCAGTGACAAGTTTGTGATTATTATTATGATTTTCAGTAAAATTATAAAATCTTAATAGCTCTAATATTCTGTAGTTTTACTGAAAATCGTTAAATTATTCAATAAACACTTAAGATAATATTTTATGTATAAAAAGGTATCAAATAGCGCTAACACATTTTAGACACGTACCCACATTATTCAATGTTACTTTTAGTATTAATGGACTTTGTATGTATATTATTACATCAAATTCTATTACTTACAGTAGACATCTTCTGGTACATAGTTTATACTTGTATTACATGTAAGACCTATTATTCCGCATTTTTACAAACAATTCTGAAATCACAACATATCTGTTGTGTATCTTTATGTATATACACACAAACAATAAACTGTTATAAAAAATCATTAACGTATAAGACAAACTATTATCCTAAAGTGGACTCAATACAAATATTGAGTACTTCTGGTGTTTGAAATTATTTTAAGTTCTTTTTAAATATGAAACCATCAATAATTATCATATTATGTTGCCACGTAACATGTAAACTAAAATTATTTCTTAAATAAATTTCCAAGCCTTTGTAAAGCAAGAATAAGAATATTGTTGAGATACAAAAGATATTACAATTTTATTTCAATAACTTGCGAACTATTATAGTGATACATATTATGTACATTCGGTTACATTATATTAATACACAACAAATAATATATAGTCGAACATCGAATACACAAAACATCGAAAACATCAATCTTAAAAGCTAGTGTGACAAAGCAAATTAAAGGCTAAATTAAAATTTAGCTATGCATGTCATGCCTAGGAGTCAAACACCCTGTATAATCCATAACGTTTTCAATAAATACAAAGTACAGTCGTACTCAATAACATACCGTTCTTGAATTTTAACGCTCGAATTATTACTATGTTCTATTTTTCTTATATTAACCTTCTTTTATTAAAAAAATAATAATTTGTTAATAGCAGCAATAATTTTTAATAAATGATTAAAATAAATTTTACATTTGACATTATTTAGATAAGATCTTCAATTCGAGTCTTTTACTATCTATTTATTACATTTCCCAACTGCTGAACTGTTTAGGAAACGTCATGGGCTAACTGCGCTAGTTAGCGAAAAGACGTGACGACCTTTGAAATTTTTTCGACACACCATCTTGTGCCAATTAGAGCTATCAATATAATTTGCCCATGAAAATCAATGTAGTGACATCATCATAATGTTCTTATACCTAATGTCAATCGAATGTCAAAATAAGAAATAGCAGTAATTGTACATTTGACTGGCAACTGAGAAGGAAATCGATATAAAAGAAATGTTTTTTATCAGTCAAAGTACTTGATTTTGTTCATGAGAAACATGAATATGTAAATGTTGTATTGTAATTAATTGTGCAATAAATAGATGAGCAATAGATATATATTTCTCATGTCCCACAATTAAAGTTGAAATTAATAAGTTTGTTACTTTTAAAGGAATTCTTTCCAAACTTAACAATTAATTTAAATTCTGACCTTAATACGCATGGCTCGTGTATTTCGATCATTACCATCCGCACCTGATACGTTTTGTCCAGAAAATGACTGTGTACTTGTCAACACTCTAATAATATTTCAAAGTTGTTTAACCTGACAAGTAAAAGCTTTTTGTCTCATAGTTTGAGTATCCCCTAGGAGTTTCAATGAAACTGGGAGCGTTGGTTAACTCAGAACAATTTCTAAAAAGCAGTAAAGTGGTTTTTATTAAAACCTACCTGAAGTATTTTAGATTTTTCTCATATTTTCCATTACAATTTTAATTGAAAGTAGAAAGCTAATGTTTTTATTAATGTTGTTTTTTTTTTAATTTAAGCTTTATATACGAATGTTACCGTAAATTAAGCGACTAACATATTTTTCCAAGTGTTCTCAATAGTATCGCTATCGTTGCTAGTATGTCGTGTGTTCGAGATTTTCGAACGAGTAAAATATATATTATGTCGTATCGTCCATAGAAACCCGACACATTATGTCGGGTTTCTATGGACGATACGACATAATATATATTTTACTGTCCATCATTATCACATTCCTGTCCAATTTTTTTTACCTTGTAACTATCACTTAGCTCGTGACGTTCGTTTATTACAACACAAACTTAATTTTGCCTGATCTCAGAATAAACTAAAAACACAAAAAAATGAGAAATAAACCTACAAAATAACATTTATAATAGTAATATTGAATCCAATAATGTTTGTATTTATAGATAATGGAGAAAGAACAAAAATATTTTCTACATTTATAAAGCTAAAAAATAATAAATTTCAGCAAAGGTCAAAATACGTGAAACATATACTTATTTAATAAATAATACCTATTTATTTTTCTTATTTCGTTACACTTTCAATAAATATGTAACGATACAAACAAAAGCAAGCTTATTCTTTTAGATAATATTCAATCAACTGTAGGTATCTTCAGTGTAGTAATATGTTTACGTCTGAAAACTTTAACAAATAACAATACAGCAAAATCTTATATTCGGGCACAATAAAAACTAGGTATAGAAAACGTTATACAATATTTTTAATTTAGTAGTAAAATAATAGTTATTAAATAAAATAAATCTTACAGTAGCTAAGTAAAGCAAGATGAATAAATAAAGCATCGCCAACATCTAAATTTCCTTATTACTCTAGTTATATTATTAGGTTTGTATTAATTTTTATGTATTCCCATTAAATTACTGTTTGAATGCTATTTATAATACTGCAATATTTTTAAATAATAATTTTAATTAATTCCACTGTTTTATTAGCTTGACTACAAAATGTATCATTGCCAGGAGAAAATATTATTTGTCATATCGACTAACGTCAATTTCAATTAGTATACAATTGAAAAAAAAAAAACAATATTTTCTGAAAAACTTTACTAAACATTTCAGGACCTCTATATTTCAAAATTAATTAATATGGTGTCGATACAAACAAGTGATATTATTTACAAAATATTTTGCTAAATTCATTTACACAATATTACGCAATATATATGCATAATTTTTGGTATAATAGACAATTATTTCTTGTTCATGGAGTTTGCCGAAATGTGGTTTCGAGGGATTATTTTTGCAAACAATTTATACGGTATCATACTTGATGAGTCGTGTTATTTTTGTTTCATACAAATTAATAGAAATTTTCAGAAAGAATTTATATGACTGCCTTACAATATTTTCTTTAAATCATGTTTACATGAAATAGCTTTTTATTCCTTTATTTTCGTATATGGTTTTTCAAATTATTTTTGATTTTGTGATTTTTTTCAGTTTTTGTTATCTGCACCTCCATGACAATTAATGAAAGATGGCTAGTGACTCCAATTGCAAAAGTCAATTTTGATCCCATAATACAACTACTTAAAACTGATAAAAAAATTAACTTGGCAGTAAATTTATAGCAAAATAGGAATTGGAATATGGCAAATGTGAAACACAACTCATTTTTGTCTAAACGTCTGAAAGCTTTCAAATGAAACTTACGGACCACGTTCTTTAAACACGTACTGATTTATCGGAAGACCAGAACCAGTTGCGTGTTCTGTGACGTCATAAAATGATAAAAACTATAAAGGACGTTGTTTTCAGGAATACAAAGCCAATCAATTTTTAAGACTTATCAATAAAAGTTTAGAAAAATCATAGCACCGGAAA
The DNA here is from genome assembly GCA_036924255.1 of Apodemia mormo. NCBI lineage: Eukaryota > Metazoa > Arthropoda > Insecta > Lepidoptera > Riodinidae > Apodemia > Apodemia mormo. The sequence goes on from JAUPFN010000002.1 coordinate 10,465,851, forward strand.
GGTAAGAGGTTCTTTTTTTCGAAAAAACTATATTTTTATTGTTGTTTGAAGACTGACTTTAAATTGGTATTTATCTAAATTATTTGTGAATTTACTATCACTGCTTTCGAAATCATCATCATTTTGAGTGTTACTAATTTAGGACAATTTGGTAACTGGCTTTAAATGTTTTTAAATGGTGAGTACACTAAAGAATACCTCCCAAATATACCTAATTTTATAAGTTGTTTTCGAAGTTGCTATTTTTATAGGTTCATTTCTTTGCCTCATTTGTAATAGATTACAAATGAGGGTAAAGTTATAGAGGGAACCTCCCTTCAAAGGGTTCAAATTAAAAAGTTTTCTTAAAAGTGTTCTTTAATCTTAAAATTTTGCCATTTTCTGTGTCGCGGCTACACAAAGTATTAGTACAGTCGTTGTCCCTTGATAAAACAGATATCATCACAAAAATGTCTCCCAAGAATAGTAGTATGCGTTATAATACAACTAGTTAATGATAAAAATTATATAACTATTATTATCGGAAAATAATCCATCAAAGCCAACTTCGCTATCTTCTCCATGACTAACTACTGTTTTGGTGTTGATCCTTTTGCCGGCCTGGACGGACTTATGTCCACAGGAACTCTATCCTACCTTAACTGACAGTTATAATAACATCAATAATATTTTAAACATAGTTTAATGTAAGAGTTGACGTTTTATCAAAATTAATTCCGTATGCATCAACGTTATATTTACAAAATTACATGTGAATTGTTAATTTAAAATTGATTTACTTACATGAGTATAATAAATTCGTTTGTACATAAATATTTTATATAATTTACGTTAGTGCTTAGTTAGTATATTAAGTTATGAATGTTATAGCTAAATGTACGAATACATTCAGAAACTTACAAACACAGTACGGTTTAAAAATATATCATTATCACGTCCCATAAATAATTTGCTTTTAAAAATATATATTTATGAAACAATAGAAAAGTAACTTTTCGAAAGAGCTTATTCCGTAATTTACACGTGTATATGCATATTTATTTTCAGAAAAGAACTGCGATCAATATTTTAATGTTTGATATACTTAAATTATACTTCAGAATTAAAAATATATATTATAGCCCCTCTGATTTTATTACAGGCTGCGCAGTGTTAATCAAATGAAACTAGTCTATCCCATTCAAAAAAACTAATTTCTAACAGTTACATGACTTATTTCTGACTGTAACTAGGAACTTCACATGCCTCATTAAGTCACAAGCGTGTGAACAAACGCGGAGCTGCTACTGAGATTGTTTTTGAAAATAACTCAAATCTTTTTTGACTAAGCCGAAAATGAACACAGGTGTTCGTAATCTGAGCTGAATTAGCTAACCCATAAACCATTTGGGCATTTACATTTACAAATGTTTTGTAAACCATATAGCATTGAAAATATGTAGTTCGTAAAGACTTTTAAAAAAATGAAAAAAGTCCTTTTGAAGTTCCAAGATTAAAGGATGAATTATATATTTTAGAAAACCGTACATAGTTTATTTCGCGTTCTGTATGCTAAAACTTGATCTTAATTAACGCTTTATTATTTAATTTTATTATTACATAAAAATATATTTTTCAAATTTCAATTTAAAGGAATTCCAGGAATTCTCGTACATAGCTCTTATACTATTAAACATATATCTAGTTGTTAAGTAATATATCACTCCAGTAATAATTTAAGATAAATATAATACACGCTTAACACTATCTTTTCAAAATATTCTTAGTCTAATTCAATTTATTTTTAATGTGTCCGCGAAACACAATGTAAGAACGATAAATTTATACGTTGAGCGATTTAACTAAGGTATAAACTCAGAATCAATTATCCTCTAATTTATTTAAAAAATCTATATCATTCAAATTATTTAATTAAATAAAACTAATGACCGTTTTACACAGAACAATATAGACTGCAGTTATAACCTTCGACCGAAGTAAAAGTTATAACAGCTGAAGCAATCGATCATTATATATATCATTATATATATCAGTATTTCGCGGATATCTTTAAGGGTTTTATCTGAAAATAAAACATTCAAAAGCATTATGGCCTGAGAAATTAGGTTTACGTTGGTTCCAAATCTCACATATATAAATACGCGTTATTAAATTAAAATGACATATTTACTTGTTAAAAGCTAGAGGATTGAATATCTTGCAAACGACTAGGAACGATAATGGTAGCCCTTTGTGCAAGCTTCACGCGTGACGCAGTAAACTTTAACAGTAGGCATAATATTATCTTAAACTAAAAGATAACAATAACTTTACCGACGACACTTAAAACAAATTAGTAAAAATTCTTGATAATAAATCCATTGCCGCTTTTCAAAATCAAAAAAGATTAATGTAAAATTCAAGAAAACGTTAAAAATGCAATCCCAATAAAACAACGCATATAAAATTAAAAGTTTTAAGTTCCATATTTTGTAATTAATTCCGACAACGTGTTTTATTTCAAGATCAATATTTCTATACAAAACAATGAATTATTTCTGTTATGCCATTGTAAAGTTACTGCTACGAGTACTTGCCGCAACGTAAGAGATCGACTTTTTAGTAGTTTTAGTTTTTTTGTATGAAATAATATTCAACCCCCTTGATTGCAAAAAGCATGGTCATAATAACCAACATATTTTTCATATATATTCTGTTATTATTCACCAACCTTTGCCTTTTCAAATGTTATTAGACATTTTCTATATATCACACTGTCTTAAATAATACTTACTTATCAATTCTTTGGCAGTTCTATATGTATCTTAATAAAATAAATTACAAAATTAAAATACAGGCACATTGGTTTATTAAATTAGAAGAAAAATATAAAGAGATTGAGCGGTGATTTCTAGAGATAGTAAATGTTCAGATTATTTAAATGTAAGTGCTAAGTGCTTGTCTAAAATCGTGAAGAGCAGCTAATAGTTGAGGCGCTGTAGGTCTTTCTGAAGGTGCAGTCGTCCAACACCAGGACATTAGGCCGTACCTGCGAGAATTTAAAGTTAGACTTTTGTTTTTGACGTTTCTTTGTCGACGTATTTCGTCTCGGCAATGTTTATGTGCCCCTATACATGTATGGAAATAGATAGGCGTAGTTTGCCAGTTTTCCTAAACATATAAGCAAAATCGTATTACCTCTATGATTAAACAAACAAAAGTTGAACCAAATCCTAAAAAATATCATTATAAATACTGTTAATTATAATCTTTAATCTTATACTGTCAGGAGAGCAGTTTGATTTTTGTTTTCATCACATTCAATAAAAACAAAATTTTATAAGTTAAGCGTTTTGAACAGTTTCTCGGTTATGATTTTAAAATGCAAATGTTTATTAAAATTTTCTGAATTTGAGACTTATTATACGAGTAATATTCACACATAAAATTAATTAACATCCTCACTTTACATGTAGGGGAGCTACCTTAGAATTTTTTTAAGATTTTATGTTAACACTTTGTTGACGTGACTAATATGTATATTCGTGCCAAGTTACAGCTTTCTAGTAGTAAGGATCTCTGAGGTATCGTGCAGACGGACGGACGGACAAAGCGAAATTTATAAGGGTTTCTAGTTTACTTCGGAACCCTAAAAACGTCTACACTCACGTTTAATCGGTGACTAGATGCGACTTCCGTGTCGAAACCTACACTGATTAAACGTTTTTAATTATTTCGTTAATAATGTCTAATATCTCACGAAAGGTTTCATAATTTTTAGGATAGGTATGTGCGTTGTGCGATAGGACTCACAGCTCGTCGGGGCAGGCGTGCGGCTGCGCGGCGCGGTAGCCGGCGGCGAGGAAGGCGCCCGCGTCCGCCGCGTCCAGCTCCGCCAGCGGCGCCGCGCCCAGCGTCGCCAGCTCCCACAGCGTCACGCCCAGGGACCACTGCACCATCAAACAGTACCAATCAAATTACTTTACTCCTTCACATTACTATATAAGGTCTTTCCAAAATAGGTGAACATTATTATTATGTTCGCTCTATGTATAGTTGTAAAATTAGTCCCCTGAATTATGCTTTTTTTTCTGGTGGATATTTTGATTAGACTTACTGAACTCTGTGTTGAAATATGATCACCTATTTTGGAAGGACCTTATATATTATAAAATATTCTACAAACAAATTCTACATAATCAGAAGAATAGAAACCTTTTCTATAATTATCACACCCGGGCGAGGACGGAACTCTACCACCTAGTAGTTGTGATGACAATGTCACGTATAGTCGATAATTTAGCATATTCAGGAAGAATAGAAACCTATTCTATAATTACCACATACGCGTGCGACACGTAACGGAACCGTACCAACTAGTAGTCATAACGGCAGAGACGTTCGTTCGCCAATCGTTCGTCTTTTACAAATTGTCAGACAGCATGTTTATTTGGAAAGAGCCCGGACCAACACAGGGATATCATCATGTATTTTTATATTACAGCAGAAAAGCATTTCATATAGAAGGCAATATCCATCATCTATTGCCTTCATAAGTGTTAATTCCGTGTTTTAATTCGGTTTTATCAAAACAATCTTTCTCTCGAATCAAAACAAGACAGTCAGAAGCATAGACGCTATTGCGGCAAAATAGGTAAGCCTAAAAGTTTAAGTAATAAAAGGTATTTATAAATATTTAAAAGTTATTTTTAAATATTTATAAATAACCTTAATTTAAAAAGACACTTAATAAGAAATCGCCTGTGTGGTCTAGTAGTCCTGTGTTGGTGTTGACCACATGAGGACCAGGGTTCGATTCCCGGGTCAGGCAAATCAAAAATTGTTTTTTTTTTCAATTTTCTGATAAAAATAATACCTCGGATTGGATGACTGCCAGGTTGGTGATAGGCTTACCACCTATCACATTGTGGGACCTATCACTTTTTGTGGGGTTTTTTCATTATAAAATAAAACAAACAGTATTAAATATAAATAACAGACAAAAACAATAATACATTTAACGAGTTTACAGTTTAATGTAACCGGAATGGATGCATAATTAATTAAATATAGCAATTAAAGGACGATTTTAATCAAAGTTATATACAGTTTTAATAACGTTCCGCTAGTTTGTGGTTTATAGGAGTTTCGACCACATTTCGCGGCTATCCGTCTGACTAACTGCAATGCGGCTTGCCACTGAGTGCCTATTACTCTTTGATGCGCCTTGCAATTGTCTATAGAATAAGTTAAACTAGAAATCAATAATTGCTTTTCAGCAAGGATTTGCTAATTGAATCACGTGAATACTGAGTGATTATAAAAGGCTTTTATTTTACTTACCGCTTATGTTGATTTCTTACTAAATAATTTTATAATCACCCAGTATTTTACACTTTTGTCAAATAATAAATATCTTATTAAAGTTGTATAGAAATAAACCGTGAGTAAATCCTATCCTTTAAGTTATAGCAAAACAAAAAACCAAGCAAGCAACCTATGCTTTATTCGGAGCGATCCAGTAGTTTTTTAGTTTATTCATTACTCCAGACTGAAACACACTTAATCAGAGCGATAATAAAAACTTTGTATGTAATTTTATACAATAACACAAATAAAATTTCTTACCACATCAGAGGCAGTAGTGTACTGGTTTTGCAGCAAGGATTCTGGCGCCATCCACTTGACCGGGCGGTTCTCGTTGTCGCCGAGGCAGTGGTAGTCGTCCGGGAACAGATCTCGCGACAAACCGTTATCTGTTACCTTCAGTCTTAATTTTTCATCCACTCTGTATTAAAATACAACATAATTAGTAAAGACAATTGGGATCGGACAACCTATCTCTTTTTCTTTTTATGTCATATGATAGCAAAGAAACAAATGGTTCTCCTGAAGGAAAGAGACAACCATCGCCTATAAATATCAAAGATGTTAATAGTGCGTTGCTAGCCTTAATCAATGTGCATAAGTTAATTTGCTACCTTATTCTCAAAACCGAAACACAATAGTGACAAGGACTGACGTTATTACGACAGAAATCAGAATCTGGCACAATCTCTGTGGTTGTGATTGTGCCAGATCCGTACATATAGATATCTGGAACGGCTTGCAATTTTATTTTCAAACATTTTTTTGTACACTAAATAAAATAAATGTATTTTAAAAATATCAAACACGTTAAAACAAGTTTTTTTTTTCTTGACATACTTGTATTATTACTACAATAGTGCACTAAAAATAAAATAAAGACATTTTAATTCAGAAAGTTGCTCGATTTAGTTTTGCGAGAGTAGAGCACTACTGATGCTTCACGTTGATGCGTGCAATATAATAATCACGGAATAGTAAAAACTAGTGAAAGTGCTAAGTGCTTGATTTTACTATTCTGTGATAATAATCATTCATTGGGCATACAAGTACATAACAAAATGCAAAATTACTCCTTTTTTTGAAAATTGATTGTTAGGTAAGAAGTATTAAAAACAACTTACATACAGTTCCTGGCAGCAATGTCGGCGTGCACGAACCTCTGTACGTGCAAGTAGGCGAGGCCACAAGCGACCTGCGCGCCCAGCTCCACCAGCTCCCGCGTCGCCGGGGCGGCTTGCTGCCCGAGCCGACATGACGTCAGGAACCTACCCACAATGATTTTAATGTTATCCCTACATACTCGCACAAGCAATTGCTGCTTCTATATCAATAGCTTCAACGTACTTTTTACATCATTGCATAACATATAAGAATGACTCACCTGATGGAAAGTAAAAACATCGTATATAGGCACTTTAGATGTTTATGTTGCATTGCTATCCGTATGGCTGTTGCTAATGCCAGATGCATAACCGGCTAACTTACCCACCAAACCGGAACATGACAGAAACGCTGACCTTATTGCGGCAGGTAAAGCTAAGGCGTTGGTACTAAACCAGGGCGAGCTATAGCCTGCTATAGCTCGCCCTGGTTTAGTAACACTACCATCATCAGGAAGTTGTCACTACCATCGTGATTACTAGGTGGTAGAGTTTTCTCTGCCAACTAGTGGCCACGGCAGTGACAAGTTTGACCAATCTTTCGCCTTTTATAAATTGCCTGGAAGAACGGTGGATAGTCTATTCTTAAAAGCAGGCGTAGATCAACACGAAGGATCTTTTTTTGTGAAGTTGCTTCAAACAACTAACACTATTTTGTTCTTAGGTAACGTTATATCTAAAACACACGGGAGCATGTCCAGTCAAGTTCTAAAGAAGAACTGACGACGAAGCACCCGTGTGTTATATTACACGTACAATCTCGAGTTACTTTTGAACCCTTCACAACTCCAAAACTATTTATCCTACATGATACATGATTACATTATTTTAGCAATATATGTCTCACAATATACTCACACGGTTCCGCTAATTAAAGCATCATCTATCCCCTTGTTGGTCCTGGGCTCCTTTGAAAAACAGGCCAACTGCTATTCTACCAGACAGGTCGTAAAAGGCGACCGATTGGCTATACGAGTCAATACCATCGTGGCTACTAGGTGGTAGAGCTCTGCATTATCTCGCCCGGGTCTGGTAACACCGCCCTACCTATTCCTGCTACAATAGCGTCAGTGCTTGTCACTTACGTGTTCCGGTTTAGAGGGTAGGTAGCCGGTAAACTTATGCATGTGATATTAGACCTCGCCACAAGATAGCAAGGCACCATTAACACCTTTGGGTCTACAGGCAATGGTTGACTCTTTCCATCAGGAGACCCATCTGCTTGTTTGCTATCTTATAATATAAAAAAATATATAATATTTAAATCAAAATTCACACTGACACTTTCAGGCAAACTATGCAAAATTCGAACTAAAATATTTTAGTGTCTTCAACCAAATTAAAAGTGCTCGGGAAAAATGTACTAAGAGCAACAGATTACATGTTAGTTACTATTGTAATTATAGGTAAATGTAACATGACACAGTGTCAATTTTACAGAATTAATTCACAAGATCCGGTGCATCCAATTCATGCATTTAGTGCATTGATATAAAAAACCCAAGATACACAATCAGTGTGTCAAAAACGTCCTCCAAAAATGAGTGCACAATTTTAAATTGTGCGCTCATTTCAAATCGAATCGCGTCGGTCAAGACACTGTCAATTTTATTTATTTTCGTACATTGCTTTGTAAAAACAACTATAAGTCGTGCACTTAAGGTTGGATATGCAAAGACATATGTTTTTGCCATATCTATAACTACTGAAATGAAATTAGGGACACTTTTGAGTGTAAGTTTTGTTCGGGACTGTGCATCTAGGGTTTTTTATATCAATGATTTAGTGGGATATTTTAAACGAACATTTTTGTATTATAATAATGTAATAATTTTACAAAAACTATTTTTAAGATTTAGCCGGACCTTTAAAAGTGACTTTGTGTAAGTTCAGATAAGTTGAAACCGGTCGAGTAATATATTAAAAAAAATGTGTAAAAGTGAAATTTATGTACAAGTGGAATAGTAAAAGTGTCTAATAATTATATTTAATTGAAAAACAGCTTTACAACAATAATCGACAATTAACAGTATCTACTACTCAGTATAGAATTATGAATCGTACCTCTTAAGATTAGAAGAATGTGACACACAGCAGTAGACTAAAAGTGGTTTCCTGGCCTCCTCGGCGCAGGCAGCCATCGGTGCCAGTACGTTGGAATGTACCAGCCCGCACAGCCTCAGACCTTCTGCGACAAGCAATGCCGCCTGCATAGCGGACGCGGCATCTAAAGACCAATATATGCATTGTTTTACTCAATTATTATTTTACTAGCTGTTGCCTGCGACGTCGTCCGCGTGGACTTCGCTTACTCCGCACTGCCCCTCCCCTGTAGGTGGTAGCGTGATAATATGTAGCCTATATGTTGACCCGACCGGTTAGTAATATTCATGCAAAATTTGAAGTAAATCCATGTAGTGCTTTTTGAGTTTACCCCGGACATACATACAGACAAACAGACAAAAATTCTAAAAACTATATTTTTGGCTTCGCTGTCGATTGTAGATCATGCCCCAAGTATTTTTTAAAAAAAATATTCAATGTACAGTTTATTGACTTTCCTACGATTTTATTATATGTATCTAGATATTGGTTGACAGGTAAGTTTGTAAATACTGAAGGTGAGTGTTCAGTGCTCGATTCTGATACTGAATATGTACAAGTACTTAAATTTTGACCTAATTATCTGATACTAATGTTTAGTATTGACACTCGCGCATGAAGTATCGGAAGTTCCGTGATTGTTTAATAATAATAATTTTCTTTATTTTCTTTACGCCGCATCCAATCTGACGCACGTGTCACAGGTAATTTTAATGATGCTTTTAATGAGAAAAAAAAAATACATGAGGGTAACACATTTATAACCAATGATTTGCGGAATATTTCGTTAGTGGGCCGCTGTCGCCCGTGCGGTGACCATACTTTTTGAATATTACTATGCCAAATTTGTACTATGTATTTAAGCAGTATTCTCTAATATATTTTTATTGATTACAGATGATCATTAACAATCATGCCCATCAATATGTACAGTTCTTTACTAGTTAATATTTATTCAAGCAAATATTAGTGTTGAATTTACAGTTTAACTAATTAAACTAATTAAACAATATCGCCTATATTTCCATATATAAAGATTGTTTAATAAAAATATGCAAAACAGATAGTGGAAATATAGCCGAAAATAAAATCATACTAAGTTGACTAAGTGTATACTGAACATGCGCTAACTTTTGAACCAAGTTTCCAAAAAGGAAAAGGTTCTTATTCCTGCTCAGAGCTCGGTCATTTATGAACCGATTTAGGCAATATCATAATATTTTTTGATACGGAATTAAATGAAAATTATACCCACCCAGGGTATAATTTTCATTTAATTCCGTATGAATTTGCTGAAGATCTGATCCAGGGTTCCACATTTTTGGATTGAGGTTGACAGGAGATTGGATGTCAGTTGGAGTTATACCGCTTTTTTTGTTTTTCCGCTATGTATTCCTAAACCACTGAACCGATTTCAATGAAATTTTTGGATTGAGGTTGACAGATTGGATGTCAGTTGGAGTTATACCGCTTTTTTTGTTTTTCCGCTATGTATTCCTAAACCACTGAACCGATTTCAATGAAATTTTGTAAATATATACTGTTTGATTCAACTTAAAAGATAGGACAGTTTTTATTTCAATAAACCTCCCACTTCTCTTAACTACTAAAAATTTGTATGGCAAAACAACGTTTGCTGTGTCACCTAGTTGTTCTATACTTAAACTTTGGTCAAAGACGTTCAGTTGAACCTTTCTGAAAATAATTTTCGTGAAACTTGCTCTAACTAAATAAATGTATTATTTACTTAACAATTTTATAAGAAACTAGCTGTTGCCAGTGACTTCGCCTGCGCGGACTTCGTTTCATCCGCACTGCTCCTCCCCCGTAGGTGATAGCGTGATAATATGTAGCCTATATGTTGACCCGGCCTGTTATTAATATTCATGCAAAATTTGAAGTATATCCATGCAGTACTTTTTGAGTTTACCCCGGACATACATACAGACAAACAGATAAACAGACAAAAATGCTAAAAACTATATTTTTGGCTTCGATATCGATTGTAGATCACGCCCCAAGTATTCTTTAAAAAAATATTCAATGTACAGTTTCGACTTTCCTGCGATTTTATTATATGTATAGATAATTAACCATATATTATTTAATTATTTTCATTTCTGAAACAATTAACAATGCACTTGAACTTTAATTTCTCTTCACAACATATATATTTTTGGTATATTACTCGACCATTTTCACTTTTTAAGCATCTTCAGGATGTTTAAAAAGTGAAATTAACATCCTGAAGATGCTTAAAAAGTGAAACCCGTCAAGTAATATACCAAAAATATATATGTTGTGAAGTGAAATTAAAATTCTAGTGCATTGTTAATTGTGTCTAACAGTAATGTAATTTCACCAAGTGCCGACCATGGAAAGCATAGAATATATTCATTTCTGAACCTGTTCGATTCAGTTTATGAAGTCTCGTGTTCGATCCTAGGGTCGAACAAAAGTGTTATTGAGGTTTTTTCGAGGTTTTTCTCGAAATTCCAAAGTATCAGTAGCAGCTCGGAGTCTAGCAGGGGTGTTGAGTTCCCGCTCTGGCCCGCGGACTAGCAAGTAAAGCCGTCAGTCCCAGTTATCGCAAGAAATAGTCGATAATCCTTATCAGGTTGGTAAGATCACTACTCATCTCACCAACCGACAAACCAGTGAGTCGTGGTGAACCAGAAAGACTACAGAGGTTGCGGTTTACTCTGCCTTCTCCGCAAGGACACCGGGCTTGATGATAGTTTTCATTACTTTTATTAATTTCAAACTAAATATATTTTTAATTAGTGCTTAACATGTGTATCAAATAAAACTTCCTAAAATTCGATATAGGTCCATTTAAAAACTGCTTTTTTACAATAACGTTCTTCCATCGATGTCAAAATAACATGTGTAGCCTATAAATTAAAAAGATATCGAACACGCAATATATCAATCACCAAGCATAATATTCGAAAACATATCTAATTTTAGATTTATTACCATCCAAATTACCCCGCCTAATAGGCAGCTATTTTTAACAAGGAGTCTTTAGTGATTATACTTTTAACAGACAAACATATGAGTCGGTATATCAATACAAAACTACGGTCTAAATTAGGCAGTCTTAATTAAGATATTCATAATACGAAAAATATGAGAAAACATTCATGGCGCAGATCTGTTCCTAACTGTTCCAATATAGCAATTCTGATTTATCGTTATGCTCACAGACCACATGAATGTTATGCTAATAAAAACAATGTTAATTTCTGTTTACAATATGTCTGTCATTATGTATATATTATTAGATAGTAAACAAGGCTCTCCTGATGGAAAGACAGTTGGTAGAGTTCTGCATTGTCTCGCCCGGGTCTGGTACCACCGCCTTACATATTCCTGCCGCAATAGCGTCAATGTTTATCACTGTTCCGGTTTAGAAGGTAAGGTAGCCGGTGAACCTATGCATGTGGCATTTGACCTCGCCACAAGACAACAACGCACCATTAACATATTTTTGTCTATAGGCGATGGTTGACTCTTTCCGTTAGGAAACCCATCTGCTTGTTTGCTATCATATGATATAAAAAAAGACAAAACATGCAAATGCAACATGCATAAGTCTAGCGGCTATGCTATACTTTAAACCGGAACACTACTATGACAAGCATTGACGCTATTGCGGCAAGAATAGGTAAGGCGGCGGTACCTAATACCCGGGCGAGAGACGTTGCGGAACTCTACTACCTAGTAGTCACAATGGTAGTGACATGTATATATCCAATCGGTCGCCTTTTACAACCTGCCTGGCGGAATGGTAGTAGTCTATTCTTCAAAGGAGCCCCGACCAACACAAGTATCAAAATTACGAGATGTAATAAATTATAATTTTAATTTACAAAAGAACTATAAAAATTGTAATAGTGTAAGTAAAGATATAAAGCCTGTGTCTCAATACTCGCCATCAATTATAATATAATCCAATCACAAATAAAAAAAAACATAATAAATTACTAATTATTTCAAACTCTGAAAACGAAAAGTTTAATAACTTATAAACCAGAATATATGAATTTACAAATGCTTTTGGCTTTTAGGATACATAATTTTTAAGCGGATAACAAAATATAAAGCTTATATTAGCAACATTACTGAGCTATTTCATTTTGTCAAAAGATTTAACGTAATCTTCTTAAACCAGTAAACTTTTGGTATATATAAAAAGTTATAACTTTACATTACCAAACCAAAATTGGCCTATTTTGTTCTTGGTGTACTGAAAGTTTTGACCAAACGTATTTAACTTACACACAACTACCATTTTAAGGCCATAAACACATTTAGCGGCAAAGTTTTCAAATTCATAAAAGTCCTTTTAATAATAATTAAAACCGACTTAAATATATATTATAATCATATTTCAAAAACTACTGAGCCGATTTTGACGAAAGTTGGAATATACCTGATTTACCTAAATCAAAAAAAGGTTACCTCGATATGGCTTTTAGTTCCCAAAAAATCTCGGACAAACATATAAATATACAAACATACATATCATTACGAAATTTAGTTCACGTACTTGGTCCAATACATTCAAATCCTATAATATATGTAAAACTGATAACTTCTATTTTTTCGTCAGTTGATAAACTTCATTATTTTGATGCATCAAAATTTTATCTTGAATCATGAATAGATAGTAAAATTCGGTAAAACTGTCGGTATTATTAATGTCGGAAAATTTCCTTGTTCCCTTTTTAACATTTTTCCATTTAAAAATGTTTGTTATATTACAGATGTTCCATTAGTATGTGCAAGTGGTTATTGTGGCCGGACGCATTAGTCCGCGTTAGGACGCATTTGTTGTACAAGTAGTCTATGTTTATACTGGTTTAGACGTAACACTTGGGCTACTTTACCTCAGATGAATTTTTTTTCCCATAAGTTTCTCGAAAAAATTATTATGCGAAAACCTGCGGAATTCAGCTAGAGGGTACAGTGTGGAGTAGTGTTGTTTAAATAAACTATTTTATGGTATCGCATTATAGACTACAAACTATATTTTTATAGCGCGTTACGTTATAGACTATATTATAACGTGTAACTGAACAATGATCGTATTAGACGGCCGAGATACCGCGTGACTCCCACGATATACAGCGAGCACACAGTGACTGAGCAGTAAGCGGCAAGCGCTTTAAACTATGTTTGTCCAAGCAATCGTAACTCGGGAACAACAATTTAACTCACGCACAACAGAACTGTCTTTACTGACGAATGACAACGAATTGAATAAGATGCCAACGTGTGAACGTTTGCGGAGCGCGCCAAAGATCCTCTGATGTGCGCACGAAAAACCAACAACATTCGCTTGACCGGCCTATGTTGGCGCCAACTACCAACATAGCGCCAAGTAGGTTTCTACACGTTAGCCCAATATGCTGGCCCAATACCTTGGCCTAATGTGTACAGCCGTCTTAACATATTTAGTGTTTATATGCAATGGTTTCTCTTTCCATCAGAAAAGCCAAATGCTTATCCTATAATATTAAAAAAGTGTATAAATGCTGCTTACCTGATACTGTTTTTACTAAGACTTCTTCATACGTATCTCCCCGTTTGAAAACGCCTTTATATATCTTTCCAAAAGTGCCTTCGTGTACTAATATTTCAAGTCGAATGTTCGAACGTGGTGTTGTCAAATACCGCAGCTGTTCTGCAGGATCGGTGATACGATCTTTTAGTGTTGTTTGCTGTGGACAAATTGTGCTATAAATTTTCAATACCGAAACAAACCCTAAACATTGAAACGTATCAATGAATAGCTATTACATTATTATATGTATAAAAAAATGTGGTCATGTACCTACAAATTTATTCTTTTAGAATTTATCGATTTTAATATATTTTTTATACTTATGACTCATTTAGTCAATTATGGGATCATGTAGAGCAGTGTTCTGTAAGATGCGTACCGCGATGGACTGATGTACCGTAGTCCATATAATGTGCGATAGAAAAATACGAGATTTTATCGAATTACTTAAACTTTAAAACTATTTTATTCTGTCTGAAATCGTTAGCGTACCATGTACGTGGAACTTTGCGGAACACTGTTGTAGGGTACCGTAATATACATTCAATAATTAAACTATACTACTATATTTATAAGAAACCAGAAATATAAGGACATCAGTAGTTTACCGGTTGCTTTTCATTAATTTTTACACACACACACACACACACACATGTGTACAATCTGCATACGTAAGATGAAAAAACAATGTTATCCTATAAAAACTAATATAGCCGCAACCTTCAAATAGTTATTTATTACATTCAAATAGGCGGGTTAAGTGAATTTGCTTCAGTTCTAAGCAGTAATAGTAATACTTTTAGTAAGCAATTTCGTACTGCAATAAAAAATCTGAAAACCGGTTGACGCTGCTAGCCATCCTCGAAATTTTCCACTTGAAGTATTTCAATCTCAAAGAAATCAAAAATAAACCTTATATATACATACCTTATAATACATACAAACATATATAAATATACCTTATAAATATACCTTATAAATACATACAAACACGAATTTTATACGTTATTGGACGCCTAAATAAATCATCATACACATAATACTTTTGATCAAATATTAACCAATTCCAATAATATTACATACATACATGTCCTTTGAGTCAAACCGTAACCTTCATCTTTTCGTCGTTTGAAAACTGCAATCAATGTTTAATTTGCAACGTTACATAAAATCAACATTACGCATGTACAGGAAACAAGTAACAGATAAAATACAGGTTTCAAATTGCTTCTCTATTTATTGCTCTATTTTGGCACAATCTCGTGTTTCTAGTGAAACGGTGATATTTAAGCGGGGCCGTTGTTGCTTTAAAAAGGCTAGCGCACGTGTAGCTGAAAGTTATTGTCAAATTCATGTACCTATGAGTTTTATGAAATATTTTTTAGGATTCCGTACCTTGAAGGAGAAAATGGAACCTTTATTTGTGTGTTATTTGTCATTCTTGTATCTGTTTATGTATCAGTCCGTCTCTAATGGACAATTTGCTCCAAAACTACTGAATCAACTGAGTTAAAATTTAAAACAAATATGTAAGTCGGTGACCTAAAACACAAGTGTGTAACGTAAATAAATTATTGAAAAAGTATTGCTCACTATTTGCGCGATATACCAAATTAAAGGGTTTGTGGTAAAAAAATCTGAAGTACATCTTTCTTATATATAAAATTCTCGTGTCACAATGTTAGTCTCCATACTCCTCCGAAACGGCTTGACCGATTTTGATGAAATTTCGTATGCATATTCAGTGGGTCTGAGAATCGGTCAACATCTATTTTTCATCCCCCTAAATGTTAAGGGTTGTCCACCCCTAAAATTTTTTTTTTATTTTATGGACAAAAATTTTTATTTTTATTTTTTTATGATTCAACATTGAAAAATATATACAACCCTTAATTTTCAACCCTCTACGATTAACCCCTATTTTTTAATTCAATAATTTATATGGCAAAACAACGTTTGCCGGGTCAGCTAGTATTATTATATAAGTTTAAGTCAAATGGATTAAAAGTGATTTAAGAAAATAGGGATTCACCATTTTGGTGCAGGGCGTTTTTATAGAAAAAACCATCTACCATTCTGCCAGGCGGTTTGTAAAAGGCGGACGCTGGGCTATACGAGTCACTACTATCGTGGCTACTAGTTAAAAGATTTCTACATTGCCTCACACGGGTCTAGTACCACCGCCTTCACTATTCCTGGCGCAATAGCGTAAGTGCTTGTCACTTTCATGTTCCGGTTTGGAGGGTAAGGTAGCCGGTAAACTTATACATGCGGCATTAGGGTCTTAACTCGGAATGCCACGAGGATGGCAACGTACCATTAAAACCTTTGTCTTGTGTGTTCGATGTCTATAGGCGATGATTGTCTCTTTCCATTAGGGAACCAACTGCTTGTTTGCTATTTTATGATATTAAAAAAGTCAAAAAGTACTGAACTCAGACCTTTATAGATTACAGCACAACCTTTTAGAAACATGTGAAGTAACGAACTTTGATTATAACAATGCACGGAACCCTATCTACGAGAACTTAATGCGCACTAGTCAGTTTTTATTTAATATGCATTTATATGAATATCTCACTTTCTAGAATCGTGGTTTAGGTATAATCATATTCGGCTTAGCTTGACTGGCTTGGCTTGATTTGGGTAGCGTAAATGCTAGTACTCGTCGTAGAATAAAAAAGATTAATGAATGGATTGGACATAAAAGTTCGATAGTGCTTATGACAAAATAGAATAGAAAAATAAATGTAATACATTTATCTTTCTATTCTACTAGCGTTTATGACACTTGCCTAAGCCCTCAGAAGATAAGGTCCCGAGACTGATCCCCGGATCGGGCATAAGTGTTATTGAGGTTTCTTCGGGAATTTTCTCGAAAATACATAATCTTAGTAACAGCTGTCTGGGAGTGGTATGTGGCGCCTTTGCCTTGGATATGAGCACGTCAAGCTATTGGTCCCGGTTATTGCTACAGGTTTGATATGGTATTAACACACAATTATGATATAAAGTAATTGAACTACCTATTGTACTATACTACTTAGTGATGACTAGGTAGTACAATAGGTAGTTCAAATTTCTGGGATTAAATGACGTCATCTTAGTATGGATGTAACTTGGTTTCGCAAAACTTAACTAGACTTTTTCCTTACAATATTTTTATTTGTATTATTCTTATCTTTTGATTGGCATATTTTTGATCAATGTTCGCGACAAACTAAAAATTGATAATATAAAAAATCCAAAAAAAATCTTCTTTAAGGAATTACTCTGTAATAAATTAACCGTATTTTTTATGAATCACTAGTTTTTCACCTTGTTTGCCACTACTAGTGGGATAGAGGGATTTAATTGCGAATTCAATCTGAGATAACATCACGTAATTCCGAAAAATTGCACTACCCATTTCAATATAATATTATCATTACGCATGTAGGCACAGTAAACCGAACGTCTACAGACTTCCGATTCACCACAATTTACCGGTTCATTGGTTGGCGAGATGCGTTTTGGATCGCCACATTTTACCCACCTAATAACGATTATCGCTTGTTTATTATGATAACTGAGACCTATAGCATTAGGTGCTAACCCGAGACATAGAAATGCCAACAACAAAAATATGTTAATTTGATGTACGTTCGTAAAAATATTTGCTTGTTTAAAAAAATGGTGACGTACACTCACTAAACACAAGGAACAAAAAAAACTTGTTGTGCATGCATGTCGCCTCCACAGATTAAGTAACTTTGTTATGGGGCAATTGTATACGCTTTTACAATAAACTTCCCGAAACTATAAGAGATCTACCAGTCAATAAAAATGTGTTAAAACAAAACTGTGTAAAAAAGGGTATTATAAAATCTCAAAATATTTAGAAGACAAACAAGCCTGGGATTAATTGCTCCTCATATCAATCCCATAAATATTCAATTTAATTTTGTAATATTGCGATATTAAGTAAGAATACTAGTTACTTTGCAAAATAACTAGTTTTCTTCGTCTGATTTCTATATATACTATGTTTCTATATATTTAAAACAAGGTTACTTTCGCAGATTAGATTATACGTACCTATATACAGAAAAATGATAGTTTTACTGCATTTAAATTATTCAGTAAAATATTTCATTTTATAATTGGCGTAAATTTTTTAAATTTATTAATCTGACATGTATCCTAATTTCATTAAAACCATTTTACGGAGATGCGATTTTAATTTGCGAACCCCCGTTGATGCACAACTGTTTAGGGTCGCTGAGTTCTGGATGGAAATATGAATTAGTGCATTTTGGGGATGGATGCTAATTATAATTAAAACAGAACACATTGTTATGTTTAAAATAATTTGTTTGTCTTATTATTTCATTTACTAAAATGAAATGTAATATTTTTTTTAACTAATTCCGATACAGTCAAATGTTATAATAACATAAAAAGTACGTACAAGCATTTCAAGTCTGGAAATTTTAGTGCGAAATATGAGGTTCGCTTTGGACACCCTGACACAGTTAAAAACAGTGCCATCTTTGAGAAACTGGAGCAAGATGGACATATTAGTAGCTACGACATTGCTGAAGAACTGGATGTTGATCATAAAATATTTTTACGTTATTTACGAAAGTCTGGGTACAAGAAAAAAATTGACATTTGGGTACCACATGATCTCACTGAGAGAAACCTAATGCAACGTGGTTCCATTTGCGATTCTTTGTTACATCGTAACAATTCCGAATCACTTTTTAAACAGTTGATTACGGGTGATAAAAAATGGGTGACTTACGATAAGAATGTGTGAAAACGATCATTGTCGAAGCATGGACAAGCCCTATAGACCATGGCAAAGCCCAGCCTGTGTGTGATGATGCCATGTGTATGGTGGGATTGGAAAGGAATCGTCCAATATGAGCTTTTGCCACCGGGTAAAACTATCGATTCTGACCCCTACTGTCAGCAACTGATGAGGATAAAACAGTTATTGGGAAAAAACGGCCGAAGCTGGTGAATAGGTAGGGCGTGGTGTTCCACCATGACAACGCCAGACCGCCCTCATTTATAGCCACGCAGCAAAAATTGAGAGAGCTTGGCTGGGATGTGTTGATGCATCTTCCGTATAACCCTGACCTTGTTCCATCAGATTTCCACCTGTTTCGGTCATTGCAGAACTCTTTAGGAAGCATAAAGCTAACCTTAAAAGAACACTGTGAATACTACCTGTCAGATTTTTTTAATCAAAAATCTCAAAATTTCTACAGGAATAGGATCACGGCACTACCCACAAGGGCACAAGATGGCAACAAGTCATCGATCAAAACGGCACATACATCTTCTATACATATAATAAAATCGTAGGAAAGTCAAAACTGTACATTGAATATTTTTTTAAAATAATACTTGGGGCGTGATCAACAATCGATATCGAAGCCAAAAATATAGTTTTTAGAATTTTTGTCTGTTTGTCTATTTATCTGTTTGTCTGTATGTATGTCCGGGATAAACTCAAAAGGAACTGCATGGATTTACTTCAAATTGTGCATGAGTATTACTAACAGGTCTTGTCAACATATAGGCTACATATTATCACGCTATTACCTACGGGGAAGGAGCAATGCGGAGTAAACGAAGGTCGCGCGGACGAAGTCGCTGGCAACAGCTAGTAATATAATATTATAAATAAATAAAAAATTATACGTAAAAAATACTTTCCTTTGTATGAACAATACGAAAATTCTTTTGCCCTGACCTTATCCATACTAATATTATAAATGCGAAAGTAACTCTGTCTGTCTGTCTGTCTGTCTGTCTGTCTGTCTGTTACGCTTTCACGGCCAAACCACTGAACCGATTTGGATAAAATTTGGTACAAATATAGCTTGAGACCCAAGAAAGGACATAGGATAGTTCTTATCCCGGAAATCCCACGGGAACGGGAACTATGCGGGTTTTTATTTTAGAATCTTTTCCACGTGAACGAAGTCGCGGGCACAGCTAGTACTTTTTATATATTATAAATTGATATCGACAACCGGTCTAGATAAATATAGCTCTAGATTGGCCATATTAATCAAATAATATCTGGTTGGCCGAGCTTTGCTCGTTTTTTCACATATTTTTGAAACCGATCTTTTCTTGGAACTTGAAACTTGATAAATCGATTCCTTTAGAATATATAAAAAAAATTTCTGTACCTGATTGACCGAGCTTTGCTCGGTTTTTCACATACCCATATCTTGGGAACCGAGCTTTTCTTGGACCTGGAATTTGATAAATCGATTCCTTGATCCGAAAAACCCCTAATTTGTGACTTTCATGAAAATCGTTGGAGCCGATTCCGAGATTCCAATTATATATATACAAGAATTGCTCGTTTAAAGGTATAAGGTATAAGGGATAAAGCGTTTTTGAAACAGTATAAGTGCATTTTAACATATAATGATAGTATGCTCAATGACGAGAAAGCGTGTCTACTAAATTTAATTAAATTAACATAATATATTTATCGTGCTGATCAATAGTTATCGCTATGTCCAAACGAACTATTAACGTGGCGGTAGTTTGGAGCCAACTGCCTACATCCACCGATACGAGATTAAAATAATAATATTGGTGGCCAAATTACAGGAATTGATCTAACCCTAAAATAAGCGAATTGTTTAGTTGTGATACAGGTGTTAGGTAACGATTAGGCACATCCATTAGAAAATTATTTTTTAAATTTATTTTATAGTTATTAATTTGAGCACCTTTTCGACTGAAATCATTAGGTCACAGATTTAATTCCAGAATCAGACGCGTAAACCCGTTTTAGTTCAGGCCAGGCCTTTTAAACAAAATACTATTTTACGTCGTACGTACGTAAAGGCATTATTTGTTAGCTTTATACAATCATGGAAGTGCAAAACTTTTAGTGTGCCCCATGGCACACTAAAAGTTTTGCACTTCTAGCTAATCGGAACTATTTAAATTTCGAATGTTATATTTTTAAAACGTTGCAACCTTCTTAGTAGTAAAAAAAAACAATTGGCGGGATATGATTTGTCAATTGTTTTTTATCACACATCAAAATTCTACTTACGCAACGAAAATGGATTTATTAATGGATAGATTTTAGAGCGATTATTTTTTATGATTTTAAAAGTTCTCTTTCTTCGCAAGACTGTGCCGCTCGTCTTCAAAATGCTTTTGGAAGAGAAGCACCTTATTTGAGCACCGTGAGGTGATGGTTTGCTGAATTTGAGAGAGGTCAAGTTTCTTTACATGACGAATTACGTGAAGGGCGGCCTTCAACTGCCGTCAACGAAAATAATGTGGCTACTGCTAAGTGGTTAATTGAAGAAAACCCCCGGATTACCTATGACAGAATTTAAAGACTATTGGGCTATTAGGTATGAGCCAAAATCAGAAAATTTTACACGAAGAATTGAAAGTTCGGAAACTTTGTTGTCGTTGGATCTCTCATGAACTGACAGCGGAGCAGAAGCGGGCTCGCGTGGAATAGTGCTCACTGATGCTACTGAAGTACGACCACGGACATTCTAATGCTGTTTATGACATTGTCACAGGAGACGAAACGTAGATTTATTGTTTTGAACCCGAAAAACACAGCAATCTTGTAAATGGGTGTTTGAAAATGAGAACAGGCTAACAAAAGTGAGACAGGGAGAAACGTTGCGTTGGTTAAAAAATGATCGCGTTTTTTTTTCTCAGCTACGGGTCCCATCTGTACAATTCCAATTAAAGATCAAAGGAGTGTTAATGCCGAATGGTTTTTTTAATAATTCTACCATTTGTTTACCCAGGGTGTGAGAAAAAGTTCGCGAAAGACGACGCAAAAGCCGTATTCTCCTACACCATGATAACGCTTCTTCACACACGGCCAACAAAAAAAAAAGTCATTTTTAGCTTCCGAAAAAGTACATCTCGTCACTCATCTTGCGCATAGCCCCGACCTAGCACCCTGTGTTTTCTGTATTTTCCCCAAAATCAAAGATTTGATGAGAGACCCAACACCGAAGAAGCAGTGATAGCGTTCAATCAGCAACTCTTGTTTTAAAAATTGGTTCGATCGCATGAAAAAATGTTTAAAATGTAAAGGAGGTTATTTAGAAGCAATAAACATAATATTTTGGTTATAACATGTTGTTTTTTTAAGTTAAGCAAAACTTATAGTGTGACCTTAAATGATATTACCAGTTTTGGTACCGGGCTCCTTTGAAGAATAGACCAACTGCCGTTCTGCCAGGCAGGTCGTAAAAGGCGACCGATTGGCTATAGATACCATCGTGACTGCTAGGTGGTAGAGTTCTGCATTGTATCGCCCGGGTCAGGTACCACCGCCTTATCTATTTCTGCCGCAATAGCGTCAGTGCTTGTCGCTGTCGTGTTCCGGTTCTGAGGGTAAGATAGCCAGTACAATTATGCATGTGGCATTAGGCCTTCCCATAACATAGCAACGCACTATTAACATCTTTGGTGTCTATAGGCGATGGTTGACTATTTCCATCAGGATACCCATCTGCTTGTTTGCTATCTTATGATATAAAAAAATATATTTAATGATATTCCAAATATATAAAATATAAAATTCCCAAAAATTTACAAAATTGAAGGGTAAACACGAGAATTTCAAAACGCCATAATATTCTTATTTTGATAAGTAGAATGATTTCATTATTATTTTTGATAATATCATAGACGTAGATAAATAGAGCCCTTTCGAATCAGACTGGGTTTTTGTTAATCACTGTACATACGTATTAACGTCTATCCAGCAATGATCTGGACTGCATTAAATAATACTCAAAGAATGACATCTATAAGTAAAAATAGAAATAAGTAAAAGTATGTTTAAATGTAAATGTTTGTTTGACAACAAAATAAGTATCGTTAATCGGAACTCATGGAAACTCGTTTAATGTTATCAAACGTCCTTGTTTATTAAGGACTACGACTCAAAATATTTATAATACAAAATATTAATTAATCTACAGTATTTGCTTAGTGAGATTACTTGAGTATCAAAGAACATGGGCAAAGTTTTTTAATCCTAATAGAAACTTAGATTAGGACGATGGTCCATTATCTAAGAAATACTTACTAGGTGGTAATTAATTAATTAATTAATTACTAATTACTAGGTGGTAGAGTTCTGCATTGTCTCGCCCGGGTCTGGTACCACCGCCTTACCTATTCCTGCCGCAATAGCGTCAGTGCTTGTTGCTGTCGTGTTCCGGTTTGGAGGGTAAGGTAGCCGGTAAAGTTATGCATGTGGCATTATACCTCGCCACAAGATAGCAACGCACCATTAACATTTTGGTGTCTATAGGCGATGGTTGACTCTTTCCATCAGGAGACCCATCTGCTTGTTTGCTATCTTATGACATAAAAAAAAATACGTATCAGTTTGCTACAGAAGACTTTTAGTTATTTTTGTAAACTAAGTTATAATAACTTAATTTACAAAGTTCACTTAAGCACTTCAACGTTGAAATAATCTTAATTTATTAAAATTGAGTTTCAATAAATTAAGATTAAGAAAAAATTATGAACTCAGTAGCTACATATAAAATGGCTATATTCACTAATCAGTTTTCAAGTAAAAATATACGTAATACCGGTATTATCTATACATATAATAAAATCGTAGGAAAGTCAAAACTGTACATTGAATATTTTTTTAAAAGAATACTTGGGGCGTGATCTACAATCGATATCGAAGCCAAAAATATAGTTTTTAGAATTTTTGTCTGTTTGTCTGTATGTATATCCGGGGTAAACTCAAAAAGTACTGCATAGATTTACTTCAAATTCTGCATGAATATTACTAACAGGTCGAGTCAACATATAGGCTACATATTATCACGCTGTCACCTACGGAGGGAAGCTGTGTGGAGTAAACGAAGTCCGCGCGAAAAAGGTGGCGGGCAACAGCTAGTATCTATATCTGTACATGTAATAATATCGTAAGAAAGTCGAAACTGTACATTGAATATTTTTTTAAAAGAATACTTGGGGCATCTACAATCGATATCGAAGCTAAAAATATAGTTTTTAGAATTTTTGACTGTTTGACTGTATGTATGTCTGGGGTAAACTCAAAAAGTACAGCATGGATTTACTTCAAATTTTGCATGAATATTACTAACAGGTCGGGTCAACGTATAGATATCAGTCAAAACTGTACATTGAATATTGTTCTAAAAGAACACTTGTGGCGTGATCTGCAATCGATATTGAAGCCAAAAATATACTTTTTGGGATTTTTGTCTGTTTGTCTGTATGTATATCCGGGGTAAACTCAAAAATATATTATTTTGCTGTCTGTGCTGATCATCAGCGCTGATCACTGTCGTGTTTCGGTTTGGAGACTATGATAGCCGGAAACTTATACATGTGTACTATTTCGTCACACAGCAATGTACCTTTTACATGTTTGGTTTATATAGACGGTGGATGTCACTTTATATCAGCGGGTAACTTATTTTCTATAATATAAAAAGTGTAAATAAATAACATTTATCGCCTTAGTCGCCTCTGTGGTGTAAAGGTCTAATGTCGGTGTTCACCACATGGGGTTCCGGGTACGATTCCCGGGCCAAGCAATGTAAAAATGCGTTTTTTCAGTTTTTTGTTAAAATCAACGTTGATCGGACAAAGTATCCGGTTGTCGATAGAAAAAGAAGAAATCATGGGTGCATTTGTCGTACATCTGCCTACCTCTTCGGGGTTACGGGCGCAAAGATACTTTTAAATACCATTTATTGTTAAAAAAACGAAAAAAAAGAAATCACCTAATGCAGATTTTGATTTTGAGGAGATTATTATATAACGTGTACGACTAGTAAAGTCGTATACGCCAAAAGAGTATACGCCACAAATAGGGTAAAAAACAATCTGGCGATCTCTTAACCTTCAAATTTTATCAAGCCATTTAGACTGCAAGCTTTCACGACGAAATCTGCTATCCCACTGGCCACACAATACACAAATACAAACATCTGAAATACACAGGAAAGAACAAACACATACGTAAATAAATAAGTGTGTTAATCTTTAGGCATTCAGCAGCGAGAAAACCGTACAAATTTGGCATGCTATAAATATAAACATGAATTTAAAAACTTATTCTAATTAATTAATCTTATGATATTGTGTTTTCACCGTAGAAAAATTTAATTAATTCCAAAATAACAAGAACTGATTCCCTTTCTTTGATTTTTAAAAATGTTTTGAAAGTTACTTGAAAGTCGTTTCAAACAGGCAACTGAAGGGCGTTGCTAAGAATTAAGTGTTAAAGAGAAAATTGACTAGACAATTTAAAAACGTTTATTATAAGGCTTTGTAATCTATACATATAATATAATCGTAGGGAAGTCAAAACTGTACATTGAAATACTTGGGGCGTGATCTACAATCGATATCGAAGCCAAAAATATTGTTTTTAGAATTTTTGTCAGTTTATCCGTTTATCTGTTTGTCTGTTTGTCTGTGTGTATGTCCGGGGTAAACTCAAAAAGTACTCCATGGATTTACTTCAAATTTTGCAAGAATATTACTTACAGTTTGGGTCAACATATAGGCTACATATTATCACGCTATCACCTACGGGGAAGGAGCAGTGCGGAGTAAACGAAGTCCGCGCGGACAAACTCTCTGGCAACAGCTAGTTACCAAATATAAAACATAAATTTTCAAGAAGTTTGGATCATTTCAGTTTAAAAAGTAATAAGAACAATAATGAATTATCTATTATCTTATGTATAAAATTCCCGTGTCACAATGTTAGTTACCGTACTCCTCCGAAACGGCTTGACCGATTTTGACGAAATTTCGTATGCATATTCAGTGGGTCTGAGAATCGGCCAACATCTATTTTCATCCCCCTAAATGTTAAGGGTTGTCCACCCCTAGATTTTTTTTATTTATAGACAAAAAAATTTATTTTTATTTTTTTATGATTCAGCACTGAAAAATATATAGAACCCTAAATTTTCAACCCTCTACGATCAACTCCTATTTTTTAAATAAATAATTTATATGGCAAAATGACGTTTGCCGGATCAGCTATTTATATTATAAAGAACTCATGTCTTTTATTTTGTAGGTACATTGTACAGTGCAGATTTCTTTCTGTTTTCACAATTGATTAAAAACTAAAGATATATAATTTGTATGGACCTTTAGCCAACGGACTGTAGAATTATGGTGTATAAAAATATAGATTTTACACTTTCAATCGTCGGCACTTGGTGAAATTCCATTATTTTTAGTTGAAACACACACTTTTATTTCACTATAATTATACACAGCGAGTAATTATCTATACATATAATAAAATTGTACGAAAAGTCAAAACTGTACATTGAATATTGTTTTAAAAGAAAACTTGGGGCGTGATCTACAATCGATATCGAAGCCAAAAATATAGTTTTTAGAATTTTTGTCTGTCTGTATGTATGTCCGGGATAAACTCAAAAAGTACTGTATTGATTTACTTCAAATTTTGCATGAATATTACTAACAGGTCGGATCAACATATAAGGCTACATATTATTACGCTATCACTTATAGGGAAGGAGCAGTGCGGAATAAACAAAGTCCGCGCGGACGAAGACGCAAGCAACAGCTAGTAGTGAAATAAAAGTACAAGTGTGTTGTTAACTTGTTTCAACTAAAAATATAAAAATATGTTCGAGAAGGTTGTTTTAATGATTCTATTACTAATACTTTTAAAATTATGACAATTGAGTTTAGAAAATCAAAGTTATGAGAGATGTGGATGTATGTATAAAATATAATATTTTTCTCATTAAAAGCACCATTAAAATTACCTGTGACACGTGCGTCAGATTGGATGCGGCGTAATATGAGACCCTTGATTCCGGTTTCGCGTATACATGTTCGCTTATATGGGTTGTTGCATAAGGTGACGGTGATCT
This sequence comes from Apodemia mormo, assembly GCA_036924255.1. NCBI lineage: Eukaryota > Metazoa > Arthropoda > Insecta > Lepidoptera > Riodinidae > Apodemia > Apodemia mormo. The sequence continues at coordinate 10,492,976 of JAUPFN010000002.1, forward strand.
TCTACTACCTGGCAAATATACAGTCTTATTTAATTTTCTTCATCCAGCTTATTAATTAATGCTCACTTTTCAACATGTATATTTTATAGAGAGCATTAAGTTAAAAGTATGAAATGGTAGTATGACTAATAGTTTAAAACCAGAATCAAAATTGATTTAGTAATACAGCCAACAACGATTACCATACTTATATAAAGATTAGTACCATAGCATTAGTATTTTATAAGAAGACACTACAACAGATGTTTATCCTGGTAGAATGAAATAAGCATCTCCCATAAAACTACACACAAAGATTTTAAAGTTGCATTACTATTCTTGTATCTGAGTGCTAAGTGTGAGTTTTTCTTTTCGCATTCGATTCAAATTTTTAAATTTTAAAATTGTAAACTCCAAACGCGCTCACGATCGAATGCGAAAAGAAAAACTCACACTTAGCACTCAGAATGTAATAATGTTGTGCAACATAAGTTTACTGTTTACATAACCTTTTCAACCGAAACTTGATGATAACAAGCACAGGCGTTGTTGCGGCGAAAGTAGCTAAAGCTGTAGTAATAAACTCGGAAGAGACGTTGCAGAACAATACCACCTATCAATTAAAGTAGTAGCGACACGTTTATGCTTAGCTCGCTATTCACTAGCTTTCTGGCTAAAAGGTGATGGTTGTTTCACGAACACAGGAACACGAGGAAAATATAAAGGTTAGCCCTCTAAATTCTTATTGTAATGTTTATAAGACTGATATTACATATATCTAGCAATTATTACATATTCGACATCATTGTAATACTGCTGTTTGATTTCAATTCCTCTATTTATTTAGGGTTTTACTAAGTTTTATGGTTTCCATTCCAACCGTGACTACGCAATCAACGGGGCTCGGGTTCGATCCCCGATGGGGACAAGCATTTGTGTGATGAGCATAAATGTTTGTATTTCCGGGTTTGGGTGTTTATTATGTATGTAAAAGTATTTATATATATATATATATATATATATATATATATATATATATATATATATATATATATATATATATATATATATATATATATATATATATATATATATATATATATTTCTATGTATTAGTATCGTTGTATAACACCCATAACACAAGCAAATAATTTGCTTTCTTTGGGGTTAGATCAGTAAGTGTAATTTGTCCCGTAAATATTTATTATTATTAATTATATAAAAGAGAGCCCATATCGAATAGTTATGGAACCTTTGTCACCGGATTTATTTATAGACTCGGCATAGTAATCCTAATCACTGACCCGTGCGAATACATAATATTTCTTTAATTCTTATATTAAGCTAATGCAAAGTAGCTTAAATAAATATAAACGAATATTAAGACCCTCCGTGTCCCATAATCCGACATGTACTTACGAGCTAAAATATTTCTTGTTTATTAGAAGGCCAGATGGAAATCGTTGGGTATTTAGGGTTGAGACATGTCATATTTAAGTCTATTAGTGACGCTAAGGTTTAAATAACAGAGTGAGTAATATTTGTGTTCTACTTCGTAATTTATTTATTTATTTTATTAGGACTGCCAACAGAAAGTACACACTCTATACTATATATAATACATGATGAGAGACGGCAATGCCTTCCAAATTATAGGCAACCACAGCTTATACAGTAAGCTTAAAGTTCGAATTACATATTATTAAATTAAATTATATAAAATTATGTCAAAAGTGAAAAATATAAAGTTGCAGAAAAAAATGATTAAATAATGTCATGCAATAATACAATTATATTAAAAGAGAAAAAAGTGAAAGAAAAAAATGTACAGAGTCAGATAACAAATTGAATAAATAATGTGTACTAGTACGATTATCGCATATTTATACCGTACGATTATCGCATATTTATATCGCGTAGTATTTGTATTTGTAATATTAAGATAGATGTACTTCATAATGTTGAGATATCTGTGTTATATAAATTCATATAAAGAAGGACATGAAAGTTAATGTTCAAAGTAAACAATAAAAATAAAATTGACAATATAGCTTAACCAAGTGTACAATCATACATTAAACCTCATCATTAAGTAAATCTCAACGAAAATGGCTACACCATATCAATCAAAAGTATGGTGAACATACGATATACAGTACCCGGCGATAAATATTGCACATCGACCTTTGGAAAGAGACAATCGGCTAATTTCGGCTTCGTAGAGCGTTATCTCTGTCGCACAAAATACAAACAGTCCGGTACCTATTAGGAGCTGTTAAAACAAGTATGATTTGCTTCTTTTGATATTTTTATTCTTTGTATAAAATACACTAATTTTTCTATAAGTGATGGCTTTAGGTTGGGGTAAAATAAAATAAAAAAATATTTTTACATTATGTTTACGTATTTAATTATTTTGGAACATTACAGCTTTAGTGTACATAATAAACACCATTATACCTATTGCTAAAATGAGACATTGCAATAAAAATAATAATAATTCTAATTCTCAATTACTTCCATTTCACTATCTGTGCTCTCAAAGAGGTCAATATCACTGTCACTATCAGCCGTATTTATTACTAATCTATCAGTGTAATTGTCTAAACTGTGTTGAATGCTTCTATATTCATTCTCACATTTGATTGCATGATCGCAAACCTTTTTCCACTCTTCAGCGCCGATCATGTTTACTTTTTCAGTCAATAATGTTTTTACTGTTTGCACTCCAAAAAAAGGGAGACCAAAAAAGCAATTTCGTTTGGATATGGACGATTTTGATTACGATGTTGTTCGAAGAATGGTGTATGATTTTCACTTACGATTTAATGAACTGCCAACAATAAAATCATTAAAAGCTAAGTTATCTGAAGCTATTAATTACAATGGCTCTGAAAAAACATTGAGAAAAATACTTCATGACATGGGATTTCAGTTCACTAAAATGGAAGATAATCGAAAAATTCTAATGGAAAAGCACGACGTTAGTCTCAAACGAATGGAATACCTTGATAAAATACGCAAATTTCGCGAAACAGGAAAAAATATCGTCTACATGGATGAGTCATATATACATGCATCCCACACTAAAGGGAAATCTTGGAGTGACGATAAGAAAAAAGAAGTAAAAAAGCCAATTTCAAAAGGTCAACGTTTGATAATAGTTCATGCGGGAAATGAAAAAGGCTTTGTACCCGGTGCTTTTTTAACGTATAAATCCACGGACACTACAGGTGACTATCACAATGAAATGAAATGAAATGAATAACGATAACTATGAGAAATGGCTGGTTAACCAATTAATCCCAAATATACCCAGTGATTCTGTTCTAGTTATCGACAACGCACCCTATCACAACAAGTATGTTGAGAGACCCCCCAACTCAAACACCATTAAACGGGAAATGATCAACTGGTTAAACAGACATGAAATTCCAGTTGATCCAAAATTAACAAAAACCCAGATTTACGCTATTATATGTCAGCACAAGGAGAGGTATACAGAGTTTTCTGTGGACAAAATACTTGCCGAACATGGGCACACTGTGTTGCGATTGCCACCATATCATCCGGATTTTAATCCAATTGAAAATATATGGTCTCAATTGAAAGGCTATGTAGCCTCTAGAAATGTGGGTATGAACTTAACTACAGTAAAAACATTATTGACTGAAAAAGTAAACATGATCGGCGCTGAAGAGTGGAAAAAGGTTTGCGATCATGCAATCAAATGTGAGAATGAATATAGAAGCATTCAACACAGTTTAGACAATTACACTGATAGATTAGTAATAAATACGGCTGATAGTGACAGTGATATTGACCTCTTTGAGAGCACAGATAGTGAAATGGAAGTAATTGAGAATTAGAATTATTATTATTTTTATTGCAATGTCTCATTTTAGCAATAGGTATAATGGTGTTTATTATGTACACTAAAGCTGTAATGTTCCAAAATAATTAAATACGTAAACATAATGTAAAAATGTTTTTTTATTTTATTTTACCCCAACCTAAAGCCATCACTTATAGAAAAATTAGTGTATTTTATACAAAGAATAAAAATATCAAAAGAAGCAAATCATACTTGTTTTAACAGCTCCTAATAGGTACCGGACTGTTTGTATTTTGTGCGACAGAGATAACGCTCTACGAAGCCGAAATTAGCCGATTGTCTCTTTCCAAAGGTCGATGTGCAATATTTATCGCCGGGTACTGTACAATGTACGCTTATGAGGTCTGTGCGATGTACGAACGAGTCTAACGCGAGTTTGGTTTATAGATTTATTGTTTAGAAATCATAGATTTATTAAATAAGTACACATAACAATACAAGGATATTTACCAAAAGGAAACTTATGTAGGCTAGCAATCGTAGCGTATGATCCTGTAGAGCTGGGTGGGCGGCCGAGTGTGTCCAAACGCAATAACACGTTCTGATGGCTGCCATATGCTGCAGTCGTATACGATGTACTGAAATGGAATATCTATTTCACTAAGTTGCATATGTTAAATCACAGGGGATGTTTGCAAATATTTTAGAAGCATTTATATATGGTAATTTTTATTATAACTATTTTTATATTAAAATTACACTTTATCGCTTTTACGTTTAATATATTACCATTTAACCATCAATTCTATCACTCGCGAAGTTTCATCCAAACACCATATGTATGCTGACGATTTCCAGATTTACACACAAGCACCGTTTGAGGATATGCCATTGGCTATCTCAACGATAAATGTGGATCTTAAGAGAATAGCTTACTGGTCAAATCAATTTGGTCTGAGTCTTAACCTAATAAAATCGCAAATCATAATTATTGGCAGTCCTCACATGATCTCTCGGATAGACTCGATTACATTACCCAAAATTGAGCTAAATGGAATTGCCATTCCTTTGTTAACCCAGGTAAAGAATTTGGGAATCTTTATTGACAATAAATTATCGTGGTCATCTCATATCAAGGAGCTTAGTAGGAAAATATATCTTACTTTTAAATCCTTAAATCGACTGCGTAACTTTTTACCTATCTGTACTAAGATTTCTCTTGCACAGTCTTTATTACTGCCGATCCTAGACTACGCTGATACGAGCTACGTCAATTTGACCGGAGATCAACTCGATAAATTAGAACGTCTTCAAAATTTTGCTATACGATTTGTTTTTAGGCTTCGTTTTGAGACGTCTCCTCCTTTCGCGCTAAGCTCAATTGGCTGCCCATTCCATTCGTCTTCGCAGAAATGCCCATATACTTAATCTTCTCTATAGTATACTTTTTGACCCTAAAATTCCATTTTATCTAAAGGAGAGATTCACTTTATTAAAAGACCAGAGTATTCCTGAACGTTCGTCCAAACGGTTATTATTAAAATTTCCGCGATATAGCTCTAGATTTTATAAGTCTTCTTTCTCTGTCCAAGCGGTTAAACTATGAAACTCTTTACCGGTAGATATATGGCAAGCAAGGAGCAAAATTAGCTTTAAAAATATGGTCCATGATTTTTATTTCAAATCATGTAGTTCGTAACAAGATAAATATTCACTGTAGTGTATAAAATATTGTTCATTTTTTCCCCCTAATTATTTTAAGTGTTAATTTAGCATTGTGACGTCTTTGTCGTGTAATTTATATATTTAAAAGTTGTACCTTATCCTAGTCGTGTTTTTTTAATTACTTGTAATGTGGTTGTCTGGAAGAAATCGCTTGTCAGCGATAAGACCGCCTTTTGTATGAGATTATTTACTTTAGATTGTAATATTACTTTAATCCTCATGTTGTACAATAAAGAATATTATTACTATTATTATTATTTATATAACTTTTCTTTTGACAGTAAGATAAGGTTGTAATTAAATTTATGATATCGCTGATGTCATAAATATAATTAGAACGTTATCTTACCGTCAAATAAGGCCTACAAAACTTTGGATTACTCTCAGTATTGGTCCGGTCCGCATTTGAAGAATAGGCTATCAGTTCGTATAAGATAAACAACTGACCAAATCTGCCTTTACTACAGAGGTTTCCAGGTGAAAGAGTCTGAAACGACTCACCTAGGCTCACCTATATTCGTCACATTAGCAGCAATTTTTGAAAATAAATAGGAAACTGCTTCAAATTTAGTAAAACGACTCAAACGAAATGTTTACCAATAATATTTAGGTTGAAAATATATAAAAGAATATCAAAAACCACTTTACAAAACAAAAAGGGTTAAGGTTTATTACTTTACTGACGTCCGTAGCATACTAAAACACTGTAGTACAATTTGGAACCCACGTTATCCTATTAACCCATGTAATCCTACGAGAAAAATACATGTTTACTAAATTGAGAAACAACCATACAAAATTACACATTTATGATATGAATAGGATTTATTGTACAAAAAAATAAGAGATTTGTAGTAATATTTTGTAAGAGCAAGGTAAAAGGACAAACATCTCTAAACTAGCAAATTTTTTCAAGATTTTTTTGGCTGACTGTAGTCGCATGGCGATTTTTATAGGAATATTTGATAACATTATTAAGCAGGGATGGTTATTAATGTTGTCAAACGTTTTATTTTAGCATGAGTGGCATGTTTAATGCACCACTTTTATACTCCACCAGTAGCTAATGAAATGAAATGCAACCAGATAACTAATGCCTATAACATCAAAAATATAAATATTGCATTCAAGCATGTCGGGCATATTATACCTAATGCAAAGTTTTGCTACCTTATTCTTCACTTGGAAGATGACGCTATATTACGTTCACGTTAAGAATGCAATGAGTCATCGTTATCCGCTGGCCCATTAACCAATCGAATCACTTTTGTTACTTAATGAGCCAATCAAATCACGTTACACTGATGACACTGCATTTTTAACGCGAACGTACTGTAACGTTATTATAACAGCATAAAATAAAAACTAAAAAGACTCGGGTGAGGCGTTACAAAACTTTATCACCTAGTCATAATATTGCAATGGATTGTGTTTTTTTTTAACTTACCACTACGTATATAGATGAGGAAGTTACTGATTTTACCCCGATTATCGAAAATTTCAATGTGTTAGTCAACGATACTAATACATAGAAATACATATATAAATACTGGAATATATTTAATAAACACCCAAATCTGAAAATACAAGTATTTATGCTCATCACACTAATGCTTGTCCCCGTTGGGGATCGAACCTGAGCCCCGTCGATTGCGTAGTCAGGGTCGCTAACCACTCGACGAACGTGGCGGTTTGAACTGAAAAATGTATGCTTATATTTTTTACTCTTTTGAGTTTAAATGACCTTAATTTAGTGGGAAGTTTCAGGGATGGCCCGTAGGGTCAACCGTTTACACATTTTTTTAAATGAAATTTGCTAATAGCCTGAAGGGCTAGAACAGCGACTCAGTGATGATGAACGAGCAGAGTGCTCAGCCAGATTTTAAGATTAAATTTGGGCAACTCACGCCGTGTCTTCTGACCGAACTGATATGACATTTGACCAATACGTGACGTCGCCTTGTACTAACTGCTTGGCAGAAAATCAGGTTGTCTATTCCAAATGGAATCAGACAAATACCTGTAAGAATTTAAAATATATTTCTATTCTCTTAGCGTTGTAGTAATCATTATATTACAAATAGCACAAATTATTTTTACAACACAAAAATGCTTACTAACGTTACAAACAAAGCAAAGAATAAACAATACTTTCTCCAAGCATCGTTTATTTTTCATCACGAATATTTAAAAGTCATCTACATGAGTACCCCAAAAATAGCTTCCATTTTAGTTTAGTAAAATAAACACAACCATTTTTCACGACGGAATACAAAATCGACCTGCAATTAAACATCAGTGGGTAATTTATTATCTATCGATAGAACCTTCGCTATCATCTATCAACTAGCTAGAGAAGGGTCATTAAAACCCTATGCCAACTCCGTTATAACGATAATTTAGAACTTAAGATCCTTTAGCAATATATTTTAACAAATGTGAATCGTTACTACAATATTGTGTTATTTGAAAATCATTATTCTATCGATATTTAAAGATCGTTATACCTAAACATGTGTAGATATTAATTCTGTTACTTTTTTACAATAAGAGCCAAACGAGCAGAAGTTTCATCTGATGGTAAGTGATCACGTCGCCCGTGGACCCGTGGACAGCTTTTTTATAACATAAGATAGCCTACTGGTAGAAAAAGAAATACAAACGATGTAAAGATGTCAATTTCGGTTGCTATCCGTGTCGCAATGCTACCTGCATAAGTTTACCGGCTAACTTATCCTCATACCGGGACTCAATAGTGACAAGAACTGACGCTATTACGGCATGAATAGGTAAGACGGTGATAAAGAGAACGGCCAAAAACTGAAGCTAATCTGACAGGAATAGGGTAATGAGCCTAGGCGAGTCGTTTTAGACTCTTTCACCAGACCAGAATTGGGCGAGACTATGCAGAGCTCTACCACCTAATAGCCAGGATGGTAGTGACACGTACAGCTATCGATCGTTTTTTACTACCAGGTAGAACGGCAGATAAGCTATTATTCAAAGGGAGCCCGGACTAATATGCGGCATCAAGTATCTTGAAGGTGTGTTGCCAGCTTTTGAAGAATAAATATTAAGATATTTTCTTGAAGGCCTATTAGTTGTATTGATTTGGAACACGTCACGTATATATATATATATATATATATATATATATATATATATATATATATATATATATATATATATATATATATATATATATATATATATATATATATATATATATATATATATATATATATGAAAACATTGTCAGTGGGACGTGTTCTTTGCTCTACCGGCATCAACAACTAAAAAAATTATTACTGCTTTTGTTTTTATAAATAATTAAAATTAAAATTATATACATAATACAGCTATGCTGTCAAGGCAACCGATTGTCTATACGTGACGCTATTATTGTGATTACTAGATGGTAGAATTCCACAACGTCTTATTTAGTACCGCCCGGGTATTTAGTACCACCGCCTTATCTATTCCTGCCTTGTTCCGGTTTGGAGACTAAGGTAGCCGGTAGACTTATACTTGTGGCATTGCACACGGACTGAAACGCACCATTAACTTTTTTTATATCTATAGGCGATGGTTTCTCTGCCATCTGTCTGATTGTTTACTATCTTATGATACTCAGATAAAAAAAGTCTCAGCGTAAGTTCTCGCTAAGGCTTCTCTCCGTAGTTTGGATGGGGCATAAGAGATATCTTACAGCTAGCCCAAGCCAGTAAAATACATTGTTAAAAGAAAACAGGTAAACGGTACACCGGTACACAATATTAATTAAAATAAAAAAAACTAATTTCTACTTACAGACACAGTTACGACTACTGTACGCATATGCTGTATTTTCAACAAACTCTTAGTCTTCTGGAATAAATAGTTAGATGTATATTTTTGCAACGTTTGCTGGGCATTAGCACTACAGACTTGCTTCTCCTGCCTAAATAGCCACAGTGTTTATTATCATGTTCTGATGTGGCGGAATAAGCAGCCGGTAAACTTATGTCTACATGCATAAGTTTACCAGCTGCCTAACCCTTGCAACACGGATGAAATAACTAACTTATTTTTGTTTATGCGCGATGATTATATATTTCCATTATGCTGCGGCCGCATTTGCGTCTAACGTCACAAAGCTTCGCGCAATGACACGATACACACAGATGTGACCGGCTATTATCGCAAGCATTCGAACTGCGTGTGCCTTATCCCGTGGTCGGCGGTACGTCAAAGGGTTGTGGAGCGCTAACATATCCCACTACGTGTTTTTTTTTTATCATAAGATAACAAACAAGCAGATGGGTCTCCTGATGGAAAGAGTCAACCATCGCCTATAGACACCAAAGATGTTAATGGTGCGTTGCTATCTGTGGCGAGGTCTAATTCCACATTCATAAGTGTTCCGGCTACCTTACCCTCCAAACCGGAACACGTCAGTGACTAGCACTGACGCTATTGTGACAGGAATAGGTAAGGCGGTGGCACCAGACCCGGCACAAGCTGATGCAGAACTCTACCACCTAGTAGTCACGATGATAGTAACGCACATAGCCACTCGGTCGCCTTTTACGACGATAATTTTTTAATGTCAAATCGTAAAAAGCTTCTGCGCCTATTACTCCGGGACGACAGACGCAAGTGGGCAAACGAGCAGGTGGTGCACCTGATGGTAAGTGATCACCGCCGCCCATGGACAACTGCAACGCCGCCGGAGGTCTTGCAGCGGTGTTGCCGGCCTTTTTAGAATGAGTAAGCTCGTTTCTAAGTATGACAATAGATCTAAAAATGTATATTTCGTATCTTTAAATGTTTAGAAAAAAATATATTTTTTATATTTTTTTTATTTGGCATTAAAAATATATTTTTACCTCTAAAAGATTATAGCAGGATATTTTAATTAGAAAAAAATATTGTTTCACATTTTTAGTAGCATCAAAGATATTTTCATATCTCTAGGTGATTAGGGTGTCTCTATTTAGAAAAAAGAATTCTATTTTTTAACTACTTTTTTATTTGGCATCAAAAGTATATTTCATATCTCAAAGTAATTAGGATGTTTATAGTTAAAAAATATTCTATTTTTTTAACACCTTTTATAGGTTGTTATAAAAAGAATATCTGTAATACCAAATTTTTCATCCTTCTGTCCACACCCCATCATCATATTCAATGTAAACAATTTATATGGCAGAACAGCGGTTCCCGGCAGATTTAGTAATACATAAAATAGCGAGCACAAACTATTTTTCACTTACTATATGGTATTCAAATATAAAATGAAGATTTTCCCGGCAACTTCATTAAACATCGTTTAAATGCAAACCGGTATCTACAGTTCAACTAGTTCAGTGCTAGAACTTCATTAGTCTCGTGTCACTTCTTACTACGAGTCCGCACACTGTACATGTCATATTCTATGAATACACGAGAAACGTATTATCCTTGTGTCGTGTGTCATATGAAATCATGGGTATTAAACTCATATTTGAAATCGCTACTATTGGATATAGAAATATCTTACAGTAGCGATTACATATATATATTCATCAAAAAAGCCTTTGAAACTTTTGATTTTTTCATTATTAATCATGTAGGTTTGTAACCTTTAAGACAGTCCATTAGATTTCTGTTTGAATTCAACGTAGAGTCAACAAAAATCTTGATGTAAAAACCTTTCCACGTTTAAAAACAACTTAGAACTGTTAGTTCCAGTTTCTACTATTCACAAAATATTCTTGTAAATGAAGGAAAAATTAGTAAGACAATGAATTTTAGAAGACCCATGTGAATCGCTTTACTGGATTTGTTATGTAGAAGTAAATAAATGCCATTTTTTCAACATCGCGGCACAAGCAGCAAAGATGCGATGATGTGGCATAGAAATCGGGATAGAGCACATCAAAACTTATAAAATACCAATTTTTAAAACTCCCCGAAAACTTTTCGGGTAACTCTTTATTCTCGATTTTAATTACCGTACTATATCCCGTAAACGCAGCTTTAACTTTTACTTGTGGTTTTAAATAAATCTTATACGATTAAAGTTTTAGGTATATGAAAACTTTTTCTACTAATCCTTTTAGTAGAAAATGTTTTAATATAAGGCGACCCATAGACCTACAATAACATTGCGTATTACTTTTATTGTGAAATAATATTGAATATCCCCTTTGATTCCAAATGTTCAATAAATTCACTCAATAAAATTGACAAACCAGTCGGATCAATATTTTCGTGCGAGCAACATGTCTGACGACGAAGTTTTGGCGGCAACCATGCTGGTGATTTTATTAAATAAACCTCTACACAATTCTATACATTCGAGAAAAACTCCTGTTCTTTATCTTTAATAGCATTCTTGTCCGCCATTTTGCTTAAATTTACGACACGACCATACATTAAACACCATTACGTACTCCAAATTCTAAAGTGAAAAGTATTGTGCAATATTAAGTTTACATAGTGCAAGAAAAAAACATTGCATAATAAAAATAAAACCCGCTCAAGCTGTCGTTCAATTATTGTGCAATCATCAATATTAACCCTAAACGGTCAATAATATTGGACAATACGTAATATTGCCCAATATTATTGTAAGTCTATGGGGCACCTAAATCATTTATAAGTATAACTAAGGCGGTTCTGGCTAGTTTATAGATGAATGAACAATTTATGTTAATTTACTTTTGCTATGTTTAAGTTTAGTTTATACGAACAGCTTTTTAAATATATCATGAATTATTATTTTAACTGTGAAGTTGTTGTGAGTATTAAGTGTGATATAATCATCATACTTTAATATTTAGTAATAAATTATATAAATGCCAGACAAGTAATCTTACGAATAAACTGGGATACGGTTTTTGTAAAGGTTTTATTTATTATTTGTTAAAATGTTGTGTATGTTTAAATGTACGAAAACAAATCTTAGTATATATAAAATATAAATTACGTGTCACGTTGTTTGTCCGCTGTGGACTCCTAAACTACTAAACCTATTTCAATCAAATTTTGTAGATATCTTCTGTTTGATTTAACTTAAAAGATAGAATAGTTTTTATCTTAGTTAACTCCTTCCCCCTTCTCGGTAGTCCACCAAAATATTCCAGACAAGTAATTTGTATGATAAAACAACGTTTGGCGGTCAGCTAGTAACATATTTTATAAAAAATTAAGTACCTAATGCGATAAATTAAAATCAGTGAATTTTTATATATCATAAGACACCAAGGATATTAGTGCATAAGTTTACGGCAACCTTATCCTCCAAACTGAAACACGATAGTAACAAGCAGTGTTGTTATTGCGGTAGGAATAGGAAAGACGATGGTACCAGACCAGGGCAAGACAAAGAAGAACTATACCACCTAGTAGCCACGATAGTAGTGACTCGCATAGCCAATTGGTACGTCTTTTACGATCTGCCTATCAGGACGGCAGTTGGCGTATTCTTCAAAAGAACCCAGACCAACACAGGGATCCGGGAATCAAACTTAATTATACTTAATCATCCCTTGTTTACGTATCCTAATAGTTGGAATTTTAAAAAATGGGACCACCCTCGGGGTATATCCCAATAAAAGAAAGAATTATCAAGTACCCTGTAAAAAGTTGTGCGTGGTCTAACATTAAAAAAATATACGCCTCGAATTGAGAACCATCTCCGTTTTTTCGTTAGTTGATAAGAAGAACGTATGATGAGAAAATTCTTTGTTTACAAAAATAATAACTAGAAAACAGTTACATAACTAGTACCAATATGGATTTTACACGTAATAACATAAGAATACACACATGCATATTAGTATATAACGATTCAGTAATTAAAGTTACTCACTGTATAGAGTCGTGGTGCCTGGCTTTGTTGCCTCGTTTGTACAAAGTTCCGGCCGCAGCCGCCCCGGCCAAAAGCGCCAAAGCGGCTGCCGCACACCCGCCAGCCGCAAACAAAACACCCCCTGAACTTCGACTAGCATCCCCTGCTAGTCTAGCTGTTTCGTTACGGGGTACTATAGATGATAAACCTGTGAAAGGTTTTTATACTAAAGTTATTTATAAAACGTTTTATTGATACGATAGTCTGTGATATATTATGTAAAAAGTTATCCTCGGAAATCGAACACGCAAGAAAAATTTACGATTTTCTCTTTAGGCAAGAAATGAGAGAAAATGTTTTTACGAGGATTTTCATATTCATCTCATAGCATTAAGTGCAAATATTTAATTTTATTAAGCAAATTTAAATATTTAAAAAAATACCATTACAGCTCACGCCCATATCTCCAAGAAGTAAGTAGTGGTGTATCAAGTGCCCCACGAATAGCCAACAGGCCAAAGTCCAATGTTGTGACACATCTATAACTTCCTGCTACGGACGTAGATAAGGAATTTACTGATATTGTCCCGAATAACGGAAATAGAGTTTTCATCTGATCTCCACAATTTGAGGTCTTAGAAACCTTTTCCGACTATAATCACTATGATGTCAGTATGTTTGTATGTATGTGTGCAAGTAAACATATCATAACTTTTGAACAGCTCAACCGACCGAAACGTGGTTGATGGCATTTGATTGGGTTTGGCCAGACTCAGACTTTCTGAAGATCTGAACCAATTCCACCGAGGAGATGTTGAGAAATTTTGAAAAAACTTAACAAAATTTTAGCAAAACAATGTTTCTTCATATTATATTTCCAAATAATATACAAATTTATTAACAAAATCTAATGAGCTATTTTTCTTTTTTTTTTAAAAACTGCGTCTAATACTGCATGTTGCATCAGAATCGGTTAATCCTTTTGGGATTTATCATTGACGAAAATTTATGAATAAAGTTTTTTTACAGAGTGCTAAGTGTGAGTTTTTCTTTTCGCATTCGATCGTGAGCGCGTTTCGAGTTTACTAGGAATTTGTATGTGATTTGTACAGCGCCACCTAGTGGTAAACTGGTTTCTCACGTTTACCACTAGGTGGCGCTGTACAAATCACATACAAATTCCTAGTAAACTCCAAACGCGCACACGATCGAATGCGAAAAGAAAAACTCACACTTAGCACTCAGAACTTTTTTTTCAACCTATCGATTATGTAACTAAGACACTTTTGATCTCAAAAATTGCATTCAATGCATTCTGAGAGATCAAAATCGATACTTAATGTTTTCAAAATATACAGCTTTTCAAAAATGAATATGTACTGTAGATTTTTGAATTCTGAAAACATGTATGGCTGTTAAATTACGAGTACTTAGCTCGAACGCGTTTAATTTAAACATAAAATTTTACACATGACAAACACTTATGAAGGGAGTAGATACTTGAGCTGTGTCAACTTAATATTACATATATTTAGTGAAATATTTAAAAGTGATAGTTTCGGGTAGCTTATCTGTAATTGTAAGCAAATAAATAGTATAAATTGATTTATACATACATATAACTATTGAGAAAAACTATCGATTTATTAATTTAATTACTACTGCTTTCCATCAACGGCTAGAACGTTATTTATTTTAGGAGAAGTACAAAATGGAATATCAGTGGGTCACACAGGATTCAACCTCAATCGAATCAAGATCAAAATACGAGTAAAAAAGAAAATTATGCAATATATTTTGATTACCTAAATGCAACGGCCCAAAAAAGCTTTTTAAGTTAAAAATTCTGCTTAAAACACGTAATAATAAACCAGATTACATACTCCAGCCTTAATGTACTCTACGTAATTACACCTCTCTCCTTCACTCTTTATACATCTTCCGTTTTACACCAAAATGTTTTGAAGCGGAAAACTGAACAAATTGTACCGATTAGAGAGAATGCAGGAGTGTATAATCGGTCATAAACTTTCTTAATTACTCTTACGTCTACGATATTATGTTGTTTACTACCAGGTACAGTCAACTTTAGAAACACCATGTTAATTATAAAACCATAAGATTTTATCGTAAACTACAAAGGCGTGACTTTTTTGGTAGCTTATTCTTTAAAACCAGTTAATATCTTCATCACTCAAAAAAAATGCCTTGCGCAATCATGAAATATATTTGCATACCAATCTTAAAAAATAGTCAAGCCTTTCTTGAGTTATAATAGGACATACAAACAGATAGACAAAAAATTAAAATAGTAAGATAGTGACTCACAAAATCATTATTAATATCGAAATTTGATCAAAAATTTAATGTATAAAGAGATACTGCAGATTTATACCATTGTGGTATAAATCTGCAGTATCTCTAAACAAATCTACATATAAACATATAATAAAGTCGTAGAAAAGTCAAAACTGTACATTGAATATTTTTTTAAAAGAATACTTGGGGCGTGATCTACAATCGATATCGAAGCCAAAAATATAGTTTTTAGAATTTTTGTCTGTTTGTCTGTTTGTCTGTATGTATGTCCGGGGTAAACTCAAAAAGTGCTGCATGGATTTACTTCAAATTTTGCAAGAATATTACTGATAGGTCGGGTCAACATATAAGCTACATATTATCACGCTATCACCTACGGGGGAGGAGCTGTGCGGAGTAAACGAAATCTGCGCGGACGAAGTCGTGGGCAACAGCTAGTGTAATTTAAAATATAACTATTTATGATAAATGGTTACTTAATATTTTTATAAGTTTGATTTATAATATTTTTACTAAATATAGCAAAAAAAAAAATCCATTGAAAGTAAACAATGCCTAGAAAATCTATATCCCGGCTTGCTATAATTTATCGGAGCCGACTACACAAATCTTTCAACTGGAACATGACAGACGTAATTAAGATGACGATATCTTACCAGCAGCCGCTGCAAAGTACTATCGTCGGAATTTACAATGATTATGACCGGCTTGGCCCATGCTCATTCCAGCTGCTTGGGAGAAAATCTAATTTTGTATCCTTCATAATATACCAGAACCAATAAAAGGTCTTTTCCGGTGAAGTCTTGGTTCCTTTGACCCCTTTTAGAGAATATGTTCTTACTACTTGACTGCTTTTTAGACGCAAATAAAGGCTCAACATAAAACTAACTTAGGTGATAGATGTTTAGAATCATCAGCTTGCTCTTCCTTGCCGCTATATCACCAAGGCCAGGCGTTGCCGTATAACAGCTCAAACAGTAGGATTGACGGTAAATTTACGCATGTACTCTTCCTTGCTATGGTAACAACAATGGTTCATTAACATATTTTAAATTAACTTCCCAAAACAAGGAGGTTCTCAAATTTGGTTGTTTTATTTTTGTGTTTGTTACGTTAAAACCTTTGTTCGTAGTTTCATTTATTAACCGATTAGAAAAAATATTTCTTTGTTTGGAAGGGTATATTTTTCATTGGGTCTCATGTAAATTTAATGAAGATCTGATCAAGGTTTCCAGAGATACAGGAGACCGGAAGTCAGTCCTTGCAGTTTTACTGCGAGTACGTTAATTTTTAAGGATGATTACTACTTACTATCAATTTCATAGATTAGTAAAACATTCGATTTCTTACTACTCCTTGCTATTAACGTAAACAAAAATTACCCAAAAAAAATCTACCAAATGAAACAAGACCAAAGTTACGGCAAACGAATAAGTTTTGAAATATTGAATATTCACACGAATTGATTGTGTATATATTATGTAGTATAGACAACTGACCAGTAACAGAAAAAAATCGCTTTAAAAATAATCGAATAGATGGTGTTCCGAAATAATAACATTTGTAAAATCTATTCTATGATCGCCAATTTGATTGTTAAATTTTGTTTTACTTATTACGCTCGTTAGTTATTACTGCTTCAGCGTATTTGTAATATTAGTTATTACTACTTGTGTGAGCTCAAGCAGTAACAACTAATTTAAAAAAAATAACGCTTCATATATAACAATTTTCACTCTTTAAATCAAGTTAAAGTACCTAACTGTTACATTTTAAACTAATATTTTGCACGACTTATTATATTAATTATTGTATACTACCCTCTGGTTAAAATTCGTCCATAGACTAAGCAATAAAATCTCTTTCCCCGTGTTGGCTCCAGGCTCCTTTGAAGAATAGACCAACTGCCGTTCTGCCAGGCAGGTCGTAAAAGGCGACCGTTTGGCTACGCGAGTCACTGTCATCGTGGCTACTAGATTGTAGAGTTCTGCATTGTCTCACCCGGGTCTAGTACCACCCCGCCTTACTTACTCCTGCCGCAATAGCGTCAGTGCTTGTAGCTTTCGTGTTCCGGTTCGGTGGGTAAGGTAGCCGGTAAACCTATACATGTGGCATTAGACCTCGCCACAAGATAGCAAAGCACCATTAACATTTTTAGTGTCTATAGGCGATGGTTAACTCTTTCCATCAGGAGACCCATTTCCTTGTTTGCTATGGTATAAATATAAAAAAATAAAATCTTAAAAGTTTGACAATAGAATTTAGTCGTTAAGAAAATAATATATACGTGTGTATATTATAACTATGTAGGTATGTCACATGAATGTTGAGTGTGCAATGTTTATTTTTATTAATTTAATGTATTTCTAATGCAAAATATTTCAAAATATAACGTTTTTGCAGTTTTCCGTAAACTTTAACTGTGCCAAATTTCATAATCCTCCGTTATCGTAATTGTGTTACATTTAATTTGTTTAATTGTAAAGAAGGGGTAAAAAGTTTTACCTCACGTATTGATATACAGATTATACACACGGGATTTAAGCTCACTTGTTTGTGTTTCTCGGATACTTTAATAATTAACCAAAACGAGATACGACAGTGACAAACACTGACGTTATTGCGACAGATACAAAGCTAATGACAATAGCTTTGTGTTTGTCTGAAAATAAACAAAACAAAGAACAGTCCCATACAATTTTCAATATTTCAGCAATTATATTATCTTCGCATTGAAATCGCAAATTTGATAAAACGCACAATAAACCAAACGCTTTCGAAGGGAATGCGAAATTTCCAAGTCAAATAAAAGTACAATAGAACAATCGATACTTCCTTGTAAACACATTAAAGAGGGGACCAGAGTAGACCCGCGCCCCTCATAATACGTCTTCATCCCTCGCAAAATATCCTGTTGCGTCTACCGAATCGTCTACATGCTAATAAAGAATGCGAGGGAGTGATTTGTTGAGTGAGTAAACTTGTATCCGCTCATCTGTAAGAGAATCAAATGTTCCGGGGCTCCTTGGTAACGCTCTTGATTGCCCAAGTGATGGTATATTGATTTCACAAGTGTCTGTATTTATTCTCACTTACTACAATATATTTTTAGAATTTTCTTTGATTTTACTCATGCTATTTAATTTGGTTGTTTTCTATGAAAATAAATGAGGATTTTTTATGTCATAAGATAGCAAACAAGCAGATGGCTCTCCTAATGGAAAGACAAACTATCGTCTATAGATACCAAAGATATTAATTTTGCATTGCTATCCGTGTGGCGGGATGGCAATGCCACATGCATAAATCTACAGACTACTTAACTCTCCAAGTTGGAACACGACAATTATAAGCATTCACGTTATTGCGGCAGGAATAGGTAAGGCAATGGAACCAAATACCAGGGCGAGACGTTTTGTAACTCACCACCTAGTAGTCACAATGGTAATGACACGTATAGCATAATCAGTAGCATTTTACGACGTGCCTGGCAGAACGGCAGTTGGTCTATTTTTCAAAGGAACTCGAACTGACACAGTGGAAAAAATATTTTGCAATTGATGTAATTTATGAATCAGGTGTCGTTATATCTTCACTCCAAATTGAGTGTTGTACGTCATGATCTAGATATAACTTGCTTTCTCAACATTCATAACTCGCTACTTACGAATACGGCGGTTTTAGAGATTCTTAACACCACCTGACCAATGACAATCATTGGTCAAGTGGTGTTAAGAATCTCTAAAACCTATTATAGTACCCCGGTAATGATCTGTCCCGTACCTATATCTATGCACATTCGCATTGTATATCTAATATTAACTCTTCCATCTGCGATTCTTTGTAGTGTAACTTTGCAGACATTCAGAATAAACATAACTAGATATGTATGTAATTATTGTAGATTTAGTCAAACAATAAATAAAACGCAATAAACAGAACGAGGTAACTAACGGGTTAGAAGTTACGGCATCTCTATGGAGATATGGGTAGCACTTTGATACATTGCGCTATTTCAAGATGTAAATGAAGTTACCCTCATTTTTATAAGAATATTGAAAATTATTGTAAATAATTTTAACTTTTCTACGGAGACAGGTATCAAAAAAGATGGCTTAATCTCAACGATATTTTATGTCCAAATCGTATCCCAAATCCCAGCAGATCGTGAACCAGGAAAGAACTAGTTGCCAGGCGCTGATTGTGTGTAAGTTCGTTGTCAACGCACTGGAGCCTAATTCACGTAATTAAACGACAATCGAGTTGAAGCGTTTAACGGCCGGTTTCCGAAACGCAAATTAATTTTAACAAGCAATTAATCTGTGTTTAACAGATCATTTGCTTGTAAAAGTTATGTTAAACACAGATTAATTGCTTGTTAAAATTAATTTACGTTTCGGAAACCGGCCGCAAGACTTACATATTTTCTTACACATCATGTCACGTCGTAGCACGTCACGCCGTAGCACGTCTCAACGTTCTATCGTGTTTATGTGTATGAGAGCTCTCAGCGCATTGAGTCAATTACGAGAATTGGAGACTGGCTGCAGGCATAAGTTTATATTATATTATTAATATTCAATAAAACTAAAGTATTGTAAATATTAATATTCAACAAAACTAAAGTATTCATGTTATGATTTTCTTTGTACTTAATAACTTGTTGAACGCACAAATAGTTTCTGCTACGCCATCCTTTTATGTCCCGAGAAAAACATTAATATAAATCAAGGCATATGAGCGTAAAGCCTCAAAAAATGAAAAATTGTTCTTACATATTTACGTGATCAAGCTTCATTTAACTTTGTAGAGATTTTTGTTAGGAAAAAATACTACTAATTGTTTTTAACAAGAAATTATAAAATATATAAGTAACTTACCTACTACTTTCTTTTTAATTATTTTTTATTAATTATTTTATATGTTATTTAATTACAAATTAATTTACGTTCGAGATCGTAGCATAAAAGAGCTGTATACAGACAACGGATATTATGTAGCATGCTCCTTAATAAGCCCCGCCCGCGCCAGTAAATTTATGCATAATTAAGAATTACTATCAATAAATGCATTATGCGTAAGTTTTGAACTTTTTTATATACTAATATAGCAAATAAGAAGATGGCTCTCCTGATGAGAAGATAAAACTATCGCCTATAGAAACAAAAGATGTAATTGGTGCGTTGCTATTCTTGTGGCGGGCTACATGCTACATGCTTTATCTTACTAGCTACCTTACCTTCCAAACCGGAACACGACGGTGACAAGCACTTACGCTAATGCGGCAGAAATAACTAAAGCGGTGGTACTAGATCCGAGTGAGACGACACAGAATTCTACCACCTAGTAGACACGATAATAGTGACTCGCATAGCCATTCCTTCCCCTCTTACGAACTGCCTGGCATAACGCCAGATAGTCTGTTCAGGTAACTCACCATAACGACAAGCACTGAAATTATAGAAAAGTAATGCAGCGATAAGTAAAAAAGCTATCAATATCGAGTGAGGGAAACTATTTTAGTAGTACTTATTTTACCACCTTGTAGTTACGATTTTCACTAAAGTTTTTATAGTAGTAGCGTTAGTAAATATGACTGTATATTACAGTAATAATAACGGTTTATTGGCAGTAGAAAATCTATATTCAAACAAAAACTATATTTTGCCAGCATAATAATAGGACGTACCTTATCAATCCAATAAAATATTCATCTATGATTCACTTTGTTCGGTAAAAAATTGGCACGAATAAGTACGGATAACGTCACTGAACGTGACGTCGACATAGTTGTATTACCCTGCTATTCTGAATAAATACAGGATGATAGAAACCCTCTTATTCAGCGAATTGGTTGGAGTTGGAAAATTTATTGTTATTATTATTGCTTCTGACAAAGTGTTTGTGGGAAAAGTTTGGTTAGATATTGCTTTATATGTTTTTAGTGCGGTTGATAAATGTAATTGGTGGGGGACAAAAGTTTGATAATTTTGAAGAATGGGATTGTTATTACAACATATATTGTTTGAATTTGAATAAAGATACTGTTGATAAAATAATAAAAGATGAAGGTATGTGATACAATTGAATTATTTGATATATTTTATTTATTTTTAAGCATTTTTCGACAATTTCTCATTATTTTGGTGTTACTACTACTAGTTTTACCTCTTAGCCGCCATGAAGTCGCGAACTAAAACGTGGCTCTGATAATTTGTTCTAAATCTGGTTATAAGTTTTTCTGTAAACATAACTTTGTCAAAGTGGTTTGTCATTGGATTAGAGACTTAACGAATAGTTAACTAATCGCATACTAATCGTGGATGCATTTATACTCTGCCTACGTTTCTGAAGATATGGATGACACTTTCTTTCTTTATTTTAACCAACGATTGCCCTGTGGATGAATTTCAACATAGACTAACAAATAAAATCTCTTCTAACTTTGAAAATATGAAAACAGACTTTAGTAATAAGCATAATAGTAGACATATTTGTGCATCGTTATATATGTCAAATAAACGTAGTGTGCATAATATTTATTTTTATTAATTTACTGTACGCATATTACTTACAAAATTTAGGTTTTTCTACTCCTTCGCATTGTAAGCTTCAACTTTACCGAATTTTATAGTCAACCATTCGCGTTATATTTATAAAAAGGAGTAGTTACAAATTTTTTATTTCACGTATACTGGTTGGAGGTACTGTTTACTTAAATAATAATTATTATTATTTACCAAATAAACAATACCTCCTTGAAAATATAAAATCGTTCCATGTTTATCTTATTAAATATAAATATATAAATATTCACGGGGCAAATTACACTTACTGATCTAACCCCAAAGTAACCAAATTATTTGCTTGTGTTAAATGCCACATGCATAAGTTTACCGACTACCTTACCCTCCAAACCGGAACACGACAGCGACAAGCACTGACGCTATTGCGGCAGGAATAGGTAAGGCGGTGGTATCAGACCCGGGCGAGAAAATGCAGAACTCTACCACCTAGTAGCCATGGCAGTGACTCGCATAGCCAAACAGCCAATCGGTCGCCTTTGTCGGTGTCTATAGGCGATGGTTTCTCTTTTCATCTGGAGACCCGTCAATAAACACAAACGATGTTATTAGAACGTTATCATCTGTGCGGCAGATTGAAACGTTACATGCCCTACCCATCCCCTAGCAATCGTGATGCTAGTAACATGCTTGCCTGTCAATAGGTAGTTAGTCAATTTTTCAACAGGGGCCTGAGCCAACTGCCAACTTAGAGAATTTGCTACAAGAGCGTTTTCACCCAAATGTGTGGCAAATAATTTTAATGAGGTCGAACTTGTGCTGTACCTAAATACAGAGTGTGACCTGAATTTAAAAATCACCTCGCGCGATTGGTTACCTCCAGTCGCTTTGAACCTAATTTAGCTTTAACTTCTATACTCTATATATACTTCTATATCCTATACTTCTATACTCTATATATATATATATATATATATATATATATATATATATATATATATATAGCCTTTACCCTCGGTTTCATTCGCATTGATCTCTTTAAATAACTGCTAAAGTTATAATCATTATCGTTAGAAAGTAAATTAAATAATATATATTAGTAAGTATAAGTAAAAGTAAATTAGTAAAATAAGTATAAGTAAATTAAATAATATATTTCCCCGTGTTGGTCCCGGGCTCCTTTGAAGAATAGACCAATTGCCGTACTGCCAGGTAGGTTGTAAAAAGCGACCGAGTGGCTATATGCGTCACTATCATCGTGACTACTAGGTGGTAGAGTTCTGCATCGGTTCGACCGCTTCTGGTACCACCGCCTTACCTATTCCTGCCGCAATAGCGTCAGTGCTAGTCGCTGTCGTGTTCCGGTTTGGAGGATAAGGTAGCCGGTAAACTTATGCATGTGGCATTAGACCTCGCCACAAGATAGCAACGCACCATTAACATCTTTGGTGTTTATAGGCGATGGTTGACTCTTTCCATCAGGAGACCCATCTGCTTGTTTGCTATCTTATGATATAAAAAAAAAATTATTACTTGACTGTGACCATTAAAAATTAAAGATTCTAAAATAACGTATAGTTACAAAAATGAAAACATAGGTGCTTTATGACAATAATTAACAAAAAAAATCAATTTTAGTACGCACAAAGTTTGACAGTTTTAAAATACGATAACGTTTTTATTTTTATAAATAGAATTATTACATCTTCACCTACCTTTATACCTCGTTCGGGTTATATATGTATTAAAATATATTCCAGGCAGCACATGTTGCCTTTTTGGAAGTTCATTTCAACTGTAACGCGACGTTGACTGTATCGAGAACAGACCAAATGCCAAATGATTAGTATTAGGCTAAAAAGGCTTTATTATTGTACTTTATTGTAATATAGCCACGGATTAAGCTAGATATACTTTTTAAGACTATTGGTTAGGTTATCAGTGTAGCTTGCATTTACACCCAGAAATACCGAGTTATAGTTTTTATCGATGAAATAAAATCACTTCTGAGGTAAGTATTTCTTAAGCCTTGGATTCTTATTCTGAACGATAAAATAAACACAACATAATAATAATAAATAATAAATATTCACGGAACAAATTACACTTACTGATCTAACCCCAAAGTAGGCAAATTATTTGCATGTGCTATGGGTGTTAGTAAACGATAGTAATAAATAGAAATACATATAAAAAATACTGGAATATATTTAATGAACCCAGAAATACAAATATTTATGCTCATCACACAAAAGCTTGTGGTGTCGTCGAGAATCGAACCCGAGTCCCGTCGATTACGTAGTTTGGGTCGCTAACCACTCGACCAAAGAGGTGGTCTAGCATGACCATATATGATAACATGGCATATTTCTATTTATAACTATATAATTTATAACTCACCTTATATACCTATTAAAATGTATTCCAGGCAGCACATGTTGCCTTTTTGGAAGTTCATTTCAACTTTAACGTGACGTCGACTGTATCGAGCACAGACCAAATGCCAAACGATTAGTATTAGGCTAAAAGGGCTTTATTATTCTATTGTAATATAGTCACGGATTAAGCTAGATATATATACCTTTTAAGACTATTGCTTAGGTCATCAGTGTAGCTTGTATTTACACCCAGAAATAACTATATAATATTCTACAAGTGTTTGCAATATAAGCGGCTACACGTTCCTTGCCCAATACCTACCATATCGATATGTGTTTGTACGACCTGCAATTGTAGTGTCAGTACAGACAGTCTTTATCGTGTACACGATTTGTTGTCTGTTTTGATTTAAAAATTAAATATCGCTATTAATAATCAAACCCAGGCCCTCACACATCCCTGTTAGTGTCAATTAATGTCAACATTAAAGTCAATTAATTAATCCATTACAAACGTACAGTTAAGTTACAAACGTTAAGCTAAAAATCATAATATAAAATACATAGGCAGATTGAGAAAAAAATAAAAATGGAGCGCAATATCGTTCCCACCATACGGGATATGTGTGATAGATTAAAAATGGCCACGTGTGATTTATGGCCCTGACACGGCTTTAGTGATATGAACCGATGTCAGTTTATTTTTACACGTAAATACAGACCATGGGTATTTTTATTTATTTTTTATTTACTTTCGTGGTTATATTTCCATTAATTTTTATTTTTACGTAAATAAACAAATATTTTCACGGTGGTTTTTTTGCCTTGTAGGCAGAATAAACTTCTGGTTTACCTCGATTTACTGCATTTTCGGCTTGCGAGATTGAGCTTAGTGTTGCTGCATCTTTAACGATATAGCAAACAAGCAGATGGGTCTCCTGACGGAAAGAGTCAACCATCGCCTATAGACACCAAAAATGTTAATGGTGCGTTGCTATCTTGTAGCGAGGTCTAATGTCACATGCATAAGTTTACCGGCTACCTTACCCTCCAAACCGGAACACGACAGCGACAAGCACTGACGCTATTGCGGCAGGAATAGGTAAGGCGGTGGTACCAGACCCGGACGAGACAATGCAGAAATCTACCACCTAGTAGCCACGATGGTAGTGACTGGATAGCCGATCGGTCGCCTTTTACGACCTGCCTGGCAGAACGGCAGTTGGCCTATTCTTCAAAGGAGGCCGGGACCAACACGGCGAAAAATTATTAAATCTTGTTATTTGTTTTATTTGTGATAACTGTACTCATTAATTTAGGGGCTTTTTATGGTTACAAAGTCAACTTGGAACCCTTATACTCGTAGTTTCGCCTTGTCCAACCGACCGTGCACATACTATCTCAAAGTTTATTCAAATTAGAAAGGTGTAATTTGATCCAAATATATCTATTAGTCACGCCGACAAAGTGATGAGATAAAATATTTAAAATTATTTTTTAGGGTGGGTACCTTCTGTATACATAACGTGGGGATGTTTATTTTTTCTCGCGTACCACAAACTGTGAGGTGTCGTGGATAGGTATTTGAAAACTATTTCGGGTTTGTGAAAACAGTTTTTCGACTGAGGGATCCGTTTGTGAAATGTTTAAAGTACTTAATCGGTAATTTTGGATATGTGAAAAAATCACGGTAATTGATACCTATATAATGCATATATCACAGCTAGAAGCCTTCACAAGATTACGAGTCGTAGTTGACCAACTTACAAAATGTTCTTTGGGAATTTTATAGTCAGTGAACCTGTGGCGCAGATACATCCGCCATTAGCGAAATTTCATCCTCTCTTAGTCCACATTATTGTGATGGGCAACTACGGAAGCCTACACTGCGCGTGACCCGACACGCATTTAACCGGTTATTTAAGCCATGGGAATACTGAAATGGAAGTGCCTATGCCAGTTGCTTTGTCAGTGAGTTAAGAATGTGAAAAAACTTCTGGTGTCGATAGTATCATATTTCGTAGTGCTGAGATACAGTTAAGTAATATAAAAACGCAGTAAAACTGCAGGAACCGACTTCCCATTTCCTCTATCTTCTGAATCCTGCATAAGATCTTAGCTAAATTAAAACGAGAATAACCGTGAAGTAATCAAAATAAAAATATTTCAAAATAAAAAAAAGATTTTCCAAAATGATTCAAAAATGAAAAACGTACAGGCGAAATTGATAATCTCCTCCTTTTGAGAAGTCGGTTGAAAATCAACACTACTTCTTTTTCTATATAAAACTATTAATTTATGAAAACAAGCAAACTGATTTTTTTCCAAAATTTTCACTTCTCTTATTATAATTCCATCTATTTTATCTGACTTAACACAGGTAATCTTGCAGCAATAAGATTCAAGAAAGTAGTTGATAATTGTATAAAATGTCCGATGTACATTGTTCCGACTGAAACTATATAAAGCAAACACAAACCTTTCAAGCATATTTTATTCCTCTTGAAAGTTAATCTGACGTCCTTATGCGCTCGATCAGGCGCGGAAATGTTCAGCTGCATCGTGACTAAAATCTCTGCGTTCCTGGTCCCCGTACAAGGTAGGCGTACTCTAAGCATAAAAATTTTCTTACGTAAGTTTTAAGCAAGTATTATGAAACAATATAACAAAAAAAAGTATTTTTGTTTCAAAATGTAGAAATCATGACGTGAAAGATTAACAAAATAGGTGCGCAATTTCTTTTTATATTCCCATCAACAGATGGTAGATTGTTGTAAAAGTATTAAATCATATTTGATAAGATTAATAAAGAGGGAAGGTAAAAAAAAATTTTTTTTTACCAAAAGTAAAGTTAAAGTTAAAAAAAGTTAATTAAAAGTATTAAATCATATTTGATAAGATTAGTAAAGAGGGAAGGTAAAATCTGGTAAAATTATATTTACAAAATTTTTATTTATGGCAGGTATCTAAAATGAACATTCAAAGATAAATAAAAGTCAAAATAGAAATTTTCAAATATATGATTAAAAAATAAAATATAACTTAAAAAACCTCGGTGCTTAAAAATTATAATAATCGAAGAATACGAAAGAGTTTTTTAATGGAATAAAATAAAACCGATACATCTCAATATTTTTAAACTTATTGCAAGTATAAGTATGTGGATAAATTTTCCTTATCATTTTTTAAGCTATTGCATAGCTTCTATCGCGGGCCTTGAGCGTGGAGACCGAATCCAGAAATGCCGTAACGAAAAAACCTAACAGTCCCCACTCCGACCGGCACAGCGGTGATACTTTTTAGTTTTTCCATCTATCGATAAATACCAGAACTTTTAATGACTTTTTGAAATATTACGCTTGTCTCTTTAGTTCAGCAACCCGCCTTTAGGTGGCATTGGTTGTATTGGAAAACTACCGTAATCAGCTGTTTGTGAGAAAGTATATAGGTGTATAGGTATTTATCATATACGTACAACAGTGAATATCTGTACTCGTAATTGTATAGTGTAATTTGTGTACAAAGTGTTTTAAATATGAATATTTTTTATCGGTCACCACGCTCAAAGTGTAACTTGAATTAATATCAAAGAAAAAAAAATAAAGAAAAAAATACTGCATAAATAAAATAAATATATAATTGTAATTGCATAAGTTGATAAAAATGCTATGCAATAGCTTTACCGCGGCAGTTTCCGAGTGCCACACGTCTTTTTTATTGTTGAGTTTTTAAATACCCTGAGAAATCGACGATAATTTTAAATCAATAAAGATGTTACACCCGCACTGAATAGGTTTTCTATTCTAAAAAAATAATATTTTTGGTTCTAACTACAAAGGCCCCACTTTTATTTTTTTATTACTTTAAAGCGCTTAATCAAAACCTCTTATACTCTCACCTCAACTCACTCAGTGATTAATTTTTAAGGAATTTTGCCAGTCCAGAGACGTTTAACCGAATTAAAGTTTCATAATTTCTGAGTTTTCACCATTATTGTTATAAAGTATGTATTACAGTCTAACATAACATTATAATTATTAATTTAATCTATATGTTCAGATTATGTTAAAGATTCACCAGAGAACTAGATATCGAGAAGATTTCAGCCACTTTTCAGAGTACAAATTTTATATTGCTTGTAAAAATTAGAATTATTCCGCATTTCAAGTTATTTATATTTTTACACAGTGGTCCCAGTAACTAACTTTTTTTGAGTAATAACAAGCTGAATTTTTGTGAACGGCTTCGCTTTGACGAGGAGCCCGTCTTTTCTATCTTCGAAAGATTTTCTCGTCAAGAATTTGAATCGTGTAACAAACAAAGTTAAAAAAAAAACTTTGGAGTGTTGGACTAAGAAAAGTTTCCACTTTATGTATAAGACATAACCTTTGATTTATAATAATAATTATTAATCAAAAAAGTTGATTTTGGGACCACAGTGTATTATTTACTTTCGGTGAGAGAAAGGCTAACCAAACTTAAGAAAAAGAATTCACACCTATGAGCACCCTATCATTATTATATCACTTTTTTTGAACCGGTCTCTTAGTTAAAAATACTTTTTTATTTGTTCAAATCACCGTCATATAGACAGATATGCATTTTATTTTATTCGTTAGAGATATAGTATACTCTCCGTTTGGTACCATAAATTTAGTGAGATTCCAGCGATACATGAGGATGGAATAGATTAAATTATAAAGAGCCTATTTATGTTACTTCTTAAGTGAGAATCTAATACTTATTAAATCTATACATCTATATAATCTGTACATACATACAAATAAATAAAATTTGGGGTGTTTGTTAAGTAATATTAAAATAACCGCTTTTTACTAATTGCAAATGGATGTATACACGGTACCTATATATCTACCAAATTAACATTTTTTTACAATGTATGTCTGTTTGCTAATTTCTGAATCGGCTGAACCGATTCTGATAGGACTTTGGCATATTTAGCAAATTTGGCATATAACTTATGTAATAAGAAGTAACTTAGGCTCTTTTAAGATTTTTCCACGCGGACGAAGCGCGGGTACATCTAGTTTTGTCATAAGTATAAATGTATTATTCATAAATATGCGTTAGCAAAACATATAAAGGGAATTAGCCATACTATTTTGGTCTGTGATTTTAACGTAACATGTTCATGTGACAGAATAAATATATTGACAAAGTTTATTATTCCCCATACAAATTGTATTTCTATGAAACAGCCCCTAACTTTAATATGAAATAACGATATTGTAGGCCACTACGACGCGACTAAAAGCCACTGACAAAGAGTACAATAAATAGTATTTACGCTAAACCAGACTTACCTAAAAGTCTGCAACGTGGTGGGAACAAAGCCTCGCTCGGATATATTAACTTGCGGCGGCAACATGGCGCCTCGACTCTCGTAGTCTATACCCATCACGTACGCCAACTGTTTGGAATAACAAACATACAGTTATTTCCATGTGAATAATCCTTTCGCATGATTACGCATCGAGTTCTCGGTGACATGGAAATTAAATATTTTTATGAGTAATTTGATCAGAAAATGGCTTTTTACTATTAGCATTACATATATACTCGTATTATATATATTTTTATTATTTTTTCCTTACATACTTCTGCTTGAATAATGTTGGTGGTTGTCGCTGTTATATTCTAGTTCTGAGAGCTATGTAGACGGTAATGCATGTGATAGCAACGAACTATGAAAATCCTTGGTTTTTATAGGCGATGGTTGTCTGCTTTCTTCAGAATAACCATCTATTGCATCTATAGACGATTATTCGCCCACAAGAGCCAACAAGGCTAAAAAACTTGAAGGCGGTTTATACAGACAAGAAAGTTATTTATAAAAAAAATAGAAAATAAATTTAAAAAGGTTCCAAAAAGTAAAAAAAGATTTTGGCCAAATATTTAAATATTTTTTATCAAACATGCGCGGAAATAGTGTCATTGCGTTTTACGAGGCTGTATAGCTAGAAATTAAATTTATTACATTACAAAAGTATTTTTTTATTTCATTGCAGTTTTTAAGGAAAAGCTATATATATATATATATATATATATATATATATATATATATATACTAGCTGACCCGGCAAACGTTGTTTTGCCATATAAATTATTTAATAAAAAAATAAGGGTTGGTGATAGAAGGGTAAAAATGTAGAGTTATATGTATTTTTTAATGCTGAATCATAAAAAAATAAAAATAAAAAAAATTCTCCATAAAGTAAAAAAAAAAATTTTAGGGGTGGACAACCCTTAACATTTAGGGGGATGAAAAATAGATGTTGGCCGATTCTCAGACCCACTGAATATGCATACGAAATTTCATCAAAATCGGTCAAGCCGTTTCGGAGGAGTATGGAGACTAACATTGTGACACGAGAATTTTATATATATAGAGAAGAGATATATATATATATATATATATATATATATATATATATATATATATATCAATTTTTTTTCTAACGGGGCTAATCTTTCTTAGAGAGAATTAATATATTTTTTAAAATTAATATTTGCTTCACAAAAATTGTTCTCTACGGAGTCTTAAACTTAACACGGTGAAAATGAAAAATATTTATTTGCAAGAATATGAGTTTTACAAGTTATTAAAATAATCAAAAGTTACCAGCATATTCTATCCTAGTACGGTGTGCACATATTTAAAAATATGATAATGACTATGTGGTTTAAGAAATTAAATACTACTTTTTTTCGCCGTGTTGGTCCCGGCCTCCTTTGCAGAATAGGCCAACTGCCTTTCTGCCAGGCAGGTCGTAAAAGGCGACCGATTGGCTATCGAGTCACTACCATCGTGGCTACTAGGTGGTAGAGTTCTGCATTGTCTCGCCCGGGTCTGGTACCACCGCCTTACCTATTCCTGCCGCAATAGCGTCAGTGCTTGTCGCTGTCGTGTTCCGGTTTGGAGGGTAAGGTAGCCGGTAAACTTATGCATGTGGCATTAGACCTCGCCACAAGATAGCAACGCACCATTAACATCTTTGGTGTCTATAGGCGATGGTTGACTCTTCCCATCAGGAGACCCATCTGCTTGTTTGCTATCTTATGATATAAAAAAAAAAAAAAAAACACATTTCTAGATATTATTTACATTAATAATTATATGTATTTGATTGAAATTTTATCTTATTATTTTTATTTACATTGAAATATTGAGATACATTTCATTAACCAATCAAAAAAATATTTTATTTTTACAAGCATCTTTGACAAATCGATTTTTTAGAATTACCACCGAATCGGAACGCTGCCACACACTGAGAAGATCCGGCGGAAGAAGCTTAGTGGGCTTGTATTCTTTGTTTTCTTATAATTTACAAATTGCATTTTTTGTTCAATTAAAATGGTTTATATTTACAATTATTTTTCATTTTTTAATTTCATAATAAGAAATTTCTAAGTTCAACATTTTAACTTATCGCAAAAAATTCATTCAAATTATAGTATGTTTTTTCTTTCAATAAATCAAATATCTTTTTGCGACACTTATTTAAAGGTAATGATTTGAGATTATCAGGAGTATGATTGTATGTATAAATTGCCATAAAATATGCATTTTTTTGTATATACATTGAGTTTTTGACAGGACACATATAGCTTTCTACTATTTCTATAGTATGTGTTCCCTAATATTTCAGCATTTGTTTTAAACAAATGTAGGTGTTTATTTACAAATATGTGCAGACATACTAAAGGTAGTATTTTGAGATCTTTACATAGTGGTTTACAAGAATCTAGCTGACTGACATTGCATAAAGCTCTAATACACTTTTTTGGACTCTAAAAACTCTAATTAAATCCACTGAATTTTCCCAAATTGGGATTCCATATTGAAAAATAGATGAAACGTATCCATGATAAGCCAATAAAGTAGCATTTATGTTTGTAATTTCTCGTATTCGTGTTAAAACATATACAATTCTATCAATTTTATTACATAGACAATCAACGTGTGCTTTCCAATTGCAATATTTGTCTATAACTATTCCTATAAATTTGGTATAATCTGCTTAAACCAAATTTAATTTAATTTGTTTCTGACTCTTGCAATTTATTGTCCTTTTAATTTTCTTTATCTGGGAAGTCTTTTTGTATCAACTGCCATACTACTATATATTATGTAAAAGGCGATAGAAAAATAATACGGACCACCAATATCGTGAATACTGACTGGGTGGTAGAATTTTTAAACGCCTTACACATTACTGCCGCAATAGCATCAATACTTGTCAGTTGTTACCATGAAGTATTAGGTATAGGCGGAGCTAGCACTCGTGTTAATCAATTAAAACAAATATTTACGTTATTTCTCTGTCTATGAGGTCTCCCGTGAGGTTTATACAGATGTGTTAGAAAAAGAAGGTAGGACCTCAGAAGATGACAGCAGTATGTAAAATTGTGTTTCAAGTAGGTATTAGAAGTGCTGACTCCAGATGTAATACAGCTTCATGGTTGTTACTATCGTTTTCGGGTTTTGTGTGTAATGTAGTAGGTTAAACTTATATATGTGGCATTACCACACACGGATAGCAATATACCATTAACATCTTTCTTGTCTATAGGTGAGCGTTGTCTTTTTTCAATAAGGACGTCCATCTGCTTGTTTTATTGATTTTAGAGTTATTTGGCGGAAATCTACCCACCAAAAACCTTTTCATGTGAAATTTTACCACCACAAGACCTCGGGCTGTCAAAAAGTTATCAGAGTGCTAAGTGTGAGTTTTTCTTTTCGCATTCTATCGTGAGCGCGTTTGGAGTTTACTAGGAATTTGTATGTGATTTGTACAGCGCCACCTAGTGGTAAACTGGTTTCTCACGTTTACCACTAGGTGGCGCTGTACAAATCACATACAAATTCCTAGTAAACTCCAAACGCGCTCACGATAGAATGCGAAAAGAAAAACTCACACTTAGCACTCAGATCTCATGTACAAACCATACTTCTAACTCTACACGAGCTAAATTTTAAGCCTTAAGTTCACAAATCCTACACATTAATCTGAATATGTGGCTTGACTGTTTCGATTGTACAGGAATTATTGTTTAATAAAAAGCAAAAAAATATTGAATAAATTTACCTCTCGCCCGTGTGGTGGTTTGTGGTATGGCCAATACCAATAATACCAAATTTTGTTTATCTGATATAATCTAAACCTAAATAATGAGAGTTCAAAACGAACTTTTTTTATTAATAGCAAGCTCGCAACAATAAGAGACGCAAATCTTTTCTATCTTCGAAAAATCCTAATCGAGTAACTAATAAAGTTAAGGGACTTCGAACATTTTAATTTGGTGAAGGAAAATATATAATAAATAATGTTCATTAATTATTTTTTTTGTTTAATCACTTGATTATTTTATGAAAAAGACAAAACTCTTTTGTCGTACACGTTCGATGTTTCTTTTGACGAGTCCAATTATGAAATTTTAAATTGATATTAATCAATTTAAATCAATCTCATTTTCTTACAATAGGTTGTTACTTATTATTATAATTGAATGTTTACTTTGGTCCTACACGGAGAGTGGAAACTTTTATTAATTTGACACACTAAAGTTTTCTTTTTTATATATCTTTGTTAGTTACCCGATTCGAGATTTTTCAAAAATAGAAAATATGGGCGTCTATCAAAACGAAGCTGCTCACAAAAATTCAGCTTGTTACTAATCACAAAAAAGTTTGTTCCTGGGATCATTGTCTAAAACTAAGACATAGACATACGTACATAAAATACTGAAATATGTTTAATAAACTCTTATACTGAAATATGTTTAATAAACTCTTATACTGAAATATGTTTAATAAACTCTTATATTAAAAAATACAAATTTTTTTGCTTATCACGTAAATGCTTATCCCAGTCTTGAATCGAACTTGAACCTTATTAGTTGAATAGTAAGGATCAGTAACCACTCGACCAATAGCGCAGTCAATAAAAAGCTATGTATAGCTACGATATAACTTATATAACAAAATGTAGAAATTGTTATACTGTACTATAAAGGGTTATCTGCAGTAATTAAAACTTATTCATATTACCGGTCTCCTTCCGAGCGCCTGCCACATAAACTCCAGATCCGCAATATGTGCCGGCACCGGAACTGTGAAACCTGTGGCATATGTGTTCACTACACCCTCTCGTACGTAGTACAGCTCCGCGTCTAAGCCTGCAACAATGTAATTATTACAGATTAGCTAAATTATAAAAATATAAATCGTCCGTAAATTGAAGCTTGTGATTCATAAAAAAATATGTACTATCAATTAAAAAAAGACATGTATTTTTAATACGTACATTATTGAATGAAATTGTATTTTCGACCAGCAAAGTTCCAAAAAACGGAAATTTTCATTTCAGGTTATATTTTTTATATTTGTTATCTCAGAACTAGTTATTGCATTATAATATCAGAATAGCATCTGCATTGGTTGTAGGTATCGTGTTCAGATTTAGGGAGATAGGTAGGTAGGTTAGAGCCGATGCGCTCTACATCCAATGTAAATCCGAAAAAATTATGTTCCGAAACAAACTTTGGATTTTATGGAAGGCTGCGGTATTTCATCAGAGTTCCATCATCCAAGTTTCTTCCTTCATTTAAGAATCTCCAACTCGGAGCAGAATATTGTCGGACCGAAGAAACCATGATGAGAAATTTTGAAAAATGCTGAAAAAATATAAGAGCAGTACCAAAATTCAATTTTTTTTGTTAAAAAATATCAGTTAAAAGAACATTATAAAATATTACTGTTCAAACGCTCTGCTCTGCATGAAATCGCTTTGATATGGATTGCTTAGTTTTTTCTAATTTCATATTTTTACAGTTTCAGGTCTGGAAAAGCAATATCCGATTTTGTTCCGAGATTGCCAGATTTGTATATTCTCAGATGCAGTGCGTAGATTACGTTCCGTCATCCAACTTAGAGCGGAATATTGACGAACCCAACTAGCCATAGTAAGAAGCCGGTGCCGAAAATATGCAAATACTTCACTACATGTCAAGCTAATCTAATCACCAGTTAACAAAATGACTAAAATGTTCAATCCCCACATAAATTGGTAATGAATCTCAAATACTGGTAACACCCAAAGGAATTCTGAAATAGCTTCCATTCGTTTCAAAAAGAAAATCCATTAAATATAAATTACTTTGTTCAATCTAAAATGCGAGCCGTTTTCATTAAGTAAACACATAGAAAAGTTCGTAAAACACTTGTTTCTCTGTGCTACGTTTGAATAACCTATATTAATTTGTATTTTAATTTATATTAATATTATAAATGCGAAAGTTTGGATGTTTAGATGGGTGCTTGTTATTCAATCACGCCACAACAATTGAACAGTTTTTAGATGAAATTCGGTTCCATGGGTAGACGATGACCTGGAATAGCGTATAGGCTATTTTTATACTGGAAAAATGAGTTGTTCTTGCGGAATTCACCAAAAACTTATAATGCAGTTGTCTTGCACGCTGTAGCTAGTAATATTATAAATGCAGAAGTGTGGATGTTTGGATAATTGTTTGTTACACAATCAAGCAAAAACTACTGAAATAATTTGAATGAAATTTAGCACACAGTTAGATGATGACCTGAAATAGCATATAGGCTACTTTTTATTCCGGAAAAATTAGTTGTTCCCGCGGGATTCACCAAAAAATTGTAATGTAATGGTCTGCACACTGTAGCTAGTAATATTATAAATGCGAAAGTTTGGATGTTTAGATGAATGTTTGTTACTCAATCACGCAAAAACTACTAAAAGGATTTGAATGAAATTTATCGCACGGTTAGATTAGATTAGATACCTACCTGGAATAGCTCAAAGGCTACTTTTGATCCCGGAAAATGAGTTGTTCCCACGGGATTCACCAAAAAATTATAATGCAACGGGCTGCACGCTGTAGCTAGTAGTATTATTATGAATGCATTCATGTGGTCTGTGATAAATGCGAAAGTTTAGGTTTTTGGATGAATGTTTGTTACTCAATCACGTAAAAACTACGGAAAGGTTTTGAATGAAATTTAGCGCACTTGTAGATGATTACCTGGAATAGCTCCAAGGCTACCTTTTATCCCGGAATAATTCGACAATCCCGCGGGATTCACCAAAAACTTTTATAATGCAGCGGGCTGCACGGTGCAGGTAGTATATATTTTAAAACGTTATGATAATGTTATTCCTCTTAGTAAATTCTTATGCACATGGGTGCCTTTTGCTAGTAAAAGCATATAGAGATTTTTAAAATTTCATCTTGGATCTGGAGACGATCAGTACACATATCTATATAATAGTATAATATAGCATATAATTTTTTTTAATGTAATTATATAACTGTCGCCCCTGTTGTGGGCCAGTGACAGCATTGACCACAAGAGGTTGCGGGTTCAATCCTGGGTCGGGCAAATCCACAATTAGTTTTTTCGGTTTTCTGATGAAAAAGTTGCCCAGGATAGGAGAAGTGCCCGGTTAGCGATAGGCTTACCACCTGTCACATTATGGGACTAAGTATCTTCGGCTAATCTCAGGTACACTCCTTCTTCGGGAATACGGGTGTGAACATACTTTTTTTGTATACATATAATTATCATCGTGTTTGAGATTTTTTTTAATTTAAAATAAAAAAATAATATCGTCAGGCCAATATCCCCGAAGTAGATTTTTAATAACAGTAAGTATAATTGCAATTAGTGCACTCACAATCGGCCAATTAAAAGCCATGTTGTCAGATTGTCAAGCTATCGACTAATTGGACACATCTCCCATTCGGTCTTGGACAATATTTTTCTAGAAAAACTGAAAACTATTTGAGAATGAATTGCCCTTATACGTATAGACATTACCCTCATACGTTTGGTTGGTTTGGTTGGTACTAAATTAGATAAATTTTATAATTTCATTATTATTGTTATTTAAAAAAAATCCGCTTAGTTACTGCAGTAGTTTATAAACACGACTTAGCAATCGATAAGGCTCGTGTTCGATTCCCGACAGTAACAAACAATTGTGTAATTAATATATACATTTGTATTTCTAGCTTCTGGTGTTTATTAAATGTATTAAAGTATTTATATACATATTATTTGTATTTCTAAGTATCAGCATCGACAACTAACGCCCACATAAGAAGTAAGTAATTTGATTACTTTGTGAATTGAGGGTTGCCAACCATTTGATCAACGAGACGGTCATTTATTTGTTTATTTAAACTTTTTATTGCACAAAAAAACTTAACAACAAACGAACTTAACGTCTATGGACTACCTTGTTAACTTTGCTTTTGTATAAACTATGTTTTAATGACAATTCAATGTATTTTTAATCTCCTAAAAATACCCCGATCTAAAAAAATAAAAAAGTATCTTCACGCCCGTATCCCCGAAGGGGTAGGCAGAGGTACCGCAAGTGCACCCACGATTAGCCGAAGATACTTGGTCCCACAAATGTGATAGGTGGCAAGCCTATCGCCAACCGGGCACTTTCCAATCCCGGGCAACTTTGTGTACTTATCAGAAAACTAAAAAAACACTTTTTTTTATATGTGCCCGACCTGGGGATCAAACCCGGGACCTCATGTGGTCAACGCCAACGCTGGACCACTAGACCACAGAGGCGGTGGCGGCACTAGAACAGAGACAAAAAATACTCATCGATAATGCAAAGGCGACTCTCTAAAAATTGAATTTCACTTTTTCTATATTAACTTTTTTTTTATTATGTCTTAAGTTCTAAGATATAGAATTCACAACCGAATGACACAAGATAAGTGATGTTAGATGCAACGAATGAATGCACTGAACAAATTTACCCACCCCAGATGTAGTTCTATTCCCTTGAGCCGTACTGCGTCAAATTATCCAACTAACTCTATTTGCGTAGCCAAAAAGAAGAAACGACTTGGCGTGAATAAATTTACACTTGTATTCCTCATTTTTATATCATAGAATAGCAAAGGAACAGATTCCTATCTTGATGTCAAAAGATAAATACCGCCTCATCAAGTTTGTAACCAAATATTGTGCCATGTGTGTATAATAAACACCATACTTGTTAATGGTGCGTTTCTGAGTGGCGGGGAGATAATCATCACTACATAGTATAAAACAAAGTCGCTTTCTCTGACTGTACCTATGTATGCTTAAATCTTTAAAACTACGCAACAGATTTTGATGCGGTTTTTTTAATAGATAGATTGATTCTTGAGGAAGGTTTTAGTATAAAAACCTTTTGGATATTCCCACGGGAACAAAAGCTACGCGGGTGAAACCGCGAGCAGGTCGCTAGTACATTTATAAGTTCAAGTTAAGCTTATAATCTTTTATATTATCATAAACAGTCAAGGATACAATTTTCAGTAGTTAGTTAAATAAAATCAGCATATATTTTTCCAGAAGCACCTCCAAATGATAATTTTTTTAATACTACGAAAACGTGATATATTTTCGATATAAAAACAGACTGACAGATTTTCCCCGTGTTAGTCCCAGGCTCCTTTGAAGAATAGGCCAGCTGCCGTTCTGCCAGGCAGGTTATAAAAAGTGACCCATTGGATATGGCGAGTCACTACTATCGTGGCTATTATGTGGTAGAGTTCTGCATTGTCTCGCCCGGGTCTAGTATCACCGCCTTACCTATTCCTGCCGCAATAGCATCAGTGCTTGTCACTGTTGTGTTCCGGTTTGGAGGGTAAGGTAGCCGGTAAACTTATACATGTGGCATTAGACCTCACCACAAAATAGCAATGCATCATTAACACCTTTGGTGTCTATAGGCGATGGCTAACTCTTTTCATCAGGATACCAATCTGTTTATTTAAAAAAGAGACTGTCTTTTAAATCTGGATACTAAAATTTCATACAAGTCCACCTTTTGAGATTCGTCCAAAATATTACAAAAGAATACTATTAAACATCTTATAAATCATTACTCCATACTACTATTATAAATATGAAAGTCTGTCTGTCTGTCTGTCTCTTACGCTTTCACGGCTAAACCGGTGGACCGATTTTCGTGCAATTTAGCACGGAAATATTTGAAGATCCGGGGTCAGATTTTTTTTTTCAAAAATCAAACCCTGAAGGGCTGAAAAAGGGGATGAAATTTATAGTAAAAGCTATTTCGACGACAAAACATATCTAAAAACGATAAAACATCTACTTGCGGGAGAAGCTGCGCGGCTAGTGAATAAGAGAAATTTAATGCTACAGCGTTAAAAAACCACGTTAGAATACTAACTTTGATAAGTGATTGTTAGGTTTTAAATATTAATAGTGGGTATATTTTCTAAAATTTGACAAGTTCCCGTTCAAATCGTTGGTTCAAGAACTTGTTGATTTTGTATATTTAT
Organism: Apodemia mormo; assembly: GCA_036924255.1. Lineage (NCBI taxonomy): Eukaryota > Metazoa > Arthropoda > Insecta > Lepidoptera > Riodinidae > Apodemia > Apodemia mormo. The sequence goes on from JAUPFN010000002.1 coordinate 10,532,933, forward strand.
TCTGGCAATATAAGTATATTAAGAGGTTTCGATGATGCATAAGCTGTTATTATGTTTCGCGGTGTATTCAAGCGAAGTTGTCTGTAAGTTATAATTAATATTTTATACTCGATGTGAGATTTGTGTACTGTAGAAAGAAAGTGATTTAATGAAAATCTAAGTTTTATGTTGATAATTCGCAATAAAAAGTGTATTTGAAGTGTTATTTAATTAATTAATAATTTTTATAGAGAAATATACAATTTGTATACCGGAAGAAGTGCAATAAATAATTAATCAAGACTTGCTTTTTATTCTTATATTAAGTATTTCAAAAAATTTAATAAATTGTAACTTATCTTTCGACCTAGGATTCCAATTTTAGATTTCGCTTGAAAGTTTCTAAAGTCTATTTTATGTCTTGTATCCATTATAAAGGAAACTTTTAAAAGTAAAATAACTTACTGTGTCTAAAGGAATGGATAAGGAAGGAAAACGGATAGGAGGATTTAATAAATTTTAAGCACGCTGTCGTTATCAAATATCGCAGTCAAGCAGATGCTGGGTGCTGAAAATCACCATGACTACTGATAAAAAAGTAAAAATTAAAATGGCGGATCATCCAATCAGTGTTCATTTGGAGGCGGCAAAGCGGACGCGACTGTCAAACGGACTGAATATGAAGTGGCACTTTGCACAATTGATGAATCACTACCCCTACTTTGAACATATACCTAGCGCTTAGGGTTGATACTTATAAGTTGTGAATTAATAAAATCTCAAAAAGTGTTGTATCCTTTATATCTAAATCTAGAAAAATTTAACATGTAAGTGGAGATTCATTTAAAGATAATAATCAAATCTAGAACACAGAACCTAGTATTTTAGTGACATACTTATGTTTAACCTTCAATTTTATTCTTTTGATTTCCCTGGGAGGCAGAAGGATTAGTCTGAACTACAAAAAAAAGCTGAAAATAATTACCCAAGAAATAAATATGTTTGGAAAAAATCTCACAAATGGATCTAAAACCAAAGAAAGGAGGTATATTATATCTATTTCTTAGTTCACTCAATTCAGTTATATTCTGTATAAATGGTGTTTAATACATTAATTAATAAAATAAAAGAAGGTAGATTCAGGTTCGATCCCAGACAAGAATTCGTGTTGTAAATTCAGATATCAACATTTTTACATCACAATATAAAAATTTGCTATCTCGAAACTAGATCAAGTTGTTCACATACAAATATCTCAAAAGCATCCAAGAGTACAATAAATGAGAATATAATACAAACATATATAACTAAGGGTAGATGTATAGGGAAAGCTTGACAAACTGTAGATTCCAGTAGAAATTATAGTCGTTATCCTATCAAATTTGCTAGCCAACAAAACAACGAGGTATAGTATTCAGAGTAACTTACTATATTTGGGTTACTCTATTTATAGTGTAAGGAAATATAAAAATAGATGTTTTTTTATTAACATGAGTTATCTAAATAACACAACTTTAGCTAGCATAGGAAAATAAATAAACAGGCAGCTCGTTAATGGTTAGAGATAACTGTGGCTTATAAACTACGATAATATTAATATTACATGGTCATCTAGGAAGTAGAGATGAAAGAACGCATGCACAAATTTTCGGATATTTTTTAAGCTTGTGCACCACGAAAACAAACACTGTCACAAGCAGAGCAACGTATAAAACGGTATAACCAACAGAATTTTGCAAGCCGCGTCATACTTTTTTACCTTGTAATCACGATAATGGTTACTAGCGAGTAGTGACAAGTTCCTGCTTAGCAGGAAGGTCTATTCTTTATAATAAGTTGCGATTAATATAAGATATAAATAAAGAAATAAACTGAAAATTAAGAAAATATAATTTATGTCAACCCTATGTATATACCTTTGCACCCCAATCTCCCCCATACCTTCAGACAATATAAGCGTTGGACGCCCTAGACATTACTCCAAAGCCACTTTGAGTGTGTCGCAATGTTTATCTAGTCGCAATACACAGCTGTTTATATTGTGCGTAATTTATTTACTGTTTTTAAAAATACGAACATATCCCCCGATTTATCACTTAAAATACATTTTAAAGAAAGAGAGACAATAACATGATTTAATGTATACTACTCAAAATAAAATAGAGTTTGATTTCCGCCTTTAAAATGAAAATGCATATTTTTGTAGGTTTTATGGATAGATATAGTTAGACAGTAAAGTTTTATTAATTATTCAAACAAAGTAAATGATTAAAAAAATATACACAAAAAAATGAAAGAATAATATTTATAATTATTTTTTGTGAAAAAATCGGGGTGGGCCCTATTTTGTTTTGAGTTGCATATAAGCCTGCTTAAACATTTCGTTGAACAGAAATGGAAATTTTCAAATTGTATGGTTTCCATAAATGCACTCTACCAGGAAAAATACTTCATAAAAGGCGAACAGTTTGGACGAATGTATCATTATCTTCGTGATACCCAGATGATAGAGCTCAGCACCATAAAATTTATACTCTCCATTGTCGACGCTTGGTGAAATTCTATTATGATTGTTTTGAGTTTATATTAATAATTTATTAAATAGTCTTTTTATACCATAAGATAGCAGACAAGCAGATGGCTTCATTGATTGAAGGAGAATCCATCGTCTGTAGACACCAAAGATGTTAACGTTACGTTGCCACCTGGGTGGCGGAATGGCAATACCACATGCATAAGTCTTCTGGCTACCTTACCCTCCAAACCGAAACACGACAAATAGCATTTACGCGATTGCGGCAGGAATTGGTAAGGTGATAGGCTACATATTATCACGCTATCACCTCCCCCGTAGGTGATAGCATGATAATATGTAGCCTATATATTGACCCGACCTGCAATATATAATAATATGCAAAATTTGAAGTAAATCCAGGCAGTACTTTTTGAGTTTACCCCGGATATACATACAGACAAACAGAGAAAAATTCTAAAAACTATATTTTTGGCTCCGATATCGATTGTAGATCACGCCCCAAGTGTTCTTTTAAAAAAATACTCAATGTACAGTTTTGACTTTCCTACAATTTTATTATATGTATGTTATTACCGGTTTTCACATGCAGACGCAATTCATAAACCACAATCGAGCTCACAATAATCAACAATACAATTTCACTAGTAATATTTTAAATAAGTTAATTAAACATTATAAATTACCTCCATGTGCATTGTATAAATTTATTTCTAATTGACAAACAAACGTGGTCAAAACGTTTGTGGTGCTTAATGACAATTATGTTTATACTATTTAGAACATTCCACTAATTAGGCACAACGCAATATGGTACTCTAATTTAAAACAATCGCATAATGCTCAAATAAATCTATACTTTTTATATATCAGAGAGCAAACAAGCAATGGAAAAGGACAATCACCGCCTTTATACACCAACGACGACATGCGTTAGTGTATACAGGCGATTTATATAGTCTAGGTTGGTGTATATAGACTATATGCGTTGCTATCCGTGTGGCAAACTGTTAATGCTACTTGTATAAGTCTACCGTCTACCTTACCCTCCAAACTGGAACACAACAACGACAAGCATTGATCTGTCTACTATTTCCATGAGGAGGTCCACCTGCATGTTTAAATTTTATGGTCTAAAAAAATATTAGTGAGCGCTTTTAGCACATTCACTAGAAAGGGCTACACACAAATATTATAAATTTACTTTAAAAGTTGTAGTAACTTGACAGTAAGATGTGGTACCACATCAAAAGCATTTTCACTGAATATGTATTACAATGCGTATACGAACAATATTTAATACTCATAACCCATGCATTCAAACAGAAAAAGTAATACAATTCCAGTGACCAGAAGTCAATCAGTCGAGTCACTCGATATCTTTTTTAATAGATTATACCTAATATGATAATCCAGTAAACACGATAATTGACGCCTATAATAACTGAAGTATAAATTACTTCATCACTATTGTTCGTTCATTTTTATATTTTCTTTTATTCCATAGAAAATAGCATGTATCAATATTTATGCTGCTAAAATATCCAGACTTCAATTTTCCTGTAGTCGAGTTAAATACAAGAACAGCAACTAAAATTAGCTATGTTTCATTAAAGAATTATACGTATACAAATATAACATAAAGAGGTTCATATAAGCGTTTTAAAACAAAGCGATAGCTGTGGGGATGCTCACGTAGTCTCTAGTTTGTACGTTGTATAATAATTAGAAACGTGATCGTTTCAAAGGATGCACGTTCAAGTATGATATAAATGCTAGTATTTTCTTTGTATATAGTTAAATAGGTTTATATTATATTTACAGTACTTTCAAGCTAGCTTTAAGATTCAAAATGAAAGTTGACTTCATTCTTTTTTACATTTAAGTTTAAACATTATATTACAAATAAATTTTAATGTACAAATTGGTGAAACTCTACCATAATAATTTAAACGCAGGTAAAACGACAACAACTATCTTTGTAATATATTTATGTAAAAAGATTGATAGATTTGTCTATGTCTTAAGAAGACTAAGATAAATAAGAAACGTAAAAGTCTCCTTTTAGCATACAATGGATATGTTTCTACTAATTTACAATATCGAATTCCTATTTGGGGAAATCCTTTTGAATTGGTACGAATTTTTAGAGTCCAAAAGAAATTTATTCGAGCAATATGTGCTATTAATCATTTACATTCCTGTAAACCACTTTTCAAGTCTCTTAAGGTAATTGTATATTCTAGAGGTATGCGTATTTGTAAAAAAATCACCGAAAGTTATTTAAAATAAATGCTGAAGTCACTGGTAACTCATATTTTAGGAAGAGTAAGAAATTATATGTGCCCAGCCAAAAATTAAATATTTTTACAAAAAATGTGATTGTATGTCTATTAATATATACAATCATACTCCTGTTAGTCTTAAATCATTGCCTATAAATGAATTTCGCAAAACGTTGTTTGATTTGCTGTTTGATAAAACTTATTATGATATTAAAGAATTTTCAGCCACTAAAATTAAATGTTAATAAATAGAAAATATATAAGTTTGTTGAGTTCACGTTAGAAAAAATTTAAATGAAATAAAATTTTGTAATTGGTGAAATAAACTTGTAAATTATAAACATTTTGATTACACAAAAAATGAAACTTTGTAATTTAAAAAATAACCTTTGTTGTTGAAATCATTTCTGTACTACATATAATAGAGAAAAAAGACAAGCCCGCTGAGTTTCTTCCCCCTGATTTTTTTAGCGTGTGGCTGCGTTTCGAGCCGGTAGTAATTCTAAAAAATCGATGCAAAGTTTGAAATGTAATATTGGAATATTATGTAATGTAATTTTTAATTATTTGCACACCATATTACGGTAGAATATGTTGATGACTTAATTTATTTTTAACAACTTGTAATAACCATATTCTTGCAAATAAATATTTTCATTTCATTTAATTTCAACCGAATTCCTACCTCCAATATCACCGAAACCCCAAATGGATCTTAACCAAAGGAGATTGATGAGAGCCTTAAAGTGCTAGAAGAATATAGCGTCAGCCGAAATCATCAAATTAATTTAATGTACAAAAAGTCCATATTAGAATTCAGTGGACACTTTTAATAAGAAGTAGATTTTAAAAAAGGAACATGCTTGAGTCATGAAATTAATCAAATTTGTATGCTTTTTCTTACTTTCAAATCAAGCAAAGTTTTTTTTTTCTGCCATAAAGTTAACACTTTCTTTTATTTTTGACCAACCAAATAAATTAGAAAAATGTCGGATAGGAAAGACGCACAATGTTAAACAAACCATTGAATAAAATACAAAAAAAAATATACTTTCATTTACTATAGCCGGAACTTATAACACGCAAGGCTGCATAAACAAGCTACCTTCTTATCATCCTAAAGAAACAAAATAAAAACTATAAACGAATGACCCTGCAGGCAGCCATCCCTGAACCTTTCTTCTAAATTAAGACTAAAATGCCTTGCATTGCCTTACATCAAAGGAGTAAAAATTATAAGAATGGATTTTTTCAATTCGAACATCTATTTTGTTAAAAATGGCTGTGTATTGATTTATGAAAAACTGCACAATTTGGGAACGATGATCAATTTTAATCTTTCGAATGGCATTCAACTCAATTTTTTGAGAACTAAAATATTGCTTTAGCTACATAATCGATAGGTTGAAAATTTTCGAAGCAATGTTAAAAACATTTTTTTTCAAAAATTTTCATCACTGATAAATTTGACCCAACCCAAGCAAATTGACTAATTTTAATACAATTACGGTATTTGACGCAGCCTTTTAAGCAGAAAAGCTGAAAAGATTTTTTAGCCAATTGGGACATTAGCCTGAAAGTTATTTCAATAATATTAAGTTGGTTGAAAACAACGTAATTTTAATATTTGAAAAGCTGTAACTTTTAAAAATTAGATTAAATTTTGATTTTTGAAACGATATTTAACGCAAGTTTTTAAACGATTACTCCCTTACAGATAAACCGATTTTGATGCAATTATGCACTGGAGGCAATTTTTTATAATATTTAAAAATTAGCATAGAGCTTATTAGATATTGTACTCAATCGATACATTAATTTGGAGTTATATTAAGAAAATACTGTTTCGAAAAAAGTTTTGAGTTTTTCTCAAAATCTTCTGGACCAACTTCTGGTTCAAATTTTCAGGAAATCTAAGTTGAGCAAAATTCAATGGGATGCTGACAACCGCGTTTCAAATGTTATAATATGGATTGGACGTCATCAAGCCGTTCAAATGTATGTTTACATACACACACATACGTACACATACAGACATACTGACGAAAATAGTCGGAAAATGTTTCTAGGACCACAAACCGTAAATCGTATCTGGTGAAAACTCGATTTTCGATAAACGGGAAAAAACAGTAACTTCCTTATTTACATGCGTAGCGAGAAGTTAATAAATGCCATATATTTAATCAGAACGAGTAATAAATATTTTGCTGTTAACAAACGTTGTTAATCTTTTAACTTGGAATATCCTTACACGACCGTTTGTAACAACTTACATGTTTTTTTTTATATCATAAGATAGCAAACAAGCAGATGGTTCTCCTGATTTAAAGAGTCCACCACCAACATCTTTAACACAAAAGGTGTTAAAGGTGTTGGTGGCCAGGTCTAATGCCACATGCTACCTTACCCTCCAACCCGGAACACGACAGTGACAAGCACTGACGCTATTGCGGCAGGAATATGTTTATGTTAACTACCTATCCAAATTTCAGTCCAATTCAGCAGTGGCATGAGCTGTGTAAAAATTCAATCAGGACTAATCATTTTACAAGCGTATTTTTAAGTATGTACGCGTAAGTATCCATTTGCATAGCTTAAAAAACACATAATTACCGCAATGCGGTACCTGCCATTAACTTAAAAACCAAATAACATTGTACCTGCGCTAGTAAAATGATCCAAATTACAGGCTCAATGGAGTCGTGTCATTCGGTAATTACTCGGTAATGGCTCATTACACGGTAGAATCGGAGTGCGTAACGTCATTGGCCACTGGGACTCTTTATGAGGAACCTAACCTGCGGTTTGTTAAAGCCTATTATCTACCGTGCTAATTATTGTTAGTTTAATGTTACTAAGATAATATTTCTAAATTGAACATACATCACAAAATATACTTAATTTTTTAGCGACTTCTCAAAAAGGAAAAGGTTCTAAATTCGGCTGTGTTTTTTTATGCAACTCAGAACGTCCTATGCAAATTTTCCTAAGATCTAATGCGGCATTCTAGAGGCACAGGTCAGCGGAAGCAGTTGTTACAGTTATATTGTATTAAAATATTAATAGAAGAAATATATCGACTATGATGACTAGATATAAAGGTTGATATCTTGAATGTAAAAGTACCTCAAATCTGCATCGAGTCGTTTATTTTGCAGTCAATATTGCTGGACAAATTACACGAATTTATGTAACCCCATAGTAGGCAAATTATTTCTTTTGTTGTGGGTATTAGTTAAAGATACAAACACATTGAAATACATATATAAATACTGTAACATCATCATAATCCGTTTTCCGATATGATAAACACCCAAACCCCGAAATACAAACATCTTCATTTTTTCACTTCATTCATCGCACAAATGTTTGTCCCTGTCGGGAATCGAAACGGAGTCCCATCGATTCTTAATTAATTCTGAACAGGGCGCTCTGTTTTAAGAACAAACTAGTTACTTTTCTGCTACGCAGATTGCATACAAAAATTAGCCAAACATTTTACTGCCATCGGGCCTACTAAGTGGTAGAGTTTTACAACGCCTGTCTTTTCCATTCTTTCCGCAAGTGCGCTCAATACTGTTTAATTCTGAGAAATACTATTTACAAAAGCAGTATTGACTTATTGCCCTGATGATGCGTTAAAACGCGAAACTGGTTGGTGTTAATTAATAAAATCTAAGTGAATGAATAGTACAAGTGTTTGTAACATACTATTAATACAAATTAACACGGAGTTTTACCAACTGCCGATGATATTGAGTGTTCAAAGTATTTTCATAATATTTGTATTGCATACAAAATGTCATAAGTGAATTGAAGGTAAAACTATCACTGTCATATAATTGTTTTGTTTGTTTGTCTTCGTATCCCGTAAAGTCAAGAACACCTTTTTTGATTTTGAGGAATATAAGTTAAATAGTAAGAACACGTTATTGCGTGAATGATAAGCCGTATTTTTTTTAAATAAATTTACCTCCACTGAAGCGGGCGGGTGTTAGCTAGTATACCTATACTACTAAATTAAATATATAGACAATATCAGAGAGACCGTCTGTACATTAAATTTTTCTGACATATTTCGCCACTGATACCAATTTTACTATTATGATATTTTGTGTATCTGTCTGTATTTCCCATTAAAACCTAAAAATAGTTTGACTAATTTTGATTAAAATTGAAGTATCTTGAGATCTTGAACATATGTTTTAATAGAAAATGAATAAAATTAATAAAAGTCAACGAAACGGGTGAGTGTCACCTAGTCTATAAATAAAGCCTTAGCTGAAAGATGCTAAAATAATAATCTTTTTGCGCAAATATTTTTACAGCCAGTCACATTTTACAATACTCATAAAAATCGTTTTCTCTGCAATCTCAAAAGGTATGTGGGTGTATCATACACTATAGCAAGTTTATGAACGTGGAAATTCAGAAAGATAAGACCTTTATTACCCGACTAGTTTATTTATACTCGCAAAGCTCTACGGGCATTTATTAAAATAGCGATAAAGGCGTATTTATTGTCTCGTTGTTTGTTGAACACGCAAACGACAAATGCTTACTGGCCTTAAATATTCCCTTTCCCTGCTTATCTAGTTATGGGAAAGAAATAACCTTGTTTTAAATAACTTAAGCGAATTCCATTTGTAGCTAATTCTATATACACAATTAGTCGTAGGACACGTTATATTTATATCCAATTGTAGAAGAAAGAGTATAATGTTTGAATGTTATGACTAATTATAATATGATTGTAGTGATACTGTAAAGTTTAAGCGTCTTGAAAAAAAAATTTATATATATAGTAGATTTTTTATATCATAAGCTGTGAGTGACGTGTAGTATATCTATGATCATAAGCTAGCATACAAGTAGATGGGTCTCCGGATGGAAAGAGTCAACCATTCTATAGGCACCAAAGATCTTGATGATGGGTTGCTATTTTGTGCCGAGATCTAATGCCACATGCATAAGTTTACCGGCCACCTTACCCTCTAAACCGAAACACGACAGTGACAAGCACTGATGCTATTTCAGCAGGAATAAGCAAGGCGGTGGTACCAAACCCCAGCCACACAATGCAGAACTAGTAAAATTGTTATTTGTTAGGCTTAGAGTGGTTTGTCTTCTTAAAGGGCCATTATTTTATCGGTTAATTTTGCACAGCCGTACGTCTAAAGAGAAAGTCGTTTAGGTTTTTAATTTATCTTCAAATATCGCCTCTGTGATTTAGTCTTCAAGCATCGGTGTTGACCACACCGATACTTGAAGTTCCCGGGTTTGATTCTCGGGATAACCTACGAAGTTACGAACTACCAGATCTAACGAGTAACATGCTAGACTGTAGACGCTAGACTTTATAACATAGTATATAATAGCGTTATAGCGCCAGTCACCGCGTGCTAGCGTTCGCTGTATGACGTTATGAGTCACGCGCTATCTCAACCAGCTCGCGCGAACAGTATTCCAGTTACACGTTATAATATAGTCTACAACGTAGCGATAGTTTATAGTCTATAACGCGCTATCATAAAATAGCTTATTTGAACAATACTAATATGTACACATTAATACTATTTTCTTTACGGCTAAAGTCAGTTGTCTAAGTTAAAAGAGATTTCATTGTTTAGTCTACGATCGATTTCGGCCACAGGCTATCGCTAGTATATTATATTTAAACACCCACTTCTCACACCCATAGAATCGAACTTGAGTGTCGTTTGCGTAATAAGGATCGCTAACCACTCGACTAACGTGACGTTGGTTAATCTGGGTATATATCTTGTGATAAATCCGGATAATAAACTAAATTACTAAAAATACTAAGATAAAGTTACTTTTCAATTAGAATATCTAAATCGCAATTATATTTAACAATATTTATATTAAATACTCAAAAAAGCTTGGTATTCTGGCGAAGGTGAAAGTGTTTCAGCCCGGGAAAGTTGCTCAACCTTTATCAAGCACAAGTCCGTTCGTGCATGGAATACTGCACTTATCTCTGGGATGGATTCTCCAAATACCAGCTGGAGACATTTGAAGCGATAAAGAGGCGTGCCAAGAGGCTCATAAACGACGATGATTTGGTAGGCAAAAAACTCCAGAGCCTCGCTCATCGACGCAAAGTGGCTAGTTTATCGGTTTTTTATCGGATACACTTTGGAGAGTGCGCTGCGGAATTGCACGACTTGATTCCGCCATCCCCGTTTTTCTACCAATCGTCGAGACGCACAGATTCTAGGCATCGCCATATGGTGGATGTTCTACGTACCCGGACAACGCGGTTCGATTCGACATTCTTCATTCGAACCGCAAGGAACTGGAACATGCTTCCTGAGTCTATATTCCCCGACGAGTAAAATCTAGGGATATTCAAGAGAAGAGTGAACAGGTACCTTCTAGAGAAGCGCGTTCCATCGCATCTCATCTTAGGACGCCTTCATCTTAGCTTCAATATCGATAATAAAACAAATAGAAATAGTTAACTACCATCACAAATTGAGAAATATAATCAAAACAACATCGACTGTCTGGTCTACGCAAAACAATAAACTTGAAAACAAAACAACAAATAAGTACATTTTGATAATTTTCGATTAAACAGCAAAAGATATACAAAGTGAAGGATTTGTCTTAGAAAATGAAGCCCAAAGCAAATTGAAATTTATTAGATGTTAGCAATTTAGAAGGCGGTGTATATTTCATAGCCTCGACGCCTTAATTTTTGGTGTCTTTATTTATGGCCCAGATAAAATCTCATTCAAAATTAGTGGTCTCACGGAAACAATTTATACCACACTTTCTCCCCTTTATATTCTGGGTTATGATTTTGTATTCATATTGGATCTATATTTATAAATAGTATTATAGAAGGTGATTATAATAAGTAAAAGGATCCCCGTGTTATTTCTTATCCCCTAAAAAATAGACCATCTACACTGTTGCAGGCAGTTCGTGAATGGTGAACAATTGGCGAAACATATCACTAACATGGTAACTTCAAAGCGGTAGAGTTCTGCGAACCCTCGCTCTAGTATTGTACCACCACCTTGCTTAATCCTTCCACAATAGTTCCAGTGCTTGTCACTGATGTGTTCTAGTATGAATGGTAAGGTCACTGGTAAAATTACGCATGTGGTATTTCAACATAGCATATAACGATGTCGACAAACGGATGACAGATACTAGAAGTTACTACTCAGCCGCTATATTTTGTTTGGTATTGAGAATTCTTAATCCCATGTCACTGCTTTCCTAAATGACCTACCGATATTGGCAAAAAGAAGGTCTAGAGATTATAACGTTACTGTTGTGTTTTATTCGATTTTGAGACTTAAAAACGTATCAGAAAACTGAATAAAAAGACATTTATATTGGCCAAAACGGGAATCAAACACGGGACCTTACGTGGTCAATACCAACAAAGAAACAACCATCGCCTATAAACACCAAATATGTTAATGGTGCATTGCTATCCTTGTGGTGGAGTCTTAATACCACATACATAACCTTACCCTTCAAACCGGTACACGACAGAGTCAAGCACTGACGCTAGTGCGGCAGGAATTCTGGGTTTCGGTGTCTTATTAATATTTATGTATGTTGCTGTATTAATATCGTTATTTAGTCCCCATATCACAAGCAAAAAATTTGCTTACTTTGGATATATTTATTTTATTACTTGTTGCGCCCGCGACATTCTCCACGTAAAAAATTTTCTAAATTAAGTCACGGGGTTTTACCCGCATGATTCCCATTCCCGTGAGATTTCCGGGATAAATGCTATCCTATATCCTTTCTCAAGTCTCAAACTATATTTGTACCAAATGTCGTCCAAATCCGTTTAGTGGTTTAGGCATGAAGAAGAGACAAACAGACAGAGAGAGTTACTTTCGCATTTATAACATTAGTATGGATTTATTTATTAGTTGTAGTAGAAACTACTAACTATCAAGGAACGCAAAAGTTTCGCACCTTAGGTAAAATTTCACCACACACCTTTTTAAAAGCTCCTCTTTCACTGGACATCTATCAGGTGGGCTCCGTGGAATTTCACAGGTTGCACTACAGTCAACTGATTAGGAGTTAACAAACTCCTTTTTCAAAACTGTGTGATAACTCCAGTATTATTAATTATTTTTGTTTTTATAGCACTCACCCCGTTCTTGGGGAATGGTCCCGGCTTGAGGGAGATGGTCGCGGGTTCGAGTCTCGAGTGTCAACATTTTTCTTTATTGTTTTTAAAGTTTTCCAGTATTATTTCTTGCACAAATCCAGTTAGTAGCGTTAATTCCTATGGAGACAACAGTAAATGAGACACGGTATATTACGGCCAGCAATTATTCTTCGGGAATATGTAATTACATTAAATAATTTGATTTTAATCATATAAATATTCTTGCACATTAACTAAAATTTCTCTGCAGCTGACGTTGTTTTTCACGAACATTACCAGCTAAATTTTAATGGTTTCTTTTAATTTTCCAAAATGAGTCATCATATTTTCAGGTAGCGCTAACGGTGGTTTAATTTCACTAAGTAATTGCATGTTGTTTAGCGTATTTCAGAGTTCAGAAACGAGAAATTAGATTTTTTATTTTCAAATGAATGTTAAGTAGAAGTTATAAATGTTTAGTAATATGTGGTTGAAAATTTCAGTTCCGTTACTTTATAGGTTATAACAATTGTATTGTACTTTAAAATTTAATATAATCTATTAAATATCGTTATTCTGCCTGAATAGAGATGTACATCTATTGGCTTTTTCTGTAAGCCATCTTTCCAATATTATATTTTTTTCTGGAAAAAAATCTTCTTTTAGTGAAAATTGCACAGTTTAAGGGTATTATACTGTTTTGCCACTTTTACAGTAAAGATATTTATAATTTTATTCCAGTTATAATTATAGCTTATATACTATTCAATCCATACTAATTTTATAAGTGCGAAAATCTGTCTATTTATCTCTCTGTTACGCTTTCACGGCGAAACCGATAGACTGATTTTGTTAAAATTTAGCAAGAAGATATTTGAAAATTCGAAGTCAAGCATTTGATTTGACCGCATTCAATGCAGAATGGTTCGAATCATCGACGACCAGGCAATTTATAATCAGCTTGACTCTTTGGCGTTACGCAGAGATGTAGGTTCGCTCTGCATCTTTTACCGTATGTATCATGGGGAGTGTTCCGACGAGTTGTTCGGACTAATTCTTGCGGCTAAATTCCATCATCGGACATCGCGTTAAAATTTAAAGTTCCATCCTCACCCCTCGATATCTGGAAATCCACAACCATGCGCTTTTGTCGGTACTTTTTGCCTCGCACTACTCTTTTATGGAATCAATTACCCTCGGGGGTGTTTCCGAACGGATTTACTTAGGGACCTTCAAGAAACGAGCTTATTCATTCTTAAAAGGCCGACAATGCAGCTGCAGGACCTCTGGTATTGCAGATGTCCATGGGTGGCGGTGATCACTTACCATCAGGTGCACCACCTGCTCGTTTACCCCCTCTACTATAAAAAAAGCCCTAATTTACCTAATACCCAATTTTGTTGCATTCGGTCAATATTCTAAAGTAGTTATTTTTAAGACAGTGGTACATTCAAACTATGTTTGTACCGTATTAAGTTTTAAAATTATTGCAACAATTAAAATGATTACAATGATAAGGAATATAGAACTTAAAACAATCTACAAAATTTTTCTTTCAACCATTTATTTTCCTTCTTTAAATTTTTTTGTACCGCGGTCGGTTATGTTAATATAGTACCATATTATTGAAGTTTAGTTGTAATTTACATATAGAATGGTTTTAATTGTCATTATCTCTTTACTAAGAGATAATAGTTGCATTTGTCAGTATGTTGGCATTGCTACGAAATCGTAGCATTTAAAGAAATATAGACCGTAGCAACAGGCTACGAGGTTTATAAAAAGCTAGAGGATAGGAAGATACTTGATTAAGCGTAGTTTATTATTTTACTATTACAATCATATCGAGAAAATTACAGATTAAAACTTAGGCAATGAGGAAGATGAAAACCGATATCTTAATTTAATTGGTTGCATGTTAAATCGTTGTTACTATTATATATAAAATTTAAATTATAAAGAAGATATTTATTGACAAACTGATATTTAAATTTACTAAAATTATGATAACGTTATGAGTGCGTAATACTAAAGAAACGGTGTAGAGGACATTTTAATTAAATACTTATTATTATTATAATCTGTAATGAAATTGAAAACATTATTACATGAATCACTAAATATTGAAAGTTACTTGTTGGTTAGTAATCTGTGCCTTTAGTACTTATTATGCTTCAGTTTAATATTAAAGGAATATGTAGCTATATTATAATATACCTACTCGTTTTCTGTTTAAACATTTTAGTGATTCGCCTTGTTGTTAGACCATTAGAGTTTTAGGCCATGCCTTACAACCCTTTTAGGAAACACCTTTACTTGGCTCATATTTGAATTTAAAAATACTTAATACTTAAAATCCACGATGTTTCTGGTTACGATACTCCAATTATCACTAAAAAAACATCTTTACATTTATATACAAACGCCAGATTATTTTCTAGACTTGAAGAACTATACTCGTTCGCTTGTTTATTAAGTCACATAAAACTCCTGCGAAATTGATTAAAAAAATATTATGTAAAAGAAAGTTAGAAGATGGTGTTGACTATCCGCATACAGTCCTATATATTGGAATAAATGAATGAAATGAAATATAATGAAAAAATATTTACTTTTTAATTTTAAGACATATACCATTAAAACCTTTTTATTCTGTTAATACAGAACAACCCAACATAATAAAGGTAGAACTTGTCACTTCATTACAATTTCAAAACCCGATATAATAGCAGCGCTTTAAGCGAAACAAATGACGCAATAAAAATTAAAATTAAACTCGCGGTATTTGAAAAGCGCTATTACAAGCAAACGACGTGGCTACATTGAATTACTCCATACAAAGAGCCCGTGGGAAGCCGGGAGTGTTAGCGACAAGTGCACCATTAGTCAAATCTTGTGACCGAGCAAAAACATTATTAGAGCGTTGCCTTAATATTACAATTGTCGTGTAAATTTAATGTGGTTTAGCGTTTACTGTAACTTCACTCTGTTACGACTTTCAATGAGCATTTGTTTACGATTTAGATTATACGAAGCACAAAAAATCACATGTAATAAATTATACCTTCACTATTATTATGTTTCCATATGTAGGGTGCATATGAATATATATATATATATATATATATATATATATATATATATATATATATATATATATATATATATATATATATATATTATATATATATATATATATATTAGGGTGATTCATTTGCGACAAACATTTTTTTTTTAGGTGCTCAAGCAAAATTTTGTTCTACATATTGAAAAAAAAATTTCAATAAAAAAGTATATATATATATATACATATATATAGGTGAAGATATTATATTATAATGTAGTCATGAAGAATAAATTATTTGTTTTTTTAACAGCCAGTTCTTAAAAGATGAGCAAAGTTTAAACATGTTACTAACAACTGAGTGAATGAGTGCTAGATGCTAGAGGTCTGCATCCTCTTACCTGGGTACGGTACTACCATCTTATAAATTCTTGACATGGTCATATCAGTGCTTATCACTGCTGTATTCGAAATAAGGGTGAAGCTTAGTGAAGAAACTTGCGAAGTATTTACAACCTTAGCACGTGGAATAACAAAGTTATGTTATATCTGAATTATTCACGTCTTTGTCATCACCCAACGGTCGTTTCTTATTTGTCATAAAACTATTTGCTTTATAACAATAATATGTATATACTCTCTCCGACCGACTCTATAAACAACTTAACTATTTGCTTAACTAATTTAACTATTTGCTACTAGGTACCTGCAAAAGTTTGATATATTGTTAGCATGGTTGTTGACAAGTGTTAAAATTAATTATTTATTGTATTCAAACGTTGGTAAACCAATAAAATAAAATAAAAAAAAAAAAAACTAATAGCAGATAAAATGATTATAATTTTAATTGACACTAAAGAAAAAAATCAAGCGAAGCGCAACGATAAGATCGAATCACAAAGTAATGTTTTTGACATTACAATTAAAATTGCATTGATAAGATATATTTATAAATTTCAACCTGGGTCTACTCGCCAACACAAAGTAATGTTTTTGACATTACAATTAAAATTGCATTGAAAAGATATATTTATAAATTTCAATCTGGGTCTACTCGCCAATAGATGTCACCCTAAAATAAACTGTGAGAAATATGTGAAATTTCAGATTATGGAGTAGACTATTTTAATTATTAAATGAAATTTATATTTCTCGTTTAAAGTAACAATTTCGAGATGGTTTATACTATAATTTATCAGCAAATTGTATTAATTAAGCAACTGTTTTATTAACGTAGTTGATAATGCTTTGTTTATTTGATGTTCTTAACATAAGTACTTGTGTAGTGTTTATATTAGGAAAATCAATATGATGCAGTTTCACCAAGTGCCAACGATTGAAAGTATAAATTACATTATTTATTTGCAACACTAGATATTACGGACGTTCAGTCGGTCGGTTGTAGGATATCATGCGCAAGTGACAAGTTATAGCATAGGGGCTGTTATTGTGGCAACTTAGCAAGGTTTAGTACAGTATAGCTGTAGATACAGACAAACACTACAACAGATTACATTATATCGGAATATATGTCTATTTTGATGGC
This sequence comes from Apodemia mormo, assembly GCA_036924255.1. Taxonomy (NCBI): domain Eukaryota; kingdom Metazoa; phylum Arthropoda; class Insecta; order Lepidoptera; family Riodinidae; genus Apodemia; species Apodemia mormo. The sequence goes on from JAUPFN010000002.1 coordinate 10,550,495, forward strand.
ATTTACCGTGCAATGTAATATTCGTGGTAGAGTTCTGCATTGTCTTGCCCGGGTCTGGTACCACCGCTTTACCTAATCCTGCCGCAATAGCGTCAGTGCTTGTCAGAAATAAGAAGAACTTTATTTAGTAAAACTTCTCAGCGGGCTTGTCTTTTTCATATAACTTTTTTTTTACAATAACACAATATTATAAAATTATAAAACATATAATATGAGATTGATATGAGGAGCAATTTATCTCATTGTCACTGTCGTGCTCCGGTTTGGAGGGTAAGATAGCCGGTAAACTTATGCATCTGGCATTAGACCTCACCACAAGATAGCAACGCAACATTAACATCTTTGATGTCTAGGCGATAGTTGAATCTTTCTATCAGGAGATCCATCAGCGTGTTTGCTACTATATCATAAAAAAATCGTTAGAGCCATACTTGAAGTAACATGGGCAAAGTTCATGCAATCGAGTTATAATTATTTGTTATTGACCATTAATCAACGTTCAGGTTTTGTTACCTGTCATTCAAATCAAATTTGGCACAGTCATTGAACAGAGTTATTTCTAAATTTAAGCGGGTTAAATTATTACAAGTTGAGTAAACATGAAACATTTTGAATAGAAATGAATATTGTGTACTTTCTTAAGGTTAAAACGATATTAATGATACAAAAGGTAAAACCATCTAGTGAGTTTGAATAATATGTTGCTAGACCGCATCTCATCGTAATTTTATCGCTTGAAATATTGAAATAACTGCAGACAGTTTCTATCATGGATTTTCGAAGCAGCCTTTTAACTTTTAAGGTATGTTTGTCTGAATTCACTAAAATATTTAAATAAATTTCAATTTCCATAATTTCTGTTTTTCGGTTGCTCCATTATTCTCTGTTTATGATGACTTTTTATGAAGAAAAGATTTACGGCCTAACTACGAAATATCCTCCAAAAAATATAATAAGGCCGACCATAACTCATGCTTCTAACTGAGTGTTAAAGTCCTGTACCGTCTCATCCTAGTTTATTACCATTACCTTACTTATTCCTGTCACAGTAGAGTCGATGCTGTCTTGTCATATGTCATCGTACGTAAGGAAAACTTATTGACACGTATGAACACATATGTAATTAACATATAAGGGAAAGCTATTTTTTACAACAGAGTAATCATTTGCTCATTTTTTGCTCTATGATATCAAGAAATGCGATGTGATGCGATGTGAAATATGAGCATGTGAATAAGTATTTATATTACTTATACTAATCAATATGAGACATATATTTAAAACTAGCTAACCGGCGCAGCTTCGACCGCAATTAATTCAACATGTCGATATAGTTTTTCATACAATATTTCGCCTTCTATTTGAACTCCTTACAGGATGATTTAAAAAAAATGTTAGCCTGTATTTGACTCCAGACATTCAACTATTACCCTGACAAATTTCATTAAAAGCAATTCAGCGTGAAAACGTAACGGATAAAGAGACAAACAGACAGACTTTAGCATTTATAATATTAATGAGTAAGTAAGTATGGATAGCATTCGTGTTAAATAAGAAGGCAAAAACATTTTATACCTGCATTTATTTAGTCAGATTTACGTTTAACCAAATAAGCGGCTGTAATAATATTTGTATATCGAGTAATGAAATTATGTCGGCCTTGATGATATTGGATGTAATAATCTTTAATGTTACCAAATATCGTTATTCCATAACATTTCCACGTAATTTTTTCTCAAGTTCCGAGATTCCGGAAGTTAGGTCAACAATTACATGTATTCAGGGTAAAGTGCATCGTTAATACTGTTAGCAAAGTATGATATACCTAATGTACAAACACAATATTTTTTTTTACTAATAACTATGCTATTTTTTATTGAATTTGCAGGTAAACTAGCGAGTGAGCTGTCTGATGGAAAGCAACCTCCACAGCTTATGGACATTAAAAACACATAAAAACAAAAAACACATAGGGTTAATTGACAATGCGACGCCGGCTTCTAAGGAGTTTGTTAACCACTCGATTCTCGCAGATGCAAATATTAGACATATGTATGGTAAAACGGTCAAGCGTTCACTCTCAGAGCAAAATTTTACTCCGCTTGCATTTGAATTTAAACTTTAAATTTCTATTTATAAAGACTAATGGTGTATGAAAAAGCCTTTGACGTTTAATCTATGAAAAAATATGTGTCATGTCGAATTCGTAAATTGAAGTCTATTATTGTCATTTATTTTGTACCAGTCATTTTAGTTCATTCAACCGGACCGCGAGTGTGTTTGCGGTTTTTTAGTGGTATAAAATTCAATCTTGTGTTGTTTTACGGTGCATTTCTCTCATGTATGTACTGTTTTTATTACAAAGGCCATATATTTTTTCTATTTAGACAATTTGTTGTAAGAAATATATCGTGATAGCCAAAAATAAAGTAATTTAGAAATTCATTATTTTTCAAGTGATTTTTGTTATATTTGCTTGTAAATATAAAAACTACTTTGTCTATTACTTCATTTTGATTTCTAATAGACAGAAAATATATCAATTGATACACAGTCGTTTACAGAATGATAAAATATGACTTAGTTGTAGAAAAAAAAGGATTTTTTTCCATCGAGTCGCCTGAGACGCCGTTCCCGCCAAAATGCGAGTGATGAGTCCTGGCGCTTAAAATCGCCTTTGCATGTCAGAGTTTCGAGAGGTTAATCCTCCTCTTTAAATTCCAATAGCAAAGCTACTCGGAAAAAATAGTAAGGTAGACTGTTCCAAGGTTTTGTATAAAGAAGGTATGTTCAAATCGGACACTTGTAGATGATCAATCGTCTAGAATCTAGATAGTGTGATTGGAATCCCTTACTATGGTGTGTAGTGCGATTGTGGAACGTGGATGCCAGTACTAAATCGAAAAGCTCATCAGAACACTCCCCATTATACAGACGGTAATGGACAAATAGCTATTTATTATTTTTTAATATATTTTTACCATAAATATTATAACATTATATTAATTTCATTATGTATATAATATGAATGCCTCATTGTCTAATGGTTCGGATATTCGCCTAGTTGGGCAAAAGTGTCATTAAGATTTTTCGGATTTTTCTCGAAAATCCAATTCCCCGTTGCGGCTCAGTCTTATGGGTGTGTGATAAAACCCCCGTGCATCGGAGTAGCACGTAGAGCTGTTAGTTCCGGTTATCGCTAGGAATAAGCGGTAATACGACGGTGAGAATTACCATTCATCTCATCGACCGACAAACGGGTGAATCGAAAAGTCGTTCGGTTTATTTATTTTTTATATTTATTATATATAGCAAACAAGCAGATGGGTCTTCTGATGGAAAGAGTGAACCATCGCCTATAGACACCAAAGATGTTAATGGTGCATTGCTATCTTGTGACGAGGTCTAATGCCACATACCGGCTACCTTACCCTTCAAACCGTAACACGACAGTGGTAAGCATTGACGCTATTACGGCAGGAATAGGTAAGGCGGTGGTACCAGACCCGGGCGAGACAATGCACCAGAACTCTACCACCTAGTAGCCACGATGGTAGTGACTCGATAGCCAATCGGTCGCCTTTTACGACCTGCCTGGCAGAACGGCAGTTGGTCTATTCTACAAAGGAGCCCGGAACCAACACGGGAAAAATTTTTTGCCTACCCATTCATTCAGTATATTCTGCCTTCCTAAGTGCGCCTCAATAAGGTGCAAAAAATACACATTAGAAAACACTAAATGATATAATGCCTCGATGACCTACGACTTACTATAATTTCTACTCTTACACATATTTAATAGCAAAAATATACGAAGATCCAAAAGTTTAGTTGCTTTTCCTAATGTTGACCCCCCACAAAATTTATCCCCTCCCCCCTCCCATTTCTTATTTTTTCTTTTAAAGAATAGTCCATCCGCCATTCCACCATTCACGCTAGTGGTCCAGCGTTGGCGTTTACCACATGAGATCCCGGGTTCGATTCCCGGGTCGGGTACATAAAAAGTGTTTTTTCAGTTTTTCTGAGAAACACAAAGTTGCCCGGGATTGGAAAGTGCCCGGTTGGCGATAGGCTTGTCATCTATCACATTTGTGGGACCAAGTATCTTCGGCTAATCGTGGGTGCACTTGTTGCACCTCTGCCTACCTATTCGGGGATATGGGCGTGAAGATACTTTTTTTTTTAGTTTATAAAAGGCGATCGATTAACAACGTATTAATACTACTGTGACTACTATTATTTGAGTTCTGCATTGTCTTGCAGGGTCGTCGGGTTTGATACCACCGTATTTTCTGCTCCTGCCTCAATAACGGCACGGTGCTTGTCACTGTGGTGTTTTTAGAAAGTAAGGTAACTGGAAAATTTGTGCATGTATTAAATCTGACCAGATGGACGTCAACGAACCAGTAACATATTTAGTGTCCTACGGGCAATAGCTGTCTTTTACCATCAGGAGCAGCATCTTTTTGTTTTCTATCCTATGTCGTAAACAAAAAACTTGCAGCCCAAATCAGTAAAAACAACAATCAAGTACTTACAACAACCTTAATATTTTTATTTTATATTTTTAGTATTTGTTGTTATAACGGCAACGGAAATACATAATTTGTGAAAATTATAGCTTTCTAGCTATCACGGTTTATGAGATACAGCCTGGTAACAGACAGACAGATGGACAGACAGACAGCGAAGGCTTAGTGGAGTTCGGTTTTACCTCATAGGTAAGGAACCCTAAAAACGGTAAGAAATTTATATTGGTTAACAAATAAGACATCGCAAGTAACATCGAATTGTTGTCACTTACCTTCAATTTTTTAGATACCATCATTGATTATATTCGATTAAAATCCCAAACATATATAATATAGATATAGAGACATATAAACAGTCTGTTGTAAAGAAGACGACAATAATATATGTACTATTGGTATGTATTGATTGATAAATCAATTTTAACTTGTAATTATTTTTTTCTATTTTGTTAAAATTTGTTATTATTAGTATTTAATGTCAGACACCAGTTATTTATATTTTGTAATTTCTCCACCAACCATTAGTGTGGATTTCTCTGGAAGAAATCTTTTAAAATATGTCTTTGTATTTGAGAAGCGTTGAAACTTGTATATAGTGTTGATCCCGGGCTTTTCCCCGTATTGGTCCCGGGCTCCTTTGAAGAATAGGCCAACTGCCGTTCTGCCAGGCAGGTTGTAAAAGGCGACTGAGTGGCTATTTGCGTCACTACCATCATGACTACTAGGTGGTAGATTTCTGCATCGGCTCGACCGGGTCTGGTACCACCGCCTTACCTATTCCTGCTGCAATAGCGTCCGTGCTGGTCACTGTCGTGTTCCGGTTTGGAGGGTAATGTAGCCGGTAAACTTATGCATGTGGCATTAGACCTCGCCACAAGATAGCAACGCACCATTAACATCTTTGGTGTTTATAGGCGATGGTTGACTCTTTCCATCAGGAGACCCATCTGCTTGTTTGCTATCTTATGATATAAAAAAATAGTGTGTACAAGATAAATAATTGTGATATCGCGATTCAAGATTTTAGTTTTTAATTTCATAATTTCCTAAATTGTTTTTTGTAGCGTTTGTAGATTGATTGAACCGCTGCGTAGGCTTCTTTGATTATCTGCATGATCGTTATTAAAAATTAGTATAATATAGAAGAATGATAGCATTTCTCGTCAAGTATATCACCAAAATGAACGAGTTAGGTATAATGAAAGTGCAGGCTTTACTCGCCCTTTTTTCAATTTCGCTGGAAAAATTACACTAATTAATCTTACCCAAAAGTAAACAAATTTTTTGCTCGTGGTTTTAGTTAACAATATTAATACATAGAAGTTAATAAAAATACGCAATTGCTAAAAATGAAATATATTTAAAAACATCCAAACCCAGAAAAAAAAAATTATTCACATTACAAATAATTGTTCGTCTCTATCGGGAGTCACACCCGAGTTTCATCGTTTGCGTAGGCTCATTAACCTAAACTTGACTAGTGGGGTGGTCTATAGTTATTATATAACAGACTCCATTTAAACAAATATGATCGACATAAAGATTTGTAAGCTTTTTAGGGTTCCGAAGTAAACTAGAAAGCCATATGGTTTCGATGTCCATCCGTCCGTCTGTCCGCACGATAGCTCAGAGATCCTTTGTACTAGAAAGCTGTATTTTGGCACGAATATATAATATATTAGTCACTTCAACAAAGTAGTGACATAAAATCTTGATAATTTTTCTTTTCAGGGTAGCTCTCCTACATGTAAAGTGGCGATGTTATTTTTTTTTTGTTTTTACAAATGATTGTAGGTTTGTGAAAACAAGTTTTCGATTAAGGGACACTTTTATAAGATATTAAGTGCTAATTTTTATTGGGGTTAAGTGTCAAGACCTTTCTGCAGACTAAACGGTTGGTTTTGGGAGTGAGAAAAAAATCATGATAGTAGTAAATATAATGAAATTAAAAGGAAAACTATCACGGCTTAGAAAGCTTTACAAGTTTTTGAGTAATAGTCGACCAACTTATAAAATATACTCAGCGGATATATATTTGTCACTGACGTTGAATAGCTTAAATGTTCATAGTATGAAACACTAAAATACCCCTTCTTGGTCCGCATTATTGTGATTGGCATCTTTGGAACCCTACATTGCGCATGGCCTGACAAGCACCTAACCATTTTTTTATAAATAGTGGTATTTTTAACTCGTGACAACTAACTAATCAGTATTATACAAGAAGAGAATCTCTGGTACAAAATACGGTAGAAAAATGCCGATCATTTACGTAAGCATATTTTTGACACTGTTCCTTCTGCATATCAATGACATGATGTGAACCCGCAACATACATAGCTATGCAGATGACAGTACTGGTGATGCTACATATTCCGGCCGTAGCGGTATTTCTCGGGAACACGTCGAAGTGTGCCGAAACAAGCTTGTTTCTGAAGTTGAGAATCGACTAACTGATGTCTCGAAATGGGATCGTCAAAACCTGGTCACTTTTAACCCCAAGAAGACACAGCTTTGCGTGTTCTCCGCTAAAAAGACACCCTTTGTCGTGTCACCTCGATTTGGGGATACTCTTCTGAGCGCCTCAGCTAGTTTCGGGATTCTGGGAGTCGAAATATCGAATAACGTTCACTTTCGCGGTCATTTGGAAGGTAAAGCTAATCTAGCCTCCAAAAAGCTCGGTGTGCTCAGCAGAACGAGACACTAACTTCTTGCCGGCCCATCGCCTTCAACTTTATAAAGCTCAAATTCAGCCTCAAATGGAGTACTGTTTTCATCACTGGGCCAGAGCTCCTCAGTACCAGCTTCTTCCTCTTGATCGCATTCAACGTAGAGTAGTTCGAATCGTTTACGACTAGGCTATTTCGAAACGGCTTGACTCTTTGGCATTGCGCAGAGATGTAGTTCACTCTGCGTCTTCGATCGTATTTTTCATGGGGAGTGTTCCGACGAGTTATTAGGATTAATATCAGCGGCGGTGATTATTTACCATCAGGTGCACCTCCTGCTCTATTGCCACCTCTTCTATAAAAAAACTGTTCGGGTTGTATGAATTAACTAGCAAAATGTCAGGTTTATTCCTCAAAGGGTTTCTAGACTTACATAGGGAATTAAGTAATACTCCCATTAGTTTTAGATTTTAAATTAACTAAAGTGTTTTTACGTACTAAATTCAAGGTGTACGTAACGAAAGGCAAATAGCTCTCCACAGTTCGTTTATTTCATCTTACGACTTGCTTACTGTTTGGATGAAGTAAATGAATGCTTAAATATTCAGTAGGGAATTATTTACAATACGGGTAAGCCATTGAACGTTGCAGAGGGAGGCTCGGAATCATAATGACAACTCGTAATATGTTCGTCTCGTCATTTTCTATTTAACTATACAGTCAACTTTATTTCATAAGTGCTACATCATGACTTCATATTACTTCACCTCTAAATCATACCAATATTTTATTAATAACTAGCTTTTGCCCGCGGCTTCGCTCGCGTTAAATTCATTTTAGGGAAGTGGGGAGCATTAATGACCTCCCAAAAATACTTAATGAATACTGTGTACTATTTGCGGACGACATCTCACTTTTGACATCTTGTAAAAATAATATTAATTTAAATCAAAATCTTACTGACATTTTTAATAATTTAAATAATTGGATGAACGACCACAACCTTGACATAAATTTTTCAAAGACTAAATTAATTCAATTCAGACCCTATCAAAAAATTCCTCTTAACATTGACTTTAAATATAATAATATGAAAATAGAATGCGTTGATACGTTCACGTTACTAGGCCTAGATATAGATTCTAATATCAATTGGAAGAATCATATAAGTAAAATAAAAACAAAAATGTCGAACTTTACATACGCTTTAAGAGAACTACGTAAAGCAACAGACCTTAATACTGCTTTGGTAGCATATCACGCATACGCAAATTCGTGGCTTACATATGGCATTTTGCTATGGGGTAATAGTTCAAACATACAAGAGCTATTTATTTCCCAAAAAAAATGTATACGCATCCTCAAAAACATTAAATAAACCGAAAGCTGCAAACCATACTTTAAAAGCCTCAAAATATTAACTTTGACATCAATATACATATTGGAGACAATGAAATTTGTAAGAAAATATCCCCATTTTTTTTAAAATAAAACCGTTATGCCACGATACTTCGCAAGTAGATCCAAATATAATCTAGAATTGCCAATATTAAAACTAAAAATGCATAGTTCCGGACCGAATATAATATGTATAAAAATATATAATAAACTACCTGATAAAATTAAATCTGAAGAAAATGATCGTATATTTATAAAACTTGTAAAAAGTCTATTGGTAGAAAAATGTTACTAGACCATAAACGATTTCTTTAACGACAACCGTATAATTGTATCATAAAATGGATCGGTCCAGTCCTACATTGCAATACCCTATTAGGGTGTATATGTTCACCACATTTAATATAATATAATAACACCAAATGTAATAATTGTAACATATTAAGCAATAAATTATTGAGTATTGAGTTAGAAAGAGACAAAAATAGCCCATGTCATTGTCCATCCCTTCAACTATCTCCACTTAAAAATATCACGTTATTTTGTCACTCCGTTTTGCCGTGAAAGACGGACAAACAAACACACTGTTGCATTTATAATTTTAGTATGGATTTTCTGATTTCATTTTGTATTCATTAATACACAGTAGCTACTGCTAGGATTTTGAGATACTGTCTATTGTCTTATCATGATTTTAAGTATATTTTGTGTATATTGTCTTACAAATATTTAAAGTATTATATCTCCGACGGGGACAAGCATTTGTGTGATGAGCATAAAATTGTTATATTCCGGAGTTGGGTGTTTATTATGTATGTAAAAGTATTTATATATGTATTTCTATGTATTAGTATCGTTGACTGACACCTATAACACAAGCAAATAATTTGCTTACTTTGGGGTTAGATCAGTAAGTGTAATATATAGTGTAAGTGTTTATATATATATATATATATATATATATATATATATATATATATATATATATATATATATATATATATATATATAGCCAATAGTTCGCCTCTAACAAACTGCCTGGCAGAGAGGGTCCGGATCAACACGCGATAAGTAGCTTCAATACATAAAAGTAAACGCAAAAAAAAAACATGTAAATCTTTTTTTATACATTGAACGCTAAATTACGTTTAAAAGCTATGTTTGGCAAAAGTCAATTATCAAGTGGTATCTGAATAAGATACTATGTTCAGAATCTACACCTATAATAAAATCGTAGGAAAGTCAAAACTGTACACTGAATATTTTTTTAAAAGAATACTTGGGGCGTGATCTACAATCGATATGGAAGCCAAAAATATAGTTTTAAGAATTTTTGTCTGTTTATCTGTTTGTCTGTATGTATGTCCGGGGTAAACTCAAAAAGTACTGCATGGATTTACTTCAAATTTTGCATGAATATTACTAATAGGTCGCGTCAATATATAGGCTACATATTATCACGCTATCACCTACGAGGGAGGAGCTGTGCGGAGTAAACGAAGTCCGCGCGGACGAAGTCGTGGGCAACAGCTAGTTTAAAATAAAATAAAATGCAATAACATCTAAATACATGCCACCATCCATACTAATATTATACTATAATATTATATTATAATATTATATAATTTAAAGAAAAAGCAACTCTATCTATCTGTCTGCCTGTCTGTCTCTTCTTCACGCCTAAACCATTAAACCGATTTGAATGAAATTTGGTACTAAAATAGTTTTAAATCCGAGAAAGGATATAGGATAGTTTTTATCTCAGATATCCCACGGGGACGGGAACCATGCGGATAAAACCACTGGACTGTCAATCTTTTAAACCATGGTAATAAGAAGTAACTTAGGCTACCTTTATTTTAGAAATTTTTCCACGCGGACGAAGTCGCGGGCACAGCTAGTATTGTCATTATGTCGTATTTAATTTATGATACGATACTTCATATATGAGAAAGGGTTATTAAATCACTTTTATATTAATTCCGCGTGTTGGTCCCGGCCCCCTTTAAAGAATTGGATATCTGCCATTCTGCCAGGCAATTCACAAAAGGCAAGCAATTGGCATTACGTGTCACTGTGTTCGAGACTACTAGTATATATAGTTCCACATCGTCTCGGCCGGGTTAATAATATTATTATATCGGGGCCGGCCGATAATGCTTCTCATTGCCATGTTCCAGTTTGGAGAGTAAGCTGATAGACTCATACATGTGGCATTGCCATCCCGCCATACATATAGTAATGCGCCATTAACATCTTTGCTGTCTATAAGCAATGGTTTATATTTCCATCAGGAGAACCATCTGTTTGTTTTCTATCTCATAGTATAAAAAATAGACTTATGTTACAATTTTTTAAATTATTGTTCTCAATACTTTCACCGTCATGAATTAAAACAGAGTTATATTCAAATCACGTTAATCTGTTAAAAGCAACTATGATTGCTACGAATATTAAAAGTAACTTGTTACTAAATTTAATAAAAAATATTCATCCACTATTTTAATATTACTTGCAACTAGGTTACCAGATATTAAATAGGAGTTAGCTCTATATTTCGACGAGTAATATTCTCCAATTTTTCAACCATAGTGACTTGTCCATTGTTCACGGCTTGCTAATCGTGTGGGTATTTGGGTCACGCTAGTATTTCAAATGTTCTCGTTAAATATTCATTATAAATAGATTAATGCATTATTTTAAGAAAGTGAGCTTTTAAATTAATATGTAAAGATTTTTATACAGTTTTACTGTAACATTCATAATTGTATTAGGTTTGACTTAAGCCAATTTAGTTTTTGCTTTGATGGTTTTAGACATTTTACCTATAAAGCTATAAAGTGACATTTTGCAATTTTTCACCAACCGAAGAAAAAACCGAGGTTATTATGTTGACATGTATGTATGTATTATTGTCGGATATGATGTTATTTTAATTATGGTGATCTATTCAGGTATCCAAGAATGTGTCCATGAATTTATCGGAAATTAAAAGCTGTATCAATATCGTTCTTTCGGTTCAGTAGTTTTAAAGATATAGTTAAAGATAACATATATTAGAAGTCGGTTTAAATGACTTTTTATTATTTACGTTGTGCTCCAATGTAGCTTACTAACGTTATGTATAAAATCAAATCTATTACTATTAAATACTAATACAATTTATAATTTATTCAAAAAATGAAAAAATGGATGGAAGAAGAAACACGTTATAATTTATTAGAGCATAGTAGGCATGCGGCGTCTTGAAGAAATAAAGCATATGCTGGGTGCTTCACAGTCTCGTAAAACGCGCGTAAAAAGATACGCAATTTAGTTCAACTATGGTTGCATGATTATGTTATTATAACATGATAATTAGTAACAAAGTTTAAATAAAATCTGAATAATCAGATTTCATTATTTGTGTACCTATGCTTAAAATACAGAGAAATTATTAACATAAAATAATAAATTTTTAAGTTCTGGCTAAAAGAAGTTACTGATTTTTTTTTTTTCAAAATCAAGCTCTCTACGTTGAAGCCCTAGAAAGCTTTTCTGAATACTCTTACGATGAATTTAGTATCTCTATATGTATGTATTATTTATATATTATTGGTGTTGAGTGTTTATATATGTGTGAATATGTTTGTCAACCTTTAAAAACTATTGAATGTCTTGATCAATCAAAATGTGGTTAACGACATTCGATTAGGTCCGACACATATAGATTTCCTGAAAATTTGAACGGATGCGGCAAAGTAGATTTTAAGAAATTAATAAAAAATGTTTTAAAACTACTTTTAGACCGACTATATTATAACGATTGATTCAAAATCTTACCAATTTATTTCTTTGAAATATTGCATCAAATGTCATTAATCTCATAAAAATCGATTGATTCGTTCGGGAGTAATCGTTCACAACCATTATAGTTTCGCTATGTTTATCCATGCGTCCGCACGATAGCTCAGAGATCCTTAGTACTAGTACGCTGTTATTTAGCATGAATATAATATCATATATTATTCACAATAGCAAAGTGGTAATATAAAATCTTGAAAATCTTGAAAAATATTTTTAGCGTAGCTTCTCTACATGTATAGCGGAATGTTAATTTTTTTTCTCGCATACCCTATATTGTGGGATATCATTGGATAGGTTTTTAAAAAATATTATAGGTTTGTGAAAGCAACTTTCCGATTAATTGACTGGTTTGTAAGATATTAAGCTTTAAAGTGCTAATTATTGTTAGAGTCAATTGACCCCCCCCCCACTCTGCAGGCTAAACGGTGGGTAAGAGAAAATTCATAGTAGTAGTATAAGGTAATGATTTTAAAAGGAAAAATATCACGTCTTAGAAGGCTTCACAAGTATTGGAGTAAAAGTAGACCAACTTATAAGATGTACTTAGAGAAGTTTTTAAAGGCGGTGAGCTTATGACGCAGATCTATTCGTCATTGACGTTAAATAGGTTAAATGTTCATAGTGCGAAAAAGCACTTTTCTTAGTCCACTATTGTAATGGGTAACTTCGGCACCCAACTTTGCGCATGGCCCGACTGCCGTGGCCCGTTGCCGTGGCACATTACCAATTTTTATTTCCATAAAACTTTAAAAGTTTTCAACCAATCGATGTTATTTGTTACCAAAACAACATGTTAGGTTTTAAAAAAAAACTGAGTTGAGTGCCGTTTAAAGGGCAAAAGTTGATCATCGCGTTTAAAAATTTCAACATTTTAAAAATTTATGTACCTAGTGCCGTTTTCCAAAAACTTTAAAGTTTTGAAATTATCGAGATCAAAATGATACGTTTAAGTATATTTTTGACTGGTTTGAGCCTAAAAAACTTAGTGAAGAGTTTCGGGGATGCAGGGTCAACGGATTTCCACATTTTTGTGATTCAGATTTTATTTTATATGTTTTTACGGCCATATTAGACTAGTGGTGTCAAGCACAGAACTGACCCCGAATGTCCTTCGTACCTCGGATGATCACATAAAGCTCTAAGTCCCCGTTATTATAAAAAAAAAGCTACAGCCATTACCACGTTGTTAAAATAGGGATCACCAGCCAACCGATAAACCAGTGATTCATGGTGAACCGGAACATCTATTGACATTCAATTCTCTCTCGTTACGCCACAAGAGAACCATCGTAGTAATACATACTTTTGAGAAAACCTCGGTAAAAGCTGCCGCCTCTGTAGTCCAGCGGTCCAATGCTAGTGTTGACCACATGATGTCCCGAATTCGATTCCCGGGTCGGGCAACTCAAACTGTATTTTTCTGTTTTCTGACAAAAACAACGTTGCCCGGGAATAGATAAGAGCGCGGTTGTCGATAGGCATGCCATCTATCACATTGTGTGGGACTCAGTATCTTCGGCTTATTGTACCTCTGCCTACCTCTTCGAGGATACGGGCGTGGAAATATTCAGTAAAAGCTCAGTCTTATTTTTGGTGCTTTAACATTATCATGCCTCGTAAAAACCCCTAAAACTGTGACTTTAAATTATTTAAAGGAACAATAGAAGATAAGATTCAGAATTCCTTTAGCTTAACACATGTAGTTTTAAAACAATGAAAACTACGTACTTTGAAACACGTATAGATTACACTGAAATGGAAAGGTTTCCGCTTTAAATAAGAAGGGTTGCAATCCACCGCGAATTCAATCACCGCCTATCCACCGTATTGAGTTCCCTGTGCGTATGGCATCCTTCTGCATGATTGAGCTTATTACCTCCTAATGCTTTGAGTAACTTATTGATATTTTTTTTATGAATAGGAATAAACTATTGTTTTTAAGTGAATAAAAATTTGTAAATATGTTTTTTTTAATATTAAGGCAAAGCATATTGGATATTTCTATAAAAATATTATAAAGGTAAATATGATACAAATATGTTGTAAAAGAAAATATATCTATTTAATAAAATGAAATGTATTTGTTTGCAAGAATATGGGTGCTACAAATTATTAAAATAAACCAAAAATACGAGAATATTGTACCATGATGTTCGAATACTTAACATTATGTAGGAAATTCGATTACTTAATAATTATTATTGGATTGAAATACGACCACACACTGAGAAGATCCGGCGGAAGAATCTCAGCGGGTTTATATTTTTTTTATTTTATGTGTCACTAGCTGCAGCGTGCATTTCGTTGCATTATAATTTTTTTGGCGAATCCCGCGGGATCGCCTAACCTTTCCGAGATAAAAGTAACCTATATTCTATTCCAGGTCATCATCTATCTGCGTGCCAAATTTCATTCAAATCCGTTCAGTAGTTTTTGCGTGATTGAGTGACAAACATCCATCCGTCCATCTATTCATTCAAACATCCAAACATTCGCATTTATAATTTATACAATTTTTCTTATATTCACCAAATACATTTTTAATAAAAAAATAACATAAAATCCAAATTGTATAAAAAATCAATTAGCCTTGAAATTTTTAATGTATTAGCAATTATTATAGTATTGACAAAAAGAGTCGTTAACATCAGTAGGTACCTAACATTTAATCTTATCAATAAAAAATATTGAGTATCACAGTAAATTTAATCTAATAACAAATCAAGGAGCTTTTTACGAAATTACCAAAATATAAAGATTTAAGACTATGATGAATATAGTTATATACTAATTGCCATACAATATAAATTTTTTTTTATAAATATTAAGTTTTGTTTAGGCACATGTAACTTTCCACTATTTGTAAAATATGAGTTTTAAACAAATATTGGTACATATTTTTATTTACAATTATGAATTCTGCTAAGATATATAAATAGGGTAAAGATAGTATTTTAAGTGATATTAGTGTCAACGACAAGTATGAATACTTTTTACAAAAGTATAGTCATAACAACTTTTGTAAGGCAATACTATGTTAAAAAGTCACACACAATCTAACAGTCAAAATCTTAAATGCGAAGTTGAAAAAAAAGGTCCTTTTCATGTTCATTTTGTTGAGAGACCGGAAAAATAAGAGAAAACGTTTCATTATTTTCATTATACAATTTTTATGAAATCTTGAAAAATTCAGTCAGCATTTACTTTTAAAGCCAGGTAGCCTTAAAAATAAATATTGACTCTAGATTCGTGGATTTCTTCTGTACTAAGACCTTATTTATGTTTTTCAAATAAAAATAAAATAAATCTGTAAAAGCTATTATAAATATTGAGTTTTACTTTTACATTTTTATAACTATCTCGCGACATCTGCACGTGATAGATGCAATACGTAATACGTATAGATATAATACGTGAACTAAAAATTTGTACCCCTTTTCCAACAATTACGCGAATGGTGGTGTATGAAGTTTGGTGCAGTAAAAAATTACATTGCTGAGAAGTGCAGAACGCTAATATTTTTAAATAACATTCATTAGAAATACATAAATATTACACGTACTACATTCATGTGACATACATGATAACACATGTATAACTCATTTCTTTACGACGACAATCCGTTGCCAAATAAAAACCTTAAAAACAACAAAGAATTTTCTTTGTTGTTTTTAAGGTTTTTTCAGATTCCCAAGCACAGGGTGAGTGCTATAACACAAAAATAAATAAAAAGAGTTTTTTATTGTTTAATCTGTAATAGAATTTAGGCCACAGGCTTTTTTTTAATTAGTACTAATTAAAATACACCCATAAAATAAAGATCAGGTTATAACTAATCCATCAAAATTTATTACTCAATTTCATAATACGTATAATGTTACCATTAGTTTTATATCCTCATAAAGGAGGCTAATAAAACAACGCAATAATAATAAATGTTTATTTTGTATTTTGTAACAGTAAATTACTATTGAAAAACAGTTTTACCGTGTGATAATTCATATGTCAAACATCAAATGGCTCCCGGTAGACTGAAATTCGGTCCGAAGATAATCCTGATAGTATATATTTATTTCATGCAATGATTTTTGTTGTTATTACGATGGGCCTTAGGGAGATTATGGTGCTTTTAACTGGATAATGTTATTATACATTACGTATTTCTGAATTATGACTAAATTATGAGTTATGTTGGTATATAATTTTATAATACTTTCAATATGCGTATAATTAAAAAAAAAAAGTGGGACATGGATTCTCCCGGATCAAAAACAGTTGTTTTATTCAGATAATAAAATTAGACTCTTAATGCTAAGAGTAGAATGATAAAAAGAGTTTCATCACAGCCAGAGTTCCCTTGCGTGGTAGGCAGACTAAACCGAACATCTATAGACTTTCCAGTTCAGAAAAATGCTTCAGAAAATATCGCTAAAAGCAAAATTTTATAAAAAGTCTGGTAGATCAACCAAAATGTAGAAAAAACCTTTAATTTTTTCTAGGTTTATCTTTGACTTTGAATATCTTTTAAAAGAGTCGAATAATCGAAAATTTACAAGAGACCTTTTTTGTAGAGCGTCAAATTCTCTACAAGAATCAGCTATAATCTCAGCCGTCCAGCAAGCCACTCGGAAGTGATACACTCTAAAGTTTGTAAAAAATTTTGCCTGTGTTATTTAGATAGGAAATAGAAAATCGCAGTGCGCGACCCTTAAATATTAATATTAAGAGCTCAAATTTTTACAGGCGTTTTTTTACACCTTTCCGAAGGTTTTTGAGTTTCAGTATCGAAAAAAAAAAATAGTCGATTTTTTTGAATCAGCCTAATATATATATATATATATATATATATATATATATATAATATATACTAGCTGACCCGGCAAACGTTGTTTTGCCATTCATATTAGGAATCCATAGCGAACAAACAACGTGACACGTAATTTATATAAGTCTACGGGATTGTCCTTCCACGCAGCCAAAATGGCATTAAACTTTATATAGTGGTTAAGTATTCTTTAATTTTCTAATTTTTCGCGCAATTTTCTTAATATTTTATTTTATAAGAACCATCTTCTTACAATTACAAACACAATAAAAAAAATTACCGAAAATGGTCCAGCCATTCAGGCGTGATGTCGTGACCAAGGAAAATAGGGATTGATTTATATACATATATATATATATATATATATATATATATATATATATATATATATATATATATATATATATATATATATATATATATGTAGGAAGTGGGTCAGATACGATAAATAAAATGAGGATGTGGTGATATAACAACTCTTTATATTTTTGTTCAACTTGTATCAAATATCAAAAACAACATAAGATCACTATTAAAGCTTTCCATTATTTAATGACTAGTTCTCGTTTAACAATTCCAAGTAACTTAATTATTCCTTATTACAAATAAGTCATAATTTAAGCAATAGATAGTCCATTATAAATTGTACTGCGACTAATTTATAGTTGACAATAATAATTAACTTGTTTGCACAAATTAATTATCCGAGAGTCAAGGATAAGCTACTAGCAAGATACAACATGTGTACCGAGCCACGCCAGAGCCTAGACTGCCTTATCGGCGGGCGCTCAGAGCCTTTTATACAGGTAGCAAAACAAGTTGAGTAGTAGGGATATAAAACGATGCGCTTGCCGGCCCGGGCCGTGCATTTGTTGTTTACACTTTACAATATTCTTGCATTTGACGACGCGGACGCCGTCACGGCCATACTGACATGCACACGTCCTCGTGTGCGCATCTTTATACATCTGAGGACAAGGAACGCCTCGTTCATCCTGACATATCTTTTAGAAAACTAAACATAATCTTATTTTTTTTACAACTCTATAATTAGCGTGACCTTTAGCGAAATGGTACAATAGTGTGCTGGTCCGGCAACCCCTTCAGCAAATACAACTATTAAACTCTCGTCAGTTTTGAAACTGCATTCTACTAAGCTAGGAATCTCTCTCGTCAATTAAAAAAAACCGGAGACTGGATTGTACTAAGCTCCCTCTCATCAGTTAAAAACCGGAGACTGGAGTGTATTAAGCTCCCTCTCATCAGTTAATAACCGGAGACTGGAGTGCACTAAGCTCCCTCTCATCAGTTAGAACCGGAGACTGGATTTTACTAAGCTCCCTCTCATCAGTTCAAAACCGGAGACTGGAGTGTGCCGTCATCTCCCTACATTTTTTGTCAATCCTGCATCTTTTGTCAATCCTAAATTTTTTTGTTAAATTACTTCTTTTACTTTTTTTTTTTACATTGATTTCTTCTCATAGTTTTATAAGACTCCCATTTCCTTTATTACTTTTTTTTTTTGCTTTTTTTTTTTTACTTACATTTTTAGTGATATTTGTTTTTATCATCATTTTACTAATTTTTTTCGTTTACTTTATATCGTATTTTTTTGCCGATGATGGAGGCTCATGAACAGTGGCATTAGTTATTACAAGATTAGATAATCTCCTTCGCAGGTAGTTCGAAGATATTAAAAACTCTGACTGTTATAACTATTTACAATATACACTGCATTTCTATCAATATTGTTTGGACCAGTTTTATGAACAAGATCATTATCATGAGTATACGCCGTCACGTCATCCTTGTTATAATTTTCATATACCTTAAGAAACCCTATAGGAATATGGGGAACTTCGCAGAGGCTATCATGAGCTCCTTTATATGTCCTATTAGATCCATTGATATGTCTTAATTCGTACCTATTGTTTTCTAAAATTGCGGTAACTTTTAAGGAGCCCTTATATTTTGAATCAAGTTTCGTTTAGTGTCGTTCTTCATTCCTAACAAAGACAAAGTCACCTACACTAAAAGGTTTAACCTTTCATTACCTCTACTCAACCGTAAAATGTCCGATTGGGCTGATTTTTGATTCTATTGGATACACTGGATCTTCAAAGCTTGTAGATACTTTTGCGAGTTTTTGTTAGTTGCCGAATGTCAAACCTAATGCTGCTGAGCACGTGTTAAATATTACCTAACCGCTCTTGCCATGATTTGTCAGAGAATTATACTGCGCTATCATTATTAGACCCTACAAGATTCGCATCACATATTCGGACCGACTGTTAGCTCTATATGTGCCTGTCGCAAGAAGATGTAAATCTGTATTGTTTTCTTTTTTTTTTAATATTAGTTTGAGTTTTAGTTGGTAATAAACTTTAAGATTGCTTATTAATGATCTTCAAAGGGTCAACTAATTCGATTTCAGCTCGACGAAATTTAAGCCCGACGGTTTTAATTCAATTGGTTGTCAATTGTTTTTAAAAATATCCACCAAGCGCTCTCTATCTTTATCTACAAGGTCAGTGTTTACCATACTCTCGCTAGCAGATTTTGAAATTGAGCACGATTAAGTGTTTTAGTATTGCTAAGCATTAACCTGTTGTTGCTTAGTTCCTATTCTACATTGGTCCAAAATTTTGCGGCCTAACGAAACATTAAGACTTATCAGGTCAAACGTGAAACTACCTCCAAATTTAAATTTTGCCTTGTGGTTAAGCATTTGATTTGTTCAGTGGAAACTACATCAAAACAAGCGACTATTTAGAGATTCTTGTTCATAAAACCGTTCTCTTACAAAGGAATCACAACAGATTTGTTTGATATGGCTACATTCTAAACCAGACTCAAATATAAAAGATAATTAAATTCTACTTAGTGTAATACACCATGTAACGCTCTGGAACAGATGTTGACTGGTTTTCTGTTTTTCGGAACTCGAAGTGGCAACTTCTTTCTTCTTGTAGCGCATAGGACAAATGGAAGCTTTGTGGCTGGGCCGGGGTCACAACATACATAGCAGACCACTGGTGGTCGGCCACTGGACACGCCACCAGAGATAGTGGTAGATGACCTGCTTTCGCTGCAAGCAAAAATTATTTGAGATAAGTTTCTGTTTATCACGGCAATAGTTGTTACGATGTTCAATTCTACCACAAAGATTTCAACTTCCTCGAAATGCAGTGGTGCTCTTAAATCGGTTCATATCTACGTCTAAAAGAATATAGTTTGCCAAGACAGCAGTTTGTGAAGTAGGTGACGGCATGACTCTTAAGTGAGTGAGTAGGTACAATGATTTGATCTACCCCGTCTAATTGTTTCTTTTCTATAATAATTTTACTTAAAGCACGCCATCTAGTAAGGTACACCACAAAAATGCTATGAGACAGATGAAGTGTCTTTGGAACGACAGAAGCATCTCATTAAAAACCAATCAGAGGCTGGTTCGTACGCTGGTTTTCTCCATATTTACGTACGACGCAGAGTCATGGACACTAAGAGCTGCAGACAGACGTCGCATTGATGCATTTGAAATGTGGTGCTGGAGGAAAATGTTACGTATCCCTTGGACAGCACACAGGACCAACGCCTTCATACTAAAACAACTTGGAGTAAAGACCAGACTGTCTGCTACGTGCCTTCAAAGAATTCTATAATACTTCAGCCACATCTCTAGAAAGCAAGGAGACAATCTCGAAAAGCTATTCATGACCGGAAAAGTAGAAGACAAAAGACAACGTGGTCGTACTCCTATGCGATGGTCAGACCAGGTTTGCACCAATCTTATGTCTAAAATGTTTTATGATGCTCTGCACGCCGTTGAAGATAGAGTCCAATGGCATAGTATTGTGCTATCAAGAACAATCTAATGAGGAGGTTACGACCCTCAGTAATGAAGAATACGAAGCTAGGAGGAGGACACCAGTTAGTCATATCGTTTGCTTCATCAGAATCAAAGTATATCAACTTAAGGGAAGTAGATGCATTTACAGAACGTGAATTAATATTTTCTGCTATTTTTCAAAGAATAGTTTCCATACCACAAGTGAAAAGAGACATTTACTGCTCTACATAATTAACCGAAATAGTTTGATGCTGAAGTGGGAGTGAATCCGATCCCACTTCTGATGTAGGAAGTGGGTCAGATACGATAAATAAAATGAGGATGTGGTGATATAACAACTCTTTATATTTTTGTTCAACTTGTATCAAATATCAAAAACAACATAAGATCACTATTAAAGCTTTCCATTATTTAATGACTAGTTCTCGTTTAACAATTCCAAGTAACTTAATTATTCCTTATTACAAATAAGTCATAATTTAAGCAATAGATAGTCCATTATAAATTGTACTGCGACTAATTTATAGTTGACAATAATAATTAACTTGTTTGCACAAATTAATTATCCGAGAGTCAAGGATAAGCTACTAGCAAGATACAACATGTGTACCGAGCCACGCCAGAGCCTAGACTGCCTTATCGGCGGGCGCTCAGAGCCTTTTATACAGGTAGCAAAACAAGTTGAGTAGTAGGGATATAAAACGATGCGCTTGCCGGCCCGGGCCGTGCATTTGTTGTTTACACTTTACAATATTCTTGCATTTGACGACGCGGACGCCGTCATATATATATATATATATATATATATATATATATATATATATATATATATATATATATATATATATATATATATATATATATATATATATATATATATATATATATATATTAAATCGTATCGAATTATCAAGGCTCCAGGTCCAAGAAAAGCTCGGTTTCCAAGATATGGGTATGTGAAAAACCGAGCAAAGCTCGGTCAACCAGATATTAGGACACTTAAAGGAACATAAATATACCGTTGATTAACTGATGGTGACTGTTGTATGACTTAAATTTACATTTCATTTGTGTTTTATAGACGATTAGAAATAAACAATTTTTAAAAACAGCTTATCTTCAGATTCTTTACCAGGGTAAGTTGGATAATTTTGTAGACGGACCAATTTAGCCGTTTTTAAATACTATTATTACAATGTCTCACGAAAGTACTAATATTTTCATTATTATCTTATATCGACCTTCATACGAGTAAACTTGGTTATATTAATACCATCAGATGGCACGGAACCCTACGTCTGCGAGACTGACTTCCACTTGATTGATTTTTATTGACAATGAACTTTCTAGCTGATACCTGACTTGATATTTTAAAAAAATGTATCATTTTGAGTGAGCCCACAAGGGAATGGCGAGAGGTAACTATTTAAAAAAAATTTAATTACTTTATTTTCTTTTTTATATTTTTATTCGATGTGTATGCGTGAATATTCACGGATTTGATTCCCTCGTCCCTCGGCTAAAAACAGATTGTATATGTTTTAGAGTCAAGATGTTAAAAAGTATCACCAGGAAGAGAGAGGCAAATAAAACACCTACTTCCTAAATTCTGTTGACAATTTGAGCTTTGCGAATAGTATACGTATTATTAAAAGTAACAATTTCTTTTAATAATACGTACACTATCGTTATACGTTCAGTTTAAACTGAACAGTAATCACTGAAAGTTTAACTATTCAGTGAAAACGTATATTTCTAGGAAAACTGACAACTGTACAGTTGTATTGACAATCAAATCGAAATTTCATTAGATAAAACTTTACAGATAAAACTGCAGTTGAAACTGGAGGTATGTCGGAACGCGACTGCATAGTTGTCGGTAATTCTAAGATGTTCCAGTAAATTATCATTTGTACATAGTTCATTATTCATTATTTTCTTATATTTTTTTGAAAATGCACAATAATTCAATTATTGCCACTGCGTTCTCGATGAACCCATGTTATAATCAACCCATGACGTGTTAAGTATTTCAAGCGAAAATGAATAGCAACTGAATATGTGACTGTAGACAATAGAGCCTAAAATAAATTAATATATATATATATATATATATATATATATATATATATATATATATATATATATATATATTACATCGAATCGAATTATCAAGGCTCCAGGTCCAAGAAAAGCTCGGTTTCCAAGATATGGGTATGTGAAAAACCGAGCAAAGCTCAGTCAACCAGATATTAGGACACTTAAAGGAACATAAATATACCGTTGATTAACTGATGGTGACTGTTGTATGACTTAAATTTACATTTCATTTGTGTTTTATAGACGATTAGAAATAAACAATTTTTAAAAACAGCTTATCTTCAGATTCTTTACCAGGGTAAGTTGGATAATTTTGTAGACGGACCAATTTAGCCGTTTTTAAATACTATTATTACAATGTCTCACGAAAGTACTAATATTTTCATTATTATCTTATATCGACCTTCATACGAGTAAACTTGGTTATATTAATACCATCAGATGGCACGGAACCCTACGTCTGCGAGACTGACTTCCACTTGATTGATTTTTATTGACAATGAACTTTCTAGCTGATACCTGACTTGATATTTTAAAAAAATGTATCATTTTGAGTGAGCCCACAAGGGAATGGCGAGAGGTAACTACTTAAAAAAAATTTAATTACTTTATTTTCTTTTTTATATTTTTATTCGATGTGTATGCGTGAATATTCACGGATTTGATTCCCTCGTCCCTCGGCTAAAAACAGATTGTATATGTTTTAGATTCAAGATGTTAAAAAGTATCACCAGGAAGAGAGAGGCAAATAAAACACCTACTTCCTAAATTCTGTTGACAATTTGAGCTTTGCGAATAGTATACGTATTATTAAAAGTAACAATTTCTTTTAATAATACGTACACTATCGTTATACGTTCAGTTTAAACTGAACAGTAATCACTGAAAGTTTAACTATTCAGTGAAAACGTATATTTCTAGGAAAACTGACAACTGTACAGTTGTATTGACAATCAAATCGAAATTTCATTAGATAAAACTTTACAGATAAAACTGCAGTTGAAACTGGAGGTATGTCGGAACGCGACTGCATAGTTGTCGGTAATTCTAAGATGTTCCAGTAAATTATCATTTGTACATAGTTCATTATTCATTATTTTCTTATATTTTTTTGAAAATGCACAATAATTCAATTATTGCCACTGCGTTCTCGATGAACCCATGTCATAATCAACCCATGACGTGTTAAGTATTTCAAGCGAAAATGAATAGCAACTGAATATGTGACTGTAGACAATAGAGCCGTCAGTTGTAACTACATAGTCAGACTGTTTAGTTAAAACTAAGCAGTTAAAATTTATCTTCACATGTTGTAAAAAGGTGGGGGTTATGGTTTTGGGTTGTGGTTACCCCCTTGTTGGTGATTGGTTATGAATGGTTACGGAGACTAAATAAGGAGACCGGAATTTGTGGCTATTATTATATATTCCCACTGGTTTACACTATCTTTACAACAATCAGTTAAACAATGGTAAATTTGGTAATGGTAAAAATGGTAAAATGCTCGTAAATGGTGTGAGCACGAGGTGTCACCATGGTATTTCGCGACGGACTCCGCCACTTGTTCAATTAAACATAAAACATAATGAAATATAAAAACGCTGAGCTGTTCGATTGTGTAGCGCTCGAACACATGTAGTTAAAACTGAACGTCAGTGGCCCGCTTTAGAACGAAATTTGTTATAGAAATTAAGCCCAGTATACACTATTCAATCGCACCGACACTATTACTTCTAAAACAAATCTATATCAATAGTACTAATAAAATAATAAAACGAAAACATATCCAATGTTTTAGGTTAAAAAAGTTTTATATCGTTAAATGTAAGACTGAAGAAAGCAGGCTAATTTAAAAAATGTTTAATAAATTTTAAATGTCATCATTTGAGACGTTACAAATCACTATAAGCTAATTAGTTAAACACAAGTCAAGGCAATTTGTATCGAATGCTCACCTACTCAATCATACGTCGTGATGTATTGCTAAGGGTTCGTATGTTCGCTTGAAAAATGTTAAGCGTCGTGTCCAATTATAAAGTAACACAATCCGTGTTCAAATCATAATTTATTTTAATTTATATATAAGTATGTTAAAGACGAGTATAAAGTTATTTAATTTGCATACTATATAATTCTAATTAAAAAATTTAAATAAACCCCGATAGATTTTCTTATCATCAGTCCACCATCTAGCTTCATATGCACCATTTTAAGAGCGAAACGTGATAAGAGCTAATGATCTCCTAAAGAGGACCCTGCAGCATCAGGTTAAGGATATTAAGGTCCCTTACGCAATGGGTTTGAGTTAATTTTTTGCAAGCTCTCTAGTTCTCCTTTTAACTCCGCCATGTAACTTCATAATTCTGATTCAAAGTATTAGCTAAAATATAACCAATGAGACTACACTCGATGGGCTTATTATATTTAGTTTAGGAGTTCTACTGCCATCTTCTACTTCAAGTACCAAGCCCTACGAATATTATTTTCTGTCAATATCATAAGGTAGCACACAAGATGGGTCTCCTGATGGAAAGAGTCAACTATCGCCTATAGACACCAAAGATGTTAATGGTGCGTTGCTATCTTGTGGCGAGGTCTAATACCACATGCATAAGTTTACCGGCTACCTTACCCTCCAAACTGGAACACGACAGTGACAAGCACTGACGCTATTGCAGCAGGGCATTCATATTTATTATTTGATAATTTGCGTCTTTCTTTCTTATCTTGTTCATACTTCAGTTTTTGATTATTCCTTATCAGTCGTATCACAAAAATAATGAACATTACTCGCTCAACGTTGATTAAGTATAGTGTAACTGTTTTTGTTTTTACTTTTTGTTTTTTTTAGAATCGGCACAAAAAATACTTTGTTGTCAATTTTAACCACATGAGGTTCCAAGTTCGACTCCCAGATCGGGCAAACAAAAATTTGATTTTTCAGTTTTATGATAAAACAACTTTGCCAGGGATTGGATAAGTGCCCGTTCGGCGATGACATACATTATGGGACTAAATATCTTGGCTAATCATGGATGCACTTGTTGTACCTCTGCAAACCTCTTCGAGAATTAGGCGTGAAAAATGAAAATACTTTTAGTTCATTTGTCAGATTTTCTTCACGTTTGTTCCATCTGTTGTAATGCTTTTCTTGTTTTAGTGATTCTACAACAGCTACACACACACATAGGTAAAATTAATATCTTAGTTTCCGCTAAGTCATGGATTTCTGCTACGTATTCCTTTCATCTATAAATGACATTTTGCTACCACATTCAGTTACAAGTTCATAGTTTTATTGATATTACCCTCAATAAGAAACTCGCCATGGGGAGCAGTAATATGTTAGTTCATAATATTGCTATCCAACCTCGCAACAAGTGGCCCATTAACGACCATGTAAACAACTTATATATATAAGATAACATAGTTGAGAAAGCCTTTATTGATTATGGATTAAACTAGCCAAGTCATAGACTAGAACTATTCATCGGAAACATGTCATACCTGTAGGTTTTATAGGATGATAAATAAGTTTAGTTTCGCAATGGTAAAGCCAGATCAATTTTTCTCTTAGTTCATCTTTTCAGCTATTTGCATTGGTAATAGATAAAACATGTAATGACGTTAGAGAATGTCTTGTTAATAAAATTAAATATTCTTACATAATTCTTCTATAATTAAATCTTCAATATATATTAAATTGTTTTAAAATGCAAGTAAAAATATTCAAATAGATACCTGTTTTTTAATCATTTACTTTAACTGCGATGTAGTTTGGCAGATGGAAAAAACTGTAAAAACTTTAGGTAAAGTTTTGGAAAAATAAATAAAAAAATAAAATAAATTGTTTGAATAATTAATAAAACTTTACTATCTTAGTATATTTATTATTTATTAAAACTCTTTATTGCACAAAATATACAACAGGCCATCGACCACATTGTGTGGTCGGTGCAACAGGCGAACTTAACGTTTATGGACATTCTCTTCCAGTTAACCCTCATTTGTAGTAAACTTGTAACGGGCAGTGCATAAGAAAAGTGCTAGCTAGTGTATATTAATTAGTGAACCGGTTGAGTGATATATAATGATATACTAAAAATATGTTGTAGTGAAATTAAAGTACAAGTGCTTAGTCAATTGTGTAACGATAATGGAATTTCGCTAAGTTCTGACAATGGTAAGTATAGAATATACTTTTACGTGATGCCGAGACGTAGGTAGTGAAGTAGATGATCTATAATTTCGAAAAAGCAGGGATCGGCACGTGTAAAATTACAATTCACAATGTCAATAATCAAATATAATTTTGAAAAATTACAATTCACAATGTCAATAATCAAATATAATTTTGAAAAATTACAATTCTCAATGTCAATTATCAAATATAATCTGATTATTTGCTATCTTATGAGTTATGATATCAACTATAAATTGATATTATAACTCATAAGATAGCAAATAATCAGATGGCTCTTCTAATGGAAAGAGACAACTATCGCCTATAGACACCAAAAATGTTAATTATGCGTTGTTTTTTTACATCATAAGATAGCAAACAGGCAGATGGGTCTCCTGATGGAAAGAGTCAACCATCGCCTATAGACACCAAAGATTTTAATGGTGCGTTGCTATCTTGTGGCGAGATCTAATGCCACTTGCATAAGTTTACCGGCTACCTTACCCTCCAAACCGAAACATGACAGTGACAAGCACTGACGCTATTGCGGCAGGAATAGGTGAGGCGGTGGTACCAGACCCGGACGAGACAATGCAGAACTCTACCACCTAGTAAATGTTATCTTTATAGCGGTGTTTTAATGCCACATGCATTTGTTTAGAGCACAGACCACTGGAATACTAATATATACGCCATTTGGAAAGAAACGTGTCACCGCGCAAATAAGCAAACGCTCCAATTACTGTCTAAAATTTCATACATTTGTAGGTTATTTTATATTGTGAAAAAATAGAAATAAACCGTGTTGTACTGTTTTATCGTACCGAATAAAATGACAAGGGTAAGGGTATTTTTTAACCCTAAAATTAATTTTATTTCGTTGATAAGTAGTTTATCTCTGTATTTCTGTGTGTAATTGCAAGCTACACTGACAAACTAAGAAATTGTCTCGAAAGACATATCCATTTAATCCGTGGTTTAAAGACAGTTGATAGTCGTGCGGAAAAAGTACCCTTGCAATTCTATTATAACTCTGGTAAGCAGATCAGGGCTTAAAACTGGTTTAAAAAATACCGGGTAATAAAGGTATTTGCCGGTTATTATAAAATGATTCATTCAGAGCATATCTGTGATAAGAGCCTTTCACAAACCTACATAAACCGATTTAAGCCAAAACCGCGGAATTTAACGTCACAGTTGACCAACGAGCCGGTCAATGGTTATTTTTTATCATAAAATAAGCAAGTAAATAATGAGAAATAATCACCACCCATAAAATTCATCGTGTTTTTTCCCTAGTGGTAAGAAATAGGTACACCGTCTATAAAAGTCTAAATATTTTAACGGTAATTTGATTTTCATTTAGCAACGAGGGCCAATCGCGTGGTGCGTATGTTTAGCGGCTACCACATCTTCCCCGAATACGATAACGACAAGTACTGATGCAATATGGTAACAATCTGGGCGAGTTGTCACAATAGTGAGTAATATGCTTAGCGCGAATTCATTCCTGGGACCCAGACACATTACTTCCTTTTACTGAGTCGGGTAAAAAAGCAGACTATACTACTCATAAAAAATGCTTGATATTCGTGAACTTATGCATGTGGCATTAGACCTCGCCACAAGATAGCAACGCACCATTAACATCTTTGGTGTCTATAGGCGATGGTTGACTGGTTGACTCTTTCCATCAGGAGACCCATCTGCTTGTTTGCTATCTTATGATATTTATATCATAAAAAAGATTTAAAATATGTCCGGTAGTTTTTGAGTCTTTTTATAATTAATCTATGTGTACATGTGTAACTGTGTAGACAATGTAGATGACAGTAATTGTCATTGTACATGTTTTATACCATAAGATAGCAAACAAGCAGATGGTTCCCCTGATAGAAAAAGACAGCCACTGCCTATAGACAACAAATGTGCGTTGCTATCCATGTGCGTTATGCCGGGGTCTTAATCCCACATGCATAAGTTTATCAGCTACTTTACCCTCCAAATTGGAACATAACAGTGACAAACTGATACTTTTGCGGCAGGAATAGGTAAGCTGGTGGTACTAAACCCAGGCGGGACGATGCAAAACTCTACCATTATAATGCGCGACTCGTGAGCGACTCGCATGAACAATCGTTCCCCTCTCACGATCCTCCTGGCAGAACAGCGGATGGTTATATTCTTCAAAGGGGAGCCGGAACAACACAGGAAAATGTTGGTTCGGGCTCCCTTTGTCGTGTTATGTTATTAATTCGTAGGCGATTCAATGTTCGCGAGGATAGCTAGATATAAATGGTAGTATAGCACACATCTGAATCATAGCAGCCCCCTAATTCACGTAATTGTATCAATGCGCTTAGTGCTCTCACACATATAAACACGATAGAACGTCGAGACGTGCTACGACGCGGCATAATATGTAAGAAAATGTGTAAGTGTCTTAAACGCTTCGACTCGCTTGCCGCTTGATTACGTGAATTAGGCCCCACGACTCTAACGTCTAATCTTTAGAACAGTAGTTACTGGTACGGAAGAAGAATACCCTTGCAATTCCATTACAATTCCGACAAGGAGATAGATAAAACAAAGGTTTATTTAAAATTTTCTGTAACAAAGTGCAATACAAAAGCACAATATTATCAAGTGCAGCCGAGTCTATGTATTAGGCACCCCACGCTGGCTCGACGCGATAAGACTCCGTCCAAATTGATGTTTGAACTGTCATTAATCCCCTCGCCTGACAGATGTTGCTATAGTCTATTATTTTCGACATATACGACTGTCATTTGTCGTTAGAATGATGAATTCTTTTGTCCTTAATCGAATGAAAAATTAAATGACCTAAATTATGATGGATTTCGGTTTTTAAACAAAAAATGAATAATTAGGCTCATGCATACTCATCGCGTATCAGATAAGTTATTATGTACCGTACCGGAAAACTGAAGAACGTTCAAAAACATTGAAAAAGAAGCTTATTATGATTTGTTTCGATAAAAGAATGATGATTTTAATATAACTCACAATACAAGTAAAAGTGCAGCAATTATATAGTACGCGTACAATAAGCACAATAAAATTAAGCATTTTATACTTTATTTTACCCATTGTATTATATTTGAATAGGAATAAAAATTTAAATGATGCTCTAATTATTGATATTTTTAAGAGCTGATTCTATTCAAAATAAAATCAGCTCTTAAAAAATAAAAAAGGTAAATTGTCTATTCTTCAAAAAGGGTTTAAACCAATACACACTGAAAACCTTAATTTATACTAGGTTTAGTAAGTAAGTTAAGTTCGACAAACAAGGATAAACTCGCAATTCTTTTTTTTATATATATCATAAGATAGCAAACAAGCAGATGTATTTCCTGATGGAAAGAGTCAACCATCACCTATAGACACCAAAGATGTTAATGGTGCGTTGCTATCTTGTGGCGAGGTCTAATGCCACATGCATAAGTTTACCAGCTACCTTACCCTCCAAACCGGAACACGACAGCGACAAGCACTGACGCTATCGCGGCGGCCCGCTGGAAAAAAATAATAACTTTTTTTTGGCTTGGGAATCGAATCTAGAACATTGAGACAACCACTATTCGACTGAATGCCACTGACAACTGAAGCAGTTGTTAAAAATGATACTTCGAGTTATTTCTATTTAAGTATATACTATCTAGTTTAAGTATATACATCTTAATAACTGCTCAGATTCGGTTGGCTGTTGATATAGCGACATCCTCTTACCTCGAAAAAACATAAAGCACTGGTTTTACTAGTACGGGCTGAAATTGTAACGCTTCGCTGACTTCACCATAAAACATAAATTGTACGCTGGATAGGAATATATTAATCTCTATACTGAGGATTATCACTTATTGGTATCTCATAATATGAATACCTCATGTACAATATATTATATTGTACATGAGGTATTCATGTTTCATAATTTTTTATAATCCGTTTTCTTATTCCGGTTTACGCAAATTCATTTTCGAGACACAGTCGAGTATTTTAGATTCGAAACTCAATAAATGGTTAAATGAAAATTAGTTTTTTTTACAAAAAAATTTGAGTTTTTAACAATAATCGATTAATGCATCCCTGCTTCAGTTCTGATGAATATACTCAATTCAACAAATCTGATGTACCTATTTTAAAAGCAAATGACGTATTTGTAGAACAGTATCTTAATGTAGATCGTAAATTATAACATTTCTATATTTTTGTCAAAGGAAAAATATTAAAATTATAACATGTTTTTTAAATGTTTATATAGGTATACGAAATTTCGCCAAACTTGCATAGTCAGTTAAGAACATTAATCTTGGTCTATTTACAAGCATTGTTCGCTCAGTATGCATTGTGCAGTGGCAAGTTCTTTTATCTCTAATAAGATCCCAATTCGTGTATCGAGTTCCCTAAAGCAATAAACTAGTACAACGCATGAATTTGTTTCCATTTACACGTTGTGTACTTTTTCATTTCATTAATTATTAAAAAAATATAAATCGGTTGAACCTGCAGGCCATTCCTAAAATATCCTGTTAGATTGATTATTTATGAGATATATATTAAGCTCGAAGCATTTAAAAATGACATAAATTTTTGAGCTCGAAGGATTTAAGAGTTCGGTGAATTGAAATAATTTTAATTTTTGAAAAGCTGTAACTTTGAACATGATGATCAAATGTTTTCAAACGTATTAATGAAATTTATTGAACTCTAAAAATGTTGTTTTTAATACAAAACCGAATGGGTGAAAAATTTCAGTAAGTACGAAGAAACATTTTTCTAAATATTTATTTAACGGTAACTTTTTTTTATATCATAAGATAGCAAACAAGCAGATGTGTCTCCTGATGGAAAGTTAACCAACGCCTATAGACACCAAAGTTGTTAATGGTGCGTTACTGTCTTGTGGCGAGGTCTAACACCACATGCATAAGTTTACCTCCAAACCGTAACACGACAGCGACAAGCACTAACGCTATTGCGACAGGAATAGGTAAGGCGGTCGTACCAGCCCCGGGCGAGACGATGCAAAACTCTACCACCTAGTAGCCACGATGGTAGTGACTCGCGTAGCCAATCGGTCGCATTTTATGAACTGCGTGTCAGAATGACAATTGGTCTATTCTTCAAAGGAGCCCGGATCCAACACGGGGGAAAACTTCAACTCCTGAAGAAATCAACCCATTCTGGTTCAATTTACGACATTCAATGCAGTTATTTTTATAGAGAAGAGCTGATTAAATTTTGAAGCCAATCAGTACAATAATGAGTCCAAAGATAACATCACTGTTTTTATATTAATTAAGAAGCTTTAACTTGAAGACTTAATTCAATTTTTGATCTATCAAAGACCATTCGACGCAGTTTGGTGAGTAATAATATATTGTAAGAGGTAAGTTATGTCTAAAACATTTTTTTTATGATAACTCCCAAAGGAATCGAATGATTTTAAGACCTGTTTAAAGTTTGAAAGCAATTGGTAAATTAGTCTGGAACTTATTGAAAGATAATTTTTTTAGCAATTTTTTTGAGGTTTTTGAAAATTTCCCAAATAAAAGAGTCGAATTGGTTTTAGAAGTCTAAGTTTGTTGAAATTCAATCAAAAATCAGTCCGAGTCTTGTTTGGAAAATTTACCACTTGCTTGTTTTTTAAACGTTTCACAACTCTCGTGATTAAATGGAAATTGCAAAATTCTATTAGAATTCTGCTTTGCTTATACATATTTCTAAATATGAATGAAAACTAATAATGAAGAGGCAAATAGTATACCCAAAATTAGATAACGATCCCACGAACCCAAAATTAGATTATGTCCCATGGATGACAAGCAGTCAATGTTTTTCCCGGTGTTGGTTCGGTTGAAGAATAGACTATTTGCCAATCCGTCAGGCAGTTCGTAAACAACTAGTGCGACAACGTCTCATCCTGATATTTGGTACCACCGTCTAAATTCCTGCCTTAATAGCATCGTTGTCGTGTTTGCAATCTTATCATTTAAAAAACCTATTGACAAATATTGACAACTAACTCTACTCCACGGAAATACAAACAAATGGACAAACGGAGGTACGAATCGGGCACATGGATGCACGGACACATGAACGTACGGACGCACGGACACATGAAAACGCTTAAACACGGACATATGGACACACGAACACACGTATATTAACGAAATTTAGTATGCGTATTTGGACGCCTAAATAGATCATAATACTTAAATATTATCGCATTCCAACAATGTTACATACATACGTCATGTCAAACTGATAACCTTCGTTTTCTTGTCGGTTGAAAAGGTGCCCATGCACTTCCCATGCGGTAAAAATGAATCTTTCAGAATATATTTCAGGAGAATGAGATGCATGCAGAGAACTAACTACAGGCATATTATTTTAATAATAGTCTTACTACCTGAGAATTTCTCCATAGAGGCCAGGGTCGGAATGAATAAACGGAACCGTTTTAGGGATGTTTTCACTAGGGCTCAAATGGGATTTCCCCTTTGGGGCACAGTGAAATCTCCTCATTGGTGCACAAATGGAATGGGATCTCGCCGTTGGGGCACAAGTGGAATTTCCCTATTGGGGTACGAGTAGGATCACCTCATTGAGCACAAATGGGATTGCCCAATTAGAGTAAGAGAGCATAACGAGACATTTCTACGTTTGGCTGTAATAGGGCAACCCGATGAGGACCCAATTGGTTTTACATTAACTTCTAGTCGGGTATACAGGCGCGTACAAGTAAATACACAACGCTGACCGCTTTATACACACAATGGTACAAAGCATCGCACAAAGAGAAAACCGAATAATAAGTAACACTGTATAATGTATTCAATCTCATTTTACAGGCTAAATCCTATGTCTTATTCCTCTTTCCTTTTTAGTCCGGGCTCTTTTGAAGAATAGACCAACTGCCATTATGCCAGGCAGGTCACAAGAGGCGACCCATTGGCTATACGTGTTACTACCATCGTGATTACCATGTGGTAGAGCTCTGCAATGTCTCGCCTAGGTATTTGGTACACCGCCTTACCTATTCCTACCGCAATAGCTTGAGCAAACAAGTAGATGAGCAAGAGATTCATCTGCTTGTTTGCTATCTAATGATATAAAAAAATATATATTTGCGTTCGTTTCTTTGCTGTCACAATTTTTATTCTAAAGTAGTTTCTTTTCAATAATATCAAATTGTTTTTCGTGTGGTGCTGGCGAAGTGATGGTCGTTCGACATTAGAGTTCACTACGATTTACCAATATGTCGAATGAGTGGTGATACCTTTGCCCGCATTTGTCAACTGCAACAGCCACCACTGTAGTTAAAGAAAACTGATAGTATTTTCTATGCTATAAACTGTTAATAAGGTTTTTCTACATGGGAATAAACCGGGCAAGTGCGAGCCGGTTTAGCCCACTGAAGGTTTCGTACAAATTTGTAGGTACATATTATAAAAAGTTCAGGAATCGCGTCTCGAGTTTTTCCGAGCTTTTCCCGATGTTCAATTACCAAATTTTATCTACTTTAAATAAAGATTATATTTTTCATGATTTAATAACAAATGTAGTTTTCAAATTTTTCCTGTACCTGTCGTATACGGCGATATTCCGGCAAATTTTATAGTTCTAGGTGAATGCAAAGTACCCTATAAATTTTAATTCTTTGTAAGTGATACGTTTTATGCGGTACAAAAGACCATATAATTTTTTAATGATACTGCGCCCGCGACTTCGTCGGCGTTGAAAACTTTCTGAAATAAAAGCGTAAGTTACTTCCTATTATATCAGCTATCTGCCAGTGAAAGTCCCGTCAAAATCGATACAGCCGTTTCAGAGATTAGCCGGAACAAATTGAAAGAGAGAGAGAGAGCCAAAATTGTTAAAATGTAATTTTGGTATGTCTACTGTGTATACATCAGTATGTATTTACTAAAAAGCGGTTATTTTAATATTACAAACAGACACTTCAACTTTATTTATTTGTATAGATATAGAAGTTTGATTTTTTCTGAAGGGACTGTAGATTTTAGTATATGGTTATAATTTTGAACTCGATATCGCCACGCTTTTCCGAGATAAAAGATCTTGATAGATAGGACAGACAGACAGACGGACAACAAGGATCTAATAAGAGTTCCGTTTTTTCCTTTTGATATACGGAACCATAAAAAAATCCACAGATCTCATGGTCCCATCCAAATTGGCTCTTACCAAAACAATCGACCAGTCGACATTTTAATTTTATAATAGTAGTAGGTTAAATCTTAAATTTCAAAATTTTAATAGCTTTTTACTGAGATGGTTTAATTGGAAAAAATAAAGTACAAATCGTATCGTCTAACAATGGATAAAATCCCAATATCGCATACGAAATACGTTGAATTTGTAGAACAAATATAAATGGTTGAGGGTAGATCAGGGGTAGATAATTACATTTTTTGATCTTTAGAGACCGAGGGCGACGTCAAAGTAGAGACGTATCTTTGTATTGGATGTGTCGCGATAGTGTCAAAGATATTGTCAAAGACTAATAGTTGTGTACGGTTGTGTATATATGAGTCAACTACATTGATTATATGATTTCATTTAAACTCAGCTTGTATTGTAGTTTTTAAACACAAATAGATAATTTTTATAAGTTCTATGGAACAACAATTCCTATTTTTTATTAATCTCTTCCCCATGTTGGTTCCGGGCTCCTTTGAAGAATAGGCTAATTGCCGTTCTGCTAGGCAGGTCATAAAAGACCGACCGATTGGCTACACGAGTCACTACCGTCGTGGCTACTAGGTGGTAGAGTCCTGCATTGTCTCGCCCGGGTCTGGTACCACCGCCTTACCTATCCCTGCCGCAATGTCGTGTTCCGGTTTGGAGTGTAAGGTATCCAGTAAAATTATGCATGTGGCATTAGACCTCGCCACAAGATAGCAACGCACCATTAACACCTTTGGTGTCTATAGGCGATGGTTGGCTCTTTTCATCAGGAGACCCATCTACTTGTTTGCTATCATATGGTATAAAAAAATCTTATTAAATTAAATTATTAAATTTAAACATAAATTTTTGGCCCGCCATCTAAATAAGATTTTTTATGATACTAATGAATATTCACGGGACAAATTACACGTATTAATATAACCCCAAAGTAAGCAAATTATTTGCTTGTGGGGGGTTGGGTGTGGGGTGTGTTAGCCAACGATACTAATACCACAGCCTGTATAATACTTACAGACGGCCAACGGACACATCTAGACCGGGCAATCGTGCGGAGTTTGCGGATGAGAGGGAGCCCGAACTGCCATACACTCGTTCGGGAGACGTCAGGCAGGGTTTACGCTTTTTAATTTGGTAGTTTGAAGTGTTTCATTTTTGTTCTTCTATAATGGTTCATACTACATGCGCTGTAACAGACTGCATGTTATCACCTCCAATAAATAAGAATTTAAAATAAGAAAGGTAAGTTCGTTATTATTTTGTTACGTTGCTAGATCGTGTTCGAATGTTTTTGGTGTAATCTATACATATAATAAAATCGTAGGAAAGTCAAAACTATCATTGAATATTTTTTTAAAAGAATACTTTGGGCATGATCTACAATCGATATTAAAGCCAAAAATATAATTTTTACAATTTTTGTCAGTTTGTCTGTTTGTCTGTATGTATGTCCGGGTAAACTCAAAAAGTACTGCTATGTATAAGTATGCATATAGGCTACATATTATCACGCTATCACCTACGGGGATAGAGCAGTGCAGAGTAAATTAAGTCCGCGCGGACGAAGTCGCAGGCAACAGCTAGTATTTGAATATATTTAGGTATAGGTACTAAATTTTGTAAGTGTATTATTTATGTGCGTATGTTTGTACGTTTGTGCGTTTGTAAGTTTGTGCGTTTCTGCGTTTCTGCGTCTGTGCGTCTGTGCGTCTGTGCGTCTGTGCGTCTGTGCGTCTGTGCGTCTGTGCGTCTGTGCGTCTGTGCGTCTGTGCGTCTGTGCATCTGTGCGTCTGTGCTTCTGTGCATCTGTGCGTCAGTGCGTTTGTGCGTTTGTACGTTTGTACGTTTATGCGTTTGTACGTTTGTACGTGTGTACGTTTGTGTTTTTTGTTTGTATGTCTGTATGTTTTTTCACTTTCTCCGGAACTATTAGCCATATCGGGATATTATTTTTTACTTAGCTTAAGGAACAGTATAAATGTCATCAAAATCGGTTCAGTAATTTTTGATTTATGGGAGTTCTTTTTATAATTGCTATTATATTTTATTGTGTATGAAATTTAGTATTAAAAACACCTCAAAAACTTTTTGTAGGTACAAGTACGATTTTAATAGATTTTGGTTTCTAGGGCTTCGTATCTTGAAAGCAAAAAACGGATCCTTTATAGGATCACTAGGTTGTCCATCCGTCCGTCCGTCTGTCCAGATCCTTTTTCTCAGGAACGCGTGGAGTCATTCTTTAGCTGAAATTAAATACTCAGGTCTATTGTCCCTTCGAGCTGTGAAAAATCAAATTTCTAAGCGAACGCAATCAAAAGATACAGCCGTTTATACCGCAAATTTCCGCAAATTTTCGAAACTCGCAAGAAAATCAAAACCTAGGGTACTTCCCTTGAACTCAGAATCAGAATAGGCATTTTTTGTCCCGCACCACTCCTTTGTGGAACCAGCTATCGGCAGAAATTTTTCCAAATGGATACGACTTAGGGACTCTCATTATTTTTTTTATTTTATTAGGGACTACTCATTTTTAAAGGCCGGCAACGCAATTACAAGACCTCTGGTAGTGTAGTTATCTATGGGCGGCGGTAATCACTTACCATCAGGCGAGCCTCCTGTCCGTTTGCCCCCTCTTCTATAAAAAAAAATTCTTGAAATTTGGTACAAAGTAACGTCTTATAGCACAGATAAAGGTGAAATTGCGGAAACCGTAAATTTTTAGTTACATCATATAATAAAATCATTTGGTTATTTTGCGGTTGATATGTGGTTGCTATCATGTATACAGATTTGTACGGAAGTCTCGGTGCGCGAGTCTAACTCGCACTTGGCCTTTTTTAAGTTTACCATTTTACGAAGTTTTATTTCATTTATAAAACGTAGTTTTTTATTACTATCCGCCTCTGATATTGATAATTTCATATAGCGACATTTCGTATTTTTTGGTGTTTTATTTCATTTGCAAAACGTGGTTTTTTATTACTATCCGTCTCTGATATTGATCATTTCATATAGCGACATTTCGTATTTTTTTGGTGTTTATTTCATTTGCAAAACGCATTGATATAAAAAATTCAAGATGCACAGTCCCGAACAAAACTGATACTCAAAACTGACCCTAAGTTCACACAAGTAGTTATAGATATGGCAAAAATATATGTTTCTGCATATCCAACCTTAGGGGCAAGACTTATAGTTGTTTTTACAAAGTAATGTACGAAAAGTAATAAAATTGACAGTATCGCGACCGACGCGATTCTATTTGAAATGAGCGCACAATTTAAAATATTGCGCTCATTTTTAGAGGACGTTTTTGAGACACTGATTGTGTATTTTGTGTTTTTTATATCGATGGCAAAACTTAAATTTTTTATCACAATCCACCTCTGGTATTGATAATTTCATATAAGTAGTGACATTTCGTATTTTTTTGGTTTCACTGTCACCACTGGATGACAATCAATCATTAACTTAACTTGTTTTAATTCAGTGCTATGTGACAAATAATATTCAAATTTAATCAACGTGTGACTGTATGTAATTTATTTTTTTATATCATTTCTATATGATTTATATAAACAACTAGGTACGGTTAAATCTATGAAATACTAAAAATCTCATATTAAACAGTTATAACAAATCTCGATTGTGATTCGCGTTTTTAACAACATTATTAACTTCAACTCTTTGTAATATTCAAAATTAACCTTAATTTGAAAAAGCGTTTGTGCTCATCGATTCAAGAATTTCTAGTCGATTTTTTCGCAACCGAATTCATTATTGAGGCTTGGAAAGTAATAAAGCTCGAACGGCGATTAAAATTAGAATCGAGATGGACTATGAAGATACCTTTCGTAGAATTAATGGATTTCTTTGTAGAAGAGTACAGTCAACTGTAAAATTTCTTTGAAAGTGTTATAAAGGTAATTTACTTTACATTAATTTCAAATTTTTAATTTTATATTATTTCATCTCTGTTGTAAAACGAATCTCGAATAAATACAGCAGACGTTTCTTTTATTTATAAACTAGCCATTTTCCACAGTATAAAAAATAGGTCTCGATTCTGCGGTAAATTTGTTACAAAATGTAGTTATTTGTTACTCAGGTTAACTTTACCTTTTTGAAATTATATATATATATATATATATATATATATATATATATATATATATATATATATATATATATATATATATATATATATATAATTTGTTGAAACTCAATGTGTTGAAACTGTCCTTTGCTGTGTGATCAATATTTTCGTGCGTCTAACTATATAATATTTGTTTAAGCGCTTATCCCCTGCTAAGTAAAACTTACAAAAAAATTTAACGAAATTTTTAAAAACTTACTAGCTGACCCGGCAAACGTTGTTCTGCCTTTTTAACTACTCTTATTTTTTTAAATATTTTCTCACCTTTTAAACCTTCCCTGGACTTCAACAATTAATTCAAAACAAAAATTAGCCATATCTGTTCAGCCGTTCTTGAGTTTTAGCGAGACTAACGAACAGCAATTGATTTTTACATATATAGATAGATTAAACGAAGAAAAAATTTCTTTGTTAAAAAAGTTTTGAATTTTCCTTAGAACAGGATTAGTAGTAAAACACATAATATATAGCTACTTATTTATTGAGAAAACTCGCTTTCCAAAAAGAAAGGCGCAGGTGATTTTGAGTTGTGAATAGGCTAGTTGACTAAATTTAAAAAACTGTTTAGTAATTTACCTTATTAGGAATATTAAGCAAAAATCTATTTATTTTTTTGTTAAAAATGTACATTTATAATAAATATAATTTATAATAAAAATTTCTCATTTTAAAATTGAAATTAAAATTTACTGCGAAAACGCTCTGAACTGTCATGGCGTCCTAAAGACATCAGGCAGTGATATCTACATTACATACTCTGTAGTTTCTATGAAAATGACAACATCAAGATGACATTTTACGTAACGCTTTCAGATTTTCGTTCACTCTCACATGACTTAATGTCTGTTTTTGCAAAATTTATATCCTAAAAACTTATTAATCCTTATCTTTTATAACAAATATTTTAGTTTTGTGTTATTTCCATATTATAATAAACCATTAAAAACTACAATACCTACATCAGATTCATTCTTAGTAGATACAAGCCTATTGTAATCCCCGTATCATAATAATTTAATATATAAAGATAGATATTACTCCTGACCTGTTGGGAATTCTTACCTCCATAATACCCATTTCATAAATTTAGATCTTGAAATTTACCTACTATAAAGGAATATTTTTTTATATTCCTTTATAGTAGATATCATAGGTTTCCTTACAATGTACACATATTATGCTATTTCCCTACAAAACTATTACATTTTTAAAACATAGAAAATTGATATTTAGTCTTTTTGTAAAATATGCAATTTTCATAATACTAAGAAATAGCTTTTAACAATATTTTATGCCTTTTTGAATAAAAAGGGAAAAAGAATTTGACTGCCTCATGGTCTAGCGGTTAGTCCATTCGGTCCAAATCATTAGGGGAACGATCCACGGGTCGGACAAAGTGTTTATTGCGGTTTTTTCGAGGTTTTTCCTGAAAATTCTATTTCAGGAAAAACCTCAAGAGCAGCTTGGAGTCGGACGAAGCGAGTACGAGCGAAGCACATGAGTGCTGTGACCATTCATGTGCTTCGCTACCCGTCCGACTCCGAGCCTCGGATGAACACGTAAAGCCGTCGGTCCCGGTTAAAACCGAGCCACACTGTTGGAAACAAGCCCTCCATATGGGTCTCCACCGGCGGTTTACAACAGTGTAAACACTTGTTTGCAACAAAAATTTGTCTGAACTCCACAAGCCCCCCACCAAGCTCACCCGTGTTGGAAGCTTGTTTCCAACAGTGTGGCTCGGCTATTCTCGCAAGAAACAATCGACAATCGTTATCAGGTCGCTAAATGTGGCAACGGGGATCACCATTCACCAACCGACAAACCGGTGAAACGTGGCGAACCAGAAAGTCTAGAGACATTCGGTTTATTCTGCCTATCCCGCAAGGGATTCAGGCGTGATGATACTTTTTTCAACGAGAAAAAAGAAATAAGATTATTTATTTTTTAATTTACGTTTTAGGGTTCCGAAGTCAACTTATTCTATAATTTCGCCATGTCCGTCCGTCCAATACATATTAGTCTCGTTAATAAAATATGGTAAAAATAAAATCTTGAAAAATATTTTTAGGGTACCTCCTCTACACGTTAGTGGATTTTTTTTTGCGTACCTATTGTGTGGGGTATGATTGAATAGGTATTTAAAAAATATCGCTGGCTTGTATGAACACTTTTTTGGTTAAGGGATCCGTTTGTAAAATATTAAACATTAAAGTTCTAGTTTTTGTTAGATTCAAGTGAATAGACAAGTTTAGAAGTTTACGAAAAATAGATGATGAACTTATAAAATGTACTTGGAGAAATTTTTATAGGAGGAGGACCTTTGACTTGGATATATCTGTCACTGGCGCTAACAACAACAAAGCTAGCACTTCTTTGTAGGGACTTGGTACCTGGAATAAAAAATTTCATTCATTCATACTATTAGTTTGCAATATTGTGATGAGCAACTACGGAACCCTACATTGGGCATGATCTGGCATACTATGTCGGTTTATTTTACATTCTTATAGTAAACCACCCAGGTGGTCTTGTGGTTAGATTGACTTTAAATCATTCAAAAAATTCATTCAAAATCGTATTCGATTTTCACCTCTAATAATGAATATAATTTGGTTTTTCTATCTAGGAAAATTCCAATAGTTATCAAAAGTGTAAGACTAATACTCATAGTTCATCATAAAACTCTAGTGTCTCTTAACATACATAAAGCTTACTGGTCTTAATTGTCACAAATAATAGCCTCTTGGTCCAGTGGTCAGCCTTTTCACCTTACAAAATCGATCATTATCTGTCCTCTAAGATCCAACTCAGGACTTTGCGACAGATCTTTT
Organism: Apodemia mormo; assembly: GCA_036924255.1. Classification (NCBI taxonomy): domain Eukaryota; kingdom Metazoa; phylum Arthropoda; class Insecta; order Lepidoptera; family Riodinidae; genus Apodemia; species Apodemia mormo. The sequence goes on from JAUPFN010000002.1 coordinate 10,593,123, forward strand.
CTATCGTAAGGGCCCGATTTTGATCCCGAGTCCAACATAACCGTAATTAATTATTTAAGGATATCCTCGGACATCGAAATCTGCCTTGCAACAATAGAAAGTTGGTTGGAGTTGATCTTGGATGGGCAGATAAAACTGTTTGTCCTAGTTTTTGCAATAAACAAGTGGTAGCCGTAATCAATTAAACTGGTAAAATAGGCCGATGGATAAGTATGCCTACTCCGCAAGGGGAAATGATGCAATGATATTTGATTTTTTTTATCTTTTTGTTGTAGAAATTGTTTAAATGCATAAGCGTTTTGGCGCCGCAAGTCGCTGCTAGTGGTGGTGATTATGTCGGGATAACGTCACAACTATGGAGGTTTATGAGGAGGACGTGGAAGTGGAAATGAAACTCCCAGCCAGGAAATGTGTACTGCCTAGGGACCGAAGTCCATTTAAGAAGCGTTGAAACTTGTATATAGTGTGTATAAGATAAATAATTGTGATATCGCGATTCAGGATTTATTTTTGAATTACATTTTTGTCTATTTTTTATTATTTTATCTGGTAGCATTTGCAGATTGCTTGAACTACTACAGCGAAATAAAGTAGTTTCTCCTTTTCAGAAAGCGATCAAGAAGCAACAATCAAATTGGCAAAATCACAAATGTACTGTACTACACGAGTTTCAAAATGATGGAGTATCTTCACGCCCGTATCCCGGAAAGGGTAGGCAGAGGTACAACAAGTGCACCCACGATTAGCCGAAGATACTTGGTCCCACAATGTGATAGGTGGCTAGCCTGTCGCCAACCGGGCACTTTCCAATCCCGGGCAATGTTGTTTTATCAGAAAACTGAAAAAACACATCTTTAAATTGCCCGACCCGGGAATCGAACCCGGGGCCTCATGTGGTCAACTCCGACACCGGACCACTAGACCACAGAGGCGATAGTTTCAAAATGATAACACCCGTTAACGGGTGGTCTCCATAGTCTGTACTGACTCCTCCCACGAGGATTCTTCTAACAAACTGCCCTTCTATTGGTCGTAGAGCTTCTATAAAATTATATATATTTGCTAGAAGTTTTAAATTTTTAAGGAAATTTCCGATTTTTCCTCTGTGAACCTTATATTATATATTATAAATATTTATAAAAGAATTAGTTAAATTTGTTCCAGCTTTCTCCCTTACCGTTAGACCAAGTTGATAGTGAAACAATTGGCCATGCGTAGCACTGCCACTGTAGCTATTATGTGGTAGATCTCTACAACGTCGAAAACAGTGCATGCGCTGCTGTGTTCTGTTAGGAAATAACATTTTGTGTTTGTAGGCACTCATTCCATCTGAAATAACTGATTGTTTGCTATAATATCGTTGCTATAATATTTGCTATCCATACTTACATAATACAGGTGTATTCCAGACCCATATCCACCTATACATTATAAACTCGAAAGTCTGTCTGTTTGTCTGTTATGCCTTAAAGGCTAAATTGCTGAACCGTTTTTAATGAAGTTTGGCATTAAGATAATTAAATATCCTTGATTAAACATAGAGTAATTATTTTCAAAAATCAAATCCTGAGAGGCTGAAATAGAGGATGAAAGTTTGTATTAAAAGCTATATGGATGTCGTCATGTTAATCTAATGTGTTGTCCATATAGTCGGCGCTCTTTCTAGTAATAAATAAAAGTATTCTACTGTATCCTATCACTTAATTAACTTAAATACTAATATAGGACTCATAGCGAAGGATTTGCACACTGATATGTATGAATAGACAAACAAATAACACGCACAGTATTAGCAAGCGAAAGTTTCAAAAAAGAAAGCGAAAGTTGTTGATGCAATAGAAAAATTTTGTGCGAGGTAACTATTTTAAATAACCTTACTAGTTCAGTTGGAATGAGTATGAGACCTATTCTAAGACATCAACGCATACCCAATTTTTTTTTGCAGGTAGTATGGACGAATATGCTCTCAATTTGGCCTTGACAGAACAGAACCTGTGTGGCCAGAAATAATATCTATTCCGACTGGATTACACCTTCAACACGTACAACTTCATAAAGAACAAAACCAGTTTAGTACGTAGTACTTTACCTGGTAATAATCTATCTATAGCACCCCCCTAGTAATTCCTGCAATAATAGTATTGGTGCTTCATGCACTCATTTTTACAGGGGATAAGTGATAACTACATTTGCTTGTCTTCTATCCTATAATACTTTATCATCATAATCATTGTCATTATCACCATCATATCTTCACGACAGATCCCTAACATGGAAGGTAGAGAGAACCTAGTGCCATATGTCACGATCCTTTCAGATTTGTTTTGCTTCCTCAACGTTCATTCCGCTCTTCATACAAACATGCCAGTTGGAAGACTCTTGACACATTTAGGACAGCACCCGTTTAATCTGATCAGCCAGTCTGTGTCTCACCTGGTATCTACATATTTCCACATTCGTATTTTCTATTACGATTAATATACCACAATCACAATATAATTTTAAATTTTGAAAATGTCCTTATCATAAGGCCGCCTTAACGCGCTTCATGTGCAGATAACATGCAGAACAACACACGAAAAGAGATGATGATCTTTAAATAGGAATCTTGCAGCTTCAGATCAAGACTACCGTGGCATTGCAATATCATTGAAGTAACAGAATACTAAATTTCGCGTAGATAAGGCAAGTCCTAGTTGTCTTTTCCAGTTTACTTTCACTAAGAAGAGCTGATGACCTTAAAAGAGCTCTTCCGATTTTCATAAAATCAAATTTCAAATAAAAATTATTTTGGTATATGTACCGAGTATACATACATATGCATTTAGTAAAAGCGGTTATTTTAATATTACAAACAGACACTCCAATTTTATTTATTTGTATAGAGTATAGATGTATAGAAGATTTTGCTCATTTAACAATAAAACAGTTTAACCTGTTATGAGTCTTGTATATAATTATTATTATTAGGTTTACCGAGTCGCCAAATCTAGTAACCGGACCTACCGCGGTTTGACCGGAAATTTGGGAAAAAGCCTAATTATTGAAGGTTTTATTAATGCGACACAAAATTATGTGTAAAACCAGGCTTTTTGGTCATTTACGATTTATGGTAATTATAATTAAATAAAAATAAATTTTAAAGATGAATCAATCTTCATTTCTATTTAATTTTCATTACTATTACGTATTTCCCAACGGGAAACTATAAAAAAATAAAACAAAATTAAACAAAATAAAACTGTTTGACTGATTGATAAAATTTAAAATAAACAAAATTATAAGCATTTTTGACTGATCAAATGTTAATATGTAAAAAGCCGGACTAACTGAATACCGCTTTATGGCCGGAATCGCATTTAAAAAACCTAACTACCTATAAAATATAAATAAATATAAATATTCACGGGACAAATTACACTTACTGATCTAAACCCAAAGTAAGCAAATTATTTGCTTGTGTTATGGGTGATAGTCAACTATATTAATACAAAGAAATACATATATAAATACTAGAATATATTTAATAAACACCCAAACCCGGAAATACAAACATTTATGCTCATCACACAAATGTTTGTCCCCGTTGGGGATTGAACCCGAGCCCCGTCGATTGCGTAGTCAGGGTTTCTAATCACTAGACAAACAGGGCGGTCAAATCCTATGTCCGGCTTTCTCAGGATCCAAGCAACGCTGTGTAATCATGCCATTTGTCGTTAAACTTTAGGTCAGGCTTTGACGATCTTTTGTTATCTTGGTAGTTGCTTTTAAAATATGTGGAAAATGAATACCTTGATATGGCGACCACGAGAAATTTTCACTAAAATGTTTCTTTTTTTCATTCAGGTGTGGATCTACATAAATGTGAAAATAAAAGTGAAATTTATTGTATATTATTTAAATATGTGTAAAACCACTGAATAATTTGTAATTAACTCACCTAATAATTTCATCACCTCTGCCTGGCTGATGAGCACATTGAGATGGCCTGTTGCCAATGGCAACGCGAGCCATACCGCCCATGCGATAACGAATCTTTTAGACGCCATTACTAATAACTCACGGTTCAATCATTTCAATTTCACTTTAAGGTTCATTTTAACACTATCCACTAATTGACATTTATGTTGTATCCATTTTATCTAAAATTTAAAAAGGGACTCATATGTTTCAATAAAAGGCGACGATAATAATACAGATTAAAAATCTATCAGTTTAAAACAAATCATATTTATAAAGCATATGACAAAAAAGGTTCTATAAGATGAGTAAATTTTTGGAAAAAGTATAATGAAACCAGAAATAAAACGAATTCTTAAAAGTAACAAGAAACAACATTTAGTAATATTTTGGAAAAAAGAATTAAAAAAACGAAATGATGCCCCAACAAGCAAATGCAAAAAGGTTATTTAACATGAAAAGTGACAAAACAGAATAGCGATAAATATTTGAAATTAACTCGCAGATGTTTTCCCGCGTAATTTTAAATTCGGAAGCTCGTCGCACGCGTGAAATCCGGCGGGATACGCGTCGGACTTCCGCGACACCACGCCGCACTGCCGTTCAGATACTCGCTAGAGCCAACAAGTTACTAGCAGACATGCGCACATAATATTTAACCCTTAATTTAAATATACATATCTCACAAGCGTGATAATAGCCTCACAAAAACTTACACGTCTTAATTTATACTAGAAATTACCGCAACGTGGTATTAGGACACTTCGTTAATTTTACCCTACTTTCTGAAAATACCATAATGTTTGTACATAGAAGTTGTTGAATAACCTACACATAATATTACATGAAAGAAAATTTACTCATTGATTTACTCATCACATTACTTTACTTATCACACCACGGATAGTTATATACTTTTACCATATAGTTATATACCACGTTATATACCACCAAGTACCGGATAGTTATATACCACGGATAGTATATATATATATATATATATATATATATATATATATATATATATATATATATATATATATATATATATATATATATATATATATATATATATATATATAAATCAATTGTTCGTTAGTCTCGCTAAAACTCGAGAACAATTAATACCTCTAAAAATATGAATGCAATCAAAAAAAAGCAAAAACCTTATCACCCTAAAACTGGTAAACGGATTATCGCGAAATCTGGTATACCGGGAGTCTTTATCTAAATTGGATACACTTTGTCCCGGAAAATCCATTGTTTTGTGGGATTCAAAAAACTTCAATTACGTAATGGGTTACTTAGCAGGTTGAAACTTCAAAGTATAGTTTGGCCTACAAACAAAAAATGAAACGTCGGATTAAAAATTCCTTAGTGACACAATAATTATTTTGGTGCATTTATACAAGAAAAAAAAATTATACAAGGAAAATGTTAGTTATACAAAAATAACAATTATTTAAATAAAAACATATTAACATTCAATTCATAGCTGAAGTGGGCATTGAAGGGATCGATTTCCCCAAGAATTAAACCGGCAGTCGCAAACTTTAATCATAATTATTCTCAAGCAAAATTTTCATGAGTTTGATTTAAAAGTATTAAATGACATCGACAGTGATTAGCGAATTTTAAGAAAATTGCGCAGCTAAATAAACTTGCGACATAGCTATTGATAACTGATGGCTCTCCTGGTGAATTGGGATAATCATTGCCTGAAGACACCAAAAATATTAATGGCGCGTTTCTTTGTGGTGAAAAAGTAACGCCACGTGCATATACATAATTTTAACGACATATGACTTACCCTCCAAACTAGAACATGACTGTGTAAATCAGCGCAAGTACATAAGGAGCGTTTTGTAAAGTTTTAGCCCTACCTTATCCTCAAAAATATCGGTTTTCTTATGGAGCGAATTTATAAGGGTTTTTAATCATTGAATCGGCTATTGAGGTTTTTAAAAAATATTTCTTTTGACTGCCTCGTAGTCTAAGGATATTGTATACGGTTCAGATCATAAATTCCAGGGTTCGATCCCTGGGTCGGATAAAAGAATTATTGAGGTTTTTTCGAGGTTTCCTTGAAAATCTAAAATCTCAGTAGCTGTTTTGAGTCTAGTGGAGAGGTGTATTACCATACCATCTCGTACCTCGGATGAGCACATGAAGTTATCGGTCCTGTTTATCGCTAGAATTAGTCGATAATCGTTAACATGTCGGTAAATGCGGCGATGAGGATCACCACTTATACCGCCAACCACAAACCGGTGAATCGTGAACTGGAAAGTCTATAGATGTTTGGTTTACTCTGCCTACCTCGTTAAGGAACCAGGCGTGATTGATGATTCTTTAATTATTTGATGTTTGCTACTCCTAATTTTTATCCGCACTGTGTGTGACGTACAATTCCACGATTTTGGCTTAAACTGGTTTATTTAGGTTTATGAATCGCTCTCATCTTAGTTACGCTCCGAACGAAACATTTTATAAGAAAAGAGTATCTTCACTCTCGCATCTCCGAAAAGGTAGGCAGAGGTACAACAAATGCACCCACAATTAGCCGAAGATACTTAGTCCTACGCAATGTGATAGGCGACAAGCCTATCGCGAACCGGACACTTATTCAATCCGGGGCCAAATTGTTTTTATCAGAAAACTGAAAAAACAACTATTTTTTAATTGTCTGACCCAGGAATCAAACCCGGGACCTTATGGGGTCAACGCCGACACCGGATCACTGTACCATAGAAACCTTTCATAATACTTTCTAAATACCTTTATGAACTCTTGTTTTTTTAACCGATTTCAAGTCCTTTCAATTATTGCTGCAGGAATAGGTACAGTACAGCGGTACTACTACACCCGGGCGAGACTTTACAAACCTAGTAGTCATGACGGTAGTAGGTAATACGTTAACTCACTGAATATTTTAATTGAAATATAAACATACACTCTATACCTATTATATTAGCCTTTTCTAGAAAGACCAGAATAAAATATTAGTCTTTTCTACAAGGAACACAGTAAAAGAATAATTTTATAACAGCACCAGCGTTGCCGTTTTCAATAGAGGCTAAATATGTTAAAAATTGAAAGGCTTCCATCGCGAAGCTTGAAAAGGAATTAATTGAGTTTGTCTCAAGGGAGTGGTGTTTCCGTTTTGCATTAGGCCCATTCGCACAGCACTTATTAAATTATTTTCTATTTAAATGAGCTCCTCAAGTCTAATTATAATGCTGATAGAGAGAATTATTTTTAAAACTACATTCGTATTTTTATGTTTAGTTGTGGGTTTTCAACTAAAACTGGAGAAGCAATTTTGTGAAAATTATTTAGAACTTTTTACCGAAATGTTACTTGTGTACCTTATCACTAAAAATATGTTTCTACACAAATACTATAAAGAGAAAAGGTCTGGTTTTTTTATTGAAGTTTGTAAAATTGTTAGCAGTGGATAAGCTCAAAAACAAAAAAAAAGTAAAAAAGTATCTTCATGTCCATATCCCCGAAGGGGTAGGCAGAGGTACAACAAGTGCACCCACGATTAGCCGGAGATACTTGGTCCCAAAAATGTGATAGGTGGCAAGCCTATCGCCAACCGGGCACTTTCCAATCCCGGGCAACTTTGTGTTTCTCAAAAAACTGAAAAAACACTTTTTTTTGTGCCCGACCCGGGAATCGAACCCAGGACCTCATGTGGTTAACGCCAACGCTGGACCGCTAGACCACAGAGGCGAACACAAAGAAGAGGCGAAGAAAAAACAACTAAACGGATTTTAAAACATTTTTTAGCTATGGAGAACTACACATTCTGGAGTAAAATAGACTACTTTTTACACGACTAGTAAAACGAAAGCCACAGCTGATAATTAATATACGTATAAAAGCCTCTATATTGTAATGGTTCGGTGGCGGTGTTGACCCAGGTACGATTCCCGGGTCGGTAATTCAAAATGTGTTTTTTCAATTTTCTGATAAAAATAACGTTGCCCGGGATTGAATAAGTACCTGGTTGGCGATAGGCTTGCCACCTATCACAATGTGGAATTAAGTAACTTTCAGCTAATCATTAGTATCTCTGCCTACTATTCGAGGACACGGGTGAGAAGATACTTTTTATAAAAGCACTAGCTGACCTGGCAAACGTTGTTTTGCCATTCATATTAGGAATCCATAGCGGACAAACAACGTGACACGAAATTTATATAAGTCTACTGGATTATCCTTCCACCCAGCCAAAATGGCATTAAACTTTATATGGTGGTTAAGTATTCTTAAATTTTCTATTTTTCCGCGCAATTTTCTTAATATTTTCTTTTATAAGAACCTTCTCCTTACAATTACAAACACAATAAAAAAAATTACCGAAATTGGTCCAGCCGTTCAGGCGTGATGTCGTGACCAAGGAAAATAGGGATTGATTTTTATATATATAGATTATTCTAGCGTTAGAAATAACTTTGAAATTCATTTTACCTAGGAAAAATTCTGAAGTGGCTGAATTTGAATCAATAAACTTTGCTTCCAGTGTAGACGATATATTAAACCGCCGTTCCACTGTTGCACTGGTTCAATCTTGCGAAATTTTCCTTTAATATCGATTACGTTACGTGTGTGTGTATACGAAGGCGAGTGCCGATTGCCCCATTTATATATCGGGCCAGAGTCAATGTTTAATAATTATTTAGTCTAACTTTCTCAAAAAAAAAATTTTCGAGATAACAAAGATGTGAGTAATGTGTTGTTTTCTTGTCGTTAAAACATAAATCCGGCTACATTACTACCTAAGCCGAAAAATTAGGAGTCCAGAATAATATGTAAAGCGATGGCAATGTACCTAGACGTATTGTCGAAGAATTTTACCATCTAACGTGGTATATTCCAAATAAAGCGACGCAGAACTCTGTCACAAAGAAGTAAATGATAATAACACATGCGGTTAATCTATTCATCATCATTAGAATCTTATCAACCATAAGACGTCCACTACTGAACATAGACCTCCTCTAATGACTTCCACTATGAACTGTTAGAGGCAGCCAACATCCAGCGAATCCCTGCGACCTTAACCAGATCGTCTATCTACCTGGTGGGTGGCCGTCCTACGCTACGATTACCGGTACATGGTCTCCGCTCCAGAACTTTCTGCCCCCTCGGCTATACGTTCTTCGAGCTACATGCAGATATATGTATGTAAGGGCGAAGCCTTAGTTCACCTTTCATTAACTACTCGACAGTAAGGCAGATTGCCATTCTACAAAAAGCCCAGAACAATATGGGAAAAATCTTCGCAAGATTTATCTAAATGTTTGCTGTCCTATTAAGAAATATCTATGTTAATACAGTCGTACATTACAAGGCGGCGGGTCCCGCTGGAATGAATTTCCCGCGCTAGTCTGCACCTCACCCCATGTTTTCCATGAAGTCACTTATTTTTATCCGCAGATAGAAAGAAAGAAAGAAAGAAAGAAAGAAAGAAAATATTTATTTGCAAGAATATGGGTGTTACAAGTTGTTAAGAATAAATTAAGTTACCAACATATTCTACCATTATATGGTGTGCAAATATTTAAAAAAATTATCATTATAAAATATTACATTTAAAAGATTCTATCGAATATTTAGAATTACTACCGGATCGGAACGCGGCCACACACTGAGAAGATCCGGCGGAAGAAACTCAGCGGGCTGGTCTTTTTTCTCAATTTTATGTACTTGTTATAAATGTACAATTTCATATTACAAAAGAATTTTTTATAATTACAAGTTTCATATTTTGTGCAATTAATTTTTTTATAATTTACAAAATGTTCACTATTTACAAAATTTTACTAGGTACATTGAAATTTTTTAAGGACAATTCAACAAACTTATATTTCTATCCATTAATATTTAATTTTATCGGCTAAAAATTCTTTAATATCATAATAAGTTTTATCTAACAGCAAATCAAACAACTTTTTGCGAAATTTATTTATAGGTAATGATTTAAGACTATCAGGAATATGATTGTATATAATAATAGACATACAATACACTTTTTTTGTAAAAATATTTAATTTTTGATTAGGCACATATAATTTTTTACTATTCCTAAAATATGAGTTACCAGTGACTTCAGCATTTGTTTTAAATAACTTTTGGTGCTTTTTTACAAATACGCATACCTCTAAAATATACAAACATGGTAAGGGAAGTACCTTAAGAGACTTGAAAAGTGGTTTACAGGAATGTAACTGATTAACACCACATATTGCTCGAACACATTTCTTTTGGACTCTACTCTAAAAATTCGTATCAATTCAACAGAATTTCCCCAAATAGGAATTCCATATTGTAAATTAGAAGATACATATCCATGATATGCTAATAGGGAGGCTTTTACGTTTCCTACTTCTCTTAGTCTCTTAAGACATAGACAAATCTATCAATCTTTTTTTATTTCTAGTAAGCTGTAGAATGGGATTATCTGATAAACAAAGGTTTAGCAAAACAATCAATTTGTTATAAAAGTTTTAAAAAGAGGCTTTTCTTCAACAAAGTAGTGAAGAAATGCAAAACAAGTTTGCCAATGTAGTGATATTGTAGATCTTGTCTTCTATCATCAGGGATAGATCTTAAATTTGTAGATTGTTGTTCCCACCGTATTGGTCCGAGCTCCTTTGAAGAATAGGCCAACTGCCGCTTTGCCAGGCAGATCGTTAAAGGTGACCGATTTGCTATGCGAGTCACTACCATCGTGGCTAGTAGGTGGTAGAGTTCTGTATTGTCTTACCTGGGTCTAATACCACCGCTTTACCTTTGTCGCAGTAGTGTCAGTGCTTGTCACCGTCGTTTTTCGGTTTGGAGGGTAAGATAACCGGTAAACTTATGCATATGGCATTAGACTTCGCTGCAAGATAGCAACGTACCATTAACGTCTTTGGTGGTCATAGGTGATGGTTGACTGTTTCCACCAGGAGACCCATCTGCTTGTTTTTTTTGGGTCTCCATCACCTTCTTATGGCGAGGTCTAATACCACATGTATAAGTTTACCGGCTACCTTACACTCCAAACCGGAACACGACAGTGACAGGCACTGACGTTACTGCGGCAGGAATAGGTAAGGCAGTGGTACCAGTCCCGGACGAGGAAATGCAGAACTCTACCACCTAGTAGCCATGATGGTAGTGACTCGTACAGCCAATCGGTCACCTTTTACGACCTGCTTAGCAAAACGGCAGTTGGCCTATTCTTCAATAGAGCCCGGAACCAACACGGGGGAATGTTTGTTATCTTATGATATAAAAAAACAATTCTTATTCTTGTCTTGATGATAAGTGTGTTGGATCCGGGCTCCTTTGAAGAATAGACAAACTGCCGTTCTGCCAGGCAGGTCGTAAAATGCGATCGATTGGCTACGCGATTCATTACCATCGTGGCTACTATGTGGTAGAGTTCTGCATTGCCTCGCCCGGGTCTGGTACCACCACCTTGCCTATTCCTGCCGCATTAGCGTCAGTGCTTGTCGCTGTCGTGTTTCGAACTGGAGGGTAAGGTAGCCGATAAACTTATGCATGCAGCATTAGACCTCGCCACAAGATAGCAACGCACCATTAACATCTTTGGTGTCTATAGGCGATGATTGACTCTTTCCATCAGGAGACCCATCTAATTATTTGCTATCTTATAATATAAAAAAAACGGAAAATATATTTTCATAACCGTTTGGCTATTTATAATTACTTAATTACAAATATTATACTGTGTGTGAATTGTGAAACAGTAAAAGTGTTTAATTTAACATAATCATTATTGATTCCTTTTAAGTTCGTTCAAACAATTAAATCTAGGGAGATTTGCATTTTTACCACAAAGCAATGGTAAAAGTAATAAAACTTTCCGCTTGTAACCGCGTCGATCCATCAGTGCCACCATACGCTGGCCCTCGTTATTTATACATTCGCCACCAACTGATTATTGCGGGCTAGCCTTGGAAAACTTTTTTGATATATTGGTTAGGCGAAGATACAGACTGTGCAAATATGAAGAAAGGCGTTGTGTAAGAACTTTTTCATAGTTTTCTTATATGTAAAAATCTATATATATATATATATATATATATATATATATATATATATATATATATATAAAAATCAATTGCTGTTCGTTAGTCTCGCTAAAACTCGAGAAAGGCTGAACCGATTTGGCTAATTTTGGTTTTGAATTAATTGTTGAAGTCCAGGGAAGGTTTAAAAGGTGAGAAAATATAGAAAAAAAAAAGTTAATTCAAAACCAAAATTAGCAAAATCGGTTCAGCCGTTCTCGTGTTTTATCGAGACTAACGAACAGCAATTGATTTTTATAAAATACTAGATTATTTTTATAAAGAATAAATTAGTTAATAAGCCAGAACAATGTTTGCCGGGTCAGCTAGTCTTCTATATATATATATAAATCATTTGCTGTTCGTTAGTCTCGCTAAAACTCGAGAACGGCTGAACCGATTTGGCTAATTTTGGTTTTCAATTAATTGTTGAAGTCCGGGGAAAGTTTAAAGGGTGAGAAAATATATCAAAAAAATAAGAGTAGTTTAAAAGGCAGAACAACGTTTGCCGAGTCAGCTAGTATTTTATAAAAATCAATTGCTGTTCGTTAGTCTCGATAAAACACGAGAACGGCTGAACCGATTTTGCTAATTTTGGTTTTGAATTAATTCTTGAAGTCCAGGAAAAGTTAAAAAGGTGAAAAAATTAGAAAAAAAGCAAGAGTAGTTAAAAAGTTTGCCGAGTTAGAGTTAGAAAAAATGTTTGCCGAGTCAGCTAGTATAAGATAATTATATCATAAGCATATTATATCATGACGTATTAAAGTTTAAATGTTTTTGTATTGTAAAAGGCATACCGAGAAAGACAAACAAGTCTTTCTAGTGTATTTTTTTTATAATTTTATATTACATAGCAAACAAACTATTGATGATCCTGAGAAAAAGAACCAACCGTGGCCTATATGCCTATGCCAGAGATGTTAATGGTGTGTTGCTATTCGCGTAGCAGGGATGGAAAGCCAAATGCATAAGTATACCGGCTTCCCTTTAAACCATAATGTGACAGAACGCGGCAGGTATAAACACGGCTGTAGCTGTACCAGTCAAGACGTTGCAGACCTCTACCACCTAGTTAGCCTTTTCTCGCCTTTTACAAGATGCCTATAGCAGTAAGACAGTTGATCTATTTTTTGACGGAGTTCGGATGAACACGGGATAAGGGTGTGTAGCCTTTATTTTAATTACAGCAGTAGTAATTAAGAAATTATTTAAAAGCATATGTAAAGAATTTATATTATTTACGTGGTAAGGGCAAAGTGAACCACAAAACACACAAATATTTGTACAAGATAATTAGGATATTTTTGTGTATAATTGCAAACTACACTGACAAGTTGAGAAATTGTCTTGAAATTTAATCCGTGCGTTTAACACTTAAGTTTTTAGTCATATGAGCGGCTACATGCCAATTACCGATGAAATAAATTCACTCCAAAGGTAATTTTAAAACCTTGTCATCTAATTCGATACGATAAAACAGTACAACGTGGTTTATTTCTATTATTTCCTGATAAAATATATCTACAAATATATGACATTTTTGACAGTGATAGGAACGATTATTATAGTCGGTGGTCAAACGCTTGTAGATATCGTCATCATGAAAAAAAAATAGAAATTTGCCATGTAGGGCTATTTTATCGTACTGAATAAGAACTTTACAAAATACCCCTGGAATGATTTTATTTCATCAGTAAGTACTATTACCACAGAATACCTTTCACTCCAGAGATTCAATCACATAATCCTTTTCCCCGTGTTGGTCCGGGCTCGTTTGAAAAATAGACCAACTGCCGGTCTGTCAGGCAGGTCGTAAAAGGCGGCCGAATGCCTATACGCGTGTTCAGTACCAAAAAGAACCCTTTTGATTTGGTACCCCAGTTTCAAAACACCTCACTAAATGTCGGCCAAGGCATTGGAATTCTTCGAATAAAAATTTCCGCAGGTCATCTGCATCTGGAAGATAAAAAATGGACCCTTTGGACCCTAAGGTCCAAAAATAGTTGAGTTGATTAAGCGGGCGAAACATTACTTCACACTTGGTCGAAGACATTTACTTTCCCCATATGGAGTATTGTTCACACTTATGGGCTGGTGCACCCAATTATCAAATTCGTCCATTTGACCGCAATCAGAGACGAGATTCCCGCATTATACACGATTCCAATCTGACCAAACATCTGATGCCTCTTGATTTGAGAAGAAATGTTGTGCTCTAAGTGTGCTTTACCGGCTTTATAATGGAGAGTGATCTGAGGAGTTCTTTAGTTTGATACCAGCTACTTCTTTCCACCGCTACATCACTCGCCGAAGCCGGAACCTCCACCCACACTACCTTGACTCATGGTATTCATCAACAGTACGGTTCGCACCACCATATTATGGAATGAACTCCCTTAATCTTTATTTTCTGAAAAGTATAACATTATATATTTTAAGAGACGGATTATTGAATTTCTTAAGAGTCGGCAGCTCTTATGCTGTGGATGTCCATAGGCATCGGTGACCGCTTCCCATCAGACGGCGCGTTTGCTCGTCTGCCAGCTCATCATATATAAAAATACGTGTCACTACCATCGTGACTATTAGATGGTACGCCTCAAACTAGATCTCGGCGATCTGCGGCGCGGTGGCGAGCTGGGGACGATCTAACACTTAGATTCTTATGGAAGTGAACTGGATGATAGCGGCGCGACGGCGGCATGGACAATGTGTCAGAGAGACAGCCGAGATACAGTTTGAACCTGTAGAGTTTTTCTCTTATCCATCTTATTATTATTTGCTATATTATACTATAAATTAATCAGTTTTTATTTTATTTAACAAGCGACCAATATATACATTGAACATAAAAGACATAGAAAACCTAAATGTTGCACTGAGTCAAGCGTAAATCGCAGCGTCACAACTTCATTATTCAATAGACGGTCCTTTTTCAAAAAATATAAAATAAGCAAGTGGAAAGTTGCGACGCCGTGCAACGTGCACGCCCGTGTGAGTTCTTACAATTTTCCGACAGAGAGCGTTCTGAAATGCTCGTAGCATCCAAGCTATATAAAATATTATGGAACATAATTGAGACATCAGTTTTTGTGAAGAGAAATATTTTTGGAGAACATTATATGAAAGATATGTCATGTTTTCACTAATGAGACTGTAATGACTGCTTAATTAATGAAGCTAATTATGATGTCTACTCAAAATTAATTAAACTTCTTCGACGGTACTAAAACATTCAAGTGTTATCAGTTTTTTCTTGTTTTTTCGTGTTTTATCATATATTTTTTCAGTCTATTAATATTTTTGTAACATACTGGAAGTGCATGTTACTGTAAAAGGTTTTTACATTATCCTAGGAAGTTGCTTCTTTAAATAATGACTTAAGATGTGATTGAATCCGCTGAAAATTAGGATTTTACTAGTACCTAAGTGCCGAGTAAAGCTTGAACATACTGTATAAAATTTTCCTCGTTTTAGTCCTTTTTGAAAACAATACCCTCTGTCTTCTTGTCAGTGCTGGTCACTGTCCTATTTAGGTTTAGATATTTATACATATAATACTAGCTGACCCGGTAAAAGTTGTTTTGCCATACAAATGTTTGGTGAGGTAGTTAAGAGGGTGGAAGGAGGGGTTGATTGAGATAAAAACTATCCTATCTTTTAAGTTGGACTAAACAGTATATATCTATGAAATTTCATTGACATCGGTTTTGTAGTTTCGGAGTCCATCGCGAACAAACAATGTGACATGTTTATATATAGTAGCGATCGCCTGTGTCCGAAATTCGACCAGACTATAATGTAAAATCTCCTTTAAGTTTGATAACTGACATCCGTAAAGAAAATAGTATTTATGCATTTGTGTATAATGTCATGTATGCCACATGAATGTAGTGTGTATAATGTTTATTTTTATTTTTTAATGTATTTCCAATGCTTTTTATTAAGACATATTAAGGTTCTGTAGTCCTCCACAACATAAACTTGAACTATGCTAAATTTCATACTTCGCCGTTGGCGAAATTGACTTAAAAAGGGGTCCAAAGTTTTCCCTTCACGTATTAATAGATATAGATATGAATATTAGATTAGAAGGTGACACTAAGAGAGACATCAATGCACTCTACATTCACATTAGTGCCAACGGATGGCAACAGAACAAAATAAAATTTGTCTATTTCACTATTTGGTTTATACTCTTTATGAAATGTTGTTATATCCATAAGAATCTTATATATAAAATTCTCGTGTCACACTGCTAGTTACCATACTCTTCCAAAACGACTTGACCGATTTTTATGAAATTTTATGTCTATTCAGTAAGTCTCTACTATCTATTTTTCATACCCCTAAGTGATAAGGATTGTCCAATGTCCACCCCTAACATTATTTTTTTTATTTTTTGGTAATTTTTTAAATTATTTTTTTTATAATGTGGCATTATATCTATTTTTCATACCCCTAAGTGATAAGGATTGTCCAATGTCCACCCCTAACATTATTTTTTTTGGTAATTTTTTTAAATTTTTTTTTTTTATAATATGGCATTAAAATATAATTTATACATTATATAATCAATGGCATTAAAAATAACCAACCTTAAATTTTCACCCTTCTATCACCAACTTCTATTTTCTAATTCAATAATTTGTATGGCAAAACAATATTTGCCGGGTCAGCTAGTATGTCTATAGGCGGTGATTACCTTTTTCGTTATAAGAGCCATCTACGTCTTTGCTATTCTAAGATATAAAAAGAATCCATTTACTTAGCACTGGCTTTGTAGCAGTGGATGTTCACACTATTCTCTTACATTCTCTGTCATTCGTTCTTTTGGCTATCTTTTAAATACCGGCACTTACGTCCACTTTTCACATGCAGTAAAAAAAAACAAGTTTCACCAAATATCTTTCATAAGTTACAATATTATGGTGTCATGAATTCCATAAGTATTTTCTTTGGAAAATAAGACTATTATCTTCGAAACTTGAATTTCCTTTCCTACCCTATGGCATGTAGGTTTCTTAGTTATGCCTAAAATAGTTATGGTATTAATAAATGAAGATCTAGTGCGACTTCGACGGACTTCAAGTCTGGAGCGTCCACTTCAGTGTTTGGAAAAAAACCTACCACCATAATCTTATAACCAACTTGTAATGTCATGCTAAACTGGTCAATGATGATGATATTGTAAATAATGCTTAAAGTAAACTTTCTTTACATACAAGGGCACGATGACGGCACATCTCTAATCTTCGGGTAAACTACACTTTCACACAAATCAAAGGTTTCAGTGCAGGTAACTAATCATGTTAATATTATAAATACGAAAGTTTATCTATCTTTCTGGCTGTCTGTTATGCTTTCACGGCTAAATTTCAAAATCCAACTTTGATGAATTTTGGCAAGGAAATGGTTGAAGATAACCGAAGTCAAATATAAGCTACTTTTTCAAAAATAATCTCCAAAGAGGCTGTAATAAGGGTTGAAAGATTATATCAAGGATGTGTTACTAGACTCACACGCTCAAGCTTCGTGGGTACTAAAGCATAATTATATATACTAGTCTATGGTGGGTACAGATAACCTAATTTTAAATATAAGCTGAAAACTTGGTAGTAGTGTGTTAAACCCGCAGTTCCTTAAAAGGTTACAAAAAATAATTCCATATTGGGTATCCTATCGTCTGTCTTATCGTCCCCTCTCCATTTCCCAATGACTGCCTTATTGGTAGAGTGATTAGCGATCCTGACTACACCAACAATGAGGCTCGGGTTTGATTCCCAACAGGAACAAGCACTTATGTATTTTTGGGGCACGCGAGAAAAAAATAAACACCCCCACTTTATGTGTATACAAGGTACCCTAAAAAAATATTTTTCAAGATTTCACTTTACCGACATGACTAATATGTATATTTGGACCAAATTAGAAATTTCTAATGCGAATAATCTTTGAGCTAATCAAATGTGTTACAATTATTAGTTTTTGATTTTCCTTATCTTTTGAAAAATATACCAAATAACTTTTAAATCCATATCCATACTAATATTATAAATGTAAAACTCTGTCTGTCTGCCTGTTACGCTTTCACGGCTAAACCACTGCACCGATTTTCCTGCATTTTGACAAGGAAGTATTTAAGGACCGGGGTCAAACATAGGATAATTTTTTTTCAAAAATCAATCCCTAAGGGGCTGAAATAGGGGATGAAATTTTTATGAAAAACTATATTGACAACATGTTAATCTTCTAGCGGGAAAAGCTGCGCGAGTTAGCTAGTAATTTAGTATTTAGTATTATTACGTAATAGTAATATTTTGCATAAAACAACCACATAAATATGTTTTTCAGAAATTATATACAATTTTTACATAATTATTCACTATATAGTAATATCATATTATTAGTGATGTAGTTACGTCATATGAAACTACTAACTTTTAAATGAGTACTTTCTACAATGTTTTTTTCTCTGTCAAACTTTAACCTGCATTAACTTAAAAGTAATAATATGTTAGTTGGATCATTTTTGCTTATCACGGTCCATTTGATGTCTACTAGCGATGTTTGTCTTTTATCATTAAGATAGCTGCCTACTTGGTTGCTACCTTATAGCTTGAATAATTATGAACAAACTCTAACTATATGATTTAAAACGCATATCGGTTAAGATTTTTATTTAAAAAAACTGAAACCATTAGACTAGTAAACTAAAACTATTTATAAAAGAAGCGGGAACCATTGACCTACATATTACATAACATTAAATGATGAACGGTATGCAAACATGCACGCATTAATCCTCTAAGTGTTAAAAGGTTTCTATATTATTTAAAACACATGCAATGGAAAATCCAGTTAAATATTAAATCGACAACTAAAATAGCGTACAAATTCCCGGTATAAATGTTCAAAGCCGAATCGTAAATAAGATTTTATTAAAAACCGAAATACACATATATTTTCCGGCCTCTACAAAAAATTGCAACAAGTTCGATATTGTGTGAAATAACGTTAGCAAAAGCAAATTGCTGGGGCTTGTGGCTTCGTTTTGTTCGATGAACACTGCTGTTCACGCGTACAATAACAGAAAAGTATATGGGAATTCATTTGTTTCGATAAACGATTGCATACAAAGTATGTATCCATAGCATTATTTGTTTCAACATAGGATAACAAACAGATAGTCTGCTCGTCTGATAGACAACGTTGCTCATAGATTTAAAAGATTTTTATGATGTTTAATGATCCTTACTCTACTAGAAAACTCTACTAGAAAATGACCTTAGAATTCAGAATTACAGATGAGAATCTGAGAAGTATAAGTAAAACCGTGCACGGATGAGTCGTCCACCAAGTATTAATGATAATTACGATCCGTTTAGCCTTTGCTACCATGTCAAGAGTAGTTTCAAAGAAAAACATTATCTATCTCTTGCAAAGGACCTGAATTAAGGTGAAAACATACTTAATATTACATTAACAAAACATATACAAATATACAAAGTTTGTTCGATGAACACTGCTGTTCACGCGTACAATAACAGAAAAGTATATGGGAATTCATTTGTGTCGATAAACGTTTGCATACAAAGTATGTATCCATAGCATTATTTGTTTCAACATAGGACAAACAAAACATAGGATAACAAATAGACTGCTCGTCTGATAGACAACGTTGCCCATAGATTTAAAAGATTTTATGATGCTTAATGATCCTTACAGAAAACTCTACTAGAAAATGACCTTAGAATTCAGAATTACAGATGAGAATCAGAGAAGTATAAGTAAAACCGTGCACGGATGAGTCGTCCACCAAGTATTAATGATAATTACGATCCGTTTAGCCTTTGCTACCATGTCAAGAGTAGTTTAAAAGAAAAATATTATCTATCTCTTGCAAAGGGCCTGAATTAAGGTGAAAACATATTTAATATTACATTAACAAAACATATATAAATATACAAAGTTTGTTCGATGAACACTGCTGTTCACGCGTACAATAACAGAAAAGTATATGGGAATTCATTTGTGTCGATAAACGTTTGCATACAAAGTATGTATCCATAGCATTATTTGTTTCAACATAGGATAACAAACAGACTGCTCGTCTGATAGACAACGTTGCC
Source organism: Apodemia mormo (assembly GCA_036924255.1). Classification (NCBI taxonomy): domain Eukaryota; kingdom Metazoa; phylum Arthropoda; class Insecta; order Lepidoptera; family Riodinidae; genus Apodemia; species Apodemia mormo. The sequence goes on from JAUPFN010000002.1 coordinate 10,613,305, forward strand.
CATAGATTTAAAAGATTTTATGATGCTTAATGATCCTTACAGAAAACTCTACTAGGAAATGACCTAGGAATTCAGAATCATAGATGAGAATCAGAGAAGTATAAGTAAAACCGTGCACGGATGAGTCGTCCACCAAGTATTAATGATAATTACGATCCGTTTAGCCTTTGCTACCATGTCAAGAGTAGTTTCAAAGGAAAACATTATCTATCTCTTGCAATGGGCCTGAATTAAGGTGAAAAACATACTTAATATTACATTAAAGAAACATATACAAATATACAAAGTGTAAATGTACATATTACTATCATTAACTATTATATAATTGTGATATAACATGCGATATTTTTCCTGAGGCGCAATAATTTAAATGAATGAAAGAGCAGTTGCTCTAGTTAGTGACATTCAGTTCTCGTTTATCTCACAAATACACATATTTTCACCAAGTGTTGAACTATGTTGCTATAATATAGTATTTTCACGCCAGTATCCCGAAGGGGTAGGCAGAGGTACAACAAGTACACCCACGATTAGCCGAAGATACTTGGTCACACAAAATTGATAGGTGGCAAACCTAATGCCAACCAGGAGCTTTCCAATCCGGGGCAATATTGTTTTTATCAGAAAACTGAAAAACACATATATTTTTTAATTGCCCGATCCACGAATCAAACCCGGGACCTCATGTGGTCAGTGCTAACGTCAGACCACTAGACCACCAAGCCGATAATATATTTTTCATATTTTCATCTCCCATTTTAATTCCCCTGGTGGCATAAGATAGCCGTAGATCATCATAATCATCAACCTAGTTTTGTCCACTGCTGACACTCGCACATGGTATGCCCTTGAGCTCGATCTTCAGCTCACTGTCACACACAGCATATAATGTCGTCACACATCACAGTTGGAGGACGTCTTACACAATGCTGCCAAGGCGTGGTCTTTACTCCAGAACAGGACTACTCCAACAATTGTCGGTTATGTAACATATGAGACTGCCACTTCAGCATACAGCTGGTATAGTTAGTAATCGAAAATTCGAAAAATCGAGTTGCCTAGAAGGAAGTCAGAATATCCATTCATTAAAAAAGCCCGTCCCAACTCAAGAAATAATGTTGATATAGTGATTAAAATTACACAAAAACTCATGACCTACGAAATGAAAACGTTATAATAATTTAAATATAAAAGCATAGTCTAATGTTGTTAATAATATTGTGCTTAATTCTTTTATTTATTTATTTCTGTGTAACATTGAACTTATTATTAAAAAATGGTACATATTGCGAAGCAAACGTGGTGTGCTACATCGTTTTTCGTTCACCGGTTTCTATAAATTAGTAGGTATATATTAAGGTTAAATACATATTATTCTGAAAATGTGGTTCTCTTTGTCATCCATATTCTTGTCAAAAATAAATGAGATATAAACAAAAAGGGTAACTTTCTTAAGAAAGTATCAACATTACGCATTTATTCAATGATCCAACCAACATTTTTGTTTACTACCATAAAATATATGCTATTGTTGAAATCCTTTCAAAAACATCAAGAAAAACGATGAGCGAGTTTTTCGAAGACATGTTTAGATTACAGTGATACTCAAATCCAAATACATTATCAGATATTTCGCCGAGAGCCGAGTAAATATTGGCGGTTGAAGCCCTAAATCTCGTGTTACCCGGATACTTAGAACGTTCTCAAATTATCCGGATATCTAACGTATCTGTATGCTGAAACATGAAGCGGTTATGTAAATAATCCCTGATAAAATATATTCTGCACACATTGGTTTATGTTTAATTTAGAAACTTTAATTATAGGCATATTAATGAATTAAATTATTACGCACAAATGGTACACTTAATTTTATACAAAATTGGAAAATTCTTTGCATTTACTTACTTTAACAAATACGTTCATTTACATTTGCTGTGTACTCTTTCCTTCGCATAGCATCGATCATAACAATGATAAAGAAAATACATGCAGCAAATTCAAATAAATAAATAATAATAAATAAATAAATATTTACGGAACAAATGGGTGTTAGTTTTACATACATAATAAACACCCAAACCCGGAAATACAAACATTTATGCTCATCACATAAATGCTTGTCCCCGTCGGGGATCGAACCCGAGTCCCGTCAATAGCGTAGTCAGGGCCGCTAACCACTCTACCGACGAGGGGATCAAAAATTGTTGCTTAAAAATATTGTTGCTTAAATAATAGTCATTGACCTTCCTGCCAAGCTGTTCGTAAAACAACAATCGATTAGCTAAATCGGCGACTTACATCGTTACCAGTAGGTGATATTGCCCATGTTTAGTTCCACCACCTCATCTTATCTCTAACATCTGTGCTTGTCACAAAAGTGTTCTGGTTTGAAGAGTAAGCTGAGAAACTTATGCATGAACTATTCAACTTGCCACAGGGATGACATCGCCCTAGTTAAATCTTTGCCAATGGTTGTCTATTTCTATTACAAAATCCATACGCTTTTTGCTTATAACCGATTTATTGACATAAAAAACATCAACTTTTGAGTCAGCTATTTCAGTAGTGTAAAGCTCAATATAATGTTGTACAGTTGTACAGTGTAATACGTAATAATCAGAACGTCATGAATTCTAGAAGGAAGTTTAAATTTTATACGAAATGAAAAGGAATTAATTAATAGGATAAACATGATTATAAAACTCATCAAATATTCCGTTTAGAGCAAATGCTTTGCTGCAAAATGCAATCTGAATTAGGAAACCGCTGGCTGGTACTGACGGGCTATTCTCTGTAACGTTGTCGAGGTTTGCTTGTAATTGGTTCAACGATTACACGTGAAATAAATTGCGTGTACGTATGATTATACGCACATGAGGTACGTATATTTCATTGACTTGATTCGACACTATCCCATGAGTTTCTAATTAATTTCAAATTGATCTAATATTATTGATAACAAATGTTAAGTGAAATTTAATACAAAGGCAACTAGTTACTAGTATGGGTTCTATTAATACATGGAAAGTTAAAAATGTGTTGAAATTTAAGACACAAGAGGGTGATAATCTAGTGTTTTTTTTTAATTTATTACAAGGCGAATATTATGCACATTTTACTAACATTTCTAAATTTTGTGGTAATAAGTAATTCCTAAGAATAATATAAATAATACCTATATATTATCAACCAGTTGCCTTGCCGTGTAGAAAAAAGAGAGAGAGTTTTTTTTTCAATATTATAAGATAGCAAACAAACAGATGGGTCTCCTGATTAAAAGAGTCAACTATCGCCTTTAGACACCAAAGGTGTTAATGGTGCGTTGCTATCTTGTGGCGAGGTCTAATGCCACATGCATATGTTTAACAGTTACCTTACCCTCCAAACCGGAACACGACAGTGACAAGCACTGACGCTATTGCGGCAGGAATAGATAAGGCGGTGGTATCAGACCCGGGCGAGACAATGGAGAAATCTACCACCTAGTAGTCACGGTGGTAGTGACTCGCATAAAAAATCAGTCGCCTTTTACGACCTACCTGGGAGAACGGCAGTTGGTCAATTCTTCAAAGGAGCCCGGAACCAACACGGGGAAAAGGTGATTCGACAAGACAATGGTTCACCAAGGTCTTGGTTAACCTTCTGCCGCAGTTCGATCTAATGGCGACTATTGGTTAATTTTGCAATAAGCGAGTCGTTACGCGATTATCCCAGACTGGATTGGGCAAGGAAACCGAAAGTCGATAGGAGACACTTCGATTTCCATAGGCATCAGTCAGCCTAAGGCTAGGAGCCTTAGGCACGACACAATGTCACAACATAAACACGACACAATGTCACAACATAAACACGACACAATGTCACAACACACGAACACGTTGTAACACAACACGGCATAATATGAACGAAAATGAAGAATCCTAAACGTTACGAGTCGTTTGATATTTAATAACGTGAATCCAGACCCCAGGATCGGTGAGATGAAATGGGTGGTAATCATATTGCGACGTTCGCTTCCTTCACAGCTATCGCTAACAACTTGCAATAATCAACATCGACTACTCCAAAAAAAGTATTTTCACGCCGGCATCCCCGAATTGGTAGGCAGAGGTGCAACAAATGCACCCACGATTAGCCGAAAACACACGATTAGCCGGTTCTACTAATATTAGTTGGCAAGCCTATCGCCAATCGAGCACTTTATAGTCCCTGGCTACATTGGTTTTATCAGAAAACTGAAAAACAAACATTTTTATAATTGCCAGATCCAGGCACATTCCTCCAAAGCCTAATTATTTTAGTACATCACTATTTCCTAGACATCGAACTAAAACTTTCATTTTCTGATAAAATTTAATAACATTCTTCCTTTACGCACGGGTCTATCTCTTTTTATAACACAAAATAGCAAACAAGCAAATGGCTCTCTTAATGGCAAGACAACCATCGCCTATAGACATCAAAGATGATAATGATGCGTTGCTATCCATGTAGTGAGATGTTAATGGAGGGTAAAATAGCTGGTAAACTTATGCAATTAAATTTACCGGCCACCTTACCCTCTAAACCGAAACACGATTATGATACGTATTGAAGATAATATTGAGGCAGAAATAGGCAAGGCAATGGTACCAAATACGCGAGCGAGACATTGCGGAACCCTACCACCTACAGTCTCTCTCAGCCGAATCAGCTTTTATGTAAATTGTTTTTTCTAATTCTTTGTAAATAGTTTGTTAGTCGCCAGATAAAGATCAGATGATGAAATCTTAGAAAAATTGAAGCAGCTCTTCTTATATTATTGTTGCAGGTAGTATTTTATATACATTTATTATAGTTTTACTGCTTTTGAACCGACTTCACAAAAGGAGGAGACTTTCGATTCGGCTGTTTGTTTGTATGTTTGTTACCTTGGAACTCATTTATGAAGCGATTTCGAAAGTTCTTTTTTTGTTTGAGATATTATCCCTTAATTGGTCTCATTTTAATTTGGCGAAGATCTGTCGCAGAATTTCGAAGATATAGGAAATGGAAAATCGGTTGCTGCAGTTTTGCTGCGTTGAAAATTATGGATCATAATAAATAAACTCTGTAAATAGTTGATCGATTTTGAAGAGTTATTTTATATATGAATCTTTATTGTCTATAGTAAGGTATGTTCTTACTGGTTATAATTTATTAAACGATTAAAATGGTTAGAACTATTCTAATAACGTAACTGTGTTTGTGTAATTATAATAGGCAAGTATTAAAAAATGGCCATAAAAATAATGATTAGAATATACTGTGTAACAAATACATTTATTAGCAACTGCACTTAACGACAAGCACTAGCCGGCCAGGTGTGGCGCAGTTTGCTATAAATAAGTGGATGGTTCTCCCGATGGAGAGAAGAGAAATTACCCATTATTGACATCAAAAATATTAATGGTGCATTGTTATCTGTATAGCGGTATGGCAGTACTACTACATAAGTCTATCATATACCTTACCCTCTAAACCGAAACACGACAGTGACAATATTAACGCTATTGTGGTAGAAATAGGTAAAGTGATGATACCATATACCCGGGCGAGACGTTTTGGAACTTATAATTTGGAAACCTAATTGCAACGATTGTAGTGACACGTATAGCTAATCAAAGTCGCCTTTTAGGGCTTTGATATGGCGTGGGTTTGATTCTCGGCAGGAACAAGTTTTTGTATGATGAGCACAAAATGTTTGTATTTCTTGGTATTGTTAGTTGTTAAATAGGTATGTTTCAGTATTTATATACGTATTACTGTATACTAATATCATTGACTAGCACCTATATCACAAGCAAATACATTGTTTACTTTGGGGCTAGATTAATTAACTTAGCTATTTTAAAATATTGATTTGTAAATAACTAGCGACCTGCCCGAGGTTTCACCCGCGTAGCTCTTGTTCCTGTGGGAATATCGAAACGGTTTATATATTAAAACCTTCCTCAATAATCAATCCATCTATTAGAAAAAACCGAATCAAAATCCGTTGCGTAGTTTTAAAGATTTAAGCATACATAGGGACAGACAGAGAAAGCTACTTTGTTTTATACTTACATAGTGTTTTATACTTACATTGTAAATGTAGAAATTTATCGAAATCTCCCTTGAAACACATACAACTTCAAGTTCGATAGTTAGTCCGAACTAATCGAAAACATGCGAGGTGCATTCGAGAACCCTTTTAGCCTTCGGGTTATGTTATAATTGACAAGTTTGGCGAACATAGGTTATATTGCCAACACACGAAGCACATAATATTATGACTATCTGACGCGCGCAGCACCTGACATGGTATTTCATACAAACTTTCATCTATTTCAGCCCCTTAGGAGTTAAAAAATAGTCCATATTTGATTCTGATTTGATATTTAATTATCTGCATGCCTAAATTATTTAAAATCGATTCGGCAGTTTAGCCGTGAATATTCGTACAAGTTAAACACTAGTCAATAAATAAAAATAGATGACCGTCGCCTCTAGGCGACGGTCATCTATTTTTATCTCTAGATCTCAAATGATGAAGATGCTTTTATCTACGTAACAATAATGTAGAGCCATACACGCTATTTACTAAAGTCTTCAAACTTTCATAGGGGGAAGCCAACTAGTTCGACGAATATTATAAATACGAAAATCTGTTCGTCTGTCTCTATGTTATGCTTTCAAGTCTAAAGCACTGCGCTGCCGTTTTCGATAAAATTTGACAATGAACGGGTTGAAGATTTGGAGTCAAAAAACCCTAAGGGGTTAAAATAGGATGAAAAATTGTTTAATATTTCTAACATATTACGACTTGTTAAACTCGCGGGTCTCTCTCTAGTGATGAACTGGGCAAATCTGCGCGTGTTAGCGAATAAATAAATAAAATTATTTTCTTATATAATTCTTAAAGTATGCTTGGGATTTTTTTTATATCACAAGATAGCAAACAGGCAAATGGCTCACATGATGGAAGAATAAAATCATCGCCTATAGACACCAAAGGTGTTAATGGTGCGTTGCTATCTGTATGGTAGGATGGCAATGCTACATGCAATAAGTTTATCAGATAAATTACCCTCCGGACCAGAATACGACAGTAACAAACATTGACACTTTCGCGGCAGGAATAGGTAAGGCGGTGGTGTTAAATACCCAGGCGAGACGTTGTGGAACTCTACCACCAAGGATGGCGGTAAATAACAAAATTTTTGCTTAAATATCTGTTATTATTACATATACTATTGTCTTGTTTTCTCTGTTATTATTACATATAAAATTGTCTATTATTACATATAATAAAATCGTAGGAAAGTCAATGTATGTCGTCCGGGGTAAACTCAAAAATTACTGCATGGATTCACTTCAAATTTTGCATGAATATTACTAACAGGTGGGTCAAAATATAGGCTACATATTATCATGCTATCACCTACGGGGGAGGAGCTGTGCGGAGTAAAGTCCGCGCGAACGAAGTTGCGGGCAACTGCAGCTAGTATTAAATAAAAAAACTAACATCATTGGATAGGGCAATAATCAAAACTATTATATTTCATAAAACAGAGCAACAGCATTGTACAAAGCAATAAATTATATCATAGAAATCAAATTTTAATTCTACTTGAAACTCAAAAAGCAATTACAAACAAAATAAAGTGCCCTACTGTCTTAACAAGCCTTTACAACATAAGTTTATGTTTATAACTTTATGACCTTTTTTATAGACTAACACTTGTTAGCCTAATAAAATAAAAGAGTTTATTTAATAACCTTATTAAACAATAATGAAGACCGGCTAATCATTTTGACACGTTAATTCCCACATATTTCACCTTGTAACGCGTCCGTAAAAAGTCGTAAACCTAGAAACGCGCGTTTCTATTGTGGCTAAAGTGTGGGCTAAGTTACTAATTTTCGTCAATTATACTATTTAAAAAATATATATTAACTAAAGTCTACAAACATTAATTTTATTATCATGTTCCATTAACATTGCATATGTGCACAACATATGTGTTTGCCCGTGAGTTTCACGACAAATATGTTTTACTTCGTTTAATATAAAATTATTTACAATTGTTCCTTATTACTTTTGCTTGTGAACTGTCCATTACGAGATTTCAGATTATTATTAGATTTTCTTTCATATACAGATATTACGTTAAGTTTTCTTGTGGTATATTTTGTACAATAAATAGTTTAAATAAATAAATAAAAATACAAATTACAACAACAAAACACATTCAAAGTGAGTTAAATAGAGAATCTCTGACAATTTGAACCAGATACATACAAATATGTCAAAAAGCAGAAGTATCATCACATCCTTACGCTGGTTCCCTCACAGAATATGCTAGTTAAATAGATAGTCAAAGCCACACACCCAAATTGACGCTGATGGCGATGACCATTAAATAGTAGGCGATGATCGTTGTTATCAACCCCTATAGCGACTACTGCATATAACTTGCGGTTTTACTTTTTTTCTTTGAATGAAATTAAAATATTTATTTGCATGAATATGGGTGTTACAAGTTATTAAAAAAATTGTGTTAAAAGTTACCAAAGTGATTATTTTGCAAGAAAAATCTGAGCAATATACCTCAACAATACTTTTGCTCAACTACGGATTTAAAACTGAAACCTAATCTTAACCGAATTTGTCAAATAAGACCTTTAGCACAAAAAAAAACTTTGTCGTTTTCGGTTCACTATTAAATCACTGTATATTATGCATTATGCAACATTAAGCTAACAATATTGGCTTCGACGATCGTGCTGAGTTTATAATCTAAATATATTTAAAAATAATTGTGTGATTATACGTCAAAATCAGTAAGTGAACAATCATCCCCTATTTTGATACCTGTATATTTGGGTTTTTTAAATAATATGGGACTACCCCCGGAATATATGGATAGGATTATCTGATAAAAAATAATGATCAATATCGAACTACTCTGTAAAAAAACACGCATCGAATTGAAAACTCCCTCCGTTTTTTCGCCGGATAAAAAGGTAAGCAAAAAAATATTTTTTTAATAAATACATTCTTATTATAAAGAGACAGAGCGGTAAGAAGTTTAGTTGTAATTGATAAACTTAAAAAATATTGGACCGATTATAGAAATTTTTTAATCAATTAAAACTATTTAGTCGGTTAATAAATAGCCGAGTTCTGAGCCAAAAATAAAATTAAAAAAATACAACCGATTTGAATAACATCTCCTTTTTGGGAAGTTAGTGAAAAATCATGGGGCTTGAATTTTTAATGCACAATCAATAAGGTCCAAAATCCGCATAGTTGAGATGTAAAAAAAGCTTAGGAGTTAGTTTTGGCCATATTTTCCAAACCAGAATATAATAGTGACTAGCCTGACATCGTGTTTAAACGAATAAGTAAGGCAGTGGTTTAAAAGGCTATTGAAGTAAAAAAGTTAACCGCTTCAGTTTATCCATTGTACCATATTTATATAAGGTTAAATTGCTATTCATCATGAAAATGGCCACTAGTCACCAATCTAGCATGACTTTTGCACATAAACTTACTATTTTATTTCCCAGTTCAAAGTCTACTGCGTGCTCATACATTTTTTACTTAATATACGTTAAATAAGTTTGCCTCGTGGACTAGTGATTAGCCTATTAAGGTCACATCACGAGGTATCAATTTCAATACCCGGGTCGAATGAAATTTTTATTGTCATGATGATACTTTGCATAAGTTTAACAGCCAACAAATTCCCCATATTGTGATACTCAAAACATTTATTTAATTCGCACGATCACTTCATAGAACTAATCTCCAACAGGAAAAGTGTTTTTTTTTTTCAAATTAGATTTTTTTAATGGATATTACTAATTAAAAGATAGCCAACATAATTTAAAACATTCGCTAAGCCAAGATAGCCAGAGTCGATTTTTACTTTGGAATACGCTATATGAATACCAACACTATCACCATCATAGGTGTCTATAGGTGATTTTCACTTCTTTCCATTAGTTTAATATAAATTTAATTCTTTTACAGGAATTTTTTTCCCCGTGTTGGTTTCGAGGTCCTTTGAAGAATAGGCCAACTGCCGTTCTGCCAGGCAGGTCGTAAAAAACGACCGATTGGCTATACGGGTCACTACCATCGTGGCTACTAGGTGTTAGAGTTCTGCATTGTCTCGCCCGAGTCTGGTACCACCGCCTTACCTATTCGTAAGGTAGCCGGTAATCTTATGCATGTGATATTAGACCTCGCCACAAGATAGCAACTCACCATTGACACCTTTGATATATAGGCGATGGTTGACTCTTTCCAACAGGAGACCCATCTGCTTGTTTGCTATCTTATGATAAAAAAGGATAATAAACAAAGAGATTATAAACTAATGGTACTTAAACAAATAAAATATAAAATTTTTGATAATAATCATCTTCTCACTAGCACTAACTTAAAAGCCCGGGTCAAGTTTGAAAGTTCTTCGGCGTATTATATTTAATTACTAGTTACAATTTTTTTATACTCGTATAATAAGACAGTAGGCAAGTGGATGGCTCTCCTGATGGAAAAAGATGACCATCGCCTACAGACACCAAATATATTGATGGTGAGTTGTTATCTGTGTGACCAGCAGGCCTACTCTGGAAAAAAAAATATAAATCTTTAACCAATATTGATAAAAACAATAAGTTTCGAATATCGTCAAAAAACGGTACTCTTGAAACCAATATTGCCCACATTGATTCGGTATAGTAACACCCTAATTATTGGAAATAGATGACATCGTTACATGTCAAGCTAGTGCTACAAGTGGAAATTTTAAGTACCGTTTAAAACAAAATAACGAATAAAAGCAAATGAGTAGTTCCAAAAACTTTTAAAATTCGTGTGGCGCTGTCGCCGAATCCAATAATTGAATATAGTTGTCCAGAGTACGAAATACTTCAAAATTTATTAAATATTTATTTAAAATTGAAATCGGTTTTCAAGAGTAGTCCTACTGGTATTAATGCTAATTGAATAAAAAAAAGATGAAGTTAAAAAATAAATTGGAAATTAATAACACCCAATGAGTGGATAATCGTACCGCTGGGGTCTTCTCTTTATCCGGACCAAAGGTGAGTTTTATCCATTTATTAAACCGACGTCTTTCGTTTTGGTGTCATCGCGAAAAAAACATAGAATAGTTCACGGATCATAGAAAATTTATTAATTTCATATTTTTTAATAATGTATTTCCGCGAAGTAAAGCCTGAATCAATAAACTAGCTAATTAAATAAGTTTACTTAACTTAATAAATAACAAATAATAAATATTTACGAGACAAATTACACTTGCTGATCTAATCCCAAAGTAAGCAAATTATTTGCTTGTGTTGTGGGTATAAGTCAACGATACTAATATATAGAAATACTAAAAATATTTAATAAACACCCAAACCCAGAAATACAAACATTGCTTGAAAAAAAAAACATTTTTGTGATGAGCACATATGTTTGTATTTCTGGGTGGGTTTAAATATATTAGAGTATTTATATATGTATTTCTATGCATTAGTATCGTTGACTAGCACTCATACTACAAGCATATAATTTGCTTACTTTGGGGTCAGATCAATTCGTGTAATTTGTCCAAAAACAAAAAAAAATCGAGCAATTGTCTTAAAAAGGGGCAAAGTTTTTCCTTCACGTATATAGATAAGTATGCTTAGGAAAAGGACTCGATATTAAGAGCGTAGTTATAAACTAGAACTAGCACTACAGACTACAAAGTACAACTTCAGTGTCCGCGTCATCTTCAAACGATACTCAAACTTTTCCAGTTCAACAACTTCTCAACTTCAGTGATACTAATCTAATATAATTGCTGCAGTCTGCGTACTTTAAAAGCACCTCTAGAAAATCGTGATTAAGGTGTTATTTTGCAGAAATCCATGATTCTAAGACGTAATTAAGCCATGGCATGCCACGCAGCTTGCAAGAGGACTAGCAAAGACTAATCGTGTGATTACTAAATATGTGATTATGTATTATTGCTACGTTAATGCTATAGCTTGATATTGTTTTTTACAGATTGGATACTATGTTAGATACAAGACTTACGTCTTTTTATATTATTGGATTGCAAACAATAAGGATGCTATCTGTGTGGCGGGACGGCAATGTCACATATATTAGTCTATCGGCTACCTTACCTTATAAACTAACTGAAACATGACAATAATAAGCATTGACGATATAACAGCAGGGATAGATTAGGAAATGGTACGGGGTACCATATACCCGAGCGAGGTGTTGCGGAACTCTACAACTTAGTAAACGCTTGTGGCTTTACATTCCTTCTACGAGAGTAGAAATAATTTTTTGTTATGAGAACCAATCGGTCATATTTTAGGAGCGGTATCTCTACTTAACAGGATTTTAAACTTCTGAACCAGACACAAGTCTAGCCTCGAAATTTCTGCATGGCGAGTTTATACAGACTCCTTCAGAAGAGATAATAATGCAATTATTAATAATAGTGATATTTTAAAATTACAGTCTATAATGCTTTTTAAAACTATATATTTGAAAAATTGTGTATGTATTAATCATAAATATTAATCTTATGTATTTCCAATTAAATATAATTTTAATTCCTTATACATAGGTACGTAACATATAATTATATTATTAAATATTACTTACAGCTTCAGTGGTCTTTTTGCCTCTGTGTTCTTATGGTTCGGCGTTGGCGTTGACCACATGAGGTCCTGGGTTCGATTCAACAATTTAAAAAAGTGTTTTTTCAGTTTTCTGATAAACACAAAATTGCTCGGGATTATAAATTGCCCGGAAGGCTTTCCAACCAAGTATCTTCGGCTAATCGTGGGCGCACTTGTACCTCTGCCTAACCTTTCGGGGATACGGGCTTGAAAATACGTCTTATAACTAAGAGCTATATCCTTACATGAAATATCTAGTCGGAGACACCTCATAAATACTTTTGGTCAAATTAGCTGGTGGAGAATGCCAATAGGCATTAACTTAGCCATTTGGGCAATTTTTTTAAGTGTCTAATAAAGTTAAAAAATAAATCTTATGTTTATAGCACAAAAAATATTTTTTTGCAGCTGACGTGCGACTTTAAAGCGAACCGTCAGCAAACATTAAGAAACGATAGCATCAACTGCAGCACACAAAAGGAGCCTTAATATTTTTTTTAAATAGCTAAACAGGCAATGTCCTATTGTCTGCACAATAACTGCATACATACCTACTGCAATTTTGTAGCTAGCGTGTTCTAATCATATCATGTGAATACATCCTTATATATATAAATTAATTTCTTAGACCACCTGGTGTGCTCCTACATTCTAAGTGGTGGAGATAGCTTTAGTACTCTCAAGATCTGAACAATAGATGATTACAGCGCAACAATGTACTGACGATGTAAAATGCATTTAATTTAATGGACAGCACAAATTAGCTAACACAGTCTTATAAATTACATTAGTGTAGTAACTTGTATATATTATGTAACATGGATGTATATTGTATACCTACTTATAAAGGGCCATCCATAAATTACGTCACATGTTAAGGGAGAGGGTCGACGAAGTGTGACATTGTGTGACAATGGGTAGGGTCCCAAATTTTATGACATCACATTTTTTCAAAATATAATATTTTATATCTAAGTATTACAACACTAAATTTAAAAGCTACCGGTATAAATAAAAAAATAACTGAACGAGATTATATTCCAACTAGATGGAAACCCGGCTTCGCTCGGAAGTCTCATAATACGCAATCTTATATACTAACTCAAATAATAGACATTAAAAAGTAGCAACACTGTAGTGACGTCTATTTTCAACTATTACGTTGGTTTAATAAAGAAAACACTATAGTGTTAAAAAATAGCTTTTTTAATTTCTACTCTTTTATGATCGAAGAGAAAATAAGTTTTACGATAATCTGCGCTCCGTTCTACGCTCAGAGGAATTAATTCCTCTGAGGTTCTACGATACTTTAATAAATGCTCACGCCATCTACACCACATATTTGTAACTTTAAAGAAATATGGCCGATTTGTCTGTCAGCACCGTTAGAATTTTTAATCATTATTTTAACAAAATACTCGACAATCCGAATTTTGCGGATATATGTTGTCGACTCAAAATTATTATTTTTTTACGCTTTGTAATTTAGGTAAGGTTCTGATCGAGTCTGCCGTAACTCTTGAGGAAATTATTAATATAGATGTAAAATTGTAAAATAAGTGACATCAGACTAGGTATGGAGGGGGGTTTCACAAATGTGAACAAAATGTCAATCGAGTCGAAGCGTTTAGGGTTCTTACACATTTTCAACCGACTTAGCAAAAGGATGAGGTTTTCAATCGGCTGTATGTTTTATTTAAATAAAACTTTTGTATGTATTTATTACCTAGGAATCCGTCATTTGTGGATTTTAGATTTTGGAAATTCTTTTTTGTTTTGCGAGAGTATACTTCTCGTGTGGTCATTTTAATTTTGTGGAGATCTGATGCAGGGTTCTGGAGATATAAGGAATGGAAAGTCGGTTGTTGTAGTTTTACTGCGATAAAAAATTATCTAATAGTGTATAATATCACGACGCGACGTTGTATCGATGTGTGTAAGAGTCGCGCTTCGATTTGATCGACATTTTGTTTACAAGAATTGGGGGGCTGGCAATTGAGTTTGGAATGTGATTAATTTCTAGTGATAACCGGGATCGACGGCTTTACGTGCTTATCCTAAAATCGTTAGCGGTAAAACACCACCCGCCAGACTTCGTGCTGCTACTGAGATTTTATAGTTTCGAGAGAAACCACGAAAATATCTCAATAACATTATTGTCTGACACGGGGATTGAACCCGGACCTCATAATCTGAGTCAAATAGGCTATCCCTTAGAACACGAGGCAGGCAATATTTCGAAATTCCTAATATGACAACTCCGATACATTGATCATCCTATTTTATAATTCCAAAATTTCAATATTCCTAACGTATATAACTGTTCTCAAATAACTAAGTTTCAATAAATTAAATAACAAAAAGTCCGACCGAAACATCAAAAATTAACAATATCTCCTATATGGCGCTCGGTGGTAGAGCTCTGCATTGTTTCGCCCAAGACTTGTACCACCGCCTTACCTATTCCAGCCACAATAGTGTCAGTGCTTGTTACTGTCGTGTTACAGTTTGAAGGGTAAGGTAGCCGGAAAACGTATACGGGTGGTATTAGAATTTCCCAACACGGATAGTAAAACAGCTTTAATATCTTTTTTTTTTTTATATCATAAGATAGCAAACAAGCAGATAGGTCTCCTGATGGAAAGAGTCAACCATCGCCTGTAGACACCAAAGATGTTAATGGTGCGTTGCTATCTTGTGGCGAGGTCTAATGCCACATGCATAAGTTTACCGGCTACCTTACCCTCCAAACCGGAACACGACAGCGACAAGCACTGACGCTAAACGCTCTCGTGTCTACGGGTGATGGTGGTCTCTTTTCATCAGAAGAGTCATATTGTTTGCTATCCAATAACACAAAAATGTTTTTATTTTTTTATTTTATTGCCTACCAGATAATCATCGTTTATGAGCCTCTTGGGACGCCTCTATCGCCTCAAGCATCTTCAGCTGGTATTTGGCGGATCCATCCTACTACTTATTTCCCGTTTATTTTTTCCTGGTTCAGTGTAACCTTTAGGACATAGGCATATTAAAAAATACTTTACTACCAGTTGTCAAAACTTTCAAATGGTATAAAATAAATCAAAAATGTTTCCGTATGAACACAGCCGGCGATGTTCTTTCATACTAAATATGCAATACAAAACTTTAACTTGTTCGCCGAGGGAACATTATTCGTAGTGAATCGAAAGTAAAGAGATGGAATGTTAAAATTTTAAACTACCGTCGCCCCGGATGATTCCCACTTTTAAAGTTTCCTGTATGTATTCATGGTATTCGACTCAACGGTTCAGAAAAGTGAAAACATTCTACACGCTGCGATCCTAACTTTAAAAATGGTGCAATTTGTAGGACTTAAGCGACTATTGCTTTATGTCTTACTCAACGTTGTGATATTTTATCTTATTGTTTAATGACTTTTGTTCATTGTTTGTGGTATATTTTATCTTATTATATTAATTTTATATATGCAACCGTGAGTAAATGTACTTTATTATTAATTAATCTATGTATTTATACGTGAAGGGACAAGTTTGTATCCTTTTTAAGATAATTTCGCGAAAGGTGGAGTATGAAACTTGGCACATTTAAAGTTTGCATTGCGGAGGACTGCAAAAGCCTAATATCATCAAATAAAATGCATTATAAATATATTAAATTAATAAAAATAAACATTACACACACTATATTCTACATTCATGTGACATATATGACATGGATACTAAACTATTTTCTTTGCGGCTAAATTAGTTGTCAACCTTAAAAAGATTTTTATTGTTTAGTCTATGGTTGAATTTCGGCCAGAGGCAGTCGCTCGTAATGATGAAATGAATAAAATTAAGTTACTTAAAGCCGAGCCACACTGTTGGAAACAAGCTCTCCACATGGGTCTCTACCGGCGGTTTACAACAATGTAAACACTTGTTTGCAACGAAAATTCATCTGAACTCCACAAACCTCCCACCAAGATCACCCGTGTTGGAAGCTTGTTTCCAACAGTGTGGTTCGGCTATTAATATTATCAAAAATAACGTAACATTTTACTCTACTAAATTAAAGTAATTATGTAGAACTAGGTAAGTTTAGATATAATATTATATTCATAATAAATTTTGATTTGAACCATTTTAAAACATTTTAAGATATTTTAATGATTCAGGCGTTACTTTGCGAAAATTCATAATTAAAACGGTGAAATTAATTGAATTTGCTTTAATCCGCAGACTGTTTTATCCACTTATTAAACTAGCGTCTTTCTTTTCGGTGCTATCGCGGAGATCACAGGTTCGCAGAATTTAATTTGAAAATGTTTTTTTTTTAGAAAAATCTGTATAGGAATTTAAAATTTCGTCATATCAATTTCAAAAATGAAACAGATATCAATTTCAAAAATGAAACAGATATCAATTTCAAAAATGAAACAGATATCAATTTCAAAAATGAAACAGATATCAATTTCAAAAATGATACGGTTTCGTTACATCTATAATAATAAGTATATTGTTTCTACATAAGGTTAAAGCAATATTCGTATAACGCAGTTAACGTAAGCGTGATTTAGGTAAGGTATTCAACAAGGTATTTAGGTAACATAGGTCAACATCAGAGTGAGACATCATAGAACTCAAGATCTCTTCAAAGTCGCAATAACAATAAAACTTTTAGCTTTCGCTTGCTTTTAACTATTTACCTGAAAGATGTATGTTTCGTACCCGTTCACGACTGAGATAAAAAATCATATTTTCCTAATTTTGTTAGAAATACTGATTCTAAATCCATACTAATATTATGTAGGTACATATAATAATACGAGAAAGTCAGTCTGTTCGTTTGTCTGTCTGTTTGTTTAAGGCCCAGGGTCAAATATAGATAAGCTACATTTTTTTACATGGGGTGTAGTTTTATGGGTCTGAAATAGGGGATGAAAGTTTGTGTGAAATATTATATTGACGACTTGTTACTTTACTCGCGTGTGAAGCTGCGCGGGTCAATTAATGAATTTATAAACAACTACCAATGCAAAAGTACGCCTACGCTTCTAACATGAACCAAGATGCCAAGCATGTCTAGCGATATAAGCAAATATTCCATCGGATATGTTGTTTGATCGGCGAGACAAGTTTGCCGACAAATATCTAGTAGAATGGCTTTGCGTCTAACACCAGCAAGAACACCTTTAATATATTCAAATCTAAAATACGATAGAATAAAATAAAGCAGCTTATTTGAAACGCTAAGACGAATACGTTACATTTTAACATTTTTCGTTGTACTATACTTTTTATACCGAAATATATTCACATGTACTTTATTTATATGTACTTTATTCAAAGCACCATTACGCATTAAAGTATCAAAAAAAACATATCATATCGAGTTCCTTTCGGTTCGGTTCTTTTAAGGAGCTACTACTGAAATTTTTCATAAAAAATCCTCCATGATATTTTGATCGTCAACGATTTCTTGTGCGTTGTTTGATCGAATTCACAGCCTCATTATATAGGCTGATTAGGCAAATCATTCAATTAGTTTGTGGAGCAATGAATAGGTATGTCTTTAAAATAAGCTTCCAGAAGCTATAAGAGATTTCAAATATGTATTGAAACGAAATTGTGTAGTGCAAACAAGCAGATGGCTTTCATGATGGAAAGAGGCAACCATCGCCAATAGACCCAAGACGTTAACGGTGCGTTGCTAACTTTATGGCGGGCTCTTAATGCCACATGCTTAAGTTTACCAGTAACGTTACCCTTCAAACCGGAACACGACTATGACAAGAACTGACACTGTTGCGGTAGGGATAAGTAAGGCGGTGGACCTAGACCAGGGCGAGACGATGCAGAACTCTACCATCTAATAGCCACAATAGTATCGACTCGTATAGCCAATTGTTTGCCGCTTTCGTTTGCCTAGCAGAACGGCCAATGGCATATTTTTCAAAGGGGGGCCGGATCCATTGGGGGAAGTAATATAATACAGGTTACCAATAGTCTAATATCCTGCTATCACAAAAAAGTGCATAATAGGGATATACATTTGGAGTTAAAGCTTACGAAAAGATAAAATATTGAAACATCTCGCTAGGGTTTGGTATCGCCATCTTGACTTTTTGTGTTGCAATAAGTAATGCGTCTATACTAGTCAATGTTAGTTCCAATTTCGTGAGAAATACCTTCCTTTAAATGAATTTAGACAGTTTATATGTATAACCCTTACTGTGAAATCGGGCATTTTAAGCGGGCAGTGTGCTTAGCCACAGTTTAAGTTTGATGGGCTTAGAGTTTGCCTTAAGGGTGTCTGTAAGATCAAGCCTCGGCTTAGGGCATCTTATCGATAAGTAAGAGAGTAAGTAGCATCATGACTTCAACTCGTTATTAACTGTTAACCAGGATCTCGCATGTTTGCGCGCTAAAACAGTAGACTGCATTGACTAAGAAGGTTAGAGCTTTAAGTTTGTCAGGAAAAAGTATCTTCACGCCCGTATCCTCGAAGAAGTAGGCAGAAGTATAACAATTGCACCCCGATTAGCCGAAGACACTTATGGCCAATTGCACTTACATTTTCTTACCTTAGGACAATCCAAAATAATAATACTGTTACATTCTTTTCATTTAAGACAAGAAGTGACTGTTTAGGATTGTCCTTAGCTAAGACAATGTTAGCGCAATTGAGCATTTGTCCCACACAATGTGATAGGGGTCAAACCTATCGCCAACCGGACACTGATCATAACCGGGGCAATGTTCTTTTTATCAGAATATTCAAAACCCACATCGTTTTAAATGCCCGATCCGGCAATCAAACCTGGGACGTCATGTGGTCAACGCTGAAAGCGGACCACTAGACCAAAGAAGCGATAATTTGTCAAAATCTGTATAAATTACGTTAAGCTTTGTATGAATGTTTAAAGTGCCAACTATCACCCCTAAGTTTTTCCATAAGTTCACTAGTAAAACACATGCGCAACTGAGCTCTGTACTATCGCAGTTGAGTAAAAACATTAAAGATTTCCATAAGTATAATAAAACTTTCATATCACCCCGATACAACTTCCCATATTCCATATTACCGGGGAAAATGTTTTGTTTGTATTACCAGAGCTTCATATTATTTACGCCAGACGTGTACTGCCGCAGCCTCTTGGCCTACTTACGGCTGTGATTGGAGGCCTGGCACTGGTTCAAACATGAATGACACGCCGCAGGTTGAATCTCAAATCTTATTTTATAGATTTTTGAGGTTCGTCCATCTTGGATATTTTACGTAAGCTTTGCAATATTTGCATTGTTTTCCATGATAATACTAATAGTGTTAAGTTAAGGTGACTGGTAGAGAATGCCACTTAGCATTAAGTCCACCTTTGTGCATTGTTGTGCATAAATTTAAATAAATAAATAATAAATCTATATCTCAGTAGATTTTTTGTAAACTTTTCTTTTTTAAAAAAAAACAGTGCTTACATTTACGTTCATAAAAACTATTATCACGCCCGGTTCCCTTGCGAAGTAGGCAAAGTAAACCGAACTTCCGACTTTCAAGTTAACCATTATTCACAGCTCTGTCAAGTGACGATTTGAGTTGGTATCCCCATCGCCGCCTTTTACCGATCTGATGGCAATTATCTGCTATTTCTAATGATAACCGGTACCGACGCGTCGGATGAGCACATGAAGCCGTCGTGACGGCTTAATGTCATTGATATAAAAAACCCTAGATGCACAGTCCCGAACAAAACTGACACTCAAAAGTGTCCCTAATTTTATTTTAAGTAGTTATAGAAATGGCAAAAACATATGTCTTTGCATATCCAACCTTAAGTGCAAGACTTATAGTTGTTTTTACAAAGCAATGTACAAAAATGTACTTAAAACTAAGTTTTTAAGCATAGGAAAGTAAACGAAACCGTTTTCCCCGTGTTGGTCCAGTTTCCTTTGAAGAATAGGCCAACTGCCATTCTGCCAGGCAGGTCGTAAAAGGCGACCGATTGGCTATCGAGTCACTTCTATCGTGGCTAATAGGTGGTAGAGTTCTGCATTGTCTCGCCCGGGTCTGGTACCACCGCCTTGCCTATTCCTGCGGCAATAGCGTCAGTGCTTGTTGTTGTCGAGTTTTCGGTTTGGAGGGTAAGGTAGCCGGTAAACTTATGCATGTAGCATTAGACCTCGCCACAGAGTAGCAGCGCACAATTAACATCTTTGGTGTCTGTAGGCGATGGTTGACGCTTTCGATCAAGAGACCCATCTGTTTCTTTGCTGTCTTATGATATAAAAAAACTTATTTTTTATATGTTTGGATAGCCAACAAGCAGATTGATTTTTGAAAAAAATAACTAGCGCCTAGAATAGATACCAAATATATTAATGGTGTATTCCTGTCTGTGTGGTGTCGTATGAAGTGCCAGGTTTAACCAATCATTCGCCTTTTTTGCCTAGTAAAAAGGCAAAATGGTTTATTTAAAATCACAGTCAAAAACATTTTATTTAAAAATACCTTTACAGGCACTTTAGATCAACTTACTATGATTTTTTTAACTTCCTTCTACGTATGTACATAAGAAAGTTACTGATTTTGCCCCGAAATTCGAAAATCGTTTACACCAGATATCCACGTTTGAGGTCCTAGGAACCTTTTCTGACTGTTTTCATGATGACGACAGTATGTATGGATGTGTGTGTGTGTGTGTGTGTGTACACATCTCATAACTTTTGAACGGCTTGACCGATTGAAACGCAGTTGATGACATTCGATTGGATTCCGGTCAACTTAGACTTCCTAAAATTTTGAATTAAGTTAACCTAGGAGATTTTAAGAAATTTTAAAAAACTTTAAAAAAAATTAGGTGAAACAGTATTTTTTTAATATAACTTCTAGGTTAATATATTTAATTTATTCAACTCTTTTCTTCAATGAACTGCATCTAATGCATAAATTGTATCAAAATCTGTTTATCTGCACGGGAGTTATCTTTGACAAAAAATTTTCATAATTATTTTTTTTTAATATATAAACGGGTCAAAAACGCGTACATATATAGAACTTACTTGTAAAGCTCGACGTTTCGACCAAGTTACATTGCACGGCCACGAACGGACTGGCGCAACGAGTTTCCTCCGTCGTTCACGTCGGGATCGATTTTCATCTACCCCCTTATGGTCTTGTTTTTTCGAATTTAGCCTACACACAACACTAAGCGTATCTTGGACTTTATTTGTTTGCAGGTGCAAAGGCCGTATTCTGTTAATCACTGGGTTTTTTGACATAACTTCGAGATTTCTTAAACAATCACTTTTTTAACCTTTTAGAATATATTTTTTGTACTTAAAAATTATGTCAAATGTTTAAAAATTCAAAATAGAAAGTTTTCAAAAGAAACAGCTTTTTAAATATTAATATTATGTTGTTTACAGAATTGCTTACATACTTAATATTTTTAAAATAACTCTCAGGCTAATATATCGGTTGATTTCAAAATCCAATCAGCTTTTCTCTCTAAAATACTGCGTCAAATATCGTAAGTTTGATCAAAACCGGTTGATTTATTTGGGATTTATCAATAATGACAATTTTCTAAAAAATGTTTTTGATATTATTCAAATTTTTTTAGCCTATAGGTTATGTAGCTAAGACAACATTTTAGAGCTCAAAATTGGGTTGAATACCATTCGAAAGTTCAAAATAGTTCATCATTGCAAAAAATACAGGTTTTCAAGAATGAAATTACTCTCGTTTATAACAAAATTTAGATTTTTGTACTCAGAAAAATCTATGTATAAATATAGTTTGTATTCATTTAAGCTTAAAATACCTGTTTTACGGGTAGTTTCAGGGATGGCCTGCAAAGTCAACCGGCTTACTGGTTTTTTTAAATAATTACTACAGGATCAGAACGCGTCTACATGAGCAGATTCAGCGCAAGAATCTTAACAAACTTTTCATATACGTTTTTGTCATATACTTTTCATATCATAAGATAGCAAACAAGCAGATGGCTCTCCTGATGGAAGGAGACGATCATCGTCTATAAACACCTAAGATGTCAATGATGGATCGCTATCCTTTTGGCGGCATATTAATGTCACAAGACAGTGGTCAGACCACCAGGGCCAGACAATGCAAAACTCTACCACCTAGTAGCCACGATGGTAGTAACTAACACAAAGCCAATCGTTTTCCTCTTACGAACTATCTGGCTGAACGGCAGGTGGTCTATTATTTAAAGTAGGCCTGGGCTGATTCGGAGGCTGTATCATATAACAATAAATTTTTCATGTTACAATAAATTATGAGATTGGTATGAGCCCAAGGCTTTTTGTATTTTAAACAATCAGAACTTTTATAACACCTTTTAAACTTAATTTATATTTCGTTAAAAAAGTATTATAAGAGTATCATAATTTATTATTTTTTGTGCGAGGTGATAACTCCCTACATTTTAATTTGGTGACGATCTGATGCAGGGTTCTGGAGATACAGGAAGCGGAAAGTTGGTTGCTGCAGTTTTACTTCGTAAAAAATATTAAATTTATTTATTAGTAAATTTCTAATATCTTCGGGAACGTATTACAAAAGCGTATACCAGTAGCGCTGCCCTATTAATAAGAAACTTATTCCGTAGAAATTGTTGTTGTTACTTGTATTTAGTGAGTGAACATCAGCATTTTTCTTAAATTAGCAAATATTTTAAAGAAATTGCATTAAGTTTCCACATAATTCCTTGTATTTTCTTTCATGGAATTCGTTTGGGCTATAATTTTGAAATGCCATTACTACGCTTTTTGTAGTACAAAATATTTTGTCTTTATTGAAGCGGAATTTATAAATGTTTTTCTATAATTCCGTATCAGTCACCAGTTGATTGACCCTTGTAAAACCAAACTGTTTGTTGTGGAACAACTGAAATGTAATGAAGTGGCTTAACATATAATAAGAACATTTTTTCAGTGTCAAAAGTTGTTATAAACCCAATCAAATTTAAAAATTGGTTCAACTTTACTGATTTTCATAAAATCAGAAAAAACATTAAATTTTTATTATATCATAAGATAATAAACAAGCAGATGGGTCTCCTGATAGAAAGATTTAACCATCGCCTATAGATATCAAAAATTTTTATGATGCATTGCCATCTTATGGCGAGGTCTGTTGCCAGATGCATTACCAACTACCTTACCCTATAAATCGGAACACGACAGTGACAAGCACTGACGCTATTGAGACAGGAAACATAACTATTAAATATTATGGCTAAGCATGATGTTATTATATTTCTTACTGAAGCAATAATTTTTAAAGGAAAAGACCCCATACTTCTGAGGTTCTTTAGTTTCTAATGTTTGTTTACCATCGATAAAAAAATTAAGCTTAAAAATATGGTCATATTCTTGCCACACATTATATTAATTATAATTCCGCTATTCTGGTTGATAAATGAGAAGAAGAGTCTTCGTAGCGTTAGAATAATATAAATTCTACTATAAACTAAACAAATACTAAAAATTAAACTATAAATAAACTATGATCTGAATCAAAATGTGAAGCATGTCACCCCAGTGGTTGTCAGTCAGGTATAGGGAGTCCCAGTGGAGCCGATGCAATTTAAAACCCATCAATAATGCTCTAATGGACAAACTTTCCGCCTTGCATCGCAATTACACTAATGTGATTATTTCTTTGCTTAAAACACACACCGCTGCTATGTTTGACAAACTATTAGACCAACATATATATTTTTATGTACATAGTCGTCAACATGTATGTTTTCTTAAGATAACAAAATTATTAGAATGATTTTGATAAATTTTTTAGGTAATCTTCAGATTTATCTTGCGACGTGGTAGGTAGAACTTTGATATCGCTATCATATCACATCAACAAAATTTGCTTTTGGCTTTTTATTACTTTTGTGTTGATTTTTGGTGGCTGCTTGATTCTTTTATGTCGTATAATTATAGATCCTTACGAGTAGCTAAGCGAAAAAAGTAAAAGCATGCGAAGCCGAAGCCGAAGAATGATATTTTTTTAAATTTGAAAAAATTAAAATGAGTATGCTCCAATGGTTTGGACATATAGAAATAATGGCAGTTTGAAGGTTAATAAAACAGATATACAATGTGAATATGGAAGAATGTAGGTACCAGAGAAGACTTGACTGAAAATGATGGATTGGGTGACTCCCGAAGGTGGCGTCAATAACCCCCACTAGCGGTATACTTGTATGAAGAGAGTGATATGGGAAAGCGAGACAAATTTGAATGAATATATGGCACTTGGTTATCTCTACCTACCCTATGATGGAGCTAGCGTAAAAATATGTATGCAATATTCTAATACTCGGTTATTTATATATTTCGTTAGTAATTCTGTGTGACGCCAATATTATACAAAACGTATATATCCAGCAAAAACCTAACAATGTCATAAAGAGTTTGTTTAATTGCAGAGTTATCTCAACTAAGTAATATTTGACTTTTGGTCGAAATGTAACCATAATTCTATTTTATCCACAGTAATATTATAAATGCGAAAGTAACTGTTTATCTGTCTGTCTGTCTCTTCTTCACATCTAAACCACTGAAGCGATTTGGATGAAATTTGGTACAAAAATAATTTGAGACCCGAGAAAGGATATAGGATGATTTTATCCCAGAAATCCCACGAAAACGGGAATTATGCGGGAAAAACCCCGGGACTTTAAATTTAGAAATTTTACCACGCGGCCGAAGTCGCGGGCACAGCTAGTACAATATAACGTATTTATATAATACAACATATAAAGAAGTCGCGGGAACAGCCAGTAATATGTAACGTATTTATAAAAAAATGTATTAACAAAAAGTTTGCTTCCTCCACCTTTACAAAGGTTAAATATTTCAAATCTCATACTCCAAAGTTTTCTATTTACGTAATCACCAAGTGATAATAAAGCAGTGAACTTCAATTTTGATATACTTACGGCCTTGAATGATAGTCTGTGAGACATTACAGTAATTTTTAAATGAAAAATACATACTTGAAACTTCAAAACTTGAAAGTGGCTTTCGTTTGCCAAGTCTAACAAACTTTCTATCTAGGTACGACTTTCTATGAAAGTGCTGCGAAACAGAACGCAATATATAACCTGCCGGTCTGAAATAACGCAACAAGGAATTTGTCGAACACTATGACTACCTACTTGGTAACATAATTCTGAGGTAACAAACATTAAAAAATCACAGGTGTATTGATAAGTTATTTCTTTTGGAAATTCAATTGAAAATATTTTTCAGGTCATTAGTATAATAAATTTCATAGAATCTTGAAGCCTCTATTTCAGCCCCTTAGGGGCTAATTTGAGAAAAACATGCTTTATTTGATCGCTAGTTTTCAACTATTTTCTTGCATTTCATTTTATTTAACCGTGAAAACCTAACAAACAGACAATATAATAAACCACAAATATCTAAAAATGTAATCAAACAAAAAGAAAATTATACTCTTAATTGACATAAAATATAACCGTATTTCATGTTATTGCGCAGATAAATTTCTTCATCGTCAAACTTCAATGCTTGTTTTGAGTAGACATTTATCACAAACATAATTTATTAGTTGATGGTTTTACTTTTTAAATAATGAAATATGTATCTTTACGACAATATTTCACGGGGTTAACGTAACAACCAATAATCTTAGTTAATAAAATAAAGACTTAGGTCACCTTGTTCCATGCTATTTATTTACACACTTTTTAAATTAATTTCACTATGTTTGAATTGATTAAGGTCCATTTCTACCAAGCCATTTACATGGTAAAATTTATTAAATCACCTTGCACCAAGCTAATAATAATTGAGCAGCCTTGTGTTGCCTCAGACTTTCAGTTGTTAACAACATAACAACTGAAACTCTGAGGCAACACAAGGCTCCTCGATTAACAATAAGATATTAAATTGCTATCTACCCTCATACATTATTTAAATTAATTTTACTATGATTAAATTAAATTGCTTAAGGTCAACTTGAACCAAGGTATCTACAGATTTTTAAATGAATTTTACTATGGTTAAGTGTATGGTTAAGTATGAGTAAGTACAACTTGCACCAAGCTATTTACACATTTGAAATTAATTTTATTATGGCTAAATTGATTAAGGTCCACTTGCAGCAAGCTATTTACATATTTTTAAATTAATTTTAGTGTGGTTAAATTGATAAAGATTAGTGGATTAAAAGTACAAGTGTATTGTAAAGTAGTTTCAACATATAATAATGGAATTTCACCAAGTGCCGACGATTGAAAGTGTAAAATCTATGATTAAGGTCCATTAACACCAAGCTATTTACATATTTTTTAAGTAAATTTTACTATGGTTAAACTAATTAAGATCAACTCTCGCTGTTCACAAATTAATTAAGGTCAATTTGAACTGAAATATATTTTTTCAAGAATTTTATTTTACACCCATACACATTTTTACACCGAATCGTGTTCAAAGTAGGGAGAGAGCTTATATAAATGATGATACCATCATGTCGATTTTCCAGTGAATTGACTATCTGTAGACCTTTCGGTTCGCCACATTTCACCAGTTTGTCAGTCAGTGAGACGATTGGTGATTCAAATCATCGCATTTTACTGCCCTAAAAACAACTGTCGTCTATTTCTAGCTAAAATCGTGACCTGCAACTTTACATGCTCATCTAAGACTAGGGGTGTAAGAGATATATGCTAGACATCGAGCTGCCTATGAGTATTGATATTATAAATTATCGAGGAAAATCTCGAAAAAAACCCTTAATAACACTTTTGCTTGATCCGAGGATCGAATTTCATGATCCGAACTGATTAGGCTAAGTCCTAGACCAGGAGGCAATCAATCCGAGTAAACTGAAATTTAATTCAAATTCAAATTTAGATCATATCGATGTTGTTTCCATTATTCAATTTTAAGACAGAGGCAAACATAACAATAGCTGAGACGTTTATAATAATAATTAACAACTGAAACTCTGAGGCAACACAAGGCTCCTCGATTAACAATAAGATATTAAATTGCTATCTACCCTCAATGCAAACAGAAATCAATCATCGTTCCATCACGCTCCGGAAGAGGGTTAACTCTATTCAAATAGCATGCCAATTGAAATATTCGCTTGGGTGATAAAAATATGATAAGCGATTTCGGAAAATATAAGATACGAGAATGAGTTGATGTTAAGTTTACCTTTGAAATGGTATAAAATTTTAAAAGAAAGGTACAAAAAATACTTTTAAAACCCCCGTGTTGGTGCCTTTTCAAGTATATGATCAACTGATATTCTACCAGGCAGTTCATAAAAGGTGAAGGTGATTGTAAGTGTTGCTACCATTGTGAGTACTAGGTGGTAAAGTTCTACAACGTCTCACCCGGTGACAAGCATAGCGTCAATGCTTGTCACATTTAAAAGACAATGTAAAAAATCTTTAAAAATGTAAAAAAAATTAAAAAAACTTAAACACGTGGCATTGAAATAAGAACTTCTCAACATTAACTGAATGTAGGCTATTTAAAGACATCACACCACATACATTTTCGCCGTGTTGGTCCCGGCCTCCTTTGAAGAGTGGGTCAACTGCCGTTCTGCCAGGCAGGTCGTAAAAGGCGACCGATTGGCTATCGAGTCACTACCATCGTGGCTACTAGTGGTAGAGTTCTGCATTGTCTCGCCCGGGTCTGGTACCACCGCCTTACCTATTCCTGCCGCAATAGCGTCAGTGCTTGTCGCTGTCGTGTTCCGGTTTGGAGGGTAAGGTAGCCGGTAAACTTATGCATGTGGAATTAGACCTCGCCACAAGATAGCAACGCACCATTAACATCTTTGGTGTCTATAGGCGATGGTTGACTCTTTCCATCAGGAGACCTATCTGCTTGTTTGCTATCTTATGATATAAAAAAAAACTGTCTTAATTAGGTATTATACTCGTAGTACGGAGTATAATATTTACTTGTACTGGTGCTTTTTACATATTATATATATATATATATATATATATATATATATATATATATATATATATATATATATATATATATATATATATATATATATATATATATATATATATATATATATATATATATATATATATATATATATATAATATGTATGTATGTATGTTTTAAGTTTTGTTATGCATTTGTACATTTTTTGGTTATATTGTCCTGTAACTCTGTGTCTTAGTTTTTGTCTTGTTTTTTTTCTTAATTTTGATAATACATTTAATTTCTGTAGTTTTTGGTGTATGACTTAAATAAACAACTTCTATTCTGTTACTATCCTGCCATACATATAACAACGCACTATTATACTTTTTCCATTTTATTAATGGTTTTTAATAGCTCGAAATTTATATGACCCGTTACATTTAATAACATATTACACCTGATTTACATGTTAACATTTATTTCTACGGATTATTTGTAATTATTCCATTTAATGTTCATAAAGTATAATATTATTAGTATGAAAATTTAACTTAACGCGAAACGTGAGCTGTAAAAAAACATTATGAAAATGGACAAAGGATAACATCTTTTATGTCTATAGGTGATAGTTATTTCATTTCATCAGAAGATTCATATGCTTTTTTACTATCTTTTGAAATTAAAAAATATCTTGCTAAAGTTTATTCTGGTAAAATGCTCCAGCCTAACCTCTTAATAAAGCTCTTTAAAGTATCTAAGCCTCTTTAGCGCGATGTAGCTGGTAGGTACACACGAGAGTTAAAACTTCATCCACGTAAAGTAATTACAAGGAGTTAAGAAATTCAAGACTTTGCCAACTTATACTAGAAGCATTACAGCCACTTAGTGAATTTATCTAAGAAAATTAAAGTTAGGTAAATGTTGTCGAAAGTCCTGGATAAAATATTAAAATGGAGAAGCAAAGTAAAATGACACTAGTTTTTTAGTACTTAATAACAAACTAGGGGCTAGCTTAGAAAAGTAACAAGATAAAAAAGATAAACAAATTAGAAATTAATAAAATGTATGAGATTTATATAATCCGCACGAAATCAACTGGTCTATCGTCATCGGCATCGTTATGTTAACAGACGATGGCGAATTTAGGTATCGTTTTACAACGAAGTCCTCGGGGGTCTTAGACAAAGTAACAGGATATTTAAATTTGTCATCGTCTTTGAGTATAATATTTCCGATGACGATTGACCATGTGATTTAGCTCAACTTAATTCAATCCCATACAATTAATTCTCTTTAACTTCGTTATGGTTTGTATGTTGTTATATCTAAACTCCCAGGATTATTTTTAACCAACTCCAAAAATTTTATGTAATATTGTTGGAATTGAATAATATTTGGTTATGGTGATCTATTTAGGGGTTCCAAGCACGTGTGCTAAATTTCGTAAGTATATGTATATTTGTTTGTATGTTTGTTTGTCTACGGATTTCCCAATAACTAAAAGACATATCGAGATGATCCTGGCTTTTTAAACCGTTTCCAACACGGTAGAAAGAAAGAAGTATATAAAGATTTATTTAACGATAATTCTAGTATTATTCATCGAGATATCGTAGGTATGCAAATTAATGAGACAAATAAAGTGGTAAATTGTCAGGCCATGTTACCCATCAAAGTAATGCGGACTAAGAAGAAGGCTTTTAGTTTCTTTTAAATGTCGAACGCTTGTAGATATATTAAATTATTTAAAGTAAGAAATATGCCTTATTGTGCTATTTTATCGTGCTGGATAAGTAGCCAAGTTTTAAAAAATGTTCCTGGAGTGATGTTATTTTATCGGTAAGTACTATAAGTCTGTATACAGGGTCTCCTTTAAAAGTCTGGTCAAATTTTAAAATTAAGAACTAAATATTGAATTAAAAGTGCGTTTTAATTATTATGGTAAAATTATTACAAGATATCATAAAAATATTCGTTTAAAAACATTCCACTAAATCCATGAATTGCATGCACCGAGTCCTGTGAATAAACTCTAATGCTGGCAACGTATCATTTTACATTTACCTGTAGTTATGGTAGTAACTATTACGTAATCTGTCACTCAAGTACATTTTTCCCGATCACTTTTAATTTGGTTGAAGGCACTAAAATATTATTGTTCGAATTTTGCGTAATTGAAATTATATCCATGCGTTTTACTTTTTATGTCGGATAAAAATTAATTTTTAATTTTTTTTATTATAATTTTTATTACATAATTTGAACATAATTATCGATTCTGAACAGCCTCCGAACATTTGGCCGGACCTTTAAAGTAACCCTGTATTTGGGTGTAAGTTCAAGCTACACTAACAACATAAGAAATTACCTTAAACTACCTTGAAAGGCGTATTCAGTTTAATCCGTGGTCAAAATTATGCCATCACGATTTCACAGTTTAAGGCAAACCAGCAGTTAATAAGTAATTAATAAGTATAAAGTATATGGTTGGAAACTTTTTTTGCAAACAAATATTATTTTAATTTTTCTTGAAGTGTTTTAAATTCAAACAGAAAAAATATCATCACACCATTTCTATTGGGAGATGGGCAGAGTAAACCGAACATTTATAGACATTTCGGTTCACCACGCTTTACTGGTTTGTTAGTTGGCAAGATGAGTAGTGATCTCTATTCCCGCATTTTACCGTTACAACGATTATCTCGTATTTCTAGCGATGAACGGGTCCGACGTTTTAATGATTCCATCCGAGGCACGAGGTTAGTAGCCAACCACCCGTTAGACTGCGAGCTGCTACTGAGATTTTTAATTTTCGAGAAAAACCTCAATAACAATTATGCGCGACCCGGCGAACTAAATTGGAACTTCATGATATGAATCCTGTACGCTACTTCCAGATCAGTCAGCTGTCATTCTGACAGTTCAAACCAATGGTTCAAACTTCAAACAATACGTCATATGGAATAATTATCATCGCTTTGATATTTAAGCGGTAAATGTAAATGACATAAACAGATAACAGACCAAAGATTTGTGGTTAACAATAACGCAGACATTTTGGCCACAATTTGCTGAAATAATATTATCAAATACAGAGAGCTAGCAATATTATTGCGAGTTAATTATTAATTAACTCGCAGTTTTGCAGTCAATCTATTTAATACATATCGTGATGTCCCAAGTACGATCCACATGTCAGACAATAATAAATTGAGGTTTTTTGAAAAAAAATTTTGTGAATAAATTCATATTAAAACGTTTTATTCAAATTAATCTTTACAGACACTTTTGACGGGTCGAAAACTTTATTGTTACAACCGGATCGGAACGCAACCTCACACTGAGAAGATCAGGCGAAAGAAACTTTTTAAATTTTGTATTTTAACTTAACAAAGTGTAGAATAGTAAATATTTTTTACGTTCATAAAAATAGTAAATCATATATTTGATTAGCAACAAAGCGGTACTTTTTACTAGTACTAGCATTTAAGTGGTGACTGTAAGATATAGATTTTTGATTAAAATACAATACCTTTTTGATATTTAGTGAATATGTCACTTCCATTTTTATACTTGAATGACATGTCACTTCATTTTGAACCGCTTTGGTGCTAATAAAAAATTAAGCGTGCAATTTTGAATTCATTATAACATAATTATTATTAGAGATTGGTATGAAAAGGAATCAGTCCTATTGGTTTTGTGTTCGATGTCTTCATTTTTCAGATAAAAATATGAAGCTGCCAGTTATTGCAACAAACAAGCTATATTTCTTAAAATCGGTAAAATTCGATAATGGGGTCATCACCCATCTCGCCATCGGCAAATATGTGTTATAGTCACCGACCACACAGCCCATATTAAATTTTCCGTATTAAATGCATTCTGGCAACTAGCTGACGTAAAACGAAGCGGGGTTGCAACGCCGTGATAGGCTAATTCAAGGCCACAGTGAAATATAGTGATGTACAGAGGAGTTGATTCGTCGACACTGATTGAGTATTTTCACGTGGACATTTACATCAGAACTATAAGTCAGATGTGTTGACACAAGCCATCTGTCTGTGATTAGGTGTCTATGCGCTATATGGTCCATGGTTATAGTGAACTGGAGTGACTGTATAATTTCCGTTCCGTTCAACCGCAACCGCAAAAAAACCGTTGTAATGATACTATTCTGTTTTTCAATTGTGGGATAGCAAAACAAACTGATAGCTCTCTTGCAGAAAAAAGACAACCGCCATCTTTTGCAGATAGCTCTCCTGATGGAATGAGACAACAGGAAAGCCATTTATAGCCATTATACCAATGATATTATTATTATTATATGTAATAATTTCAGTTTTTGTACAGGGTAAATGGTAAGACTGTACATATTGTAAGACTTAATAGTTACTGCTTTTAATGACGGACTTGAGTGACTTTTTTTCACTCGAGTCACTCGTCAGTGAAAACTAATTCACTCGAGTGCCACTCAAGTAAAGATGATTCTCGAGTGTTTGTTTTTCACTCGAATCACTCGCCAATCAAAACCGAGTCACTCGAGTGCCACTCGAGTGAAGATGAGACTCGAGTGTCTTTTTTTTCACTCGAGTGAAGGATAATATGATTCCATTTGCCAGAGTAAAGATTTGATTTTTTTTACAGTAGTTAAATACAATGCAAAAATAAGTAAAATATTTATAAATCAATCAAATCAAATCTTTAATTTTTGCTATCTTCTTCTATGGCTTATGTTGGCTATTATATTATTACATAAATTTAAAAATACTTAATCTTTAGTAGATGTTTTTAACATTCGATTTAGGCTTTCACATTACTTTAACAACATAGTTAGGTATTATAAAAACATCTAGGTAATCTTACATACGTAGCTTTACAACTAGATTATACAGATAGCAATGTCTTTGTTTCTATAGGCGACGGGCTTCTCTATCGGTAGAGCCCCGAGCTTGTTTGTTTTTATTGTAATACAGGTTACTATGAAATGCTTTTTACTATAAAATATTATAAAATAATATAATAAATTTTAATGAAACATTATCATAATACATCTATTTGTTTTATTTCTCATGTTGCTTCATGATCACATTTTTTTATTTATTTCACACACAATTATTAAACAAAACTCTCAGTCCTTAATAAAATTAATCGTCATAACTAAATTATCCGTTCAGAAATATTTAATTTCCTGATATACTTAGTTTCTATCAAAGTAGTAGTGGTTTTGATATACTACTATAAATGAGTGGAATCGATCCGGAAATATTCCATTTCCGTAACGGATAATTTCGCAACGTCACTATTTAGTACTTGTCATAACGTTGCAACACTAAAATGGTCAAATCTGGAATCGAATTAAAACTCCGAGATACACGTTTTTATTAGATTGACAAAGACATTTATTTTAGCGATTAAGGTCGTATACTTACGTTCTAGATTGCAGGTTTATTCTAGTGCTTCTCTTAGTCACGTTTACGACACCCACGGGACAATATTGTTTCTAGACTTCTTTTAAAAAACTATATAAACAACAAACACTTTTTGTTAGAAATACTTAAGAAATAATGTCTTTTGTCCCACATATGTTAGTAAACTAAATTAATTTTACTTAAACTATATTGACCGCCCCATCGGTCGAGTGGTTTACGTAGCAATGGGGCTCGGGATCGATTTCTGACATGAAAAAACATTTGTGTGATGAGCGTAGATGTTTGTATTTCTGGGTTTGGGTGTTTATTAAATATATTTGAATATTTATATGTATTAATATAATTGTCTAGCACTCATACCACAAGCAAATAAATTGCTTACTTTGATTTTGATCAATCCGAATAATTTGTCCAAAAACAAATATTTTTATTTAAATATCTATTTTTTCAACTATTTGGCGTCGTTGGTCGGTACCAGTGAAAAGCTTAGCGTTAGAACCAGCATACCAGCTACTGTCAGGATGACGGTCATCGAGGTGACCGTCAGAACTGTGGTTTGTGACTTCACATCAGGATGGAAATAGGATAGGTCCATTAAGGTGCATGTGGCCAAAATCCCTGTAAGAAGTGGTGAAACTTATATATTGTGTTATAAGATATATAATTGTAATCCTGCGATTTGAGATTTGCTTAAATATTTTTATCTATTGTAGCTTTGTAGATGGCTTGACCTCTGCAAATTATTGCAAAAACAAAATATTATGTTTTTGCATATAATAAATCACTGTATACAATTGTCACCGATTGATTTAACTTAAGGTTAACAAATTATTTATTCAAATGGGTGTTAACCAACGTACTAATACATAGAATACATAATATTTAAACAACACTCACAGACCTTGCGTTTTGTATTGCATTCCAACTTTGCAATTGTGATTAATAAGTAAAAAACATACACCTCGCATCTAGAGCGTTAACTGAGAGCTTGCAACACACAGACGGCACGTATCTAATAAGTGCGCAGGCTACTGATTGAAATGACTGACTAAGTTAGGGACAATGTTGTGCTGCTGTGCCGTTACGGTGCTGATATTCTGAGCGATGACCTTTAGTACTGGACAAATATTTAAGACTACATATAAAAAGTGGAGATACCCATTTGTATATATGCGTTAAGTACCCTAGTTCTACCTCCTTCCTGTAGGCTATCTTTATTAAATAAAATCCACTTTTTGTTGTATTCTTAGATATAGTAATTACATTTTATTACGAAATGATTTTCGTGACAATAATAAAAAAAAAAAGGGATCTGAACACTTGTTACATTCGAAATCCACTGAATCCAATACAAGTAATTTGGAAATACTATTTTCAGCACAAATTGTATGACATTGTATAAAAATAAGTATTAAGGGTTACAAGATTTCTATGAACCATGAACGAAGAGAATCCAACGTAACCAGTACCTACATTGTAAATAAAAAATAACACTACTTTTAGGGAATTTGTACAAAATAAAGGAGAAAATCGAAAAAAGTGCAATAAATAAAGCATTCCACGACCGCTAGTGTGATGAGGCATTGCTTAAGCGCTTAAGCGATTAAAGCCAAAGGATTTTACGGCTGACAGATTTCAGCGATCCACGCCTGCAGATAGATACATTCGGATTTAATTACGTAAAGAAAATCTTTTGTATCTATTACCCTTTTTTTACAACATAGAATAAAAAGACGTAGGTGGTTCTCCTGTTATACAACTCAGGGATTATTATCCAAAAAAATCACTACTGAAGAGACAAATATGCTTCTGGGGGTTTAGATAAAGTACAAAACCACTATACAAAAACGTTAGCGAAGTTAGAAAATAATAAAATGTATAGGATTGACATAAGCCACACTAAATCACGTGATTAACCGTCATCGTTATCGCTAGTTAACGAATGTTATATTTCGTAACCACCATGTGGTCAGTTTTGTAGAAACGAAACAAACGAACACATAATTTCATTGTCTAGGTTTTGGTTGCTAGTCACATTGGTTTTATT
Organism: Apodemia mormo; assembly: GCA_036924255.1. NCBI lineage: Eukaryota > Metazoa > Arthropoda > Insecta > Lepidoptera > Riodinidae > Apodemia > Apodemia mormo. The sequence goes on from JAUPFN010000002.1 coordinate 10,649,439, forward strand.
TATTTCTCTTGACAAAAAACAATTTGATACAACGATCGCGACAGTAGTTTCAATTTTCGTTATCTCAGCTCTCTGAGTCTGATGGCAAATTTAGATATCGTTTCACTACGAAACATGTCTAACTTCACGTGACTGTGATATCACTGCTCGATTAAATCCCAAAACCTGCAGAGAAGACAGGGCATCTAAGAAAATACTTCATATATTGAAGTTCTTATAAATTCTTTATTTAGCATCTCTTTTTATGGATATTTATCGAAATAAAGTCTTACTTTTACTATTATATTATAGTTTTATTTTTCACCGAATGTCAATAACAAGTATAAAACCTTAATCTGCACGTCTTTGAAGAATAGATTATTTTGTTTTGCTGCAAGCTATTGCGTAAATGTGAAAGAAGTCCAAAAGTGTTCCTGCCATTATAAATACTAACTGGTTGGACAATATCTATAGGAATTCTGCAACATCTCATCTGGGCTTAGTACCTCTTCCTTGCCTATTCCTACCGCTATATCGTCGGTGTTTGTCGCCGTTTTATTTCGTTTGGAAAGTCAAATAGCCGGTAAGTACATACATTTATTATAAAACTAACAACAAACATGCCACGCTAACGTCAGTGCGTGTTACTGATTTGCACTGGTTTCAGATGGAAGGCTAATGGAACCGGTAAACATATCGATGTGGCATAACATCCCTGCCAGAAAGATAACAAAATATAATAATAATAACTTTATATAAATATAAATATCTGCTGTATAAAAAATCCAATTCCAGTACAATTGACGCTCCCTATATTACGCAAATAATGCAATATAACTCACCTGCTAAATATTTGGTAGGTACCAAGTTTATTTTTTGAATTTTCACTTAAGTCGAATATAAGTTTTCAACAATCTTCAAATATAGAATTACACTTCAAGTGGTCAACTATCTAACATCATTTGTATGTATAAACAATGGTTATTTCTCCCCATTAGAATAATCAAACATTGAACAATACCTTTAAATTATTTCTTATGCATATTATATGAAACTCTTTGTTTAGTGCGCTTCTCCTTCATATAAATTTTGAATGTGCCAAACACTTAGAATAATAAAGCAGTCTATGGCCAAACGTAACATAATATAACGTACTCTTCAGTCCGCACAATTTTTAAGAGTTACAAAAAAATTTCACTTCGCGTATAGAACATATTAACATTTATTATATAAAATAGTGCAGAAGTAAAAGTTTAATTAAGATCTGCATACTGAGATATAAAACTTTGGTTAAAAGTTATACTTTATTGACAACTTATAATACCAAAATATGACAACATTGACGTTATGGTTAAAAAAACTAAAAATAAAATGAGTGCAAGCCGTTTATAGACAATAAAAGTAAAAAATTTAAAACACTCTAAAATTTTGAGCGAATGAGATGAATTAAAGTGCTAGGAGTAAAATAACTAACACTTTCTTTACAATATTAGATAGCAAACAAGCAAAATGGCGCTCTTGATAGGGAAATCATCGCCCATAGACACCAAAAACGTTAATAGTGCGATGCTATCCATTTGGCGAGATGCTAATCGCACATGCATAATTTTACCCGTTACGTTACCATCCAAACTATAATACAGGTAGACAAGCATTGACGCTATTTCCGGTGGAGATGTTGCGGAACTCTATCACCTAGTAGTCACCATGGTTGTGACACGTATAGCCAATCGTCCGCCTTTTATGAACTGCCTGGTAGAATGGCAGATAGTCTTTTCTTCAAAGGGGGTCCAGACCATCTCCGGACCGAACACCTGAAATAGAGCAGGAAATATTATACAGTACATGTAGATATTATGCTCATAATTGGACGCCTTCTCTCTCGTTTTGACTCGTCAATATTTATGCCCACATAAAGCTGCATCCCCACTTGTAACATTACAACGGACCGGACAGCGTGGCATCGCTACAGACATATTATGCTAAATGTGGACGGTATAAGTTGCACTGACAAGGTCACAAGCCACAAGGTCATATCGCATCGCTACATGTGCCTACACGGTGCAGTCTTAGATCAAACATACTATAGATGTTAACACAAAACATACACCGTATTACCACTAGCGCATATATCTGTGTGCGTATTTTCGTGTCGGAAAAATGAATTTATGGATAATAAAAGAAAACATCATATTAAAAAAAACTGTATTACAAAATCAACCTTAGCTCTAATAAATACCTTATACGACACAAAATAAAATGTTCTTAAAATGTGCTTAAGGTAGCTTCTTATTTTTTGCTCAAAATTTTGAAGATCTATTTTTTTTAGATATTCGTTAACGAGAACAAAAATGTATTGAAGACGCATTATCAATTCGGGTACGTAAACACAATTATATTAACCAACATTATTATTTTAATTACATTTATTACACCTGCAAATTTGAACCCACCCACAACCTATAGTATATTTGATCTAACGTCGCAGTAAAAAACTAAACAACATATAGCGTACACTCCAACCCATTGTTTGTGTCTGTGTCATCGGGCGTACTTCAACGCGTGCCATAAATACAAGTGTGGACATCTCCTAGTCCGCGGACAGCAGCGAAAATCCTTTGAAATAAACCGACTTATGATGGATCGGCTCGTAACACGTGGTTTCGATGCGTGACAGTACACAGACCAGCGTCCACACTGGGCCCGGCTAGTTCTGCCGTTTATTCTGTGTTCGGCAGTTTCTTTCAGTGTTCGGAATGGATTGAACCATACTGCAGGTTGTGACAATTGTACGCGTAACAAAATACGTCCACATTAATCGGTACTGACATGCGTGTCTGACACGGTCACGGGATAATGTACGGTAAGTTGTTACAAGTGTGGATGCAGCTTAAGTATACATACGAAAAACTGCTTAATAGAATGTTGGAGCCCTTTCGGCTATCGGTTAGTCATTTTGCAAAAAAGGCGAACGTAATGACATTACGAAGTATCGCACTAAGAAGAGACCGAGTTACCTATGACAAACTTTTCACATTCATCTCGTTCTATCTAGTACACATCTGATATATATATACCATTCACTTTTAGGCTAAATCTTATAAAGATGTATACTGTATACGTTTTTCTGTTTTAACTTTCGCTTTTTTTGTTGCATTGATTTTAAATTCCAACGATTCTAAAGAAGTTTTGCTTTAATAAGCAAAATATTCAGGCAAGGATCTTTAACTATTCATTTTAATTTCCTGTGGACCAAAAAGTTACAAAATGCATCACATTACATGGCAATAGACATTACAAACGTATTGGTATCCAAAATGTCGTTGCCTGCGGACAGCGCGGACTGTTCAAGCGAAATTGCGAAACCACGCACCCCACCCGACGCTCGCTCCGATGCAAATATCGTGACCGATGTGCTGAGACCTTAAAGTTTTTTACAAGACAAAATTATTTCACTTAGAAGACCGAAACAAACCGACGAAAATGTCAACAGCATGTTTGCTATATTGCTATATATTTCTAGAACATTTTTTAAAAAACATCACTCCGAATTTTTAGCAAAGTGGGCTCTTTAGAACAAATATCTCGCTCGAAAAACTGCTTAATAGAATGTTGGAGCCCTTTCGGCTATCGATTAGTCATTTCGCAAAAAAGGCAAACGTAATGACATTACGAAGTATCGCACTAAGGTGAATTTAACAAAATTCACCCATTCGTCATCTATGAGCTCTGATTCCCATGGATTTTTGTTTGTTAAATTTTTGTCCAATGATACGGTTATGATACGGTAATGATACGGTTGTATTGGACAAAAACGTGTCCAATACAACCGTATCATTAATCATTATGTAAACAACTTGCTTATTTTTTGTTATTTATTCTCAAGGAAAGGTTTTCTAATACGAGTTCATAAGGTTCTATTTAATATGACTTTACTTATCAAATTTCTTTAGATCGCTTCACCTTAAACGCGTGTCAAAATCGATTGCCCTACCTTTGGAGGGCAATGAGAAATTCCACCCCGTTAACAATACGACCCCTCAGCGCCGACGCTTGATGGCGCGTTTATACTGTGAAACACGAGCTAAGTGAATCAAACTGTCATTCTGGCCGCATTACCGCGCACCACGCGATAAGATTATGTGGACATGCTCTTTTAGATACGATCTCAACATTTTTCTAACGGAGGAATAGCTGTTTAATATGATGACAAAGATAAGAGATCGACTTAGCTTACGAGGTATTTATATTCCACGAGGTAAAAACTACAAGCTTCTTTGCAGTTGCTTTGCAGAGTAGCAAGTGAAAACCGATTGACTAAGCACACATCATAAAGACTACTAGATTTTGGTAGAGCACATAACTTAGCAATCAATGATGTTCATCAATACCTGCTGCCATTGTGTAAGTAGCAAACTGTATTTTTCAACTTGGAGATACCGGGTAAGTTAAAGTGAGGCTTTTTTATGATCATAGGATGGCACACAAGAAAATGGTTTTCTTGACGGTGAGATAAGTATTACCCATGAAGTATTAGGTATAGGTGGAGCTAGCACTCGTATTAATCACTTGAAACAAATACCTACGTTACATTTCATTCTATGAGGTCTCGCCATCTCTTTTTATACAGTTGTTTTAGAAAGAGAGAGTAAGATCTCGGAAAATGACAACGGTATTAAAGTTATCCAGATATAATAAGGTTTCGTGTTATTACCTATAGATACTTAAGATATAACATTAATATATTTTTTGTTTAGACATATCAAGAATGTTGTCATTCGTGTAAGAGGTTGTAATTTTGAATGTATTAATTTACCACCTTTCTTATGCTCCAAATTAAAGCAACAATGACAATCACTGGCGCTATTGCAGCAGGAATAGGTAAAACAGTAAAACCAATCCCGGGCAAGACATTGCAGGACTCTATTACCTAGTAATTACAATAATATTGACACATTTGCTAATCCTTTCCTGTTACAAAATGAGTGGCATAAAGAAATATTGATTATTTTTCAATAGCGCCTAAAACTAATACGGTGGGGGTAAATGCCATCGTTACGCACCATTAACAACGATGGTCTTTCAATATTGGTCTCGGCTCCTTTGCAGAACAGACTAACTGCCGTTCTACCAGGCAGTTCGAAACGGCGGCCGGCGAAAGGTTACACGTGTTAATCACTACCATCGAGACAACGTGACTTGTCGTAGATTTCCGCAACGTCTCACCCGGGTATTTGGTGCCACCGCCTTAACTATTCCCACCGCAATAGGGATACGTTTAAAACGCATAATTTTTTTTTCCTAATTTACTTTGTCATAATGAATATAGCATAATATGTAGTATCATTATATAATTTAAGCATAATCTTTTTTTTTGCGAAATATGTTTTAAGCATAACAATCTATTGTACTACATTTAATTCGACTATTGATGATACGCATAATAGTCTTTAGACATTTTTTTATTTTTCCTAATGTTATCTTACCATAAAAACACATGGCATAAGCCCCCCGACACAAAGAAACAAAGCTATCCAATGCTACAATTGAAGTAGGTTTGTTAGGTTCTCTTTAGATCCCACACCCAGAAATAGGAGTCCCGCGTAGCGGGGCTCCGTCGACTTGGTCCAACCCCACTTGTTACGGGAATAGTATGCTGCTACAATACAGTCTGCTATTTGGTCTTGCTATTTATGCAATGCTGCTACAGTCTGCTATCCACCTATTTCTTGCATTTTAATTAGGACTTTTAAGTGTATGCCGTTGATCATTATGTTTATGTATTGTTATGCTTTCCTCAATGTGTGCCTTTAAACATTATGCTATGTTATCTTTATGCTACATAGGGTTATGCTAGTAAAAATTATGCGAAAACAGTTATGCGTTTAGTTGTTATGGTAAATTATCATTAGTTGTAAAAACGTGATGCCTACTTAAAATAGTACAAAAATTGTTATGCTACTAAATATAGACCCTTGTCATTGTCGTATTCTGGTTTGGAGGGTAAAGTTGCCAGTACACTTCTGAATGTAGCATTGCCATCCTGCAACACGGATAGCAAAGCACCATAACATATTTGATGTCTATAGGCGATGCTCTTTCTTTCCATCAGGAGGGCCATTTGCTTGTTTGCTATCTAATGATATAAAAAAATGCAAGTATCAAGACAATAATCTGTGCACTGCTTAGCTAATAGAAATTTCTCACCAAATTAATATTTGCATTACAAATATGAGAAGCCCAAAGTTTAAAATTAATTTCCCAAAATGTATATACCTCGTGTTGGTATAATAAAATAACCTAAAGTTTATTAAACTATTATATATTATATATAACTAAATTTTACTAAGAAAAATAAACTGAAGTTCTGCTTCGTAAACGGCAGAAGATTGGCGTATCGTGTTACTACCATCATACTACTGGGTGGTAGAGTTCCGTGACCTCTCATCCGAGTTTGATACCACTGTTTACTGCCTATTCCTGCTGCAAGAGGGTCAATGTTTGCCACTGTCGTTTTCCAGTAAACTTATGCATGATGTATTACAATCACACAACACGGATAGCAACACAACACCTTTGGGGTATATAGATACTCACATAAAATATACAAAAGTGAGCTTAACTTCTTAAGATATTTTCTTGCTCTTGTAGAAACATTGTTATAAAGGGCATTTTATAACAATGTTTCTTACACAAGAAAATTCTTATAGAACACTAGCTGTTGCCAGCAACTTCGTCCGCGCGGAGTTCGCTTACTCCACACTGCCTCTCCCCGTAGGTGATAGCGTGATAATATGTAGCCTATATGTTGACCCGACCTGTTAGTAATATTCATACAAAATTTAAAGTAAATCCATGCGTTAATTTTTGAGTTTACCTCGGACAAACATAAAGACAAACAGACAAATAGACAAAAATTCTAAAAACTATATTTTTGGCTTCGATATCGATTGCAGATTACGCCCCAAGTATTCTTTTAAAAAAATATTCAATGTACAGTTTTGACTTTCCTACGATTTTATTATATGTACTAGCTGTTGCCAGCGACTTTATCCGCGCGGATTTCGTTTACTCCGCACTGCTCCTCACCCGTAGGTGATAGGTAGATATATGTAGCCTATATGTTGACCCGACCTGTTAGTAATATTCATGCAAAATTTGAAGTAAATCCATACAGTACTTTTTGAGTTTACCCCGGATATACATACAGACAAACAGATAAACAGACAAACAGACAAAAATTCTAAAAACTATATTTTTGGCTTCGATATCGATTGTAGATTACACCCCAAGTATTCTTTTAAAAAAATATTCAATGTACAGCTTTGACTTTCCTACTATTTTATTATATGTATAGAAGATTTGTAAATAATTTTGCATAATGCAAAGAGACTAAATATATTTATCTTAACTTACGGGCAGGGCAATACACTTGTTTTAACAAACCTACAGTATTTTTTTTAAAAAACCTATCCAACGATACCCTACACAATGGGGTACGTAAGAAAAAAATTAAGATCGCTACCTTACATGTAGGGGAAAAAAAATTTTTTAAGATTTTATGTTAGTACTTTGTAGATGTGACTAATATGTATACTCGTGCTAAACTACAGCTTTCTAGTAATAACGATCTCTGAGCTATCGTACGAACGGACGGACGGACGGACGGATGGACGGACATAGCGAAACTATAACGGACAAAGCGAAACTATAAGTAAACTATAAGGGTTCCTAGTTTACTTCGGAACCCTAAAAAGCATTGGAAACATTAAAATAATGAAAATAAACATTACACACTCTACACTCATGTGACATACATGATATTATACACACATACATAGATACTATTTTTCTTTACGGATGTCAGTTGTCAAACTTAAAAGACATTTTACCGTATAGTCTATGGTTGAATTTCGGACACAGACGATCGCTAGTATAAATAAATAATATGTAATAAATTGAATACTTCCCATCGCCAGCACTTGGTGTACTAGAAATGTGACTACAAATAGTAAATTAATAATCCACTACCCACCTAAGATTAGTAATTAAAAGTATCTTCACGCCCATATCCCCGAAGGGTAGGCAGAGGTATAACAAGTGCACCCACGATTAGCCGAAGATACTTGGTCCCACAAATGTGATAGGTGGCAAGCCTATCGCCAACCGGGCACTTTCCAATCCCGGGCAACTTTGTGTTTCTCAGAAAACTGAAAAAACACTTTTTTTGTGCCCGACCCGGGAATCGAACCCGGGACCTCATGTGGTCAACGCCAACGCTGGACCGCTAGACCACAGAGGCGATTAGTAATTAAATAACATAAATTGTAATTATTTAATAACTGTGTAAAACATCCCTGATGACGCTGTAATAAGCGAAACCGGTTGGGTGAATAAAATTATATGAAATATAAAAAAACTGGAAGTGCAAGTGAGTTTATTTGTAATATCTATGCAGACTTTGTTTACTCCTCTCCTACTGGTGGTAGCAAAATGTTATATAGCCTATAACCTTCCTCGATAAGAAGGGTATCCAACTCAAAAAGAATTATTCAATTTTTATTATTTATTACCACGTACAACCAACCAAACAAACAAACAAACTCTACAATTTTATAATATTAGTATAGATTATATTTTTTTCAAATAAAATATTTTTAAACGTCAAAAAATATTTTCTTTAAAAAAATGTAATCTATACTAATATTATTAATATATATATATATATATATATATATATATATATATATATATATATATATATATATATATATATATATATATATATATATATATATATATATATATATATATATATATATATATATATATTCAGGATTTTTGTATACCTCATTTTATAGAGCTTATAAACTTACAGACACACTTATTAAGTTAACTTTAAGTGAAAAAATTTTAAACACCTTTATTTTGCTTTTTTGACTTATGGCACTATTTGAGCCGACGTACGATATGTAATTATGTAAAATATGTAGCTATGTATACTTAAGTAAAATATTAGTAACCATTAGAGACATGTCCACAAAAAAATCAACCTTTCTCAACTTCAGTGTAATATCATCCTTGCAGAACAAGGGGTGCATCTGTTCCCTCACCTTTTTTACCAAAGCGAAATCACTTCCCCGTGTAAATATACCTTTTTCTTTTTAGTTGTTTTTCTTTTATACAAAGGACGGAAATAATTTTAAAATTTAAGATGGAAAGCTATCGGGTCTTGTTATACGTTTTAAGAAAGAAAGAAAAAGAAAATGAAATAAAAAGTGGATTTAAACTTTTTATTTTATAAATGTTTTATGTAAAAAAGATTTGTTTTAACATTCAATAGTTTTAAAGTATAAACTGGCATTGGTATACAGTTTTATGACCGTCCAGTTGGTCGAATGGTCCCTGCGTGCGGCCCTGACTACGCAACTAATGGCTTCGGGTTCGATTCCCAACAGTGATATTTGTGTGATGAAATGTCTTTGTATATTTGAATACTTATAAATGTATTTTATTTTTAATTATATATATATATATATATATATATATATATATATATATATATATATATATATATATATATATATATATATATATATATATATATATATGTGTGTGTATGTGTGTGTGTGTGTGTGTGTGTGTGTAATTTTTATTTAAATTGTCACCAAATACATATATGTGAAACAGTACAAGTGCAAAATTTAAAATAATAAATATGGCGGAGTTTTACCAAGTACTGACGATAATTTAATCCTTTATTGCACACATACAGGCAGAACCACATTTTGATTCGTGAAAACTCCACAATAGGCGAGCTTATCCCTGTAAAAGATGTCTTGTAGCAGATCCAAAACAGTTAAATGTGTGAAAGAAATGTAGAATACAAGTATATAGATTACTAGCTGTTGCCCGCGACTTCGTCCGCGCGAACTTCGTTTATTCCACACAGCTCCTCCCCCGTGGGTGATAGCGTGATAATATGTAGCCTATATGTTGACCCGACCTGTCAGTAATATTTATGCAAAATTTGAAGTAAATCCATGCAGTACTTTCCGAGTTTACCCCGGACATACATACAGACACACAGACAAAAATTCTAAATCTATATTTTTAGCTTCGATATTGATTGGAGATTACGCCCCAAGTACTCTTTTAAAAAAACTATTCAATGTACAGTTTTGACTTTCCTACGATTTTATTATATGTATAGAATAATTTAAAAAATATATACAACTAGCAGTTGCCAGCGACTTCGTTTACTAGCACAGCACCTGGCCGCTAGGTTATAGCGTCAACATATAGCCTACATATTATGTAGGCTATATGTTGACCCGACCTATTAGTAATATTCATGCAAAATTTGAAGTAAATCGATGCAGTACTCTTTGAGTTTACCCCGGACATACATACAGACAAACAGATAAACAGACAAAAATTCTAAAAATTATATTTTTGGCTTTGATGTCGATTGTAGACCACGCCCCAAGTATTCTTTTAAAAAAAATATTCAATGTACAGTTTTGACTTTCCTACGACTTTATTATATGTATAGATAAGTAATATAAGATAAGAATATAGTATAAGAACATAATATAAAATTTCTAAACAAAACTGATCTAAACATGAATCTGTCTGGATTCTCTTACATTCATAATTTTTTTATTATAAATAGGTTTTAATTAGCCTTAAGAACAAATTAAAACTGTCTATGGGTTTGAAATTTGGCACTTTTAACAGTTTACATGATGGAGGAGTGTAAAAAATTAATACTTTTATATAAAAGGCATTAGAAACACATTATTATAGATACATCAGATTATATTGTTATTTTATTATAATTTTACGGTCGAATTTCGTGTAGTAGGCGATCGCTAATATCTACATTTTTTATTTCAGAAATGATACAGCCAAATGTTAAGTAATTGAACAACAACGCCAAAATGTTAGATCATTTTTTATTGCCAACACAAAAGATGTAGAAGTATTAGATTTGCTAATAGCCTTGTAGAGCTGATGGAGGATCTCGAGTTGAAGGTCGAGTATGGACAGTATATCGCTCTTGCGGAGACACACTATCAATCACTGACCGAGACGTCAGACCGCTAACCGCCCGTAGAATCAACATATCGAATAACAAAATATATACTTTACTACATTAACAAATAAGCTCATATTAAACTCGAGATCCGCCTAAGTTTATCCTTGTTTTTAATAAGTGTCGCTTGATATAATAACACGAATTAATTTAACCCCGAAGTAAACAAATTATTTGCTAAAGATATAGGTATTACTCAATGCTAACTAGTATATACGAATACATACAAATAAATAACCAGACTCAGAAATACGAATATTTGAGCTTATTACAAAAACTCGTCTCTGTCGGGAAATGAATCTGGGCTGTATCGATTCGGTACTCGTGTTAAGATAGGTAAAATAATAAAAATTAAATGCCTGTTTTGTATGTTATTTTCAAAATATTTAAGTATAAGTCTTTTCTGTAGATAAAGAACTCTATTTAGTTGACTTTATTTTTCTGTATTTTATCTTAATATATTTTATAACTATTGTATAATTTGTCATGTATATTTTTGCTTAGTACGTATAGTCTCTTTCTACTGTGGCCTTTCTATTTCATCATGTCACAACAATTCTAAAGAAATTTCACTTAAAAAACATATTTAAAAATACACTTATACCTAAACCTGAATACATAGTTTAGAAAATTAACTGTACATTTGAACAGTGTATATATGATACACATATTTTTGTGAAATGTTTTCTAAGAAAAACATGAAATAACGTATAAGTCGATTTTCAGTTTCAGAACATTTTAGATGTCATTTAAAATTCATAAATCTCTTTAACTCAGTCTGCTAACTGGGTTCCTCTGAGATTAAACTTCCCGTTTTATGAATAGATAATCATTCAATATCATAGTGCGCATGAAATTAACTTCCCTAGAAAGATAATATTTTTTTTATTGTCGATAGGGAAGCGCTTCACCGCGATATCGCGATTCCTCACGAACACGAACCTTCTTGCGAAACGCGTTCCTGTTCACTCTTTTTGTGAAGATTCCCAGATTGTACTCGTCGGGGGACACACACTCAGAAAGCCATTTTTATATTATATACTTAACAAATCGATTTAAAAAAATACGCCGATATTATTCTGCGAAATCGACACTGAACGCCATATCGAGAGTAAAGCACAGCCTGCCGCTTGCGCGGTAGCGTGCAATATTACGCGAAACTGGTAGACTATACTATGGATAACTACGAACTAAAAGATACAATTAAAATGCTATTTGCCTCCTTTAAAGATTAAACTATCAATCGTCCTGTCAGGCATTTTGTAAGAGGCGAACGATTAGCTATGCGATTCACTACCATCGTGGTTACTAGGTGGTAGGGTTCTTAATTATCTCGCCTAGGTCTAGTACCCCAAGCCTTACCTTTTACTGCCACAATAGAGTCAGTACTTGTTACTATCGTGTTCCAGTTTTGACGGTAAGGTAGCCGGTAAATTTATACATGTGGCACCTAGATCCCACCATAACAATGGTTATCTGTTTCCATCAGCAGAGCTAACTATTTGTGTATTAAAAATTAACATATCGCAAATAACAACAAAAATTAATTTCATCTTTTAATAATAAATTTTCGCAAAGTAACTTCTAAATCAATAATTATCTTTGGTGTCTATAGACGATAGTTATCTTTTTTCATCGGAAGAACCAACGGCTTGTTTGCTATATAAAAAATTAAAAGAAATAAATATATATTTAGAAGAAAATTTAGAAGAAAAGAAAATATATATGTGTCGCCGTGAAATTGTCAATATCCTTAGATTATAATCTATCTAGCGAGCAATTCCGTTACATTATAATCTAGCTAAGGGAGGTTAATTAAACTACTAACCTAACCTAAACAAATTATAAACTCCCTAGGTTTTTTTTTTTTATTATCGATAGGTAAGCGCTTGACCTCGATCCCGCCTGATGGTAAGCTAAGATGAGGCCTAAGATGGAACGCGCTTCCCTATAAGGTACTTGTTCACTCTTCTCTTGAAGATCTCCAGATTGTACTCGTCCGGGAACACAGACTCAGGAAGCATGTTCCAGTCCTTTGGGGTTCGAATGAAGAATGTTGAGTCGAACCGCTTTGTCCGGGTACGTGGAACGTCCACCATATAACGATGCCTAGATTCTGTGCACCTCGACGATCAATAGAAAAACGAGGATGGCGGAATTAAGCCGTGCAATTCCGCAGCGCACTCTCCAAAGTGTATTCGATAGAAAACCGATAAACTAGCCACTCTGCGGCGATGAGCGAGGCTCTGGAGTTTTTTGTCTACCAGATCATCGTCGTTTATGAGCCTCTTGGCACGCCTCTCGATGGCCTCAAGTGTCTCCAGCTGGTATTTAGCGGATCCATCCCAGAAGTGAGAGCAGTATTCCATGCACGAACGGACTTGTGCTTTATAAAGGTTGAGCAACTGTCCCGGACTGAAATAATGCCTCACCTTCGCCAGAATACCAAGCTTTTTTGAGGCAACTAGGGCTTTACATTCGATGTACGAACCAAAGTTGAGAGTTGTAACGTTATTGACAATTTCACGGCGTTTCGTACTAGAAAGCATCATAGATCATTTGCTGTATCTCCTATATCCGCTAGTTATATAATGATTGAGGCAGTGAATATGCGATAAGGCTGCCAGATTTTTCTACATTATTAGATCATATAGATAAGCTTGTGTATTATGTATGTTTCTTTTTGATGTGCAATAAAATATATTGTATATAATGTTTTTTATCGTCAATAAATTTACGCTCAGTGAAGCGGGCGAGCAAAAGCTACTCTGTCGTAAGATTCTATACATATAATAAAATCGTAAAAAAATCGTGGTTAAATGTGGGTTAAACTTTGACGATAGACTAAACAATAACATTTTTTTTAAGTTTGATACCAGACTTTGGCTACAAAGAAAAAAGTTTAGTGTGTACATCTATACAGACTGACAGGGTAGTTTCCTTTAATATTATGGAGAGCACTCGGTACTCGATTCACATTAAAATCTATACATATAAGAAAATCGTAGGAAAGTCAAAACTGTACATTGAATATATATTTTTTTAAAGAATACTTGGGGCGTGATCTACAATAGATATGGAAGCCAAAAATATAGTTTTTAGAATTTTGGTCTGTTTGTCTGTATATATGTCTTTTTTTTGTCATAAGATGATGATGAACAAGCAGATGGGTCTCCTGATAGAAAGAGTCAACCATCGCCTATAGACACTAAAGATGTTAATGGTGCATTGCTATCTTGTGGCGAGGTCTAATGCCACATGCAAAAGTCCGGGGTAAACTCAAAAAGTACTGCATGGATTTACTTCAAATTTTTTTGAATATTACTAACGGGTCGGGTCAACATATAGGTTACATATTATCACGCCTCGCGGACGAAGTCGCTGGCAACAGCTAGTTATATAACCCCGGACATACATACAGACAAACAGACAAAAATTTTAAAAACTATATTTTTGGCTTCGATATCGATTGTAGATCACGCCCCAAGTATTCTTTAAAAAAAATATATTCAATGTACAGTTTCGACTTTCCTACGATTTTATTATATATGTAGATATAGATAATTTGCAAGTATGTTTAATGTACAAAGCACAGATTTGTGTCATCAATACATTGTTAAAAATCCCTAAAACGCAATCGTCAGGCTCTCAAATCCCCATTCGTCACACCATGTCAACAGTCGTGTGAATCAGCCCCTATTTTACATTTAATTGCATTTCTTTGTCGATCTCCCTGTTAATCTGAATGCACCCTTGCTGTCTACCATAAACCACTTCTATGTGATCTATCATCCTTCATAAACAGTCATATAGTTACCGCGACGCAGGGTTCTTTATAAACTAGCTAAGGCTAGACTTATTTGATATCGAAGAAAAGTGTGTGCTAAGAAAATATTTGCCGACACACTTAGCTTGATAACGTGTGCTTAGGTTTTTCTTAAATTAGGTTTGGAATTTAATCAGAGTTTGTTGACATCAGCTAATAGCATTGCCAACGGTTGATTACCAACTTTTATAGAATAATTTAACGAGCGAGAAAAAATAAGTCATTAAATAAATAATAATTTTATGTAATAATAGTATTTTACACTTAAGTATTTTATGTCTCTTTTCATACTTAAAATAAGAAATAAAATACTTACGTCGCTACGTAATAAATAACAAATTACTTGTAATGAAATTACGACTTCATTAAAAACTAAATAAAAACTAAAATTTAATTTAGATATTGATTATAAAATTGCTAAGTGGATTAATTAAATTTCAGTTATAATTGTATATTAGTTGTGTATATATTTAATTAATCAATAATATACGTTAATATATATCGTAATCAAACTTTGAGGGATATAGGCCTCAACATTAGTAATCCAAAAGACAACGGTTTGATTCATAAATACAATCTTAAAGGAAAACTGAACAAGGCAGTGAAAATTAATTCAATTCCTTTAGAAAGAAAAAAAATATATGAATGCAAATGTCAGTAGACAAAATCGGAACTACAGCCATGTGAAATGTTATTCCGTTATCAGTTTTTCCTTGCCTCACTAGCGACTCCGTTTACTGATGAGATAACTTGGTGGTACTAAACTAGTATAGTATGGGAAACCACGACATTAAACCTAGTCCCATAAGATTACCGGATGGTATATACATAGATAGATTTGTCGTTAATTGGAGAATACGAAATGGCTATATTGCAATGCGAAAAACCCGGTGGCGCTATTAAAAAAAAGAAAAAAGAATGAAAAAAAATCAATTTCTGGTACGATAAGACTACCGAATTTAGTTTGTTCCTCGACATAAGGGAGGGGTAGGACATTACGAAAATGCGGTGCTGCATGTCCCCATCCTGGCCCTTATCAGTGGCAGCAGCATTATAAGTGACGCCTTGTACCTAGGTATCTAGTACCATCGGACTACCGAACGAACCAAAACTCATCTGAAAGATCATCAATTTCTGTGTAAGGGAAAACCACTGCTGCATCTTCGAAACAGTGGATGAGGTGGTTGCTGCAGCGATTGAAGGTCGCCCACTCCAGAGCTGAAATCGGCTTTTCTGCTCGGTTTTGTCAGCAATTACCCGGTTTCTTTCGTCTGTTATTGATGGAATACCCACGCCACTATCAGGTACGAATAATTTTACTGATCATTAACTGTTAAACAAATGAAATTACATATTTTATGGCAAATTGTTGGATTTTTTAACCGTTTTCACTAAGTTGTTATAATTTTATGTCCTATTTAGGGATTTATAGGGTTCTGAAGTCAACTGGAAACCCTTATAGTTTCATATGTCCGTCCATTCGTCTGTCCGTCCGTTCGTCCGCGCCTTAGCTCAGAGACTCTTAATACTAGAAAGCTGTAATTTGGCATTTGTACCTATTACATATTATTCATACCATCAAAAACGGTAAAAAAATTAAGACATATTGTTTAGGGTACCCTCTACAAGTAAAGTTTTCTCGCAAGCCCCGTAGTGTAAAGTATCGTTGTATATAGTTCTTAAACAATATTGCGTGTTGTTACCGTGACTTTTCAATTAATAGATCCGTTTGAAAATTATTAAGTTTTAAATGCTAACTGTTGTTAGAATCGCTTGTTGTCGATACGATATACGATACGATATGATACGATTTTACGGTAGAAAGATATATTATAACCATCGACCACACAGCCCATAGACGCCTAATGTTCGATTTTCCGTATTGAATGCATTCTGGCAACTAGCTGAGCTGAGCTGCAACATCGTGATTGGCTTACTTAGGGCACAGTGAAAGATAGTGATGTACAGAAAATCTGATTGGTCGACACTGATTGGGTATTGGTGCATGGACATTTACATCGGAACTATAAGTCAGATGTGTTGACAGAAGCCATTCGCCTGTAATATGGGCTGTGTGGTCGGTGATTATAACAAAGTTTAAAGGACAACTATCGGACGTAGTCTTCTCGCGTGCCCTGGATGAGGAGGCGGGGAAACGGTTTCGAGGCTAAGCCCCCTGCCCGTGGTTTCTTGCGCGCTGCGTAAAAACGCAGCGGTCTTTGGTTTGGGTTCGGCCCTTAATTGACCACTTATCCTCTGGTTTCCAGTGTTGTTATAGGTAGAGATAAGGTGATCCCCTCCAAGGACAACTACCAGGCTAAGTACGCTTTACAAGTTAACGTGGGCTCTTAAACCAGTAAGGTCACTAGGTAATAAAATCCTGCCGCTTCTTATAATCTGTACATATAATAAAATCGTAGGAAAGTCAAAACTGTACATTGAATATTTTTTTTACAGAATACTTGGGGCGTGATCTACAATCGATATCAAAGCCAAAAATATAGTTTATAGAATTTTTGTCTGTTTGTCTGTTTGTCTGTATGTATGCCAGGGGTAAACTCAAAAAGTACTGCATGGATTTATCTCAAATTTTACACGAATATTACTAACAGGTCGGGTCAACATATAGGCTACATATTACCACGCTATCACCTACGGGGGAGAGCTGTGCGGAGTAAACGAAATCCGGCCGGACGAAGTCGCTGGAAACAGCTAGTTTATTATATTACTTTAATTGTATTGTGTACTTTTGTTTTGTTCTGTTCTGTTCTGTTCTGTTCTGTTCTGTTCTGTTCTGTTCTGTTCTGTTCTGTTCTGTTCTGTTCTGTTCTGTTCTGTTCTGTTCTGTTCTGTTCTGTTCTGTTCTGTTCTGTTCTGTTCTGTTCTGTTCTGTTCTGTTCTGTTCTGTTCTGTTCTGTTCTGTTCTGTTCTGTTCTGTTCTGTTCTGTTCTGTTCTGTTCTGTTCTGTTCTGTTCTGTTCTGTTCTGTTCTGTTCTGTTCTGTTCTGTTCTGTTCTGTTCTGTTCTGTTCTGTTCTGTTCTGTTCTGTTCTGTTCTGTTCTGTTCTGTTCTGTTCTGTTCTGTTCTGTTCTGTTCTGTTCTGTTCTGTTCTGTTCTGTTCTGTTCTGTTCTGTTCTGTTCTGTTCTGTTCTGTTCTGTTCTGTTCTGTTCTGTTCTGTTCTGTTCTGTTCTGTTCTGTTCTGTTCTGTTCTGTTCTGTTCTGTTCTGTTCTGTTCTGTTCTGTTCTGTTCTGTTCTGTTCTGTTCTGTTCTGTTCTGTTCTGTTCTGTTCTGTTCTATTCTATTCTATTCTATTCTATTTTATTTTATTGTATAGGCACAGTAAGCCGAACGTCTATAGACTCTGCGGTTCACCACGATTCACTGGTTTGTCGATTGGTGATATGAGCCGTGATCCTTATCGTTGCATTTTACTCGGACCAACCTCATAACGATTATAGACTATTTCTGTCGATAACCGGGACTGACAGCTTTACGTGCTCATGCGAGGCACGGATGTGGTAAAACACCACCAACCAGACTCTGGCTGCTACTGAGATTTTGGAATTTTGAGAATACCTCAGAAAACCTCAATAACACTTTTGCCCGACACGATTTTTGAACCCAGGACCTCATGATTTGAACCGAATAGGCTACCTCTCTACCACGAGGCAATATGATGTACGAAATAATAATAACAACATAAGAAAAAGAAAAAAAGTGTTTTGTTTTATTAAATCACTTTTATTTGTTAAATTCCACTTCATTATCTATACAAATAAATAAAATTGGAGTGTCTGTTTGTAATATTAAATTAACTTGTTTTAACTAAATGCATGTGGATGTATGTGTATACCGTGTGGTACATATACCAAAATAACACTTTTTACGATTTTTTTCTGTCTGTCTGTCTGTTTGTTCCGGCTAATCTCTGGAACGGGTGGACCGATTTCGACGGGACTTTCACTGGTAGATAGCTGATATAATAAGGAGTAACTTAGGCTACTTTTTTAAAAAAATCCCACGCGGACCAAGTCGCGGGCGCAGCTAGTTGTCTATAAAAATATATAATACTCGTATTATGATTTTCACACGCTATGACTAAAATACGATTAATTTGAAATATTCTAATTGCAGACATTGGGCAATCCATTTCGTGACAAGTTGGACAGATTTCATTAAAACGATAATAAATTTGAAGAGATTCTGCTGAATCACAAATTTTAATAGTATTATAGTATTGCATTGCTTTCTAATTAAATTTTCATTTATTATATATTAATAACTTATATTTAAATAAATTCTGACTTTCTCTCTTATTTTATATCGTAAAATAGCAAACAAGCAAATGGGTCTCCTGATGGAAAGAGTCAACCATCGCCTATAGACACCAAAATACGTATTATAAATCTATACTATAATATAAATCTGTGATGTCTGTACATTAATTTTTTATCAAATTTGGTGATATAGTATTTGTTTTATGATTCCATGACATCAATTTTACCATTTTCAAAATTTTGTCCATTGACATCTTCCTTAAACGACAATCGGAAGCAAATTTTCAATTTCCCTAAATGACAATTTCCTGAAATGTCAAATTATCGAAAAGAAAACTTGTTATCTAGTCGAATTCATCGAATTTGCAAAATGACAACTTCTCATAATGTCAATTTCTATTTGGTCAGCTATTTATAATGTCAACTTATTATTCACTAATCTTGACGACTCTTTTTGATTTCTATTCCAACACATTATCACGTGTTATCACATGTGATCGCACAAATTATAGGCATTATGAAATTTTTTTCATCGCTTATCGTAGCGGGTGAATGTGATCGGGTATGTACATATAGATGAACTTCTCAAATTAATTTTAAGGTGTATTTAGTCATTTTCCCCTATAGTTTTTTAACTTCTCATTAAAAGAAGTTTTAAATTTATTAAAACTTACCTCGATTTTCAGAAATCGGTTATTCATCAGATCTTTACTATGGTCTTAGGACACTTTTCAAACTATTTTTACAGCTTATGTTTTCTAATACATTTTTTAACAGATTCACTAAAATTGTTCTTAGAATTTAAAAAGAATCACCAAAACAATGTACTTTTTATCAACTTCCAGATTAATACAACGATTGATTCCTTTTGAAATATATAACATATAGGTTTTTCTAATCAACTCTTCTATTTGAAAAACTGTGTCGAATATGTCCTAAATCAGATTAAAATCGGTTGATCCTTTAATAAGTTATCGTTGAAGAAAAAATTTGAAACAGTGTTTTCTCGACATAATTTCTTCAACCAATCTATTTTATAACCAAGACAAAAATTTTGAGCCCCAAAACGGTATTTGATGGCATAAAATCAAAATCGAGCATCGCATTCAAAAGTTACAGCTTCTTAGAAATTAAAGCAGTGTCGTTTTTAACAAACTAGATTGTTCATTAAGTTATGTCGGAAAAATCCTTTTTTCAACATTTTTTGAAAACGATAACGATAACTCCCGAACCGATTTTGATGCAATTTACAACATTGGACGCAAGTTTTTAATGTTAAACATTATTTGTTTTATGTATCTCCATTGTGGCAAATACGAGTATATAAATTTTGCTTCGGTTATCGTAATACCAAATTTCGAAGTAATATCTTGTCAAGAATAGTAAATAAAATAACGGATTCCTGGTAAAGAAAATATGTTTGTCCGTTTTTTAACGTTTATTTCCGTAACAGTTTTCATACGAGTTGTAAGACTTTATAGACAAATGGACAGTTTCCATCAAGTATTTATACAAATTGCTGTCAACTGAGTTGACGGTAGCAATTAAGTTAACTACTGCCTGTTACACAGTTTAAGTTCTGCAAATGCGAAAATAACAAATACTTTAAAGATGATTTTATAATTTATAACACTTTTCTATAGAAAAGTAATTCCAAATAATAGCAACATGAGACTAGACTCGTGAAATGACAATGACGTGATCACTTGCTGTGAGATTTCATTTTTAGAAATTATTTAGTGAAAAACTAGAAAAACTAAAAACAACAAAGAAAAAATATCGACACGCAGGGATTGAACCTGCGACTGTCTCCCTAAGGCCGAACGCTCTACCACTGAGCTAGTGTTATCAAGCTCGGCGTGGCGAAATTCTTTGTTATATGATCGGTTACATCGATTGTACTGATCGCTAGACATACATACTCATAACTAGTTAAATGAGCACATCGTTACAGTTGATATTCACATTTATAATTTTGATCAGTACTTTCATATTTCTAATTATTTTTGTGTTATAGCACTCACCCCGTGCTTGGGAAAACTTGAAAAACTAAAAATAACAAAGAAAAATATTGACTCACAGAGATTGAACCTGCGATCCTCTCCCTAAAGCCTGCGTGACGATATATTTTTTTTTGTTGTTTTTAGTTTTTCAAGTTTTCCCAAGTATGGGGTGAGTGCTATAACACAAAAAAATCTTTTGGTAATGGATTAATTAACAAAACTCATCAAACTAAGGCTGTTTAAATAACTTGAATTTCAACGTAGGAGTGTAAAAAAGAGTGTGTACCAAAATGTACTCTACATGTGGAAGTGTCTTCATTTGTTGTTACTAGTATAATGCTTTATTAAAAGTAAACCTTAAAACCTTGTAAAACTGCAAAAACCGACTTCCAACTACCTGTATCTCTAGAAATTCATTAAATGTGAAAAGAAAACATATAAATGACTAAAATTGAGAACCTCCTCTTTTTTGGAAAGTCCGTTGAAAAAAAATCAGTAGAAAGATACGGGCGTGAAGACACTTTATTTGTTTGTAACAAACAAAGGATTTTCACGCCCGTATCTCCGAAGAGGTAACTAGAGGTTCAACTAGTGCACCCACGATTATAGTTAATAGCGAAAAATTATTTATATACACCAAGTAATTCCTTTGATGATTGGACAGAGTTTTGGTAACACTCTGTATAGTAGAACGACTAAATAATCTTTAAATTGTCTCTCTATCAAGTTTTAATTAATAAGCAAGTCCAACCTTAATGGACATAAACGCAATAAGGGGTCAAGCTCCATATATTGAAATATTAAATACCAAAACAACCCGGTAAATTATAGGTGACTGTCAATTGAAATGAAATGCCGAAATATTGATCACGCCGCACGGGTCAACAACCGATGATTGCCTTTAGGTGTCTACGAATGAACAGACTGTATCGCTGCTATATAGTGGACAGTATTTCAAACCATAGCCGATTAAGTACGTAGTCTTCTTATGGAAAGATATGTTCATATAGACCCTAAAACTGGTAATGGTGAATTATTTTATCAGGCAAAGATGTATTAAAAAATCCATAAATTAATCGACTATCAACCCGAGATACAATGATGATCAGCGTCACAATGTCAACCTATCTCTATTTTATATTGATTCAAAACCTTTATAATTTTGCTCTATGAGGAAACTGATATTTTTGAGGTTAAGGTAAAGTGAAACCTCAACGAAATGCTACTTATGTACTTACGCTAATTTAGATTTGAAAATAAACCGATAAACAAGCCCTGCTTTGTACATACATGTTACTTCGTTACGTTACGTTACAATAATGACTCATTAAGCCTTTGCTTACTTCTTAGGAGTTGTCTGGTCCTATTTTAATAATAGTAATAATTATTTGTTTCTCAGATTCTCAGTGAGATTAATAAGATACCCAGATCGTCACGAGGCAAAGTATTATTACTACGCTGTCAAAACATTGAATAAAATATTACAGTCGGATAAAAAGTAGCTTGTTGTTCAGTGATAATACATCTTGATATTGGTGACAGAATTTTAAAATCGGTCCAGTAACTTTTGATTTTATTAGGCATGGACCATTTAACAGTTAACATAAGCCTGTTATAATATATTGGCAAATACTGTTAAAAGTAATTTTTATGCATCATTAAAATTACCAATAACTTGATATATGATAATAATTTCATTAAAAATATTTGAAAGAGCGTTTGTTTTGCTCGCTAACCCGATTTAGGATAATACTGTTATTAAAATATTTCGAGAGGCCGTGATATTCTATAGGACCTTTTTTGGTAGCTTCGTGTTTTTACTGATTCTAATACTTACTATATATATAGGCTACGGATATAATCTATATATATATATATAGAAGTATCTTGACACCCATAACCCCGATGGGGTAGGCAGAGGAACAACAAGTGCACCCACGATTAGCCGAAGATACTTGGTCCCACAAATGTGATAGGTGGCAGGCTTATCGCCAACCGGGCACTTTCAAATCCCGGGCAACTTTGTGTTTCTCAGAAAACGGAAAAAACACTTTTTTTTAAAGTGCCCGACCCGGGAATCGAACCCGGGACCTCATGTGGTTTCATGTGGTTTTGAAGAAGTCCAGGGAAGGTTTAGAAGGTGAGAAAATATATAAAAAAAGAGTAGTTAAAAAGGCACAACAAAGTTTGCCGGGTCAGCTAGTATAACATAAATAAATAACTGTTAAATATTAATTAACTTTAACAACATAACAGTTAAACTAATTTAACAATAATTTCCATGCCTAGATTTTATCCATTACAAGCAGACAAATCTTACCTCTTTATTAAATTACTAGTTGACGCGCGCAGCATCGCCTGCGAGTAGATTAAAATACAAACTAACAACGTGTCACGTTGTTTGTCCCCGATGGACTCCAAAACTACTTAATCGTATAGATTTACACACAAACTTTCATCCTCTATTTCAACCCCTTAGGGGTTGATTTTTGAAAATGATGTCTTACTATGCGTTCCAACTAAGAATTGGACTGTCAGGACGCCACATTGCTCCGTATTTTGCAAAAACTTCATTGGTTATGAGTATGGTGAGCAAAGTAATAGTAACAAAGATATTCATCCAAAAAAAATTATTTGCGTTCTAAATGGTGTATTTTTTATTCAGGTTCCCATTTGCCCATGCTAGTGTTAAAGTAAAATGTAGAAAAGAAAAAAATATATAAAAATACAAATCGATTTGTTTTTATAAACAAAATACTTCAAAGTATCTATCGAGTTTAAACACATCGCTTATATTGACTTTGTTGCCGACATCATTAGTGTACGAATCTTTTGTCACACATAATATTGCGTAAATCTAAAATTAATTACATGTTTTAAATTATATGTATAATGACATTATGTACACTTAGGTAGGTACATGTAGCCATTAATATCAAATTATTATAGAATTATCATTATAGAATTATTTGAATGTTATTTGTTCTTAAAAAATCAGCCTATTTTTTTAACAAATATTTTTTATGTTGACATTACTAATTTCACACTTATGAAGTTGGCTACAAACGCGATCCTATACTCAGTTGGAACACGTAGTGCATATCAAATCAGTTGAGTGGTTGAGCCGTAAAAACGTAACAAACAAATTCACTTTCGGATTTATAATACTAGTAAGGATAGTATAGATTCTGTCAGGCCTGAAGAGAAAGTGTTACACTCGCACCTCCGCCTTTTCCATGAATTTTCCATTAATTTTTCCCCCGAGTTGGTTTCGGGCTCTTTTGTGGAATAGACCAACTGCCGTTCTGCCAGGCAGGTAGTAAAAGGCGACCGATTCGCTATGCGAGTCACTACCATCGTGGCTACTAGGTGGTAGAGTTCTGCATTGTCTCGCACGGGTCTGGTACCACCTCCTTACCCATTCCTGCCGCAACAGCGTCAGTGCTTGTCACCGTCGTATTCCGGTTTGGAGGGTAAGATAGCCGGTAAACTTATGCATGTGGCATTAGACCTCGCCACAAGATAGCAACGCACCATTAACATCGTTGGTGTCTATAGGCGATGGTTGACTCTTTCCATCAGGAGCCCCATCTGTTTGTTTGCTATCTTATATTATAAAAAAAAATTAATAGCTGACAAACTTATGATAAATATAATATATTTTTAATAAATAATTAAACCGACGAAAAGTTATACATGACCAAGAAGGTCATATATTAAAACAGTGAGTGAATGTTAAATCCTCCTATGTTTTCCTACAAAAAAATTAATGAAACCACCCTCGGAGTATACTCATTTCAATAAAAAAATAATGACGAAAATCGGACTACTCTGTAAAGAGTTATGCATGGTCTAACATAACGAAAACAATATACGCACCGTTGCTTCGTCGAAATAAAAACAACGTAAAACAATACTAGTGCTTTTAAGATCATATAAAAATTTGTAAAGTGCGTATTGGGCCAAGCGCAATGTAGGGTTCCGAAGTTGCCCATCACAATAATGCGAACTAATAAAAGCACTTTTATCATACTATTAATATTTAAGCTATTCAACGTCGGTAACAAATATACA
This sequence comes from Apodemia mormo, assembly GCA_036924255.1. NCBI lineage: Eukaryota > Metazoa > Arthropoda > Insecta > Lepidoptera > Riodinidae > Apodemia > Apodemia mormo. Next base: position 10,674,697 of record JAUPFN010000002.1, read on the forward strand.
TCTGCACCGCATATAAAAACTTCTCTAAATACATCTTATAAGTAGTTTGACAATTAGTCAAAAACTTGTAAAACCTTCTAAGTCGTGGTAGTTTTCCTTTTAACTTCATTATATTTACTACTACCATGATTTTTCCTACCCTAAAACCAACCGTTTAGCCTGCAGAGGACTTGGACAGAGGAGAGGACTGCTCGACTCTAACAAAATTGAGCACTTAAAAGATTAATAATTTACAAACGAGTTCCTTCATCAAAAACTTGTTTTCACAAACCTAAAAACAATATTTTTCAAGAACCTATCCAACGAAACCCCACATAATGGGCTTATGTGAGAAAAATAACTGACATCACATTATATGTAGGGGAGCTACTCTAAAAAAAATATTTTTCAAGATTTTATATTATCACTTTGTTGGTTTGGACTACATATAATCTTTTCAAATTACAGCTTGCGGACGGACGGACGGACGTAGCGAAACTATAAGGGTTCCTAGTTTACTTCACAACCTTAAAAACAGTTCTTGTAAGTATCCATGTAATGGAGTATTCATTTTACGGTATAATATTTTATTTCTCCATATAAAATATTTTCTTGCATTCGTAATTTTAGAAAGGTTTTAGAAATACTCTGATTCAGTCGGTCAAATACTCCAATCACGTGTCCGTTTCGAGCGTTAAGCTTTAGATCCCGTAAAAAGGAAATTGCATTCTGTACTGAAGTCCTCTTGAAATAGCCTCACGAAAAACCACTGAAACTAGACACATACACGGTCGGAAAGTCTATTATTTTATACAAAATATGCGATATAAAGAATAAATCGAATGACTTACTGCTAGACATCTCGTAAAAAATTGGTGTCACTAACGACGTGGATAATAAACATGACTGTAACATCTCGATTGGGCTTTGTTCTATTACCTTGCCTATTCCTGCCACGATAGCGTCAGTGCATATCACTATCGTGTTCTAGGTTAGAGGATAAGGTAGCCGGTAAACTTATGCGTGCGGCATTTAAACACCGCCTTACGGATGCCGACGCATTAATATTTATTGTATCTCTTTGAATGTCTATGGTGTCTCATTAATATTTATGGTGTCTGTTTCCATCAGGAAAAAAGCAGATGGTTTTCCTGATGGAAAGAGACAACCAGCACCTCTACGGATGTCTATACCAAAAATATTAATGGTGCGTTGCTATTCTTATGAAGAGCTAGTAATGCCACTTACACCTTCCCTCGAAATCAAACAAGCTGTCAAAAGGAACAACCAATGGTGCCGTATATATTGGCGAAAAATGTGAGCATGAACCAGTAAATATGAAATATAATGAAAGTTTATTTATGTATTAAACACAACTAAAATAATTGGCGTGTGGTTTCCATAATAACTATACATCGTCTATAAACACCAAACATCATAATGGTTGCTGCAAGATAGTCAAATATATATTTGTTGGTCAGAGCTTCTTTGTAGAATACGTCAACTGCCGTTCTGCCAGGCAGGTCGTAAAAGGTGACCGATATGCTATACGTGTCACTAGGTGGTAGAGTTTTGCAACGATTCGCTTGGTACCACTGTCTTACCCCTTCTTGCCGCAATAGCGGCAACGCATATTACTATGCATGTACCATCCCGCCATAAGGATAGAATAGCACCATTAACATCTTTGGTGTCTATAGGCAGTGATTTGTCTTTTTCCATCAAAAGAGCCATCAGCTTGTTTGCTATTTGTTGATACATAAATAATATAAACATATAAAGTAAAATTTTCCCCCGTGTTGGTCCCGGGCTCCTTTGTAGAATAGGGCAACTGCCGTTCTGCCAGGCAGGTCGTAATAGGCGACTGAGTGGCTACTCGATTCACTCTCATCGTGGCTACTGGGTGGTAAAGTTCTGCATTGTCTCGCCCGGGTCTGTTACCACCGCCTTACTTATTTCTGCCGCAAAAGCGTCAGTGCTTGTCGCTGTCGTGTTCCGGTATGGAGGGTAAGATAGCCGTATAACTTATGCATGTACCATCAGACCTGGCAGACATGTTCCGGTTTGGAGGGTAAGGTAACTTATGCATGTGACATTAGACATGAATAATCTTGCCACTTGATTGTGTCTGTGCAAATACTCTCCATTGGCAAGATGAGAACAACCGGAAATAATATGCCTGATGGACTTACCAGGACGGTGACACGCCCTACATATGTCGACCGTGCCATCCCTCATGATGTATTTCCGGTAATTATTCGTCTTGACAACTTCATCAGCAATTGCACAGACAAATCCTTCAGTCTCTCCAAAGAGGTCACCAAATCGTAACCAGGCAGTGGACGCCGGTAAATCAATATCAGGCCCATAAAGAACCCGATAGAACCGTCCATGTAACTCCTTGCTCTTCCATACGTTCAAGCGGTCCTGAATGCTGAGTACCACTGGTTTGTGCCAGTTCTCTTTAGCTAAGGAGAGCGGTGTCAGACCATTATCTACTGCATCAACATCACGATGCATTCCACATTCGACGTGGAGGAAATATTCCCTAAGATTATACAAAATTATTATTACTATATTAAGATGTATCTAAGCATCTAGTTTTCGTGGTAGCATTTCAAGGGTCTTCACTCAAATATGTTTTGATTCGCAAATAAGCAAATCAGTTGTGAATTGTGAGCTGTACCGTGCTTAATTTTCAATATAAAGGAATATATTTGGGTTCCAAATTGGTAGCGAGTAAATTGCCTATACGGGCTACATTTTGTACGACTAATAGAACTTATTATGTAAAATGTCAAAGTATCTTACGGTTCGCTTGATTTATGAAAATATGGAATTTGTGAAGCCTGTTATTTCATTTAAGTTATTTGTTGTTTTAATTTTATTACAATATTTCATGTTAATATGTAATAAAATCCTAAGGGTTATCGTTGCTATATGAACTAATTATGAATCTAAGATCACCACTTTAAAATTATATTCATCGTAATATATAACTCAAGCATGTGTCAACACAGAGATATTCTCTTGAAAACTTTAACTTGTATAACTTTGATTGTCATTTAACTATCGCCTATATTTTCTATTTTTTCGCATGGGTCCGAGCACCCTTTAAATAAAAAGTGGCCGATATAATGTAGACGAAGGCTTTCTTAATATTTCATACTAAATTTAACCTAACAAGTTTAAAATTTAAAATAACAAAGATAATTTAACCTATGTAACGTCAATGACGAATTTATTCGCAGTACAGTTTCACCGCCTGTAAAAATTCTCCAAGTTCATTTTTTAAGTTGGTCGACTATTACTTGTGAACTTGTACAACCTACTTAGCCACAACAGTTTTCCTTTTAAGTTCAATCATACCTAAATACTACTACAGTGAAGTTTATCACACAATCGTTTATGGTAGGGGAGCCCAAGGTGCTAAATGGGGATTTACTGCAGTTCCGTGGGGATCTATTGGATTTTGTATTAGATGATATAAAAATTAAAGGTAACAATGTTTTTCATTTCAATTGTGGAGAAAAAACTACAGATAATAAAAAATGTGACATGAAAACACTGAAGCGCATCAGAGAATTAATAATAATTAACTAATTAATTATTATTAATTAATTAATTATTATTAATTGTAATAATAATACCACCTAGTAATTAATTGATAATAATTATTAATTAATTACTAGGTGGTAGAGTTCTGCATTTTCTCGCCCGGGTCTGGTACCACCGCCTTACCCATTCCTGCCGCAATAGCGTCAGTGCTTGTCGCTGTCATGTTCCGGTTTGGAGGGTAAGGTAGCCGGTTAACTTATGTATGTGGCATTAGACCTCGTCACAAGCTAGCAACGCACCATCAACACCTTTAGTGTCTATAGGCGATGGTTGACTCTTCCATCAGGAGACCCATCTACTTGTTTGCTATCTTATAACATAAAAAAAAATCTAAACCTTGGAAAATCTGATGCTTTGAGTATAGCGTAAGGGAGTGAGAGTGTTACAAAGTTGTAAAGAAAACTCTATCCCTCTCAAGTGCGTCTGAATTTTCTTTTATTTAAATAATAACGAATAAAATAGAATCTAAGAATTTTCACAAGCCATATGAAAGGCTTATAATTAGGTGGAGAGCTTCAACAGTATGTGAGGTGCCGCCCCTCTATTTTAATCTGACTCGAGTGTATCATAAAATCCCCTAGGCTCCCTACAAAGAGGAAGGGGGGGCTTACAAAATTTAGGACTTTAAAGCTTAATATTTCATTAACGGAACTCTTAATCAAAACACGGTTTTCACAAATTTGCAACATTTTTTAAAAACCTATCAACTAATACACTATACTCCATACTTTGGAGTACGCGAGAAAAAATAAACATCCCCACTTTACTTGTAGAGCAGGTATCTTAAAAAAATATTAAGCTGAGACACACGTCTCGGCCTTTAACAAAAATTAGCACTTTAAGGTGCCCCATAGACCTACAATAATATTGTGCAATACTTTTATTGTGCAACAATATTGAATATGGGGGTAATATTGATTCAAAACGTTCAATAAATTCACTCAATAAAATTGATAAACCAGTCTGATCAATATTTTCGTGCGAGCAACATGTTTGACGACGAAGTTTTGGCGGCAACCATGCTGGTGATTTTTTTAAATAAATCTCTATACAATTCTATACACTCAAGTAGAAACTCCCGTTTTTTATCTTTTATAGCATTCCTGCACGCCACGACCATACATTATACATTAAACACCGTGACTGACCGAACGCGACCGCTCCAAACTCTGAAGTGAAAAATATTGTGCAATATTAAACCTACACAGTGCAAGAAAAAAAATTGCACAACAAAAATTAAACCCGCTCAAACTTTCGTTCAATCATTGTGCAATCTTCAATATTAACCCTAAACGGGCAATAATATTGCACAAAACGTAATATTGCGCAATATTATTGTACGTCTATGGGGCGCCTAAAGCTTTATAATTCACAAACGAATCCCTTAATAGAAAAATTGTTTGCACAAACCTGCAATTTTTTTTTAAAAACATATCCAACGATACTCCATACTATGTAGGGTAAACGAGAAAAAAATTAACAGCCCCACTTTATATGCAGAGGTATCCTTAAAAAATATTTTTCAAGATTTTATGTTACCTTTTTGTTACCGTGACTATTATGTGTATTTATGCCAAGTTACAGCTTTCTAGTACTAAGGATCTCTGAGCTAGACTGCGGACGGACGGACATACTGAAACTATAAGGGTTAACTATAAGGCTTGTTCACTTTGGAACCCTAAAAGTGGTGTTATTATTTTGATCATTATGTGTGTATGTATGTGTGTCTTTTGTAGTATCGTAGCTCTTAAACATATAAACCGATTATGATGCGTTTTTATCATCTGTCAGCTGACTGATTTTTTGGCAGTGATTCTTAGACATATTTTATGAAATCGGTTTAGTCGTTTTAAGATCAGATCTCTTTTGCCTGTACTACTTGTTTAATTTCCTACTAGATGCAAGGATCAAGTAATCGGTACAGGTCTTATTGATAAATTAAAAATCCGTTACTTTAATGATATCGCAATGACATGTTAACTTGGACCTGAGACTCCAGGATTTCTATTCGAAGATCATTGCTCTTTTCGTGTTTTGCTCTGCAAATGATGCCCATGGGCAGAAAATTGGCCTTATGATGAAGGAATGTTTCGAGGGATTTAAAATTTTTATTATTTTCAGTTATCAAAACTAAAAGAAATATTCATTATAATATTATCAATGGGAAAGTGTTTGTATTTGTTTGTCCGTCTTACACAACAAAACGGAGCGACGAATTGACGGGATTAAGTGGAGATAGTTGAAGAGATGGAGAATGATACGCTATTTTTTGTCTCTTTTTGACCTCCTATTTCCCTAAAATGGGGGGTAGAAGTTTGTATGGAGCATTCCGCAATTTTCAAGGTAGAACGCTAGAAATTGGTATGTGGAATATTTGTAACTAACAAAATAATCGTGCGTAATTTTTTTTTTGAAATCTTATCTCCTTAAGCGAGGGGGTGAAATTTTATGTAGATCAATTTAACATGAGCGAAGCCGCGGGCATAATCTAGTATTTTATACGTTATTTCGAGAAATTGCGATTTCAGATATCAAGCAAGCTAACAAACCCATTTTAATGCTCTCTAGCGAATTTTAAAGTAAATAAAATCGGATGAGTCAATTCTGTACCTCGATAAATTTGATATCGACGACGGTAACTGAAATAAATTGAAGTTTGATTATAAAATAAGAATTTTGCTCGTTGAAAATACTTATCTAACATTTTTTGTATTAACCTATTAAATATTCATGATTGTAGTTCTCTCATCTATCACAAAATGAAAAAAGAAACCGTCGCCTATACACAATAAAGATGTTAATGGTACGTTGCTATCTATGTGACGGGATGGCAATGCCCCTTGCATAAATCTACCGGGTACCTTACCCACCAAATCAGAATACGACAATGACAAGCATTGATGCTATTGTGACAAGAATAAATAAGGAGGAGGTACCATAAACAAGGACAACACGTTGCGGAACTCTACCATCGAGCAGAGGATAATAATAATAATAGAAATGTGAGCAGTAACAGTTAAGTTTAAGAAGGTAGACTAGGCAGTTAGGACTTTATCAATTTTAATAAAACTTAAATATATTAAATCCTAGCTATTGGCCACGACTTCATTCGTGTGAGCTAAAATAATATGACTTTGTTTTGCTTAGTCAGGTAAAAAAGAAGGCAAATATACTCCGAAATAATGTAACTTTCCATAAGTAAAATATTTTTAAATTGGTCAACTAATTATTAAGTTTATTTATAACTTCTCTATTATTAAGTTAATTTATAACTTAAATTATCTCTTTAGAAGTATTAATTTAGATTGTAGAAAATATTATAATTACGATCATTTTAATTTTCAGTTACTAACGATAAGTCACGATTTATTTGCAATACGTTGTGCAAAGGTTTTTAAATTTACCAAAGCATACCCATCACGAGATTAAATTGAATTGGGTTTTAAATAACAACATAATATTTGATATACCTACGTATTAGTTCTATATTCAACCATTTTAACTTTAGCTGTTTAAAGTTCAAATTAAGTAGTGTGTGAAATGCTATACTCGGGGCACACTAAAAGTTTTGCACTTCTAGCTAATCGGAACTATTTGAATTTCGAATATTATATTTTTAAAATGTTGCAACCTTCTTAGTAATAAAAAAAAATTGGCGGGAAATGATTTGTCAATTGTTTTTTTATCACACATCATAGTTCTACGTACGCAATGAAAATGGAATTAAGTTGAAAAGATTTTATAGCGATGATTTTTTATCATATTAAAAGTTCTATTTCTCCGCAAGACTGTGCTGCTTGTCTTCAAAATGCTTTTGGGAGAGAAGCTCCTTGTTTGAGCACCGTGAGGCGATGGTTTGCTGAATTTGAGAGAGGTCGAGTTTCTTTACATGACGAATTTCGTGAAAGGGTGGCCTTCAACTGCCGTCAACGAAAATAATGTGCCTACTGTTAAGCGGTTAATTGAAGAAAACCTCCGGATTAATTATAAGACAATTCGAGGACTATTGGGGATTGGTATGAGCCAAATGAAAGTTCGGAAACTGTTGTCGTTGGGTCCCTCATGAACTGACAACGGAGCAGAAGCGGGCTCGTGTGAAATGGTGCTCACAGATGCTACTGAAGTACGACTACGGACATTCTAATGCTGTTTATGACATTGTCACAGGAGACGAAACGTGGATTTATTGTTTCGAACCCGAAAAAGAACAGCAATCTTGTGAATGGGTGTTTGAAAATGAGAACAGGCCAACAAAAGTGAGACAAGCGAGAAACGTTGGTAAAAAAATGATCGCATTTTTTTTCTCAGCTACGGATCCCATCTGTACAATTCCACTTGAAGATCAAAAGAGTGTTAATGCCGAGTGGTATTGTACCATTTGTTTACTCAGGGTGTTAGAAAAAGTTCGCGAAAGACGACCCAAAAAGCCGCATTCTCCTACACCACGATAACGCTTCTTCACATACGGCCAACAAAACAAAGTCATATTTAGTTTCCCAAAAAGTACATCTCGTCACTCATTCTGCGCATAACCCCGATCTAGTACCCTGTCATTTCTGTATTTTCCCCAAAATCAAAGATTTGATGAGAGGTTTTACTTTTACCAACTCCGAAGAGGCAGTGATAGCGTTCAATCAGCACGTAGAGAACACGCCTTCAGATCTGTGGTCCTCCTGTTTTAAAAAATGGTTCGATCGCATGAAAAATGTTTAAAATGTAAAGGAGATTATTTTAAAAAGCAATAAACATAATATTTTGGTTATAACATGTTGTTTTTTTAAGTTACGCAAAACTTATAGTGTGACCTACGTATTAATTTAAAATAATCATGTCGAACAAATCTGTTTTTTTATGTCATAAGATAGCAAACAAGCAGATGGGTCTCCTGATAGAAAGAGTAAATCATCGCCTATAGACACTAAAGGTGTTAATGGTGCGTTGCTATCTTGTGGCGAGGTCTAATGCCACATGCATAAGTTTACCGGCTACCTTCCAAACCGAAACACGACAGCGATAAGCACTGACGCTATTGCGGCAGGAATAGGCAAGGCGATGGTACCAGACCCGGGCGAGACAATGCAGAACTCTACCATCTAGTAGCCACGATGGTAGTGACTCGCATAGCCAATCGGTCGCCTTTTACGATCTGCCTTGCAGAATGGTAATTGGTCTATTCTTAAAAAAGGAGCCCAGAACGAACACGGGGGAAAACGGGGGGTTTTCTGCTATAGTTATAGGTTACGATCGATTTTCCTTCAAAACATTTTTAGTCTTATTCAGAAACATTTAAAAATTATACCACTTTCACCCTAATTAATATCCGTCAAACAAAATCCATATGTACCAGAAATGACATTGACAATACATAGAAATAATATAACAAACAAACAAACAAACAAACGCTACAGCTTTATAATGTTAGTATAAATAAATTGGCTGTTGTATTAAATTATGCTCTCAGGTAATTACAATAATTTTATTTATTACATTATGTTTTCATTTTAAGTATTGATAAGTATATTACAGTATGTATGTATTTATTTTTATATAATTTGTTTATGTAGTCTATGCTTTTATTTAATATAATATTAGTATATCCGTTTAAGTATAAATATATTATATTTGTATGTTTTATTCGTAGTAGCATTTATGTACATATGTATTCTTATTTAAATTTTATATATATTTCTGTTAGCCCAAAGGTTGATTGGGAGAGAATGCAACTAGCATTAAGTCCGCCTTTTGTACAATTTTACTTATGATAGTGTACAATAAAGTTTAAATAAATAAATAAATAAATAAATAAATAACAATAACACGACAGTAACAAAGAGTTTTTTGATTGGCTGTTGACGTCATTTCTTATTTTAATCTGTATTTCTTAATACAACTGATGCTCTCTTGTATGCACAAAACTATAACACGACTTGTATCATACCAACAGAACATAAATCAAAAAATTAAAAATCCTGACACATTCTTAAATCATCAGATAACCTTCCTGTTTCATGTGCATGGCAAAACATGGAAAGAATTGATGATCTTCGAGTTTGAATCCCTCAGCGTCAGGTTACCATATCATTTCAATATAATTAAATTTGACCGCCCCGTTCGTCGAGTGGTTAGCGAACCTAACTACGAACAGAGAACTCGTGTTCTATTCTCGACAGGAACAAACATTAATTGTGTGATGAGCATAGATGTTTGTATTTCTGGGTTTGAGTGTTTATTATATATGTAACCATATTTATATATGTATTTCTACACCACACCCATGGCACCCATAACACAAGCAAAACAACTTATTTACTTTGGGGTTAGACCAATTTGTGTATTTTGTCCAGCGATATTTATTTATTTACTATTTATAACATAAGAGAAAACAAAATTTCGTATCATATAGGCTTGTACAAATTGCTTAATTCCTTTCAGCAAATTGAAAAGAGCTAATAATTTTTAAAACTAATAATTTTTATTGAATCATTAACAAAAAGCATTTCCAAGAAAGTGCATTCAATTTCAAGAAAACTATATTATAAGTTTATACATTTGAGAATTATGATGCTACAGGCACACAAACACTTAGGGCCGATTACCGAAATGCAAATTAATTTTAACAAGCAATTAATGTGTGTTTAACGTAATTTTTACAAGCAAATTATTTGATAAATATAGATTAATTGCTTGTTAAAATTAATTTGCGTTTCAGAAACTGGCCATAAAATTATAACGTCCCTTGTTTTGGAGTTAAAATAAACTTTTTTTATCCATACTAATAGTGTAAATGGCAAAGTGTTTGTTTGTCCGTCATTCACGGCAAAACGGAGCGACAAATTAACGTGTTTTTAAGTGGAGATAGTTGAAGGAATGGAGAGTGACATAAGCTACTTTTTGTCTCTTACTTTACGCGAGCGAAGTCGTGAGCAAAAGCTAATTCTAAATAAGCGGGTCTGATTTTTATCTTTTCTATCACTATATTCGTATCAAAATTTTTTTTTAAATATTTTTGTATATTTTGATTTTATATCATGAAATAAAAAGTAAAACTTTATTAAGTACAGAAATAATGTTCAGTCTAGTGTAAAACACATTTGAGCTATGAATCTAAAATCACAATAGCATGCAAAGGAGTACTAGATTTTGAAATACAATTTTCTCCAGTAAGTAGCTATCGACCGCCTTATATCGAGGGATTTAACTTGACAGGGATATTTCATATCGAAATAAAAGTATATTTTCTGTATGGCTGTTGGGATTTAGGATGCAGTCTCTATTGCGATTGTGATCCGTTTTCGTTTTTCTTACACAATAATATTGCAAGATATTACTGTGAGGTTATTTCCGGTTAATGAAAATTAACATTTTAACTTCAGTGAGCTTTTCAACTTTCAGTGCCACGCAATTCGCTACGCAATTAAAAAAATTGTAAAGTAATTTATCTAAAATTATAACTTAAATTATTTCAGTTCATCTTCAAATCCAATTTGAATTCAAATATCTGTCTACGGTATATAATATTTATCTTTTGTTATTTGTAAATTCTTTGTTTTTTGTTTGTATG